>CM057053.1:59172453-60372453 GCA_029948455.1 Solanum rostratum
AATAATAATAATAATAATAATAATAATAATAATAATAATGACAATAATAATAATAAATAAGCAAATACATTACGCTAGCAAGTAAGTGGTAGTAATATTTTAATTGTTCATATCATTTATTATTATTTTAATGTTAGTTTTACGCGTATCGCATTATTTTTTAGTAACGTCTTTCGAATCGTGTTATTAAAAAAAAAATTTTAATACATTTTTACAATGAATTTGGTGAATTATGTACGCAAATTTACGACTCAAAGTATCATATTATCTATATTTTAAATAAAATTTGTCAATCTTAACCAAATCTTTGAAATCCCATTTCAATTTTGATCAATTTACTTGATTTATTTCAATTCTAGCCACTCGCTTGTAAGACTTTGCATTTTTAACCCAAATTGAGTCAATTTACAGCTTAATTTTAAATTTTTTACAATTTTTGACTAGTCTTTAAATCCAGATTACCAATTTGTGGCCTAATTTTAAAACTCCTACGGTTTTGGCTAATATTTAAATTCGAATTATCAATTTATGGCTAGATCTTTAATCTTTTTTTACAATTTATGGCTAATATTTAAATCCGGGTCACCCATTTTTGACCCGGATCCGATCCAAACACGTTTTAAATTCTTAACACCCCCAAACCCTAAAAGACTTTTCATTTTCTTCCACCTCCCCACCTTGGCAGCCGCCGCTCCTCCCCAGGCAGCCATGGCGGCTGCTCCTCCTCTTCCCGTCTCCCATCTCCTCGCTGCCCCACGCCGCCGGCGACCTCCATGGTTGCCGGCGCACCCTTTCTCCCTCTCCATTTCACACACTAGCCGCCAGAACCCCCTTCTCCCTCCCTCCATGGTCGCCGGCGGCAGTGCACTATCCCATCGCTGCCGCGCCGCCGGCAGCTTCCTTCTCTCTCTCTCCCTTTCCGTCGCCTCCCTCTTCCACCACCAAACAACCCACAGCGGCACACCCCATCGCCCCCTCTCCTTTCTCCGCCCTCTCCCTCACTGTTTACAACCCCCAAAACAGACCCCGCCGGAAAAACCCCATGCAACGCCGCTGGCAGCCTCTCTCCGGCCAGTGAATGAGATAATAGAAAATTAAGAGGAGATTCAAGCTCCAATCCGATTCCTACAAGATAAGTTGTTCAAAGTTCATTTCTTTTCCAATTAGTCTCTGTTTGGTGACTGTTTTTATGTCATTTTGTTGGGGTAAAACTCGTTGTGATCAAAATATTTTTCTCTCTTACTAGTATTCCGATATGCTCTTTGTTTTGATCCAAGTTACATCATAACGACTGGTTTCGGATTCGATTTTGTAAAATTAGAATTAGCCAGAGTCTGATTGCTTGATAATATATAGTTTCTTTAAATAATTTTTCTGATTTCATTATGGTGACAGCTATATGGTGATTTTCAAGAGTGGGTAAATATGGACATTTTGTCTGATTTTGGGGGCGGAATATTTGACTATCTTTGGACAAATCTTCCTAATTGATGTCTCAATCAACTGATTGATAATATTTGTTTATGATAGGATTTATTTTTGCCTTTTTCTTCTTTGTTTCCTTCTATGCAGCACTTCCTTCACTATATAGCAGCACTTCCTTCACTATATAAAAGGGGCCCCTTTATTCATTAAAGGGCAGACTTTTGACAGGAGGAAAAAAGCTTCTCCCTCACCACATTACACTCTTTTTTTTCTATTTTCACAAAACATATATACATATATATACATATATATATACAAGGTTGAGATCGTATTTGTTTTGCTCCCGGATCCTCTTCGGCCCTCTTACTGTCTTCCCAAGTGGTGAGTATTTTTTATTTACTATCATTTTAAAGAATATTACGTCTTTCTTTCGTTTGGCAGGCTTATATTAGACAAGGGAGTGACTTAGCAGGAGGAGGAAGACTTGAAATTTTCTTCTTTACTATTTGTAGTATTTTATTTTTTCTCGCAAAATTGATGTAATAAATATAGTAAAAATCGGGGATTTAGGTAAAGAGGGGGAGGGGAATTATTTGTTATTTACCATGATCATATAGTCAAATTCAAACTAGGAAAAGAAATTCATAAAAACTAACGATGATCTTGATATGAGTAAAATAATAAAGCAAGCGATTTGCTTAACCACTTTCACCGTTTATCTCGAACAATAACAATAAATAATAAAACCAAATTATAGACGACACGCTTAGTTCCTTTTCTTCTTTAATATTTGGTCTTGTTCATGATAAGTTTAGGTTTTGTTTTGTTTAAGATTTGTTTTGTTATGGGTAGAAATCTTGTTTAAGATTTACTTGGTTTAAATCATATTTAAAGTTTATTTAGAAAATCATGCTTAAGTTGATGTTTAGAAGATCATGTTTAAGGTCTATTTGATTAGAAATCATGTTTAGAATTCACTTGTTTAAAAATTGTATTTCAATCTATGTGACGTGCAAGAAATCATACTTATAGGATTTGTAATAAAAAATGCTTTTATTCTTTTAGAAAACACGCCTATAGGGTATTAATAACATCCTTTTATTCGCTATGCATATGCATTTTGAGGCCTGTCTGGAACCCATGTGCTAAAATATTTGTCTTGATTGTTTCTTTATGACGCGCGTCTAATAGGAAACCTAGATTTTCTTTCGAGTCTAGGACCTCACCCAAATAGAAGTCCAATGCCTCTCGGACAATAGGAGGGACGCTAGGCATCTTTAGGACACGCTAGTATTTTATTTTTCTAGTTCGCTTTTAAGTTAACTAATAAAATCAACTTAGGAGGGGGTAGGGGTAGTTAGGACCTCGGAAAGGATGATTAAACTTGTGCTAAATAGGACAAACTCCGGTTTTGTCCTTTGGCTTAATTAAGCCATATGAAGCCTTCTCCGAAAAAGCCGAGTAACTGATCCGGGAATTTAAATAACCCAACTAGTTTAATTCATTTATTATTTGTGTTTGTTCAAACTTTGTCACTTAAAATCAATTTAGAAATGTTAAAATATACGAGACCTTACTTGTGTTTTCACCCCCACATAAAAATATGAGACACGGTCGGGACCCACCTTTGCGGACCTCGAAGGGTGCTTAACACCTTCCCTTCGAGGTAACTTGAGCCCGAACCCTTATCTCTGGTTGACCCTTTGCCCTTAGGTTAGAATGGTGTCCTAATGCACCCAAAGATTAGGTGGCGACTCTTCCAATTTAAAAAACCCAAACGAGTCATTGCTACGATGTCGTCCAGGATCCTATTCTCCGCGAGGACAAAAATAGGGCGCGACAATACTTAGTAACCCCACAATAACAATACATGACAAGAATTGAAAGAACAAAAAAGGAATTTCCTAACAGTCTCTATAGCCTCTCCAAGATAAGTAACAGACGTCTCCGCACCGATCCTTAAGACTCTACTCGGCTGAACTTGTACATATGTGAGATATGAACTTGGGGCTCTGAACCAAATTATCATAAGCCAAAAATGGGTGTGATGACACTCGTCTAACCCTCTAAGGTAAGTCAGCCTAACGTGCTCAATTGAATACATAATACTTAAAGCGGAAAGAATAAAGTCTAAAAGATAGAACAATCACTAGATAATGAGATCTCAAAGAAAGTACAAGTATCAAATGTGTAGTCCACAAATAGAACATAGCAAAGTAATGAGATCTCGAGGGTCTGCCGAAGAGACAAGCAACTACCTCTCAAGGAAATCTTAAGGCTCGATCTTGGCACCGGAAAAAGTCTAACAAGATGGACCGGGCTTACAACCTAAAAAATATGTAGCAAGGGATAAACACCAAACAACAGACACTCAGAAAGAAGATCTAAGCATAAGTAAAGGATGCATAACAAAATACTCTTTCCACACCAACCACATACCAGTGAACTACACATCTGCACTCAGAAAAGTCCTAACACAAGAACAATAATATATATACGAACTACACAATAATTAATCCTAATAGTTGCCACAGGATACAGATGATACATACAATAATATCTCAACTTAAAGCTCAGTTACACAACATGTATGTTAAGGAAGTGTCAAATACTCAACAGATACAGTCCGGGCACAATCATCTCAATATCTAATCTTAATAATTGAAACAATTTACAAACATAAGGTATTATCATATGATATAAAATGATATGAAATGAAATGAATTAATGCAATGTCAAATAATCAAGATCCATGTCTGTCCTACAATACATATTCGCCGATATCGTCAGTTTGAAACCCATGGGGGACATGATGTCCATGTATCTACTCCAGCTCGTGAGGCCGATTCCTGATTTGTCAATGTCTCATATCAGCGTCACATACCACGATTGTGTGACCCATTCCCTGTTTTTTTAGTGTTTCATACCACGACCATGTGACCCATTCCCTATTTATTTTCAATGATTCATGTCATGGCCTTGTGGCCCGATCCCTATTTCTTTCAATGTTTCATCAGTTGAACTCAGTCGAGAATTCACAACAAGAACATATTCATACAATGCAATGGTGAGAAGTGCATACAAGAGCCCATATTACAACATATATATCAATTAAAGTCAAATATCATAATATACGAGGTATGATGATAGATCCGTTCCAAGCTTATAGCCAATTCTCTAACCCACAAGTAGAACTCAACAACAATATCTCCAATCTCCACTATGATCAAACATAACAGGATTCACGTTCCACATTCTCATGTCACAAGAGATTTTCAATATCGAAATACAAGTCAACAAGTATCAACTCAATCCTTCACTTTCATATCATAAAGGAATTTCACAATTTAATCAAATTCTCACAATTCACCAAGTTCAACTTGATCAACAACAATTACCCAATCATTATAAACCACAAACAAAGGAAATGTAGTGTTCAAGTAAGCTTAACAAGGTATAGGAATCTACTGTCCCCAAAATAATAGCCAAATCAAGCAAATATCGGTGCTTTTCCCCTTGAATTTTCTAAAGATCACAATCTAGTCCAATATGGATTCATAATCTCAATATGAAGCCAATAACACTAAAATCAAACAATTCAACTGAAAAGGGTAAAATGGTCCAAAAATCTCATACCAAAAAAGGTTCTTGGAATCTAAAAATTATTACATGATAATAATGTTCCCTAAGTAATATCTAATGGTGAAAATCATTTTGAAAATGGAGTTGAAATGGACTCATAATCACCATTTTTCAATCAAAAAGCAATATCCAAGAAACTCCCAATTTCTCCCATTAAAAACCCCCAATTTCATGTTAAAATCACAAATTTTTAACATAAATTGAAGAATTGAGTTAGAAACATGTTGCCCAATAATCTTGAGTTGAAAATTCTTGAGGAATCCCTCTAAAACCGAGCTTAGAATGTTAAAAAGGGTGGAAAATGATGAAACCCATCACTTTAAAAATTAGAAACTGTTTCAGGTAAAAGTATTCTGCAAACACGGATAGAGATCCACGAACGCAAAGCTCTACTGACCCAACACCTCCGCGAACACGGGTGGGGGCTCGCGAATGCAGAGGTCACCAACATCAAGCGTCCATGAACGTGGAGCCGTATTTCGCAAACGTGGAGGGTAAGTGGGCTACACCAAATTCAGCAAACATCATCTATTTTCAAAACTCGAAATAGATCCCCAAGGTTCATTCGAAACCCGATACACATGAACCTGACATGTAACTCTATCAGAAATGGCATTCTAGGCTCAAAGGGACAATCAAAATTTGATTCTAAGGTCTCCTTGGCCCGAAACCCAAGAAAGCTCATCAAAACTTGTCAAAAACTCAAAATACCCAAAATAACCTCAAAAATTCTAAAAATTACAACGAGATCATTTCTAGAGTTAGTTTTACCATTCGAAACCACTGAAACTATCACAATTTCAATTAGAGCTTTCGAACTCTGAATGTTGAGTAAAGTCAAACTATGACTCGGATTCAACTAAAAATGCAATTTTGGGTTTAAAACATCTATTTTAACTCCAAATTCAATTATGTCAGTTCTCCTAAACCAGATTTCACATTTTGTAGCTAATCAAATTAACAAAATTGCATTCTAACATCGAAACTTAAGATGACCTCCGAACTTAAAATTTGAAACATTAAGCCTTTAAAAACTCTTTCTTTAGCAAAACTTCTAACTTTTCTCAAGGTTTTTGAAATCTGACTTTGTAACTCATCCAATTATGACTATTAGCAACTTCAGAAAGGGAAAAATCAACGATTCAACTAAAAATACCAAAAATGACTTTTAGGGTCATTACAACACTCTTGTTGCATTGATTTTTTGGTTAATTCGAGGCAAGTGGAATTCTAAACCTTGCCAAGTTTAATTGAACTTGGTATGTTCTTCTTTGTCTGCTTAGGGATTAGTAAATTGATTTAGTGAATATGATGGGGTAATTGGGGTGTTGATGTTATAACATATATGAATCAACTCTTGAATTGGTACGCACTTATTAATAAGAATGATGCTTGAGTTGATAATGTGGTTTAAACTTATAATTTTCGATTGTTGAAAGTGAAAATTATTCGTATTGATATAGTTTTTGAGCATTGTTCATGTTAATATGGAAATGTCTATTGAGGTACTCTGTATGTGATATTGGTCTAGTTTGTATATTTGTTGAAATGAATACTAGTGAAATGTGGATTAAATGAGTAGTCCTAAGTTATGATGATAAAGTGGTTCCTAAGAACTTGAGTTATAATATGATGTAATTAGCGCATGATGCTTTTGATGATGTTTCAAGTGTTGAAAAAACAATGAATTGATTGTTTGATTATTGAATGAATCATTTATATGAACATCTTGCATATTCTCATACTTATGAAAGTGACTTTTTGTTGTGATGATATGTTGCTTGATGCCTCATTATTGGTGAAAAGTCGAAGGAAAATGGTTTTGACTAGAAAAGAAAAAGAAAAGAAAAGAAAACCAGAAGGGAAATAATTTCTGCTAGAAAAAGTAAAGAAAAGAAAAGTTGAAGGAAAATGGTTCCAGCTATATATAAAAGATGTTTCTGGTAGATATATAAGATAAATGCCAAAGGAAAATGATTCCGGAGAATACATGGTCTATGTGTAGACCACATTAATTTTGGTCAGATTATATCAACGAATGTGTATCGTACGATAGACATGCAATACGATTATTTGACATTGCATTATGTTGCTCACATATCATGACATTCCATCCTATTTTATGCTTTATTTTGAATATGGTCATTTGTGCTAAGTGTAATATGTTGATTCATTTTATTCTTTTATTATATATATATATATATATATTATCTTGAAATTGATTAGTTGAAATGTTGTTAGATGACACTATACAACAATAACATACCCAGTGAAATCCTAAAAGTGGGGTTTGGGGAGGGTAAATTGTATGCAGACCTTATCACTACCTCACAAAGGTAGAGAGGTTGTTTCCTGGGAACCCTCATCTCAAAAAATCCATAAGCAGAATAAACAAGATTGGAGAAAAAAGGAAAAGGAAAAGAAAAAGAAAAAAAAAGAACGACTAATAATGAAACTAACATGATAGTATATAAATATGGTAAAATTAACATATAAAAGACGGATAATGGCAACACAGGATATACAGATACAATTAATACTACTACCCTACTACACCTCAAGGCCAGACATCAACCTAACCCTACTAACCTATTGACCAGCTACTATATTTCGCAACCTCTACTCCTTTCTATCTAAGGTCATGTCCTCAATGAGATCAAGTTTCACTGTATCTTGTCTGATCACCTCCCCCCAATACTTCTTCGATCTGCCTAACTTCTCGGTGTAACCCCTAAATCCAACCTCTCGCACCTCCTAATAGGAGCATCGATTCTTCTTCTCTACACATGCCCAAACAATCGTAGTCTCGCTTCCCTCATCCAGTCAGCCACAGAGGCCACGTCTAACTTCTCCCGAATAGTTTCATTCCTAATCTTATCACTCCTGGTATGTCTACACATCTATCTCTACATCCTCATCTTCGCAGCCTGTATTTTCTGAACATGTGAGTTTTTGATTGGCCAACACTCACCCCATACAACAAAAATGGTCTAACTACCATTCTATAAAACTTAACTTTAAGTCTAGGTGGTATCTTCTTACCACACAGTATTCCAGAGGCAAGCTCCATTTTGTCCATGCTGCCCCAATATGAATGTGATATCATCATCAATGCCGCCACTATTCTGGATGATGGACCCAAGATATTTAAATTTATCTTTCTTGGGAATTAGTTGAGTGGCAAGCCTCACATCAATATCTATTTCATCATCGCTATACTGAATTTACGCTCCAAGTATTCTGTTTTGGTCCTACTCAGTTTGAACCCTTTGGATTCCAAAGTCTGTCTCCAAACCTCCAATCTATCATTAACTTTAGCTCGAGTCTCATCAATCAGTACTCTATCATATGCAAATAGCATACACCATGGAACCTCCTCCTGAATAGACTGTGTCAGCTCATCCATCACCAAGGCTAACAGAAAAGGGCTCAACATAGATCCTTGATGAAGTCCCATCTCAACAGAAAAATACTATGAGTCTCCTCCCACCGTTCTTAACCGAGTTTTGGCTCTGTTTTACATGTCCTTTGTCACCCTAATATACACCATTGGATTACCTTTCACCTCTAGATACCTCCATAGAACATCCCTCGAAACTTTGTCATGGGCCTTCTCGAGATCAATGAACACCATATGAAAGTCATTCTTTCTTTCCCTACATTTCTCCACTAATCTCCAAATAAGGTGGATTGCTTCAATAGTTGACCGCCCCAACATGAATCCAAACCAATTTTCTAAAATAGACACTCCTTTTCTCACCCTCATCTCCACCACTCTCTCCCAGACCTTTATAATGTGGCTTAAAAATTTGATACCCCTGTAATTGATACAGTTTTAAATATCACCCTTGTTCTTGGGCAATGTAACCATTGTACTCCTCCCCCATTCATCGGGCATCTTGACAGTCTTCATAATAGCATTGAACAGTCTAGTCAACCACTCTATACCATCCTTGATCATGTTCTTCTAAAAATCTATCGAAATCTCATCGGATATGATTACCCTCCCTCTCTTCATCCTACTAATAGCATGTCTAACCTCCTCAACTCTGAACCACATGCAATAACCAAAATCTCGATGACTATCGGAGTGTGCCAACTTACCTAGCTCAATATCTCTATCTCTTTTTTCATTTCAGAGTTTGTGAAAGTACGCTTGCCACCTTAACTTAATGGAAGTCTCATCTACCAATACCTCACCCTCCTCATCCTTGATGTATTTCACTTGGTCCATATCGCGAGCTTCCTTTCTTTCTCTTTAGCAAGCCTATATAATTTCTTGTCCCCGCCTTTATCACTTAGATCCACATACAGGTGCTCAAACGTTTCTATCTTAGCAGTTGTCACCACCGCCTTCGCTTCTGTCTTTGCCGTCTTATGGATCTCCTTAAGCCTTCGCTTTTCATCCTCTAGCCTATACTCCAACCACTTCATATAAGCAATCTTCTAAACTTTAACATTGCCTTGAACTTCGTCATTCCACCACCAATCATCCTAATGTCTATCAAAGGTTCCTCTCGAAACCCTTATACCTCGGCAACTACTTTTCTAATGCAACCAATAGTGATGTCCCACATATTATTCCCATCTCGCTACTACTCTAAGCCTCTAAACTGTTCAACTTTTCTTCCATCTCTCGAGAAAGTGCTGGAGTCAGGCCTACCCATCTAATCCTTGGTTGGGCATAAATAAACTTTTTCTCTCTTAATCTCTAAATCCATCACTAGAAGCCTATATTAAATTAAAATATGTTTACTCGGAATAACCTTATAATTTTTCCAAAGGCTTCTATCGCCCTTTTGGAGAATTATGTAAACAATTTGAGTCTTAGCTACTGTGCTATGAAGGGTGATCAAGTGATTTTCTCTCTTCAAGAAACATGAGTTAGCAATAACTAACTCAAAGACTTTGGCAAAATCCAAAAGAGACATCCCACCTCCATTCCTCTCCCCAAAACTAAAGCCTCTATGCATATCTTCAAACCCGCTAGTGGTTTCCCCGATATTCCAATTAAAGTCTCCTCCAATGAAGATTTTCTTCTGCCTTTTGTATGCTTTTCACAACCTCATCCAACCCTTCCCAAAAGAGCTTTTTGACATCCTCATCCAAGATTACTTGAAACGCATAGGCACTAACTACATTCACTACATGCCTACCAACCATAAGTTTAATCGACATCATCCTATCACTAATCCTTCTGACCTCAATCACATATTCCCTAAGATCCTCATCTACTAAGATACCTACTCCATTTCTATACCTAGAACCACCTGAGTACCATAACTTAAACGTGGCTATGTCCCGAGCTTTGGTACCTACTCATCTGGTCTCCTGAATGCACGCTATATTAATTTGTCTCCGCTTAAGACTCTTCACTAGCTCTATGGATTTCTCTGTAAGTGATACTATATTCCACGACCCTACCCTTAACTTAAATAAGCTTGTGCCTCTCTTACCACCCCTACCCTTTACCTCCGACCCCAACTGACAACATGACCCTAATTCATGATTAGATCCTAACGCCACTAAACTAAGAGCTAATAACTCACTAAGGTGCTAAGATCAAGAAGATACAATCTAGAGAAAACTATACAATCCAACGTACAAAATAGTGAAATATAAGGTATACTACTAATCAAACAGTTAGGTACAAAATCCAGACGAATAAACGAGTAAAGGCAACACAATATGTTATATAAGCTCACAAATATAATAAATGATAAATATAGAAATATATGGTAAAAGTCAACACATCAAGCAAGAAACGACAACACAAATATATATAGGGAAGGAAATAGAAGGCATGTAAAAAAATACAATTGATTAAAATAAGAAATGACAAGAGATGGGAAGATATCACCTGGAGTTCTGGTCAAAAAATTGTTGAATATTTCTAGAAAGTACTGGAAAATATAAGTTGTAGACATCGCCAGGAAACTTCATCAGAATCTGCGTCTCATCAGACTAACTTGCCGAAAACGCAATTGAAATCTGGAAAGTATTGGAAAGGAAACTGTAACCTCATAGGAAAATCACGTATCTTGACCGAAAATCCCAAAAAAAGTCCAAAAAGATCTGTCGGTTGAGTAAGAGATGATCTAAATCAGAGAATCAAGCCAGAAAAGCCTTTTGATGAAGCTACTATATACTCTATAATGAGAATTTTCAACTCGAAATCAAGATGTTTCTCAGGGAAGTTTTGCCGGGAGAAAGGCAAAAAAGAAACCCTCTCTGGGAAGTTTCATTGAGATAGAATCTCAAAGCTGGAGAAATAGATCGCCGAAATAGTTATCGAGAAAGAGTTCGATATTGGTGGAGCGAGTGGAAATCGTTATGTCGATGCTAAGAAATGCAGGGATTTTGTGTGTCAACTTCAATCAGAAACTGAAAAGAAAATGTTCACTGAAAGTTCTCAACGATGCCAAGTAAATTTCAATGATTCCAAGAGATAGAAAGTCTATCAATTTAATGGAATCGAAAAAAACTATAGTGGATCGACCTGTTAGATTAGACTGCGATTATATATATTTCTATATTGTGCGTATTCTAGCCTTTCCTGCTTGAAGATTTGTAGTTTTGGAGGCATGTGGTTAGGATGGAAGGAGTACTTGAGTTCTTTATTCTCTACCATGTTTAGATCCTCTTATTGGGTACTTATTGGTACTCAC
The DNA here is from genome assembly GCA_029948455.1 of Solanum rostratum. Classification (NCBI taxonomy): domain Eukaryota; kingdom Viridiplantae; phylum Streptophyta; class Magnoliopsida; order Solanales; family Solanaceae; genus Solanum; species Solanum rostratum. Next base: position 59,184,189 of record CM057053.1, read on the forward strand.
CCTTATTTTCTACTCATGTGTGTAGGTTTTGAGCTTGGATCTAATTAACATTTCTATTAAACTTATAGACCGAGCTTGTGATAGATTGAGAGGTAGTTGCTTGTTACTCCCAAGACTATCAGACTTCTTTATTGATTCTATTTTACTCGAGAAACAACTATTAATACTTGTATTATTTTATTTCGAATTCTATTGTAATAGAGACTTGCAGATGTGACACCAACTCTGGGATGGTTTTAGGTTATGGATATATTCCTTATGCCTTTCCTTTGCTATTAATTTGTATTATCGCTTTAGCTTCCGCATTTTCTTTGTTATTATTTGTTTAGGCTGACTTATCTCGGAGGGTTAAAGGCAAGTGACATCACACCCGATTTCAGATTGTGACAACCTCGATTAATTAAAAGCAGTGCCATCACCATCTGATTTTGGGTCGGGGGACCTTGTAACTTAATTATATAGTATGTTGTGTCTAAAGTGTGTGAATATTTTGTAACATGTATAAACATTTAATAACATAGATATTTACGCATTGAAGAACATTCATGGATCCATACTTACAAGACACAACACTAAGTCCTCTATTACTCAAGTTTTATCCATCTTAATTCAATTCACTCAGTCTAGTATTTTGAGCGGATTTGACTTAATTCAGCTCACATGGACTCTCCCATTTGACATTCTTAATATTGAGCATATATTTAGTCGGTAAGTAGGAATAGCCACTAGATGTTGAGATCTAGCCATAATTAAACCAAATTTCTCAGTCATGTCTAAATCATTTGGCATCATACCATTGGGTAGCTCCCAATCAAAACAATGAACCAATTGTGCTAGCACCAAGCGAACAGTTGCGAGCCCTAATTGTAATCCGGGGCAACTTCTTCTGCCAGATCCAAACGGTAAAAGTCGAAAATCATGTCCACGAAGATCAATGTTGCTACCAATAAACCTTTCTGGTAGGAACTTCTCCGGTTCTGACCAAACTTCTGGATCTCTTCCAATTGACCATGTGTTTACTAGAAGTCTTGAACCTTTAGGTATATCAAAACCATCAATTGTGCAATCTTCAATGGATTCATGAGGAATCAATAATGGTGCAATGGGGTGTAGCCTAAAGCCTTCTTTTATGACCATGTCTAAGTACTCTAATTTTTCCAAGTCTGATTCTTCCACCATTCTATTTATGCCAACGACTTGTTCCAACTCCTTTTGTAATTTCTTAATCACTTTTTGGTGCCTTAGAAGTTCTGAGAAAATCCAGTCAATTGATGTTGCTGAGGTGTCCATTGAAGCTATTAGCATATCCTGCACAGAGAGTTCTTTGTCATTTGTTAAGTTAACAAACATTCACATGTATGTTAGTGTATGTCATGTACATTATCATTTACTTTTACCTTGTAAATTTAGGAATTGCAAAGTAAATCTGGAGTGTATTACGAATGATAAAAAAATTTAAAGTCATTCCCAAGGACACCTACACATAGACTTTCTTAAAAATGTGAAATTCAAAGTTTTAAAAATAAAACAGATTATCTACTATATAAAAGATAGAGTTGACATGATAATATAAGAATTTCATATATTGATGATGTATATAACAATCCTCCAGTTTAATTAAAGTTATATAAATAACTGGTATTATAAAATTAAAGGCGGAGCCAAAATTTCAATCTTAGAAATTTTAAATTTTAAAAACAATCACTTCAAGTGTTTATAATTAAGTTCTAAACTTAATATTTATTCATATTTAATAAAAAAAAACATTTAGTACAAATGTATCATTTGAACAAAAACTTCTAAATTTAGAATAAATTCATACAAACTTCTAGCTCCGCCCTCAACAAACCAAATCCAAAATAAAAATGACAATTCTTATGTTCAAACATAGAATCAAGTTACTTCGAGACATTTATAGATAATTCTTATGTTCTTCAAAGACATTTATAGATAATTCTTATGTTCTTCAAAATATTGTAAGTTATCTATTATAACAATAAAAAGACATGCTTGTAATATCATATTATACCTTTAAGTAGATATTAGTCAAATTTAACTAAAATTAATTTGCAATTTTATTTACTCCGTGATAAACGTAACATTACCAGTAAAATAGCTTTTACATTGCGACGATCAAACTCGAATTCAGCTTCACCAGATTGCATGATATTCATCAAAGTATCAACAAAATTTTTGGTTTGTTTCTCCTCTTTGGAATCTTGAACATGTTCATCAATAATTCTCTCAAAAAATTCATCAAAAATCTTTGCTAATTCCTTCATACGACGAACAATTCCTTGCAAATCAAACACATCAAGAAAGGGGAAAAACTCACTAATATTTGGTGTTGCTGCTAAAATCAAAGCCTCTTGAATCACATGTTTAAATCCCCCTTTATCAAATTCATCATCCATGTATTTTTTCTCAAATATCATCAAACAAGCCATGTTGGCATTTAGTGTAGCAAGGTTAGCACTAATATCAACTTCAACACCACTAGAAGCTGCCCGATTGATAATAGTCACAAAATTTGAAACTTGTTGTTTTCTCATGGCTTGAAATGAATTGATCTTAAGAGTACTAAGCAATTCTAAGGTACATAATTTTCGCATATTTCGCCAATAAGGTCCATATTTTCCAAATATCAAATTTCTTTGGTCGTATCCGAGGAATTTAACAGCTCTATTATCTGGTCGACTTGCAAAAATAAGATCATATTTTTTCAAGAATTGTTGAGCAGCATGAGGAGATGAAGCAACAATTATAGGAACTAGACCAAATCTCATGCTCATAATGGGACCATGTTTTTTGGCTAGTTTATAAAGATCTTGGTGGACATTTTTGCCAATCATATGGAGATTTCCTATAATTGGAAGTCCTTTTGGGCCAGGAGGGAGTTTTTTCTTCTTTTTCATGAAGTTGTAGTATAATTCTTGAAGAACGTACAGCACTACAATTAGTGCAAGAACTTGTAAGAATATTGAAGCCATGAATATAGAAATTATTGTGCTATTTTTGCTTCCTAACTTGCAAATATATTTAAAGAAGTGAAGAGTGATGGGGCTAGCTGGTGGCAGTGAAATGGAGGAATCTTCTTGATAACCATATAAAAATTGTTGTGGTCCATATGTAGTGTCTATGGAAAAACAAAAACGTAAGAATTAGTATTGTATTGAATTATTTTTTTATTTAGCGTTAGGTTCACTGCTTTCCACTTAATCTTGTGTTTGATTCAAAATACTATGAAAAATCTTTGTTTAATTATATCTTTATATTATTATAAGATCTTTTATGTTATGCAGTTTGATCAAAATAGATAATTATTTAAGAACAAATAACTATCATTTTAATAAATTGATCACTTATAAAAAATTATTTTTTAATTTAATATAAATAAATTATCTATTTTCAAAGTTCGAAAAAATAGCTAATAGTAGAATTAAATAAATCTTCTATATGGTGCAGCAAAAAAACCATTTTTTCCTTCCATCAGAGGTACATGTTATTGTTTGCTTTTAATTTTAAAAGCCTTTTTAGAAAAAAATTCAAATCTTGATTTTACTTTTTTACAGCTTTTGTTAGTAATTATAATTTTTTTTTTTTTTACATTTATGGAAATTGAAAACGTGTTATTAAATTCGTTACCTCTGACTAAAATAGAATTGTCTCGCTCCAGTAAGGAGTAGCATTTAATGTGTTTCTATTACATAAAAAAATTATAAAATAATGTATTAATTAAAATGATACTGGTGAATATGACAAGTGGTAGCATCAGGAAACGACATTGGTGAAATATGAAAAGTGGTAGCATCACAAAACGACACATGATATATATACGTACTAGTGCCAACAACGTGAGTTGCATCTATCCATAAATATTATTTTCTTTATTATTTTTTATGATCTAAATAAAATTTGGAGAGTCGTTAATTTTAATATATTTTTTAAAATTTTTTAACTATTTAAATTTATAATATTTTTAAGTAGCTTTTAAATAATACACATTATTCAATTTATTATGGGTAATATTGTAATTTTATAGTTGGAGTAGATGAAGAAATAATTAAATAATAATGACACGGTAAATTAAAGTAGACACTTTAATAGTCACCATAATATTAACCAAATACGTTATTGTGATTTCATAGTTAAGTAGTCAAAAATAATAATTAATAGAAACAACATAGTAAAATATTAATTATTTTTATATCTTAATTTCTGTTATCTAGATAAAATTTAGAGAGTCAATAATTTTAATATATTTTAAATTTTTTTTAAATTATTTGAATTTATAATATTTTTAAGTAGTTTTAAATAATAAACATTACTCTTACACGGGAAGATAATTTACTATGGTAATATTGTAATTTCATAGTTGAAGAAATAATTAAATAATAATTAATAGAAATGACGCAAAAAAAATTGTGTTGTTGAGGTGTGATCTCAGAATATTGGATTTAAGATCAAGCTTGAACCACCAAGCCAAGCAACTCCATAGTCACCTACTTGCTTCAAGCACCTGAAGTAAGCACGATGACCCTAAGCTGCTCAAACAAGCCGTTTATTATATAAGAGAATATATAATTGTCTAAATTGATATGATGTAGATGGAATTTGAAGAGTCGACTAAATTGTTGTATCTTTTTTTTCCTTAAAGTATTTTAAGTTGTTAATTATTGTGGTCTATAGTACATTTTATGTAAATATTTTATGTAAACTTCTAAAACACCCAAAAGTAATTGAGAAATTACAAAAGGAGTAAGAACAAGTCGTTGGCATAAATAGAATGATGGAAGAATCAGACTTGGAAAAATTAGAGTACTTAGACATGGTCATAAAAGAAGGCTTTAGGCTACACCCCATTGCACCATTATTGATTCCTCATGAATCCATTGAAGATTGCACAATTGATGGTTTTGATATACCTAAAGGTTCAAGACTTCTAGTAAGCACATGGTCAATTGGAAGGGTCCAGAAGTTTGGTCAGATGCTGAGAAGTTCCTACCATAAAGGTTTGTTGGTAGCAACATTGATTTTCGTGGACATGATTTTCACTTTTCACCGTTTGGATCTGGCAGAAAAAGTTTTCATGGATTACAATTAGGCTCACAACCATTCGCTTGGTGCTAGCACAATTGGTTCATTATTTTGATTGGCAGCTATCCAATGGTATGATGCCAAATGATTTAGACATGACTAAGAAATTTAGTTTAGTTATGGCTAGATCTCAACATCTATTGCTATTCCTACTTATTGACTGAATGTATACTAAATATTAAAGATGTCAAATGGGAGAGTCAATCTGAGCTGAATTTAAGTCAAATCCGCTAAAGAATACTAGGTCTGAGTGAATTGCCTTAAGATGGATAAAACTTGATTAATAGAGGCTTAGTGTTGTGTCTTGTAAGTATGGATGCATGAATGTTCTTCAATGCATAATATATCTGTGTTATTCAATGTTTATACATGTTACAAAATATTCACACACTTTAGACACACACACACTATAATTATGTTACAAGGTGTCACGACCCAAAATCGGATAGTGATGGCACTGGCTTTAATCCATTGAGGTTGTCACGGTCCAAAATTGGGAGTGATATCACTTTTCATTAACCCTCCAAGATAAGTCAGCGTAAACATATTATAACAAAGAAAATGAAGAAGCTAAAGCGATAATACAATCTAAATAGGAAAGGAAAGGCATAAGGAACATAACCATAATCTAAAACCATCCCAGAGCTGGTGTCACATCTGCAAGTCTTTATTACAATAGGATTCGAAAGAAAATAATCCAAGTCTTAATAGTCGTTTCTCGAGTGGAACAAAATCAATGAAGAAGTCTAATAGTCTTGAAAGTAGACGGGAACAGACAAGCAACTACCTCTCAATCTATCACAAGCTCGGTCCTTATAAGAATAGAAACGTCAACTAGATCCAAGCTCAAAACCTACACACATGTGTAGAAAATAAGGGTGAGTACCAATAAGTACCCAACAAGAGGATCTAAACAAGGGTGAAGAAAGAACTCAAGTACTCCTTCCATCCTAACCACATGCCTCCAAAACTACAAACACACACGCAGGAATGGCTAGCATACACACAATATAGAAATATATGTAATCACAGTCTCATCTAATAGGTCGATCCACTATAGGTTTTTTCGATTCTATTAAATTGATAGACTCTCTATCTCTTGGCATCGTTGAAATTTACTTCGCGTCTTTGAAAACTTCCAACGAACATTTTCTTTTCAGTTTCTTATTGAAGTGGACACACAAAATCCACTGCATTTCTTAGCATTGACATAACTATCTCGGTAATCTCTCTCTTCGGCAATATCAGACTCTTTCTCGATAACTATTCTAGCAATCTCTTTCTCCAGCACTGAGATTCCATCTCGATGAAACTTCTCGGTGACGGCTTCTTTTTCGCCTTTCTCCCGGCGAAACTTCCTAGAGAAACATCTTTATTTTGAGTTGAAAACTTCTCATTATAGAGTACACAGTAGCTTCATTTAAAGATTCTTTCTGGCGTAATTCTCTGATTTAGATCCTCTCTTACTCAAACAATAGATCTTTTTGGTGATTTTTGGTCAAGATATGTGATTTTCCGGTGAGGTTACATTTTCCTTTCCAGTACTTTCCAGATTCTGGTTGCATTTCCTACAAGTTATCCGAAAAGAAGCAGACTTCGGTGATGTCTACAACTTGTATTTTCCAGTAACATTCAACTATGTTTTGACTAGCACTCCAGGGTATATCATCCAATCTCTTGTTATGTCTTATTTCAATCAATTGTATCTTTTTACTTGTCTTGTATTTCTTACCCTCTACATATTTGTGTTGTTGTTTCTTGTTTGTTGTGTTGACTTTTACCATATCTTTCTAGATTTATCATATATTTCTACATTTACCATTTATTATATTTGTGATCTTACATATCATATTATGTTGCCTTTACCTATTTATTCGTCTAATTTTATACCTAACTGTTTGATTAGTAGTATACCTTATATTTTATTGTTCTGTATTATTTGATTGTATAGTTTTCTCTAGATTGTATCTTCTTGATCTTAGTAGTTTAGTGAGTTATTAGGTCTTAGTTTATGTCACGCCCCGGGAGGGTACCCTTGGCGTGAATGGCACTCAGAGACTATTGACAGTCCCAAGCGAACCACTTAGTCTCATCACATAATTCAATCGATAAACTCTACTCCACAATGGAAAGTATAAGTAAGTAAATGGGTACATTTCATCTAAAGTCTCAATATATATATATAAATAAAGGCTAGTAGGAAGAACTATCTCACAAGTCTCAACATCAACACTTGACTATCGTCTATGAAGCCTCTATTAATACTCATGTGGTGCCAATGACAGACCCATGGCTACCCAAATTCAACATAAGGAAATAGTCCAATCTCTAACTCTAAAGCAAGATGAATAAATCATAGTGGACCCTCCAAAGTAGGGGAGGCTCACCAAATCCGCTACAAATCTTAGATCTTCAACGGTATGAAGATCATGGCTACCCTGTTGATGATCTCTAGTACTTGCCTCTGCATCATAAAATGGTGTAGTCCAGAGTGGATATTAGTACTTGAATGTATTGGCATGAAAAATAACTGAATGGAACAGAAACCAGTAGAATAGTATGGAAACAATATCAGCTCAAAATAAACATCAAATCACATCAAACCATCAAATGGCCATCTATGAAAGAATAAAAAACAGACAAGTGACACATCACTAACTCAAACTCATCAATAGTCTCAAACTCATCTCAAAGGAGCTCACCTCCTCTCATCTCATCTCATCTCATCTCAGAGAGCCCACCCCTTCTCATCTCATCTAAACTGGGAGTACTCAAGGTAGAAAATTTATGGGAGTTTCTCTTATCCGACAATAATCACTTATGAGCCAGTGAATGTACAATAATCACACTGATGTTGTCACAACCGTTCAAAACATTCCAGGTAGGGAACGCTCGAAAACCATATCAGCGCACCCAATATGGAGTCAAACTCAATAGGTCCTTTATTCCTTTCAGGAACCGTTACTCTCGAGGGAACCATAATATATGTGATGGTTTTATGCCTTTCCTAGTTTGGCAGCGTAGTTTGACGAGTTCGAGTCGGACTAACTCTCACTCTTTTGGTGCTCGATACTTCTCCCATGACTCAATGCTCATAAAAACTCCATCTCAACCAATCTCATAGGGACCCACTCCCCGTCAACGACTGGTATCTCATAAAGACTTTAGCCCTTTCATCAATTATCTCATAGGGTCCTTGACCTTCTCATCGATCTTCTCATCAATGACTCAAGATTTATAACAATCACTAGGAAGCAAGTGAATAAACACATCGGTAGAGTTCATTTATAGAGATTCACAAGAAAATCAAATTATGTCAACTCATCATCATTCTCATCACAATCAACAATCTCAATTCAAGGCTCTAGACTCAATTCGCAAGTTCAATATGCATGCTTTTCAAATTAGTCATGTAGGGTTATGCAAATTCTCATGAAAATATTCAAATCAAGAAAATAAAGAGTATGATGATCATCAACATCGAAAACATGTAATTTCAAATCAATTTTTCAAGAAAAATCATCAAGGGTTCATGCATGTAAACTCTCCAAATTATCAACTCATCTATGACCTCTATAGGGCACATGAGAGAACAATCCCATGTTTTAGTTTAGCCTTCCATACCTGGGCTGCAGCTATCAACCCAGCACGTCGAGGATCTCTTCTCGAATCTCTCAATTCAAACTTTTCTCTTCTCTCCTCAAGCCCTAGCCTTATTAGATTATGGAATAGGACTTAGAATGGGGGGTTTAGACCTTTTTTACATCAAAAAGACCTTATTAGATCGTGTATAGAGTTTAGGAGAGGTGGAGAATTGACCGAAATGCCACACATAATGATTTAGAAATTTTCAACTCGAAAAAGACACAGTCCGTGACGCAGACTGGTCGCAAACAATGTGCTTTCAGAAAAGCGTTTTTGAACAAGTTTTCTCCATCCGGTCGAATATTTTTATAAGAATATAAATACTGGTCCGCGATGGGTGAGCGACGCGCCCCTGTCGCGTACTAACACTATTTTGCGCTTCGTATCAAAAATTTATCTTTTGATTGGGTCACTCTAAAAATCGACGGAGACCATTTTCCTACTCAATTTTCGTGCTGATCACAAATTTGGCCTTGGATTTGCCATACAAGAATCGAAAGATGCGTTACGCACATACCCTCACTCCAGGGATATTTTGGTAATTTTATCGGGCGTCACATCATCTTCCTCTTGGGATCATTCGTCCTTGAATGATGAGTAAAGGTGGATATTAGAGCATGAATAGACTCAAGACTCATTTTCGCATTCAACTCAATCAATCAAACTCTCGACTTAATAATAGAAAGTCACATCAATAATAGATCAATAAATTTAGTTAAGGGTAAGAAATTTACCTTCAACACTCTCATCATTTGGCAGGAATAGGTGCGGTTATTTGACCTTTATCTCTTCCTCAGCTTCCCATGTCGCTTCCTTAACAAATTGATTCCTCCACAGGACTTTGACTGAGGCTATCTCTTTGTTCCTCAACTTACGAATCTGACGATCAAAGATTTGCACTGGAACTTCTTCGTAAAATAGGCTATCTCTCACTCCAATGCTATCAATAGGGATCACCAAGGAAGGGTCTCCCAAGCATTTCTTCAACATCGGCACATGGAATACCGGATACACTCCATCTAAGTTGAAAGGCAACTCCAAGTCATAAGCAACTTTCCCAATCCTCTTTACAATCTAATATGGTCCAACATAGCGTGGACTCAGCTTTCCCTTCTTCCCAAATCTTGGGACACCCTTCATAGGCGACACTTTCAAATACACCCAATCATCTACCTCAAACTCTAAGTCTCTTCTCCTCACGTCGATATAAGATTTTTGGTGACTTTGGGCAGTCTTTAACCTTTCTCTAATGACCTTGACCTTCTCCATCACTTGGTGGACGAGATCAGGTCCAATCAACTCCCTTATCCAATCTCAAACCACCCAATTGGTGATCTACATTTCCTCCCATACAAAGCTTCGTAGGGAGCCATTTGAATGCTTGTATGGTAACTATTGTTATACGCAAATTGAATCAATGGTAGGTGATCATCCCTATTTCCTTTGAAATTAAGAACACAAGCTCTCAACATGTCCTCAAGTGTTTGAATCGTATGCTCTGCCTGACCATCAGTCTGTGGATGAAAAGTTATGCTCAGGTTCACCTTAGTACTCAATCCCTTTTGGAATGATCTCCAAAACTGGGAGGTAAATTGAGCTCCTCTGTTCGAGACGATAGACAAGGGAACCCCATGCAACCTCACTATCTCCTGGATGTACAACTTGGCGTACTCCTCCGCAGTGTTGGTTGTCTTAACTGCAAAGAAGTGAGCCGATTTTGTCATTCTATCCACGATCACCCATATTGAATCATGTTGCTTTAAGGACCTTGGTAGACCGGTAACAAATTCTATATTAATCATCTCCCACTTCCATTGTGGAATCTCAAAGTTCTGAGCTAATCCACATGGCCTTTGATGCTCAACCTTCACTTGTTGGTAATTTGGGCATTTCAAAACAAACTCCGCAATATGCCTCTTCATTCCGCTCCATAAATAGACCTCTCTCAAGTCATGGTACATCTTGGTAGAGCCTGGATGAATGGAATGCCTAGTGTTGTGGGCTTCCGCCATGATTGTTTCTCGAATTTCATCAATATCTGGAACACACAACCTACTTTGGTATCTCAAAAGTCCATCTCCCCCTTTGGAGAAGACCATCACCTTCTATTTGTGGACAACCTCCTTCAATTGGAGTATGACAAGATCTTGGTCTTGCTTTTCCTTCACCTCTGCAACTAAGGATGAAGTAGACCCATCCTACACATTAACTCTCCCTTCATCATTCTCCTCAAGTTGAACTCCCAATCGAGCCAACCGATGCACTTTCTTGGCTAGCTTCTTTCTTCCCTCCTCCACATGGGCTGTACTACCCATTGACAACTTGGTAAGAGTGTCAGCAACAATGTTAGCTTTACCTGGGTGGTAGTGAATGCTCATATCATAATCCTTGAGCAATTCCAACCATCTCTTCTGTCACAGGTTGAGCCCTTTCTAACTGAAAACATACTGCAAGCTCTTGTGGTCAGTGAACATATCCACATACGCTCTATACAAGTAGTGGCGCCAGATTTTAAGTGCAAATACCACTGCTGCCAACTCAAGATCATGGGTTGGATAGTTCTTTTCATGAACTTTGAGTTGTTTGAAAGCATAGGCCATCACCTTCCCTCTCTACATTAGTACACATCCCAATCCAACCTTCGAAGCATCACAGTAAATCAATAAGTCCTCTGTCCCCTAGGGCAAGGTAAGGACTAGTGCAGTCGTCAACCTCGTTTTAAATTCTTGAAAACTCTTTTCACATTCATCAGACCACGAAAACTTGACCTTTTCCGAGTCAATTTAGTCAATGGTGCGGATAGGGAAGAAAATCCCTCTACAAACCTGCGGTAGTAGCTTGCCAACCCCAAGAAACTCTTAATGTCCGTCGAAGTGGTTAGTCGGGGCCAGTTCTTAATCGCTTCAATCTTTTGGGCATCCACTCGAATACCATCACCAGAAAAAACATGGCCTAGAAAGGCCGCTGACTTAAGTCAGAACTCACACTTTGAGAATTTTACATAGAACTCATTGTCCTTAAGGGTTTGAAGGACAACTCTGAGGTGGTTAGCATGCTCCTCCTCACTCCTCGAATACACCAAAATGTCATTAATGAAAACAATCACAAACATATCAAGATATTGTCTTAATACTCTATTCATCAATCCATAAAGGCGGCAGGTGCATTTGTTAACCCAAAGGACATGACCAAGTACTCAAAATGGCCATATCTAGCCCTAAAGGATGTCTTTGGAATGTCACATTCCCTCACCTTCTACTAGTGGTAGCCAGACCTGAGGTCTATCTTGGAGAAACAAGAGGCGCCCTGAAGTTGGTCAAACCAATCATCTATCCGTGGGAGAGGATATTTTTTCTTTATCGTCACCTTGTTCAGTTGCCTATAATCAATACACATTCTGAGGGACCCATCTTTTTCTTGCACGAATAGGACAGGAGCACCCCATGGTGAAATGCTTGGCCTAATGAAGCCTTTCTCTAGCAAATCTTCGAATTGCTCTTTCAACTCTTTCTACTCAGCGGGGGCCATCCTATAAGGTAGAATTGAAATAGGCTGGGTATTGAGAAGAACATCAATCCCAAAGTTAATCTCCCTATCAGGAGGGACTCCAGGCAGATCATCAGGAAATACTTTCGGGAACTCATTAACAATCGGGAGTGACACAAGAGGTAGGGTGAACAACCCAACTTTTTTTTAACTAAGATTAAGCCATCTTTCATATGATACGATCTATTCTTAAGTATTTAATGTATATTAGATTTGATTTAGAGTTATAAAGGATGTTTTACATCAAGTCAAGTCCAAAGAATTTTTACCGACTAAGTTTTTGTATGAGTTGATAGAAGTGTCAACTCAAATGACCATATCTCCAAAAGTATAATGAGTTAGTTGATCTATAATATATCAAATTAAGGATCTTTAAATTAGCTTTCCAACGGATCTTATTTTGCCTTAATCAGAGTACACAGTAGAAAGTTATGACCATTTTACTAGAGACCTGCAGAGCTGTTTGAAGAGCCGCGGCAGCTCTGTGTCATGGACCTATCGCGAACCCTCTCTGGAAAAGCTAAGCGACGTCCCTTTATTTTACTTTGAGGGTACGTTTATCCTAAGACCTTTGGGGTCTATTTAAGGTCCCAAAATACATAGAACATCAGTGTTCAGAATTAAAACCCCCTCCTTCACTCCTAAACATAAAACACTCAAGAATCATCAAGAAAACCATCAAGTTAGGATTAACTTTCAAGATTCATTATCAAGGTGAGTTATTCTTCATAAATTTTAAGCTACCCAACCTAAATTTCTTTATCTATTCATGAATCCCTAATAGATTCTTAAATCATAACTTAGGGTTTCGAGAAAACGAATTCAAGAATCCCAAGAAAGGATTTCTTGATTCTTCTTTCGATGAATTAGGGTTCTTCATCAAGAACTCTAAAGATTCTAAGTCAAGAATTCAAGAATGAAAGAGAAGCCCTTCAAATAATGTCTTTCCAAGTTCTTCTACTCTAAAAGAACTACCGAGATCGAAGATTTCTCTAAGAAATTGGGTATTCATCAAATTTTAATTGTAATATCAACTTTCCAGGTGTGTAAGGCTAAACTAAAAGCATGGGATTGTTCTCTCATGTGCCCCATAGAAGTCATAGATGAGTTGATGGTTGAAGAGTCTATATGCATAAATACTTGAGGGTTTTCATTGAATAATTGATTTAAAATTTCATGTTTTCTATGTTGATGATCATCATACTATTTGTTTTCTTGAACCTAACATTTTTCATGAGATTTTGCATAACCCTACATGATTATTTGAAAAACATGTATAATGAACTTAGGGGGATGAGTCTAGAGCCTTGACGATGATGATGCCTGTGATGTTGTGATTTTGTTTCAAATTGATGAGAGTCTTGAGGATGGTGTTGATGAGAATGATGTTCATGAGTCTTAAAACTTGAAACTAAATTCTAAAAAGAGTGTTTCGATCCAATGATGCTGATGTTGATATTGATGTTGAGGTACTATGTCCCTATGTGACTGATGTTGATGATGTTTTATAAGCATGTCGAGTTCTGGGAGGAGTATTGAACACCAAAATGGTTGAGAGTGAGTCCCACTTAAACCATTAACTAGTGGCCCGCGTAGGAGAGGATCGAACCACCGTGCGGATGTTTCCTTTGTCCCAAAAGAGGACTGATATTTTTCTTGTGGATCCACTGAGGTTGATATCCTTTACCCCGGCAGTGTACTGGATGGATGTGGCAACAACATCGCTTTATTGTATTATCACTGGCTCAGAGGTGATGGTTATCGGTTAGAGAAACTCCTAGTGAAGTCTTACTTGCTAGTACTCTGATGTTGATGTTAATGTGATGGTATGATGTCGAGGTCCCTTGAGTTGAGTCGAATTCCCTTGAGTTGAGTCGAGTTCCCATGAGTTGAGTTGGGTTGAGTCGAGCTTCCTTGAGATGAGTCTGATGTATTGATGATGTTGAGATGAGATGTTGAGTTGATGTTATTTCTATATTATTCTACATATTTCTGTTTCACTCAGCTATTTTACATACCAGTACATTCCATGTACTGATGTCCCCTTCTGGGACTGCATCGTTTTATGATGTAGAGGAACGTATTAGAGATCATCGACAGGCGCTTCGTTGAGGATCTATTTGCATTCAGCTGATCGATGAGACCTTCTTGTTTTTGGTGGATTTTCATATTATTATCATCTTGCTTGATTGTACTTTATTTTTCTTGAGTTGGGTAACCATGTCCTGTCGTCGTACCATCTAGGTGTTTGAGTTAGAGGCTTCATAGATATTGAGTAGAGGATTTTATGTATTATTTTTCCAACTCTTCTTTATTGGAAATTAACATTTTATATAAAGACTTGATTACTTCAATTACATTACAGCCTTTTCCTTGAGGATGTTCCTTCCGTTCTTGAGTATAAGGTGATGATGAAGCTAAGTGGTTCACTCAGGGACTAGCAATAGTTTCTGAGTGCCGGCTACGCCAAGGGTACCCTCCCGGGGCGTGACAAACTTTGTATTAGAGCACAGAGTGGAAGTGTCTTAGGGAGTCTATGAAGCCGTGTCTAGTAGAGTCCTTATTATAGGTGTGAAGCATGCCACATCCATAATAAGGAGGCTATATGACATTAGGAAAAGTTTTCCTTCTTTCAGATTCTGATTCATGCGATAGAGCTATTTCTAAGAAATCTACGATGATTCGTGCGTTGCTCTAAAACTGTTCGACTATGCCTCATCTATGAGGCGATAGAGACAGTAATGTTCAAACTCTTACAAATGAGATCCTCTGAGACAAAGTAATCAGAATGATAGAAAGACTGCACCAGGCTTGAAAGAAGCCAACTACCGTGCGAAGTTGATTTACTAGAAAGAGTGTACTATTACTCATATGAATTGTGCATTTGAGTTAGCTCTAGATGTACGCAGACCCTCTTTTTTTCAAAAATTGTTTCCGACGTGACCCATGAGATTGGAACTTATGCCTCTAAAGTATTTAATGTTACCACCTAAGAGTAAGATGTGAGGTCTTATAAATCCTGAGTAAAATTGAATCATCCCAGAGTTAGAAAGATAATGATGGAAAGAAAGGGACGAGATAACAAGAGTGATAGCTGATTGAGACTTGTAGTCAGAGTTACATATTTATTAGGTAAGTAATGAGGTGGTGAGTCGATTGCCACAAGTTTGATGAAAGAGTCGTAAGTACCCTATGATTTTCATGATGAGGGATAGAGGAAGAGTTATTATCAGAATGTGGTAGAGCAAGCTCAAACTAGTAGGACGTTATGTTGATGTATTGTAGTATTCATACTATTGAGGGTGAAATGTAGATTTTTAATAGGGGAAAAGAGTTCTTTCAATGTGATAGATCTAAATTAGGCTTATGATTTTTAATTGAGAGTTCATGAGACTCATCGAGTAATGAGCTTAGTCAGATAAGAAGATATGATTGAATAGGTGAGTGGCACTGAGTTGTGAGGAAGGGATGCGTTGATTGAATATTCGTTATGAGATATCAGTGGACTTATGTTCTTTAAGTTTTTACCTAGTCGTTGTAAGTTAGCATTAGGTGTGTGATGTACATATTAGTGCTAGACCCTAAGCTTGAATTTTGAGGAGTAGTGTTAAAGAGGAGACAACATCGTGAGAATGATAGTCTTAGTTGGAGATTTCTCTAAGAGGCTTTCCATAGTGTATGTTTGCGAAAAAGGTGTGGATTTGTGAGGAAGTGATGCTATGGGCAAGGTACAAGTGCCCCTTAGGTAAGACGAGAGAGACAAGAATAGCTTAATAGATAAGAAAAGGCTTGAGATATGTATCCATAATTGTATAAAAATGTGTGAAGCTCTAAGTTATGACTGCTATAAGAATCTAGATAGTATATTTGAGTTGTCGATGTGGAGTAGGCTGATGTAAGTAATCTTAATCATCATGAGTAGCTAAATTGATTTGGGGCTTATCGATAGATGATGACAAGTTTTCCATGATAGACTCTTTTTATGCAATTAAATTTGTGGGAGCACAGAAGTGGAGTGTCGCAGGCAAAAGAAGAGGTTAGATTGTAAGAGTTGTCGGAAGTGGTTATGTACGCCACAGGAATAGAAAATATAGAGAGATTTCCATAGAGACTAGAAGGAGCTAAGAGTGATGTTGAAAAGAGTCTGAGTGGCTAGT
The DNA here is from genome assembly GCA_029948455.1 of Solanum rostratum. Taxonomy (NCBI): domain Eukaryota; kingdom Viridiplantae; phylum Streptophyta; class Magnoliopsida; order Solanales; family Solanaceae; genus Solanum; species Solanum rostratum. Next base: position 59,200,634 of record CM057053.1, read on the forward strand.
TATATGTATGCGACTATAGCATAACAAAAGAGTTTAAGATATTCTTGTGGATAGTGATTCCTTGACCGTGTGGAGGTATATGCTTATAGCCTAGTAGAGGAAATCAATATACAAACTTAGAGTAATGGCCTTGGGAGCTAAGGGAGAGATGATGTAACACCCTGTAAAATTTCCAAAATACCCTTAGAGAGGAGTATGCGTGTAACGCATCTTTCAATGCTCATATGAAAAATCTAAGGCCAAATTTGTGATTAGCATGAAAAATTGAGTGGGAACATGGTCTCAGTCGATTTTTAGAGCGATCGAGCCAAAAGATAATTTTTTGTTTCGAAACGAAAAACAGTGAAGGTTCACGATAGAGCCGCATCGCGCACCTATCGCGGAGGGGGACTTATGGTTTTTTTTCAAAACTTTTTGATGGGATTGTAAAAACTCGTTCAAAAAATTTTTGCAGTAATTGTACTGTTCGCGACCAGTCCGCGTCGCGGACTGAGTCACTTCGTGGTTAGAAATTTGTAAAATTTTCGAGGGGCATTCCAATCAATTCCCAACCCCTCCTAAACTTAATACACGATCAAATTGGGTCGTTTGAACATAAAGAGGGTCTAAGATCCCATTATAATTCCTTCTAAAATAATTAAACAAGACGAGGGCTTGAGAGAAGAGGAGAAGAGTTTGCAATGGAAGAATTCAGGAGAGAATGAGAGTTCTTAATTTTGATGATGATGTGATGCCATTTTCTTTTCAGGTTATAGATGAGGAGGAGGAGTTAGAGAAATCGTGAGTAGTCTAATAGATAGGTAAAACCATATTAGTATTACCCGTGGTAAGAGTTCATGCGATCAGGGGTGTAAGTTGCTATGGTAGGCTTAAATGTGTGGTTGCTATTATGCGAGTGTATTAGAGTTATGAGGGCGAGAAGTATTCTCTAAGTACAGGTCACTATGGAGTGAGAGTTCTTTATTCTGATGTCATCTTACGTTTGCACTAGCCTTCGGTTTGTTATGACATTGTTGATAGTATGATGTAGAGTACCAAGTTTTAGGGGTATAATCGTGCTTATTTTGCATGGAGAGGTAGTAGTTTGGGGGTTTCGTCAAAGAGGGAGATGATGAGTTCCTCCACGTCCAAATAGTGATTTTGATAATAGTAGAGTGAGAGTGAGGGTAGATGAGAAGGAGTGAATATATCCTCATTGTGATATTCGTGTCAAACTTGTGTCATATAAGGATAGAGATAGGGAGGAGGAAAGAGATGAGATCGTATGATACACAATAGATAGGTAAGAGTATGTTGGTGTGACTTTGAGCGAGAGCTCATTGAATGGTGGAGGTAGAGTGACAAGTAGGCCTGAAAAATTCTAAGACATAGTTAAAGTGGTTATGGTGATAGGCTTGAATGTGTGGTTGTTATTGTGCGAGTATGGATGATAGACTATTGAAGACTTCATAATAAGGGTTTCGAGTATAGAGCTAAGTATTGAGGATTAGCTTTGTATGTATATGATCATCTTAGGAATGATACCTTGAGGCTTAGAACTAGGCTTGAATGGAAGAAGAAGAGGTGGTTAGGTAGAGGTTTGAATAGGAGCGATGAGTTTGCATTGATGGGGTAAAGTGCCATTAAAAGGAGCACAATTGAGGTGTAGACTTGAGCATGAGAGAGAGTCCTCAGAGTCTTGATTATACGATGGTCCTATTCTCGATTAGAGTTGATGGCTTCCTTCCTGAGTTCGAAAGACTGATTGTCAAGGTGTTCAAATGATTCAAATTGATTGAGTTCCATCATTCCATTCGTGCTTGATGGTGAGAATGTCTAAGATAATATCTCTACTCTTGATCTGAACCGAGTTGTCTATTTCTAAGTTGATGTGTCAATTCCTAAGTCTGATGGAAATGATTTATGATTGATGAGGAGTCGAGAGTTTGATTGATTGAGTGAGTTTTGGGAAGAGTTCTGATTCTTATTCGTGCCTTGATGTCTACCTTTACTCATCATTCGAGGACGAATGATCTCAAGAAGGAGATAAAGTAACACCTCAACATTGTTTTAGCTAAGATTGAGCCATCCTTCATATGACAGGATCAGTTCCTAAGTATTTAATGTATATTAGATGTGATTTAGAGTTATAAAGGATCTTTTACATCAAGTCAAGTCCAAAGAATTTTTACCGACTAAGTTTTCGTATGAGTTGATAGAAGTGTCAACTTCAAATGACCATATCTCCTAACTTATAATGAGTTAGGTGAACCATAATATATCAAATTAAGGATCTTTGAATTAGCTTTCCAATGCATCTTATTTCACCTTAACCAGAGTTTGGAGTTGACAGTTATGACCATTTTACTGGAGACCTGCAGAGCTGTCTGAAGAGCCGCGACAGCTCCGTGTCGTGGACCTATGTGAACCTTTTCTGGATAAGCTAAGAGACATCCCTTTATTTTATTTTGAGGGTACTTTTATCTTAAAACCTTTGGGGGTCTATTTAAGGTTCCAAAACGCATAAACGTCAGTTTTCATAATTAAAACCCTCTCCTTCACTCCTAAACATAAAATGCTCAAGAATCATCAAGAAAGTCATCAAGTTAGGATTAACTTTCAAGATTCATTATCAAAGTGAGTTCATAAATTTTAAGCTGCCCAACCTAAATTTCTTTATCTATTCATCCCTAATAGATTCTTAAATCATAACCTAGGGTTTCAAGAAAACGAATTCAAGAATCCCAAGAAAGGATTTCTTGATTCTTCTTCTCATAACTTAGAGTTCTTCATCAAGAACTCTAAATATTCTAAGTCAAGAATTCAAGAATCAAAGAGAAGCCCTTCAAACAATGTCTTTCCAAGTTCTTTTACTCTAAAAGAACTACAGAGATAGAGGATTTTCTCCAAGAAATTGAGTATTCATCAAATTTCAATTGTAATATCAACTAGGTATGTAAGGCTAAACTAAAAGAATAGAATTGTTCTCTCATGTGCCCCATAGAGGTCATAGATGAGTTGATGGTTGAAGAGTCTATATGCATGAATATTTGAGGGTTTTCTTTGAAAAATTGATTTGAAATTTCATGTTTTCTATGTTGATGATCATCATACTATTTGTTTTCTTGAAATTAACATTTTTCATGAGATTTTGCATAACCCTACATGATAATTTGAAAAGCATGCATAATGAACTTAGGGGGATGAGTCTAGAGCCTTGACGATGATGATGTCTGTGATGTTGTGATTGTATTTCAAATTGATGAGAGTCTTGAGGATGATGTTAATGAGAATGATGTTCATGAGTCTTAAAACTTGAAACTAAATTCTAAAAAGAGTGTTTCGAGTCCATGATGTTGATGTTGATGTTGATGAGACGAGTTGATGTTGATGTTGAGGTACCATGTCCCTATAGGACTGATGATGATGATGTTTTATGAGCATGTCGAGTTCTGGGAGGAGTATTGAACACCGAAATGGTTGAGAGTGAGTCCCACTCGAACCATTAACTATGTGGCTGCGTAGGAGAGGATCGAACTGCCGTGCGGATGTTTCTTTTGTCCCAAAAGAGGACTGATGTTTTTCTTGTGGATCTACTGAGGTTGATGTCCTTTACCCCGGTCAGGGTACTGGATGGATTTGGCAGCGACATCACTTTGTTGTATCATCACTGGCTCATAAGTGATGGTTGTCGGTTAGAGAAACTCCCAATGAGGTCTTTCTTACTAGTACTCTGATGTTAATGTTAATGTGATGGTATGATGTCGAGTTCCCTTGAGTTGAGTCAAACTCCCTTGCGTTGAGTCGAGTTCCCTTGAGTTGAGTCGAGTTGAGTCGAGTTTCCTTGAGATGAGCCTGATGTATTGATAATGTTGAGATGAGGTGTTGATGAGTCATTTGTTTACTCTTTATTCTTTCTTTAGATAGACAATTGACATTCTGATGCAGTATGGTGTTGAGTTGATGTTATTTCTATATTATTCTACCTGTTTCTGTTTCACTCAGCTATTTTACATATCAGTACATTCCATGTACTGATGTCCCCTACTGGGACTGCATCGTTTTATGATGTAGAGGCAGGTATTAGAGATCATCGATAGGCACTTCATTGAGTATCTATTCGCACTCAGCTGATCGGTGAGACCTCTTTGTTTCCAGAGGATTTCCATATTATTATCATCTAGCTTGAGTAGTACTTTATTTTCCTTGAGTTGGGTAACCATGGCCTGTCATGGTACCATCTAGGTGTTTGAGTTAGAGGCTTCATAGACATTGAGTAGAGGATGTTAAGTATTATTTTTCCAACTCTTCTTTATTGGAAATTGACTTTTTATATAAAGACTTGATTACCTTAATTACATTACTGTCTTTTCCTTGAGGATGTTCCTTCTGCTGTTGAGTATAAGGTGACGATGAGGCTAAGTGGTTCGCTCGGGGACTAGCAATAGTCTCTGAGTGCTGGTCACGCCAAGAGTACCCTCCCGAGGCGTGACATAGGGACTCAACATCATCAGATTTAACTCGCACGAGGTGATAGATACAACCTTTGGAAATCAACCTTCTGGATCTAAGATATGAGATAAACTTCCCTCTAGATGTAATAGATTCACCCTTCCACTCTAGAATCAGTTCATTAGGAAATTGGAACTTAACGGTTCTGGATCTACAATCAGCAAAGGCATAATAGGCGTGAAGCCAATCCATGCCAAGGATCAAATAAAAATCAACCATCTCCAACTCAATCAAATTAATAAGAATATCCTTATGATAGATGGACACTACACAATCTCTATAGATTCTCTCAGCTAGAATAGACTTACCCACTTGAGAAGAAACATCAAAGGGTTCAAGAAGACACTCAACAGTGCTATCAAATCTACTAGCCACATAAGGAGACACAAACGACAATATGGCACCAAGATATATCAAAACATAGCAATCGAGAGTAAACACTTGAATCATACCCATCACAACATCTAGGGAGTTCTCCTGATCTTGGCGACTACCCATAGCATACAAATGGTTTGTAGTTCCAGCTGCGCTTGATGTAGCACCTTTCTGATTTCTTCTAGCTGGTAGGGCTAGTGCAGAGTATTGAGCCCGGTCATCCCACTTTGGGTAATCTCTCTTAAAGTGACCCAATTGGCCACACTTAAAACATACATCACTTCCTTTACACCACTTCCCTAAGTTTAATCTGCCGTACTTACCACATGGTGGCTTTCCCTGTGAACCTTGAGCCATACTATGGGCTCCAAAGTTCTGAGACCTTTGTTTATTCTTATTTTTAGGCACAGGTGCACTAGCAGATGATGGTGTTGGCCCTGATTAAAACCTGTTACCATTCTCATTCCCTCTCTTCCCAACCTCATGGTTGGATATTTTGGCCCTCTTATTTTTGTACTCTTCCCTCTCTTGTTGTCTCTCCTCATCAGCTTGTTGTACATAAGTCATCAACCTCCCAATGTCCATATCACTCACAAGCATAGCTTCCCTTCCATATTTCTTTGGCCCATCAACATAAAACCCCATTCTCCCTCTCATATCTGCAACCATATCCAGAGCATAGGGAGATAGCTGGGTGAACTTAAGTCCATACTCTTGCACAGTCATAGAGCCCTATTTTAGGTTTAAGAACTCTCGTACCTTGGTCTCCTTCCATTCTCTCGAAAAGAAACGCCCCAAGAAGGCTTCCTTGAACACTGCCCAAGTCAGCATTAGGGATTTCTCTCCTTTACCCTTCTTCCACTGATCGAACCGTAGTCTGGCAACACCTTTGAACTGGAAAGAAGCTAACTCAACTCTATCAACATCAACCACATGCATCATCGGAAACACTTTCTGAAGCTCATCGATGTAATCCTTAGGATTCTCATTAGAAGCAGACCTTGTGAACTCGAATGGATTCATCCTCAAGAACTCGTGGACTCTGGACATGTCCTGCGTATCCTGTCTACCTACTCCTTGTCTAGTAGCAGGTGCAGTCACAACCTAGTCTAGAGTCTGGATAGCCCGACGAAGCTTAGCATTCGAGATTTCAGCTTGTAGTGGCTGCTCAGCAGGGATAGTTAGACCTAGGGGTTCGTCATGATCCTGGAGCCCAGGTTGGTTAAGATTTTGCTCGGCAGGATGCCCTCTTCCTCTAATAGCTCTTATTGGAGGCATGATCATACTTCTGCAAACACGTAAAGCGCATATTAAAAGAGAGTTTCATAGAGTTTTAACTCTATCACACGAATCAGATAATGAAAGAATTGTAACCATTCCCAATGTCCTATAGCCTCCTACTTAATAAGTGCGGTGCATAACATACCCATAAACAAGACTTTACTAGGCACGACTTTATAGACTTCCTAGGACACTTAAACTCTGTGCTCTGATACCAAGTTTGTCACGCCCCGAGAGGGTACCCTGGACGTAGCCGGCACTCAGAGACTATTGCTAGTCCCTAAGCGAACCACTTGGCCTCATCACCTTCATTCAATCATTATTCGACTTATCAGCGGAAGACTAAAGATAGTAAATAGGTAGACATATCTCAATAAGAAAATGATCAAGTTTACTCAATAAGACTAGTAAGAAAGAAACTAGCAGAAATATATGTTCAAACTCATGCCAAATCAAACTCTAGTCTATGAAGCCTTTATCAACCATTCAATGGTGCCAATGACAGACCCATTGCTACCTCAAATAAAAATAAAGCTAATCAAAGTCTAACTTTAGAAGGCTAGATGAAAATATAAATGAGAATCCTCCAGAGTAAGGAAAGGCTCACCAATTCAGCTGAATGCCATAGGCCCTCGATGGTGCGTTTGTTGATGATCTTTAGTACCTACCTCTGCATTATGAAACGACGCAATCCAAATGGATGGCAGTATGTGGAATATAAAAGTATGTAAAATGGCTGAGTAAAATCGATATAGGCAGAATAATATAGAATAATATCAACTCAGAAGATACTCAATAAAAATGCCAAATATCTAACAAATCAAGAATAAAAAGTAGACAATGACCCATCAATACCATCCAATCCAATCAAATCAAAGTATTATCACTATAGAACTTATATGGGAGTTTCTCCTATCCAACAATAATCACTTATAAGGCAGTGATTGTACAACAATCTCGTTGATGTTGCTACAAATGTTTTGTACTTGCCAGGTAATGAACGAATTTGATCCACAAGGGATCTGGTCTCTCAAGTCCACTATTGTTTCAGGGACTTCCACTCAAGAGGGAACCTCTGATGTAATGGTTTAATCCTCTACTACGCTTGATGACATAGTTAATGAGTTCAAGTTGCGCTTACTCTTACTCATTTCAGTACTCGATACTCCTCCCAAGACTAAGTGCTCATAAGACCATCCATCTCAATCAATTATATAATTAGTCTCATAAAGACTCTTATCATTCCGTCAGCTCTACCTTAATCAGGCCTTTCGGCCTATCATATCAATTATCTTATCAATTCAATTCTCAATCAATCTCTCAAAAGAGCTTAGAACAATCATTGGGGGGAGAGGGGGACAATCAATTAGACCAATCTTTAGAGTTTAATTATGAATACTCACCGGACCATCAATTTCTATCAACCTATCATCATGCTCACATCACAATCACATTCTCAAATCAAGGCTCTAGACTTGATCCCTAGGTTCATTCGTGCATTCTTTTACAAAGTAATCTATAGGGTTTGTGACATAACTCATAAAAGCATTTAATTAGAAAAATCAAATTTATGATGTTCATCAACATTAGAAAATACATTGGATATATAAAACTTACTAGAAACATTCTTGAAAAACATGTATAGAGACTCAATACGTGCATCTATCAATCTATCTCCATCAAGGGCACATGGAAGAACAATTCCATATTTTAGGTTAGCCTTACATACTTGGTATGGAGTTTGACAATCAAATTTGCTAGAATGCTCCTCAATTCCCTTGAACCCTCACACTTCCTCTCTTCTCCTTAGCCCTAGTCTTCGTTAGGAACTTAGAAAGACTTAGGAATGGGTGTTAAAACCTTTTTTACACTCAAAATGACATATTTTGATTGTGTTTTAAGTTTAGAAGGGGTTGGAAAAAGTCTAGAATGCCCCTCACGAAAAACTTAGAAATTTTTGCCTCAGTGCACCAAGTCCGTGTTGCCGATTTGGTCAATTTTTGGATTTTTCACCAAAATCTTTTTGATCGAGTTTTCTAATCCCATAAAAAATATTAGGATCATATCCAAGTGTAAGTCAGCAAGAAGTCCGTGTCACGGGCATGTCACACACTTTTCTGGAATTGCGCCTTCGCATCGAAAAATTATTTTTTGATTCGGTTGCTTCTTAAAATCAACCAAGACCATTTTTTCATACAATATTTTGTGCTGATAGCAATTCTTGCCTCACATTTACCATCAGAGTTTGGGAAAACATGTTATGCGAGTATCTCTCGTCCAGAGGTACTTTGGTAATTTACTAGGTGTTATAACATATTATCGATCTATTCACCACGACATTATCATTATTCACCCTCTAATGAAAAGAAAACTCAGAACTTGTCACATATCTGTAATAACAAGGAATACTCATGAATCAATAAATCAAATGACTATGGAGAGACTCTAGGAATTCAAGAAAAGGTCCATAACAATAGTTAACTTGTTTCCCACGCAGACAAGTGTGGGGCTCACCATAGAATCAGCTTACTAGCTGTATTTAGTGGAATCCTCACCGATATCACTTGTATTCTCCGTGAAAAAATTAGCGAGAAGTGAGACACTAGCTCAGTGAGCAATAATACTTAACCATAACTATTTTAATAAGGGACGAGGAGTGAGATGCTAGCTCAGTGAGTAATAATACTTAACTACAACCGTTTTAATAAGGGATGAGGAGTGAGACGCTAGCTCAGTTTGTAATAATACTTAACCACAACTGTTTTAGTAAGGGACAAGTCAAAAAATATGCTAGTATAATATTCAAAATCATATAATAAATGCTCCTTCAAAAATCAATAATCATAATTAATCTGCCATCTCGTATAAGCAAATCAACTTAATTATTCAGAAACAAACTCAGTAAGACACTTTCATGTCAAATCATATATAATACTTGGGATATTTCCAAGAATGAATCATGTAATCAGTATGTCTATCTTCTTAAAGAATAGATGATAACTGTAAATTTCATATCAATAAATCCCTACCTGAGGGATATCAATTATGCTAGTTCTACCTTTCCACTAGTGAGGGCTCTATCTGTAATCGGTAAATACAAGGTGCACCAGGTCTAATGAACCCGATGTTAGCTACGGGATTCATCAAGGTCTACTCCTATTTATAATTTTCCTTATAAATCATATAGCCTTTTCAAAGTAATACAAGGCATTAAAGTCTTAAAATTATATCTGTCAAACTTAATATAAAAACACAAGTAAAAGTACTTATATCTCAAGTAAATATAAGAACCTTTCAATAACAATGACCATCTCAATTATCAATATACCTGTCTTATAAAAGTAAGATTATCTCAAATAACCATTTCGGTATCAAAGCAAGTAAAAGACTTGTTCCACATGCAAATTTAAATCATTCAGTATCACATTCACTTTATAAATCATGTAAAAATCATGAATTTTATAAAAACACAAATTGAGATAAGATTACGACTCACTGTACTAGTGTCAAAGTACCAAACATGTCACCTCAAGCACATCCATAAGGCTTCCTTCAATCTATAACCATATTATAGTGATCATGTATTATCATCCTCGTTTAGGCTACTTCATACTTTAAATACCCAACCCTCAACCTTTCATGAAAAGACTCCAAAGCCATCCAAAAATGACCTTATCTCAATAAATTTCACCTTGTAACAAAATCGGTATAATATACTGCCAATATACTTTTTATATCCTATATGTAAACTATTAAAGTTTATGATTCACGAATTATGCACTCTCTCTATTCATGAAATCGAGCAATTTTATCTATTTCTTTAATCTAATATTTCTTAAACTCTTAGTCTATATTCTACTGCCATGAAAATTTACAAATTAAATTTCAGAAACTTTCCTTCCTCTTCCACTTTTCTCTTAATGAAACAACAATCAAAGATTAACAATTTCTCTTCCATGCCCCTTCGCTCAAAAGGATGCAATAATGGCTTCATATTTTTTTAAAGGAAGAAGGTGACAGAAGAGTTTTAGTTGAAAAGGTTTTGAAAACCATTTGGTACGCAAAAAAGGGGTAAATTTCCTCTCTTTAAATCCTTTTTTTTAAAACAAAACAAATAAGAATAAAAGGACCATTATGCCCTTAATGATGTATGGATATTACAGAGATAAAGTCCACAATACAAATCTACTCAATCCAACATCCACAATTATATTTCTCAATATTATTATCTCGTCTCATATTATTAGTTCATTTCATGAAAACTTTATCCTGTAATCATATCTCCATTACTCCCCTACACATATCGAAGGAAATACAAGGTTCAACACTCTCAACTAAGATTTAAAAAATTACTTTCCTCAAATTAATCAAAAAACTACTTCAATACTTGAGCCTTTCCCTTATATCAGGCCTCCAATTTAACAAAATCTATTCAAATATGGAATCATAATAGGAATACAAGAACAATGACACCCAATTCAAAATTTTTGAAAGTCAACTCGAAATTATCCCAAAATTTCATACCAAAAAGTGAGGGCAAAATGGAAATTCAATGCATAATTCAAGTCATAAGAAAATTAATGTTGAAAACCAATTTCAAACTGAAATTAAAATAAGTCTATAATCATCACTTTACCCAAAATTCATGTTCTTGAAGAAATTATAAAATTTGAAATTCAAAACCAAGAATTAAAGAGTTGAAATCTTGAACTAATTAAGAAAAAGTAAAGCTTATGGGTAAAATCACTTACCCAATATTTCTTTTAGAAAAGCTCATTCAAATCGTCATCCAAAAATTCTCAAATCTAAAAAACGAAAAATGGGGGAAAACTTTGATTTTTTGAGTGTTAAAATTCACTCATCAGGTATTGTGTTGTGTGATCGCGGTGTTCCTCCATGCTATTGTGAAAAGATAAAATGGTCAACCCACAGAGTGACATGCACGATTGTGGTGTTCTCATGCAATTGTGAAGAATAAAGACCAACACTCTATGCGAATATGATAAGCATGTCGCGATCATGATGGGGAGAAATCACCATCTTCATGAACGTGGTGGCTACTTCGCAATCGCATAAGAAGATCTATAAGACACCAGAAACCAGAAAACATGCTTAAAGCACAACCAAATAGATTCTTGGGGTTTGTTTAGAAATTCGTACGCACAAACCATGCATAGAACTTAGCAAACTTGGCGTTCTGGACTCAATAAAATCATCAAAAATGAAATTTGAGGTTTCCTTGACCCAAAATTTGATTAATTGCAACTAAACTAACTTAGAACTCAAAAGACCAAAAGGGTCCTCAGAACTCCCAACACTTATACTAAAGCTCTTCCTGGGCCTAAAATTTCCTCCATAATCTAATAAAATCATTAGAAATTTGATGAGCATTTGAACTCTAAATGTTGACCAAATCAAATTTTGGTGCAATTTAATTCAAACTTTCAACTCAAGACCTCAAGTCTATAAAATGACTCCAAAATAGGAAATGATGATGCTCCTACACCAAATGCCACATTCCAATGCTAATAGCACCAACATAATTGCATTTTGAGATTCGTTGCTCTGGTTTGGTACCAAAAATCACTTTTGAACAACTTAAACCTTTAAAACTAAAAAATTCTAAAATTTCACAGCTTTTTAAATAAAACTCCAAAACCAACCTCACAAACGATTAAACAAGACTCGGAGCAACTATCTAGAGAGGTAATATGATAATTTTCTAGAAATATTCAAAAGTAACCTTCATGATCATTATATCATCCATCACTAAAAATCATGTTCATTCTCAAATATAAAGTAAAGAAAATTACCTGAAGCTTCGAAAAGATTGGGATATCAAAAATGCATATTAGACTCTATCTCCCAAGTTACCTATCCCACGAGTCAATGCTACCACTGGACCTTCACTAAAGTGATCTCCTTAGTCCTTAGCTTATGATCTGCCTGTGGAGAATGGCTACTGGCTCCTCCTCATAAGTTAAATTCGAACCCAAGTTTTCGAGTCAAAAGACTCACATGATACTGTTATCAGCAAAGTATTGAAACATGAAACACTAGGTGAATAACTGACAAACTACGTGGCAAGGCCATCTCATAGGTCACTCTCCTATCTTTCTTAATATCTCAAATGGACCGATGAGCCTTAGGCTAAGTTTTTCCTTCTTATGAACCTTTTCACACCTTTCATGGGCGCACACCTGATCACACTTCATGAACTCTAGGAATCAAACCCTCCTATTGGTAGGGGTGTTCAGGGTCGGTTTGACATGGTTATTGGTCAAAACAAAAATCAAACCAACTTAATTGATTTTTAAATTCTTAAAACCAAATCAAAGTAGTTATAATATACATTTATTATTTGGTTGTTATCAATTTTGATTTGGAAAAAAAATGACGACAATCCATCCTAAACAAAAAATAGTTAGAATGACTAATATTGTAGAATTTTCAATCACTAAATTTACTATAAGTAAAGTTTTAAAATTCAGCATTTTTTCTTAGAATGAAGGAAGATATAGTGATATTTCTAGTTCTACCAAGAATAGTCATAGACATTTATATACATGAAATCAATAAGATAAATGTTCTTCTCTTGAGCATTTTATGCTTTTATAAATAGTTTAAAACTTAAAATTTGATGAATATATAGATATATGTGTGTGTGTGTGTCTATATGTGTGTGTGTATATATATGTGTATGCATGTATGTATGTAATTTGTCGGTTCAGTAATATTCCACTATGTATAACAAGTTAAAATCACGCTAGATAAATTTCATAGAAAGGGGAAGAAGCAGAGATTTGGGTACCTTGAGGAACATGCATTCTAAATTTAAGTCAATTAACATCAATTTTTTTGATTAATATACAGGTTGGGGTCAAGTTTGAACTCTTTTTTCTTAAAGATGAAATAGTTAAAAAGAAAATACATCAAATTTAAAGTCATGATTGTAATTTTGTAACTAAATCAATAAAACTACATACATATAATAATTTGAACTTTGATAGATCAAGGTTAGAATTTTTTCTTTTTTTGAATTCAAAACTTTTTAGATAGTGAAAATGTATCACTATGTTATTTATATACCTTGTGCAATGACCCTGATGGTCATTTTTGGGATTTTCAATACAAATGATCATTTTAACCCTTTAAATAGCTGTCTCAAGTTATATTTTATTGGTTTTGGAAGTTAATTTCTAAAAAAGCTTGCAAGAAGTTGAATTTTTGCTAAAGAATTGAGTTTTGAAGGCTTAAGTTGCCAATTTTTGAATTTTTGAGTCATCTAGAGATTCGGGTCTTAAAACAAATTTTTGTCGATTTCATCCGTTATTGAATGTGGAAATTGATCTAGGAGAGTTGTCAGAATTAGATTTGAAGTTATTACCTGGATTTTAAGTCCAAAGTTGAAATTTGAGTTAAAGTTTGACTTGGTCAACATGTTGAGTTCGGGTGCTCAAATTGGATTTTTGATGATTTCATTGGTTCTGCAAGGTGATTTTAGTGTTAGAATGAGATTCGTCTTAATTTTTGAGTGTTTTGGTAGCATTTTGGTATTTCAAGTGCCTTAAGTTAGATTGGTTGCGACTTATTGGATTTCGGGTCAAGGAGATCTCAGATTTGAGTTTCGACAATTTCATTGAGTTCGAGATGTCGAATTGAATAGGCTTGCATATTTGATTTGTTTATGGGGTTTTAAATGAGGATTTCACTGGGTATGTTGTTGTTGATGGGGTTTTAAATGAATTTCAAGTGCAGTTTGTGATTTTGTGCCATCTAGTGTTTGCTGATATTTGATGCACTAGGTCTTCTTCGCGTTCGTGGGACACCTTCCACATTCATAAAGGTCTGCTGGTCCGTGCAACATGTCTGTGCTCCTTGGGCAACGATCGTAGAGTTTCAAGCGGGTTGACCTTCGCATTTGTGTGAGCCTTGGCTGCGTTAGGGAAGGTCTTGACCATTGGCCTTCATGTTTGGAGGCCTATGCTTTGTGATTACGGAGAACAAATGGGGCCTGCAACTATGATTTTTTTAAATGAGGACTTTTAGTCATTTTTTTTATTTTTTTGAATTTGGAAAGCTCGGTTTAGGCGATTTTCACTTGTTTTTTCAAGAGAAATTCATTGAAAAAGGTATTTTCCACTTCCATCTTTATTATCCATTGATTATTTCTTGATTTTAACATCAAAATTAGTGTATTCAATTGGAGAAATTGAGAGTTTTCCATGAACTCAAATTTTTACAAAAATTGGTGATTGTGAGCTTATTTTGACTCCATTTTCAAATGGTGTTCACCATTAATTTCCTAAAGTCTTAAGGAGTATTTTATGTAAAAACTTGTAGATTTCAATCTCATTTTTTGGTATTGAATTTTCGAATTATTTTTTTATTTTTTCCGAATTGTATAAAAATTTTGTGTCATTAGCTTTGAAATGTAACTGTAAATTAACTTTATTAGATTGTGGCGCTTTGGGGTATAATCGGAAGGGGAAAGCTCCGATTTAGATTGATCGTGATTTTTGGATATTGCAATTGTATTTCTGACTTATGGTTAAGTGTGTTGAACCTTGTATTTCCTAATTGTGTGACTGAGATGTAATGTGAATTAGTTTAAATGCGTAATTACGAGAAATTTCTTATGAAATGAGATGAGGCATTATCAATGTATTAATTGATGTGTCAATGTGGAAGTTCAAATATGAAAAATTTTGTACGTGTTGTGAGTTGGTTATTGATGAATATTGATGTATTTGTTGAGCTATAATTGTGTGTTATTATGTGTTTCATACCTCATTCATTTGTCTTCCATGTATGTACTTATTTGCATTGAATTTTATTAATGAGATAAGAGTAAGATATTAATAATTAGGACTGAGGTTTCTACTGATTATGGTTATTGACTAAAGTATCAATATTTGTGACCGAGGTTTCTGCCGGTCATGGATATAGCCGAGGCCTCTTTCGATAGTATCACGACCCAAGCCTAGAGCCTAGGTATAAAAGGGCGAATGGGAGCCCAAAATCCCACAAACAAGCCTCATAACATACTTAAGCACATCATGGGCTAGAAAGTGTAGAATAAACATAATCAACCAAGACTAAGGGGTAGGGTAAGTAGGACATGCTCTATGGGAATAGGGGCATGGAATTACCATCACAAAACTTCAACAAGCAAGTCTAAGGGAAGGAAGTATAGGACACACTCTATGGTAAGTCGAGAGTTAGAACTTTCATCATCTTTCCATACATCACATATAACAAAGTATGGGGTAAGGACTCGGGGATAACCTTTAAAGTCACATATCATAGCATAATTCATACATAATATAGTGCCCAACAATGCCTCTAATCATAATGAGACGGGGGCCAAGACATGTACAGGGCTCACCCTCAGTACAAAGTATCAAAAATAGCCCTAACATAACATAGGTAGATAGAATATGGGTATTGTTCTTGAAGTAAAGGACTCACCACAGGAAAACATCCATAATCAAATCTAGTCGTGAAAAGATGGATGGGAAAGTCTCTGGTCCCTATATGGTTAGATCATGTAGGAAAAATAATGTTTTAGTATGTCTGAATGTACTAAGTATGCGAGCATGCAATACATATGATTATGATAACTTGCATTTCAATGTTAGATAACAAGGGCGCGTGTGCGTGCACATACACACGTGCGCACACACATATATAAGAGAAGTTCATAAAAGAGAATACCACATTAAGATGCATTAAATCCATGATGCATGGGATGCCCTAATACATAAACATAGCAAGAATGGGACCTCAACCAACATGTAAGACCATGTGACTATTACGTAGAATTTTGTTATTGCCTCTACACCAGAGAAATAGACCCTAGTTGCCAAAGATAGACTATACCCCACCTTATGGGCCTTGCCCATTTTTGTGAGTGATGGTACATATATACATAATATCATCCTATAAAGGGGCATAAAGATGAACCTACGGCGGTACATAGTTATGAGAAATATAGGCTTCATGTAAGGACCCTTAGGGATAGTCTCCCACCTCCAATCTCATTCGGTGTTAAGTCATCATCCAATGGGAATACAAATAGACATACGTGCTTAAAATAGGATCATGTCATGTCAAATCATATTCATCATACTTGGGCTTAAAAGCCAAAACATACTTTAATTCATTGCTTTCATGCATAGGAATAACTCATTCATACTTGTACTGTGTGTACAAACCTATTAGTGCTTAAAGCCATGTCATAGACATTATCTGATCACATTCATGTCATAACCATACTTGTCTTGAAATCATTATTGGGTAATAACCCACATCATAAATCTTTTAAGAATCTTGTTCATGGATGCTCATGTCATGAGAAATGAGGGAATAACATGGGTACTTGAAATTCATACTTAAAATATGATAGTGAGATGAAATCATACTTAATCCATGAAGAAATCAACATTTGAATCACACTTGAAATACCCATGCATAAATTCATCATAAAAGGGACATGTATATTTAATTCTTATAAAATCCATGTAAATTGATATAATAAGACTTGAATCATACTAAACATCAATTGAAATCAACCCATAACATAATTTCATAAATTCAAAGCTAAATTGTAAAATCCACTTGCAAATCATACTCAGAAATCATAGGATAGATGAAATAGATTTTTGAGCTTCATATTGGAAGGTAATCATGAGTGAAACCTCACATAACAAAAAGACCTTAATGTAATGGGACTTAAAAGTTGAACTGGTAAGTACAACAGATGGCTTCACTGGCAGTGAACCTTTTCACGGCCTGTGAAACTAACCCTGCACTGACAGGCTTTACAAAAATGAGTGTAACTTCTTGCTTCGAACTTGAAATTGGGTGAAATCAGGCGCATTGAAAACCTAATTCAAAGATCTTTAATTTGGTAGATCATGAGACACCTAATTATTTTTGTTCAAGGAGATATGATCATTTGAAGTTGACCCTCAATGAAATAAGGTTAAAAAATTAAACTCCATTTTATTAGGGAAGGTTTTCACGATCCGTGAAACTCTTCAACAACCCAAAAACAATCTGTGAAACTGAACCAAGTTACAAAATGGGATTGGAAAAGTCCTATAGTTGCTTCATGGACCACACCATGGTTCATGGTGAGGCTTACAAACCATAGAATTTCCCATTTTTGAACACTTAGGCAACGCAGCCTCCAAGCAACCAGAAAAATGGCTAAGGCCACTTTCACGGATGGTTCTCACAACCAGTGAAGAGTTTCACAGACCGTGAAACTTTCACTTGCAGGTGCCTAAGCCAAAAACTCCTAGAAACTATTTTTCTTTCCTTTTTAAGGCCTTCCAAAGCCTGGGTCCTTACAGGAAGATACATGATTTAGTCGAGGTCTTTTCTAACAGTCGAGATCTATTTTGGTAGATACATGGTCTATGTGATACCTCCATGGATTCCGAGCTAAAGTAATCAGCAGATGTGTATCATAGGACATACATGCATCATGATTAGTTAGCATTTGCATTGCATCATACTACACTTCACTTATTATGAGATCGTAAGTAAACTATTGAGTTATTTGTTGATATATATAAATCCTGGATGGTTGTTTATTGTGGATTATGACTCTTGAAACTGTTGTACTAATTGAACTATATAAGTGAATACTTATATATGCATGTTGTGTGTACTGGCTATCCTACGTGCAAGGTTGTAGTTTCCAAGGTATGTGGTTGGGATGGTAAGAATGATTGTGTTCTTCAATGCTTTAAGAGTACTTGTGTTCTTCAATTCTTTACTTAGGCTTAGATTAAATTTACTTGGTACCATGTTGTTGGGTACTCGCACTTGCTTCTACACTTGTGTAGGTATTGAGCCTAGTCCTTCCTAATCTCTTCATTTTCTATTTTGGATTCGAGCTCTAAGATCGTCTTAAAGGTAGCAGCTTTTTTAATGGACCTTTTGGACTTCGATTCACTTATTATTTTTTGTTCTATTTGAGAAGCAAAGATATTGAGACTTATATAAATTTCTTTGAATTTCTTATAGTAGAGGATTGTACGTGCATTAGTCTTGGATCGATTATTAGTTTTGAATCATCTTATTTAATGCTTACCTTCCATATTTTAATTGCGTGTTAGCTTGGTCTTCTACTTTATTTTGTTGTTTTTCTGTTAAGCTACTTATCTCAGTGGGTTAAAGGTAGGTTGCATCATACCCAATTTCGGGTTGTGACAATTTAGTATCAGAGCTCCAGGTTCATAAGTCTCATATGTGCACATACCCAGTCTAGTAGAGTCTTAGGGATCATGCAGAGATGTCTGTTGTTTATCCTCAAGAGGCTATAAAAGTCTATTAAAAAAATTCTCCTTTGCTTTTTTCAATTCCGTCGTGTGTGAATTCTTTTATTGATGCTAAGTGTCACGTGTTCTCTTGGCAAATGGATAGGGCTAGAGCTTTAGATGGTAGAAGAGGATGGGGAGGAAAGCTCCCAAGGATCTTGTTAAAACCTCAGCTAAAGGTAGAGCTTAGGCTAGAGGTAGAAGCCATGCCTGAAGTGTAGCACCTGTCAAGGGTTATGAGAGTGATGTTCTCCTCAAGCTACCGTTAAGCCTGGAGGAGAACAAATGCCTCCTGAGATTGCGGCTACATCCTTGCTATATGATATCTTACTAAGGATGAAGGGTATGCTCGAGAGTCTTACACAAGATCAGATTCATGAGTGGTAGTTTGGGACAAGAAGGTGTACTCATTCGAGACAAGATGACTAGAGGTGAGGCCAAGGAGTGTTTTTGATACCAATAGTGTTTTGAGGATAGGATACATATTTGTGTGCCAAAGGTAGGTGAATTGATTTGATTGATACTTGTAAAGTCTTATTTTGCTAGATATTCCATCCACTTAGGGGCACTAAAGATGTAACACAACGTGAGTTAGCATTATTAGTGGTATGGTATGAAGAAGGACATTGTTGAGTTTGTCTCCAAGTGGGTTGACATGCCAACATGTTAAGTGTGAGAACTATAGGACCGAGGGTGAGTTTCAAAGGATGCCCATTTCTACATGAAAGTGGAAGTGGATCACTATGGACTTTTTGGTAGGTTTTCCTACTACTGTGGGTGGTTATGGCCTCATTTGGGTGATTGTAGATCGTCGGACTAATTCCACTCATTTTATGTGGGTCAAGGTTAAGTGCAGGACAGAGAAGTTGGCTCATCTTTATATCAATTAGATTGTTAGACTTCATGAAGTATCTTTTTATGTAGTGTTTATCGGGGTTCCTTGTTCACCTTTCATTTTTGAATGGTTCTATAACAAGGGTTGGAAACTCGGTTAGATTTGAGTACAACATTTCACCCTCAGACAAATGGGAAGTCTGAGAGGACTATTCAGGTGCTACAAGTTATGCTCCAAGCATGTGTTGTAGACTATGGTGCTAGGTGGGACCAATATTTTCCCTTGGAGGAGTTTACTTATAAATATAGTTATCATTCTAGAATCAAGATGGCTCCTTTTGAGCCCTATTATGGCTGGAGAGGTAGATCACCCATAGGTTGGGTTGACTTTATTATGGTGGATAGCCTCGATATGGATTTTCTTAGAGATGCTATGGAGCAGGTTCATTTGATCTAAAGTCAGTTACTGATAGCCCATAGTCGCCAGAAGAGTTATGCTGATAGACGGATTCAACCCTTAGAGTTCATAGAGGGTGAACAAGTATGGTTGAGGATTTCGCCCATGAAGAGTGTCATGAGATTCAAGAATAAAGGAAAACTCAACCCTATGTATATTAGCCTTTAAGATCCTAGAGTGAGTGAAAGAGTAGCCTATAGACTTGGTTTGCCACCTAGTCTATCCTTTCTGTATCTGGTGTTTCATATCTCGTGGCTACATCATTACATCCATGATGAGTCTCATGTGATTTCTCTTGATTCGGTAGAATTGGGTTTAGATTCGACCTATGACAAATAGTTGGTGGCCATTTTAGATAGATACGTTTAGAAGTTGAGGACCAAAGAGAGACGTTCATTGAAGGTTTAGTGGCAACATCGCCCCGTGGGAGAGGATACTTAAGCGACAAAGTCCGACATGCGGATCCGTTACCCTTATCTTTTTGAGGCTTCAGCTATGTCCTTTGCCATATGTTCAAGGACATACATGGTTTTTGGTATAGGTTGATGTAATGACCCTGAAGGTCAATATTGGCATTTTGATCAAATTAATATTGTACCCCTCCCGACAGAGGCATTAAGTCATGTTTGATTGATTTTGAAAGTTGGTTTTTGAGAATTTTATAAGACTTTGAGTTTTTTTTTCTAAAGAGTTGATTTTTGAAGGCTTAAGTTGCCTAATTTCAAAATTTTGAGCCATTCTGAGATTCGAATCTTAGAACAGAATTTGGTCAATTTCATTAGTTTTGAAATGTGAAAATTGGTCCAAGAGAGTTGTTAGAAGTAAATTTGGAGTTGTTATGTTGAATTTAGGCTCGAAGTTAGAAATTGAGTCAACTTTTGACTTAGGTTAACATTTTGAGTTTCGATGCTTTGACTAAATTTTGATGATTCTATTGGTTACAAGAGGTGATTTTAGTGCTGAACAAGCTTCGCCACAATTTTTGGATGTCCCGGTAGTGTTTCGATATTTCAAGTGACCTATGCTAGTTTAGTTGTGCCTTATTAGATTCTGGGTCAAGGAGTCCTTAGATTCAATTTTGAAGATTTCATTGTGTTCGAAATGTCGAATTTAGTAGGATTGCATATATGGTTTGTATATACGAAGTTCCGAATGAATCCTGAAGGTTGATTCCGAGCTTCTGAAATATTTGGAAACTTTTTGTCTTTTTGGTGCCTCAGGCCTCGCTTTAGCGATGGCTTGGTCGCTTTAGCAACCATCACTAAAGAGAGGCAGCGCTTCGCATTTAGCGAAGCCTGCGCTATTGGTGGGTTTCGCTTTAACGACATCAGAGATTTTGTCTTAGGTCCTTGGTCACGAGTTTTGATCATTATCCATTTATTATTTTGTGATTTTGACCTCAAAATTGGTAATTTTCGATTGAGAAAATTGTGACTTTTTTGTTAACTTGAATGTTTCACAAAAATGATGATTATGAACTCGTTTTAGCTATGTTTTCAAATTAATTTTTATGAATGGATTTCTAATTATATGGAGAACGTTTTCAAGTTTTGACCTTGGTTTCTGGAATTGAATTTTTGATCTATTTTGCCCTTCTCTCCTAATTTCTTAATCTTTGTATCATCATTCTTGAGATGTGATTTTCAACCTAATCTTGACTAGATCATGGTGTGTTGGATTTGTTAAGAAAGGGAAGAAACTTGTCATGACGCAAAAATGGGTGTGATGACACTTGCCTAACCCACTAAGGCAAGTCAGCCTAACCTGCTCAATTCAATACATAATACTAAAAGTTGAAGGATTAAAGTCTAAAATATAGAACAAACACTAGATAATCAAGTTTATAAACTATCCCAAGCCTGGTATCACATGTATAAGCCTCTAAGTAACAATACTCAAAGAAAGTACAAGTCTCAAATGTCTAGTCCTTAAATAGAACATAACAAAGTAATGAATCCTCGAGAGTCTACCAAAGAGACAAGTAGCTACCTCTCAAGGAAATCCTGAAGCTTAATCTTGACATTGGAGGAAATCTAAAAAGATGGACCAAACTTACAACCTATAAAATATGTAGCAAGGGGTGAGCACCAAAAAATAACTACTCAACAAGAAGCTCTGAACACAAGTAAAGGATACAAAACAAAATGTTCCTTCCACACCAACCACATGCCGCCTAACTACACACATACACTTAAAAAAGTCTCAACACAACAACAACAATATATATATATATATATACACACACACACAAAATACACAACAATTAATCCCAACAGTTGCCACAAGATACAGATTTGATATACAATAATGTCTTAACATACAATTGGTTTACACATCAGGTATGTCAAGGAAGTTTCAAATACTCAACAAATA
Source organism: Solanum rostratum (assembly GCA_029948455.1). Taxonomy (NCBI): domain Eukaryota; kingdom Viridiplantae; phylum Streptophyta; class Magnoliopsida; order Solanales; family Solanaceae; genus Solanum; species Solanum rostratum. Next base: position 59,222,777 of record CM057053.1, read on the forward strand.
TAGTACAGGCACAATCATCTTACAATCCAATCTCAATAACCAAAACAATTTATAAGTACAAGGTATAATGATATGATATGATATGGAATAATATGAAATGAAATGAATCAATGTAATATCAAATAATCATGATGCATGTTTGTCCTACGATACATATTTGCTGATATCGTTAGTCTTGAATCCATAGGGACAAATCTGTCTATGTACTTGCCCCGAATCGTGAGGTCCATTCCTGGTGTGTCAATGTATCATATCAATGTCACATGCCATGCTTGTGTGGCCCGTTCCCTATTTCTTTTTAGTGTTTCATGCCACAACCTAGTGGCCCATTTCCTATTTCTTTTCAATGTTTCGTGCCATGGTCGTGTGGACCATTCCCTATTTCTTTTCAATGTTTCATCAGTGAAACTCAGTAAAGAATGCACATCAAGAACATATTAATATAATGCAAAGATGAGAAGTGCATGCAAGAGCCTACATTACAACATATACATAAATTCAAGTCAAATATCACAACATAGGTATGATAATGAACTCGTTCCAAGCTTATAGCCAATTCTCTAACCCACAAGTGGAACTCAATAAAAATATCTCCAATGTCTACTATGTTCAAACATAACAAGATTCACGTTCCACATTCTCATGTCATAAGAGATTCTCAATATCGAAACATAAGTCAACAAGTATCAATCTCAATCCTTCACTTTCACATCATAGAAAAATTTCACAATTTAATCAAGTTCTCATAATTCACCAAGTTCAACTTGATCAACAACAATTATACAATCATTATAAACCACAAATAAGGAAATATAGTGTTCAAGTAAGCTTAACAAGGTTTAGGAATTTACTTGCCTCAAATAATAGTCAAATCAAGAAAATATCAAAGATTTTCCCCTTGAATTCACCCCTAAAACACCATAATCTAGTCAATTAGGGATTCATAACCTCAATACGAAGCCAATGACACAAAAATCAAGCAATTCAGGTGAAAAGGGCAAAATGATCCAAAAATCCCATACTAGAAAAGGTTCTCATAATCTGAAAATTGTTACATGATAATGTTACCAAGTAATAAGGAATCTAATGGTGAAAATCACTTCAGAAATGGAGTTGAAATGGACTCATAATCATCATTTTCCCAATTTCTCCAATTAAACACCCCCCAATTTCATGTTAAAATCACAAATTAATTAATGAAAATTGAAGAATTGAGTTAGAAACACGTTACCTAATAACCTTGACTTGAAAATATTTGAAGAATCCCTCTAAAACCGAGCTTGGAATATTAAAAATGATGAAACCCGTAACTTTAAAAACTAGAAACTATTTCAGGTAAAAGGTACTATGTGAACACGCACAGAGATCCTCGAACACGGAGCTCTACTAACGCAAGACCTTCGCGAACGCAGGTGGGGACCTGTAGACACGGAGATCATGAACATTAAACCTCCGTAAACTCGAAGCCCTATTCTGCAAAGGCGGAGGGTAAGTGGGCTGCACCAGATTCAACAAAAATTAGCTATTTTCAAATCTCAAAATGGACCCCTGTGGTTCACTTGAAACTCGATACCCACAAACTAGACTTATAACCCTACCAAAAATGGTGTTCCAGACTCAATTGAACAACCAAAATTTGATTTTGAGGTATGCTTGATCTACAACCAGAGAAAGCTCATCAAAACTAGTCAAAAACTCAAATACCCAAAATAACCTCGAAAACCCTAAAAATTACAATGGGACCATTTCTAGTGTTAGTTTTGCCATCCGGAACCTCTGGAATTATCGGAATTTCGATTATATCTTCTGAACTCTGAATGTTGACCAAAGTCAAACTATGACCCGAATTCAATAGAAAATGCAACTTTGGGTCTAAAATCTCCGTTTTAACTCCAAATAAGTTCTGTCAATTCTCCTAGACTAGATTCCACATTCCGGAGCTAATGAAATCAACAGAATCACATTCTGACACTCGAAACTCAAGATGAACTCCAAACTCAAAATTTCAAACTTTAAGCCTTTAAAAACTCTTTCTTTAGCAAATATTCCAACTTTTCTCAAGGTTTTCAAAATCCACATTTTTAACTCGTCTAAAATTGACTTGAAGCAACTTCAAAAAGGAAAAAATTGGTAATTCAACTAAAAATGCCAATAATGACCACCACTAAAAATAATGTCTGTCTTCGAACAAAAGGCAATAGAACATACCTAAAACCTCAAAGAGGTGAGGATATCACGCCCGCATATCAAACTCTGTCTCCCAATTAGCCTCGCTCACCGGCCGATGGCACCACTGAACCTTCACTGAAGCTATCTCTTTTGTTCTAAACTTCCTAACCTGTCAGTCTAAAATAGCCACGAGCTCTTTTTCATAGGCCAAATATGGACTCAACTCCACTGAATCAAGGGACTATCATGAGAATCATCAGGAATATAGCACCACTACATTGATACATAAAATATAGGATGAATTGAAGATAAACTCGGTGGCAAGGCAAGTTCGCCAGCCACCTCTCCCACTCGTTGAAGGATCTAAAAAGGGCCAATATACTTCGGGTTGAGCTTGCCCTTCTTCCCTAACTGCATAACACCCTTCATAGGTGAAGTCCTCAATCGAACCCGGTCACCCTCCATGAATTCCTAGGTCGAACCCACCTATCAACATAACTCTTGTGACAACTTGGCGCTGTCAGCATCCTACTCTAAATCAAACGCACCTGCTCCATGAAATCTCTAAGGGGTCGTTTGGTACAAATATCAATAATGCAGGGATTAGTAATGCAGGGACTATTAATGCAGGGATTAATAATGCAGGGATTAGTAATGCTGAGATTATTTTTTATCAAGTGTTTGGTTCATTACTTCTCACCTAATCTTATGGTTGGTTTAAAATTTTACATAAACCTTCTTTTCCAATTATGTCCTTGAATTATTATGGGATATTATATTTTATGCAATTGGGTAGATAATTGCAGGAGATTTTTTTTTGTTTTAGCCTTCTAACTAGCTAGGAGAAGAACAAATTTGTTATCATGTTTTTTACTTAATTTCTCACTTGAGTTATTTGAAATAATTGTCATCTTAATAAATTGATTATTCACAACCATCAATTTTAAATTTAATAAAGATAGAACATCTACCTTTAAAATCGAAAAGACTATAAATAATAATAAGATCGAATAAACCATCTACGTTTACACATAAAAATTGAAAGTTGTAGTTTTAAATGGAGTTAATATCTTAAATCACTGAGCTTTGAGAATTTATCTATTGAGCTTTGTTTTATATAATAAAATCACTCAATAAGGCATTTGTATCAACAAAATAACTTAACTAAATTAATTATCGAAATAATTTTTTGACTTGCCAACTTTATTTTTTTATATTATGTAAATATGAACCCATAAATAGATAAAATTAAAAATTTTGATATGACAAAAAAATTATTTTATATTATGTGAGTATGAACCAAAAAATTAAAAAAAAAATTGTAAGTTAATTTATTTAAATAAAATTTTTAGTACAAAACTACAAGTATAAAACATAGCATCAAGAAAACTAAAAAAATGATTAAAAGAATTTGAGGGGATTGAGGGGTAGTTTGGTCATTTAGGGGGCTTATCCAAGGATTGTTAAACCTTGGATTAGCTATCCCTCCATTTTCTAGGGATTAAATAATACCATGAATGAGGTATAACTAATCCATGGGTTAAATCAAATAAATTAACCAAACAATGGATTAGTTAAATTATCCAAGTACTATTTGTAATCCATAGACTATTTTTATATAATACGTCCTACCAAACGGACCCTAAGTAAATTAGTCTCAAGCTTATCAACCGCAACAGAATAAAGCCAACCTATGGATGATCTACACCTCTGCCCATGCAATACCTCAAAAGGGGCCATCTGAATGATGAAATGATAACTATCATTATAAGAAAACTCCGCCAAGGGCAAATGCCGATCCCACATGTCACCGAAATCAACAACACAAGCTCTAAGCATATCCTCTAGTACCTGAATAGTCCTCCCTGACTGACCATCTGACTGTAAAAGGCTGAACTCAAATCTAGTCTGGTACCAAGGCCATGCTGCAAGGCCTTCCAGAAACGGGATATAAACAATGAGCCACGGTTTGACATAGTGAAATCTGGAACCCCATGTAGTCTCACAATTTGACTAGTGTACAACTGAGACAACTCCTCGGCTGTGAACTTCACTTTGATCGTGATGAAATAGGTTGACTTAGTCAATCGGTCCACTACCACCTATATGGAATCAAAGTCACCAACTGTATGAGGTAAACCAACCACAAAATCCATAGTAATGCATTCCCACTTCCACTCTAGAATGGTCATCCTCTGTAACTCCTCACCCAATCTTGAATGGTCATATTTGACCTGCTAACATATTAAACACCTATTCCAAACTCTGGTATATCCTTCTTCATGCCACTCCACCAATAATACTGGGTCAAATCATGATACATCTATGTTGTCATAGGATGAATGGAATATCTTGCACAATGGGCCTTCTATAGAAACAACTACATCAAATCACCTACCTTAGGCATATAAATCTTGCCCCTGATCCTCAACACACCCTGTGAATCAAGTTTGGCTTCCTTAACCTCCCCTCTAGTCACCTTGTCGTGAATACGACATAGTTTTTCATCCTCAAATTGACGACTCCTAATTAGTTCCATCAAAGAGGAATGAGCCTCCATAAAAGCAAGTACACCACCATTCTCGGGAATATTTAATTTCACCAATCCATTAGATAATCACTGAACATCCCTAGCCAAGTGTCACTCCTCAATACGAATAACTGTAAGACTCCTCATGCTAGAAGCTTTCTTACTGAATGTATCAGCCACCACATTGGCTTTACTCGGGTGATATAAGATAGTCAAGTCATAGTCCTTCAAGAGCTCAATCCACTTCCTTTGCCTCAAATTCAAGTCCTTCTGGCTGAAAATGTACCGTAAGTTGTGATGATTGGTGAAGATATCACAATAAACACCATATATATAATGCCTCTATAGCTTCAACACAAATGCAACCGCTGCCAACTCCAAGTCATGGGTAGGATAGTTATTCTCATGAGCATCAACTACCTAGGAGCATAGGCAATCACCTTCTTTTTTTGCATCAAGACTCCACCCAAGCTAACCCCAAGCGTATCACAATATGTCATAAATCCAATACCCTCCTCTCTTATGGTTAGAACAGGAGCTGTGGTCAATAATTACTTGAGCTTTTGGAAGCTCTCCTTACACTCATACAACCAATGGATTGAAACATTCTTCTGAGTGAGCCTAGTCAATGGAGCTACTATAGAAGAAAAGCCCTGAACGAACCACCTGTAATGACCAGTTAGGCCCACAAAACTACGAATCTCAGTAGCTAAAATAGGTCTAGTCCAACCTTAAACTACCTCAATCTTCGCTAGATCAACCCGTGTACCCTCTCTAGACACAATATGACCTGGAAATACCACCAAACTCAGCCAAAACTCACACTTGGAGAACTTGGCACATAACTTCTCCTCTCTAAGACACTGAAGCACAACCATCAAATGTTGCTCACGGTCCGTGTTAGTCTAGGAGTAGACTAATATATCATCGATGAAGGTAATAACAAAAGAATCCAAATATAGTCAGAATATACCATTCATCAACTCCATAAATATTGTTGGGGCATTAGTCAACCCAAATGACATAATAAGGAATTCATAGTGCCCATACCTCATCCAGAAAGCTTTCTTAGGAATGTCAGAAGCCCTGATCCTTAGCTGATGATATCCAAATCTCAAATCAATTTTAGAAAATACGATTGCCCCCTAAAGCTGATCAAATGGATCATCAATCCTAGGAATGGGATATTAATTCTTAATCATCACCTTATTCAACTGTGGATAATCAATACACATTCTCATAAAACCATCCATTTTCTACACAAACAGGACAAGGGCAACCCACAATGATACACTAGGGCTTATGAATCCTTTACTTAACAAGTCTTGGAGTTGTTCTCTGAGCTCCTTCAAATCAGCTGGTACCATACGACATAAAGGAATAGAAATGGCCTTAGTGCCCTGCTTAAGATCAATGGAAAAACAATGTCCCTATCAGGAGGAACTCAAGGAAGGTATGTAGGAAACACATCAACAAACTCCCAAACAATAGGAATAGACTCCATCGGTGGGGGTCCAACACTAATATCACGAATGAATGCTAAATAAGCAAGAGAACCCTAATCCATTAGCTTATGTGCCTGAATATAAGAAATGACTTTGCTAGGATAGGAACCACTTGAACCTCACCATACAATATTAAATCTACCAGGAATGGGAAATATCACAGTCTTAGCATAACAATCAAGAATACCCCAGTGGGGAGAAAACTAATCCATCCCCAATATAACGTCAAAATCAATCATATAAAGAATAGTCATGGCAACCCAACTATCATAACCATCCAAAAAGACAAGATAGGACTAGTAAACCTGATCCACCACTAAAGGATCACCTATCGGGGTAGATACATGCACAGACACAAGCATATGTTCACATAATAAATCAAACTCAGTAGAGAAATATGTAGATAAATAAGAATATGTGCATTTGGATCAAACAGTAATTATGTAGGCCTATGACAAACTGGTACAATACCTGTAATAAAAACATGTAATGCCTCAGCCTCGGCCCTCTTGAGAAAACCATAGAAAATGACCGCCTCTACCACTGATGCCTTAGTAGGACCTGTATTGCCATGCTGTCCCACTACCCCATTTGTGCCCCTACCCCGAGTATGCCCACCTTTACCTGGCTACCTCTTACAACAACCCCTAATATGAGGGGTTGCATCTCTAGCCAGAGATGCCTGATCCTGGACTGGTGCCACTGAATAAGAGCGGTGTGGCCCTGCATATGTCTGATGAGGGAAATTTTTAAGCACTTGGCAAGAAGAGCCCACCCAAAACATGATCTCAGTAAGAAGATTGCTGGTAAGATGGAGAGGGAATACTATAACCACCTCGGCCCACAGGCTTCTACTGGGAGTTGGATGGTCGCTGACTATAACTATGAAGACCAAAAGAGCCATGACCGCTCTTCGAAGCTGTCAAGAAAGGTTGAATTGGACCTCTATGCTGAGAAGTACCACCCCTTCTGTGAAAAAACTCAAATCTCTAATGAGGTACCTGTGAAGTGACCAGGAGATCAAATCCTTTTGGGTCTCCAAACTCCTCTCTCACAGCAACTCTGCCTCCTTGGTGATCCCACTATAGTCTGAATAGATACATCCTCACGTGTAGACGTAAAAACATAGTAGTGAATGGAGAAAGCTAATCCCTTTAAAAATCTATGAACCCTCTCTACCTCAATAGGTATCAATGACAAGGCATATCGAGATAGCTAGTAGAATCAAGCCTTATACTCAGCTACTATCATGACTTCCTGGGTTAAAGTCTTAAATCTGGACCTGCTCTCCTCTCGAAAAATCAAAGGGATTAACCATTACTAGAGTGCCTCTAAATATACCTTCCACTTGACTGGTGGGGATTTGCTAGTGTGGAGCAGATATAAGACCACCACCACTCTCGAGCCGCTTCTCATAACTATAAGGCAACATATCCAACTCCTTATGTATCCACTAAGCCCATGGCCTCCAACATCTCATAACTCAAGGTAAGGAACTCATATGCATCCTCTCCCTTACCACCCTGAAACTAGGGTGGTTTTATCTTCTGAAACTACTCATATCTCTACTAGTCATCAGTTGCCAATATCGGCTCATAAATAAGCTGGATGGAGGAACCATCTATTTTGATATATCAACTGACACATAAGGAGGCATACAAGTTGTCTAGCCCATCAAAGCTAAATGATTTTCCACATGCTTCTCAGTATCATGATGTTACTCCGGCACCTAGGGAGGGGGAACCTCACCTTAGCCGGTCCCTATGGTACACCTCGGGTAATAGTCTCAAGCGTTCATCCTTTGAAGAGTGCCCTGAAAAGTAATAGGATCCTCATCCTCTGGAGGAGCTTGGTGCTGCCTAGGCTCAACTGGAGGCTCAAATCAGATACCTCTGTCATAATCTCTCATAGGTGCTGAACCACGGGCATGTCCTCGGCCCCTGCCATGCCCTCTAGCTCTACCTCTACCTCTGCCCTGAACAAGGGCCTCAATAGTAGTCTCACAAGCTGGCTCCTCGGCTCTGCCCAAAGATACAGATCTAGTCTTGTCCATCTGCCAAAAGAATACATAATACTTAGTAACCCCACAATAATCACATATGATAGGAATTGAAAGAACAAAAAGGGAATTTCCTAACAGTCTCTATAGCCTCTCAAAGATAAGTAACAAACGTCTCTGCACTGATCCTTAAGACTCTACTCGGCTGGGCTTGTACACATGTGAGACCTATGAACTTGGGGCGCTGATACCAAATTATCATGTGCCAAAAATGAGTATGATGGCACTCGTCTAACTCACTAAGGTAACTCAGCCCAACGTGCTCAATTCAATACATAATACTTAAAATAGAAAGAATAAAGTTTAAAAGATAGAACAAGCACTAGATAATTAAGTCTTTAAACCATTCCAAGACTGGTGTTACATATACAAGCCTTTAAATAATAATACTTAAAGAAAGTACAAGTATCAAATGTTTAGTCCTCAAATAGAACATAGCAAAGTAATGAATTCTCGAGGGTCTGCCAAAGAGACAAGGAACTACCTCTCAAGGAAATCTTAAGGCTTGATCCTGGCACTGGAAAAAGTCTAACAAGATAGACCCTGCTCACAACCTACAAAATATGTACAAGGGATAAACACCAAACAACAAACACTCGGCAAAAAGATCTAAACAAAAGTAAAGGATGCATAACAAAATACTCCTTCCATACCAATCACAGACCGTTGAACTACACATCTGCATTCAGAAAAGTCCTAACACAAGAACAATACTATATATATATATATATGCATTCAGAAAAGTCCTAACACAAGAACAATAATATATATATATATATATATATATATATATATATATATATATATATATATATATATATATATATATAAACTACACAATAATTAATCCTAACAGTTGCCACAGGATATAGATTATACATACAATAATATCTCAACATAAAACTCAGTTACACAACATGTATGTTAAGGAAGGGTCAAATACTCAACAGATACAGTTTGGGCACAATCATGTTAATATCTAATCTTAATAATTGAAACAATTTACAAGCACAAGGTATTATGATATGATATAGAATGATATGAAATGAAATGAATCAATGCAATGTCAAATAATCATTATGCATGTCTGTCCTACAATACATATTCGCCGATATCGTCAGTTTGAAACCCATGGGGGACATGATGTCCATGTATCTGCTCTAGCTCGTAAGGCCCATTCCCAATTTGTCAATGTTTCATATCAGCGTCACATACCATGATTGTGTAACCCATTCCCTATTTGTTTTAGTGTTTCATACCATGACCATGTGACTATTCGCTATTTATTTTCAATGATTCATGCCATGGCCTTGTGGCCCGATCCTTATTTCTTTCAATGTTTCATCAGTGGAACTCACTCAAGAATTCACATCAAGAACATATTCATACAACGCAATGGTGAGAAGTGCATATAAGAGCCGACATTACAACATATACATCAATTCAAGTCAAATATCGCAACATACAAGGTATGATGATAGATCAATTCTAAGCTTATAGCCAATTCTCTAACCCACAAGTAGAACTCAACAACAATATCTCCAATGTCTTCTATGATCAAACATAATAGGACTCACGTTCCATATTCTCATGACACAGGAGATTTTCAATATTGAAATACAAGTCAACAAGTATCAATCTCAATTCTTCACTTTCACATCATAAAAGAATTTCACAATTTAATCAAATTCTCACAATTCACCAAGTTCAACTTGATCAACAACAATTACCCAATCATTATAAATCACAAATAAAGAAAATATAGTGTTTAAGTAAGCTTAACAAGGTTTAGGAATCTACTGTCCTCAAAATAATAGCCAAATCAAGCAAATATCGATGTTTTCCCCTTGAATTCGCTAAACATCACAATCTAGTCAAATATGGATTCACAATCTCAATATGAAGCCAATGACACTAAAATCAAGCAATTCAACTGAAAAGTGCAAAATGGTCCAAAAATCTCATAACAAAAAAGGTTCTTGGAATCTAAAAATTATTACATGATAATAACGTTCCCTAATTAATATATAATGGTGAAAATCATTTTGAAAAATGGAGTTGAAATGGACTCATAATCACCATTTTTCAATCGAAAAGCAATATCTGAGAAAATCCCAATTTCTCCCATTAAAAACCCCCAATTTCATGTTAAAATCACAAATCAATTAACATAAATTGAAGAATTGAGTTAGAAACATCTTACTCAACAATCTTGAGTTGAAAGTTCTTGAGAAATCCCTCTAAAACTGAGCTTAGAATGTTAAAAAGGGTGAAAAATGATGAAACCCATCACTTTAAAAATTAGAAACTGTTTCAGGTAAAAAGTACCCGGCAAACACTGACAGAGATCCATGAACGTAGAGCTCTACTGACCCAACACCTCCGCGAACACAGGTGGGGACCCGCGAATGAAGAGGTCACCAATAATAAGCATCCACGAATGTGGAGCCTTAATTCGCAAACGCGGAGGGTAAGTGGCCTACACCAAATTCAGCAAACATCAGCTATTTTCAAAACTCGAAATAGATCCGCGAGGTTCGTCCAAAACCCAATACACATGAACCCCACATGTAACTCTATCAGAAATGACATTATGGACTCAAAGGGACAATCAAAATTTAATTCTAAGGTCCCTTTGACCCAGAACCCGAGAAAGCTCATCAAAACTAGTCAAAAACTCAAATACCCAAAATAACTTCGAAAACTCTAAAAATTACAACGAGATCATTTCTAGAGTTAGTTTCACCATTCGAAACCACTGGAACTATCAGAATTTCAATTAGAGCTTCCGAAATTCGAATGTTGACTAAAGTCAAACTATGACTCGAATTCAATTAAAAATACAACTTTGGGTCTAAAATATCTGTTTTAACTTCAAATTCAATTCTGTCAGTTCTTCTAGACCAGATTTACATCGAAACTCAAGATGAACCCCAAACTTAAAATTTCAAACTTGAAACCTTTAAAAACTCTTTCTTTAGCAAAACTTCTAACTTTTCTCAAGGTTTTTGAAATCTGACTTTGTAACTCATCCAGTTATGACTATTAGCAACTTCAGAAAGGGAAAAATCAATTATTCAACTAAAAATACGAAAAATGACTTTCAGGGTCATTACAACACTCATGTAGTATTGAATTTTTGGTTAATTTGAGGCAAGTGGAATTCTAAACCTTGTTAAGTTTAGTTGAACTTGGTATGTTCTTTCTTGTGTGCTTAGGGATTAGTAAATTGATTTAGTGAATATGATGGGGTAATTAGGTTGTTGATGTTATAACATACATGAATCAACTCTTGAATTGGCACACACTTCTTAATAAGAATGATGCTTGAGTTGACACTGTGGTTTAAGCTTGTAATTTTCGATTGTTGAAAGTGAAAATTATTCATATTGATCTAGTTTTTGAGAATTATCTCATGTTAATATGGAAATATCTATTGAGGTACTCTGTATGTGATATTGGGCTAGTTTGTATATTTGTTGAAATGAATAGTAGTGAAATGTGGATTAAATGAGGCGTAGTCCTTAGTTATGATGATAAAGTGGTTATTAAGATCTTGAGTTATGATATGATGTAATTAGTGCATAATGCTTTTGATGATCATTCAAGTGTTGAAAGAACAATGAATTGATTGTTGGTTATTGAATGAATCATTTATGTAGACATCTTGCATATTCTCATGCTTATGAAAGTGACTTTTTTGTTATGATGATATATTGCTTGATGCCCCATTATTGATTAAAAGTCTAAGGGAAATGGTTTTGACTAGAAAAGAAAAAGACAAAAAAAGCAAAAGGGAAATAATTCCTACTAGAAAAAGAAAAAAAAAAGAAAAGTTGAAGAAAAATGGTTCCAGCTAGATATAAAAGATGTTTCGGGTAGATATAAAAGATATATGCCAAAGGAAAATGGTTCCGGAGAATACATGGTCTATGTGTAGTCCCCATTAATTTTGGTTTGATTACATTAACGAATGTGTATCGTAGGACGGACATGCAATACGATTATTTGACATTGCATTATGTTGCTTGCATATCATGACATTCCATCCTATTTTATGCTTTATTTTGTATATGGTCATTTGTGCTAAGTGTAATATGTTGATTCATTCTATTCTTACATATATATATATATATATATATTATCTTGAAATTGATCAGTTGAAATGTTGTTACATGAGACTATACAATAACAACATACCCAGTGGAATCCTAGTGGGGTCTGGGAGAGTAAAATGTATGCAGAACTTACCACGACCTCACAAAGGTAGAAAGGTTGTTTCCTAGGAACCCTCGTCTCAAAAAATCCATAAGCAGAATAAACTAGACTTGGAGAAAAAAGGAAAAGGAAAAGAAAAAAAAAGAATTGACTAATAATGAAAATAACATGATAGTATGTAAATATGATAAATTAACATATGAAAGATGGATAATGGCAACACAGGTATATAGATACGATTAATACTACTACCTTACGACACCTCAAGGCTAGACATCAACCTAATCCAACTAACCTATTAACCAGCTACTCTAATTTACAACCTCCACTCTTTTCTATCTAAGGTCATGTCCTCGGTGAGATCAAGTTTCATCGTATCTTGTCCGATTACCTCCCCCAATACTTCTTTGATCTACCTCTACTTCTCGGTGTAATCCCTAAATCTAACCTCTTGCACCTCCTAATAGGAGCATCGATACTTCTTCTCTACACATGCCATAACCATAGCAGTCTCGCTTCCCTTATCTTGTCAGCCACAGAGGCCACCTCTAAGTTCTCCCGAATTGTTTCATTCCTAATCTTATCACTCCTGGTATGTCTACACATCTATCTTAACATCCTTATCTCCGCGACTTATATCTTCTGATCATGTGAGTTTTTTATTGGCTAACACTCCACCCCATACAGCAAAAATAGTCAAACTACCATTCTATAAAACTTAACTTTAAGTCTAGGTGGTATCTTTTTATCACACAGTACTCCAGAGGCAAGCTCCATTGTGTCCATGCTACTCCAATACGATTTGTAACATCATCATTAATGTCACCACTATTCTGGATGATGGACCCAAGATATTTAAAGTTATATTTCTTGGGTATTAGTTGAGTGGCAAGTCTTACATTAATGTCTGTTTCATTCCTCGCAACACTGAATTTATGCTCCAAGTATTTTGTTTTGGTCCTACTCAGTTTGAACCCTTTGGATTCCAAAGTTTATCTCCAAACCTCTAATCTATCATTAACTTTAGCTCGAGTCTCATCAATCAGTACTATATCATCTGTAAATAGCATACACCATGGGACCTCTTCCTGAAGAGACCGTAACAGCTCATCCATCACCAAGGCAAATAGTAAAGGGCTCAACATAGATCCTTGATGAAGTCCCATCTCAACAGAAAAATACTATGAGTCTCGTCCCACCATTCTTACCCGAGTTTTGGCTCCGTTGTACATGTCCTTTGTCACCCAAATATACACCAGTGGATTACCTTTCACCTCTAGACACCTCCATAGGACACCCCTTGAGACTTTGTCATAGGCCTTCTCGAGATCAATGAACCCATATGAAGGTCCTTCTTTCTTTCCTTATAATTCTCCACTAATCTCCAACGAAGATGTATTGCTTCAACAGATAACCGCCCAACATGAATGCAAATCGAATTTCTAAAATAGACACTCCTTTTCTCGCCGTCATCTCCACCACTCTCTCCCAGACCTTTAGTGTGGCTTAAATATTTGATACCCCTATAATTGTTACAGTTTTGAATATCACCCTTGTTCTTGGACAATGTAACCATTGTACTCCTCCCCAATTCATCAGGCATCTTGGCAGTCTTCATAATAGCATTGAATAGTCTAGTCAACTACTTTATACCATCCTTGATCATGTTCTTCTAAAAATTTATCGAAATCTCATCGGATCAGAATTTCCTCCCTCTCTCCATCCTACTAATAACACGTCTAACCTCCTCAACTCTGAACCGCATGCAATAGCCAAAATCAAGATTACTATCGAAGTGTGCTAACTTACCTAGCTTAATATCTCTATTTCTTTTGTCATTTCAGAGTCTGTGAAAGTAAGCTTGCCACCTTAACTTAATGGAAGCTCATCTACCAATACTTCACCCTCCTTATCCTTGATGTATTTCACTTGGTCTAAGTTGTGAGATTTCCTTACTCTCTCTTTAGCAAGCCTATACAATTTCTTGTCCCCGGCTTTATCACTTAGCTCCACATACAGGCGCTCAAATGTTGCTATCTTAGCACTTGTCACCATCGTCTTCGCTTTTCTCTTTGCCGTGTTATGGATCTCCTTAAGACTTCGCTTTTCATCCTTATCCCTACACTCTAACCACATCATATAAGCAATCTTCTTAGCTTTAACATTGCCTTGAGCTTCGTCATTCCACCACCAATCACCTTGACGTCCATCAAAGGTCCTACTCGAAACCCTTATACCTCGGCAACTACTTTTTTAATGCAACCAGCAGTGGTGTCCCACATATTATTCATATCTCGCTACTACTCTAAGCCTCTAAACTATTCAACTTTTCTTCCATCTCTCGAGAAAGGGCTGGATCAAGCCTCCCCGTCTAATCCTCGGTTGGGCATAAATAACCTTTTTCTCTCTTAACCTCTAAATCCATCACTAGAAGCCTATGTTAAGCAGAAATATGTTCACTTGGAATAACTTTGCAATTCTTCCAAAGGCTTTTATCGCCCTTTCGGAGAAGTAAGTAATCAATCTGAGTCTTAGCTATTGTACTACGAAAGGTGATCAAGTGATTTTCCCTCTTCGAGAAACATGAGTTAGCAATAACTAACTTAAAGACTTTCGCAAAATCCAAAAGAGACGTTCCACCTCCATTCCTCTCCCCAAAAACAAAGCCTCTATGCATATCTTCAAACCCGCTAGTCGGTGCCCAGATATGCCCATTAAAGTCTCCCCCAATGATGATTTTTTTCTGCCTTTTGTATGCTTTTCACAACCTCATTCAACCCTTCCCAAAAGAGCTTTTTGACATCCTCATCCAGGCCTACTTGAGACGCATAACCACTAACTACATTCACTACATGCCTACTTACCAT
The DNA here is from genome assembly GCA_029948455.1 of Solanum rostratum. NCBI lineage: Eukaryota > Viridiplantae > Streptophyta > Magnoliopsida > Solanales > Solanaceae > Solanum > Solanum rostratum. The sequence continues at coordinate 59,238,125 of CM057053.1, forward strand.
AAGTTTAATAGGCATCATCCTATCATTAATCCTTCTGACCTCAATCACATATTCTCTAAGGTCCTCATCTACTAGGATATCTACTCCATTTCTATCCCTAGAACCACCCGAGTACCATAACTTAAACTCGTCTACGTTCTGAGCTTTTGTACCTACTCATCTGGTCTCCTGAACGCACGCTATATTAATTTGTCTCCACTTAAGACTCTTCACTAGCTCTATGAATTCCCTATAAGGGATCCTATATTCCACGACCCTACCCTTAACTTAAATAAGCCCGTGCCCCTCTTACCACCCCTACCCTTTACCTCCAACCCCAACTGACAACATGACCCTAATCCACCATTAGATCCTAATGCCACTAAACTAAGAGCTAATAACTCACTAAGGTACTAAGATCAAGAAGATACAATCTAGTAAAAACTATACAATCCAACATACAAAATAGTGAAATGTAAGGTATACTGATAATCAAACAGTTAGGTACAAAATCAAGACGAATAAATGGGTAAGGCAATACAATATGATATATATAAGCTCATAAATATAATAAATAGTAAATATAGAAATATATAGTAAAGGTCAACACAACAAGAAAGAAACAACGACACAAATATATAGTGGGAAGAAAATAGAAGGCATGTAAAAAGATACAACTGATTAAAAATAAGAAATAACAAGAGATGGGAAGATATCACCTAGAGTTATGGTCAAATTATTTTGAATGTTTCTGGAAAGTACGGGAAAATACAAGTTGTAGACATCACCAGGAAACTTCGTCGGAATCTGCTTCTCACTGGACTAACTTGCCGAAAATGCAATCAAAATTTGGAAAGTACTGGAAAGGAAATTGTAACCTCGTAGGAAAATCACGTATCTTGACCGAAAATCCCAAAAAAAGTCCAAAAAGATATGTTGGTTGAGTAAGAGATGATCTAAATCACAGAATCACACCGAAAAAAACTTTTGATGAAGCTACTATATACTCTATAATGAGAAGTTTTCAACTCGAAATAATGATGTTTCTCAGGGAAGTTTCACCGGAGAAAGGCGAAAAAGAGGCCCTCACGGGAAGTTTCGCCGAGATGGAATCTCGGTGTTGGAGAAAGAGATTGCTAGAATAGTTATCGAGAAAGAGTTCGATATTTCCGGAGAGAAAGATCGCTGAAATAGTTATGTCGATGCTAAGAAATGCAGCAGATTTTGTGTGTCAACTTCAATCAGAAATTGAAAAGAAAATGTTCATTGGAAGTTTTCAACGATGCCAAGTAAATTTCAATGTCGCTAAGAGATAGAAAGTCTATCAATTTAATGGAATCGAAAAAAACTATAGTGGATCGACCTGTTAGATAAGACTGTGATTATATATATTTCTATATTGTGCGTATGCTAGCCTTTCCTACGTGAAGATTTGTAGTTTCGAAGGCATGTGGTTAGATGGAAGGAGTACTTGAGTTCTTTATTCTCTACCATGTTTAGATCCACTTGTTGGGTACTTATTGGTACTCACCCTTATTTTCTATTCATGTGTGTAGGTTTTGAGCTTGGATCTAGTTGACGTTTCTATTCACTCATAGACCGAGCTTGTGATAGAGTGAGAGGTAGTTTCTTGTTACTCCCAAGACTATCAGCCTTCTTTATTGATTCTGTTCTACTCGAGAAACAACTATTAAGACTTTTATAATTTTCTTTCGAATTCTATTGTAATAGAGACTTACACATGTGACATCAACTCTGGGATGGTTTTCGGTTATGGTTATGTTCCTTATGCCTTACCTTTGCTATTTAAATTGTATAATCGTTTTAGCTTCCGCATTTTCTTTGTTATTATTAAAGGCAAGTGACATCACACCAGATTTCAGATCGTGACAACCTCAATTGATTAAAAGCAATGCCATCACCATCCGATTTTGGGTCGGGGGACCTTGTAACTTAATTATATAGTATGTGTGTGTCTAAAGTGTGTGAATATTTTGTAACATGTATAAACATTGAATAACATAGATATATTACGCATTGAAGAACATTCACGCATCCATGCTTACAAGACACAACACTAAGTCCTCTATTACCCAAGTTTTATCCATCTTAATCCAATTCACTCAGACCTATTATTTTAAGCGGATTTGACTTAATTCAGCTCACATGGACTCTCCCATTTGATATTCTTAATATTTAGTATACATTCAATCGATAAGTAGGAATAGCCACTAGATGTTGAGATCTAGCCATAACTAAACCAAATTTCTCAGTCATGTCTAAATCATTTGACATCATACCATTGGGTAGCTCCCAATCAAAACAATGAACTAATTGTGCTAGCACCAAGCGAACAGTGGTGAGCCCTAATTGTAATCCGGGGCAACTTCTTCTGCCAGATCCAAACGGTAAAAGTCGAAAATCATGTCCACGAAGATCAATGTTACAACCAATAAACCTTTCTGGCAGGAACTTCTCAGGTTCTGACCAAACTTTTGGATCCCTTCCAATTGACCATGTGTTTACTAGAAGTCTTGACCCTTTAGGTATATCAAAACCATCAATTGTGCAATCTTCAATAGATTCATGAGGAATCAATAATGGTGCAATGGGGTGTAGTCTAAAGCCTTCTTTTATGACCATGTCTAAGTACTCTAATTTTTCCAAGTCTAATTCTTCCACCATTCTATTTATGCCAACGACTTGTTCCAACTCCTTTTGTAATTTCTTAATCACTTTTTGGTGCCTTAGAAGTTCAGAGAAAATCCAGTCAATTGATGTTGCTGAGGTGTCCATTGAAGCTATTAGCATATCCTGCACAGAGAGTTCTTTGTCATTTGTTAAGTTAACAAACATTCACATGTATGTTAGTGTATGTCAAGTACATTATCATTTACTTTTACCTTGTTATTTAAGCATTGCAAAGTAAATCTGGAGTATATTTACGAATTATAAAATTTTAAAGCCATTCCAAAGGACACCTACACATAGACCTTCTTAAAAATGTGAAATTCATAGTTTTAAAAATAAAACAGATTGTCTACTATATAAAAGATAGAGTTGACATGATAATATAAGAATTTCATATATTGATGATGTATATAACGATCCTCCAGTTCAATTAAAGTTGTATAAATAACTGGTATTAGCAAAAATTGAAGTAGGAATAACAAGTTGCAACATTATTTTAAAATAATTTTGTAACTAGACTCCTTGTTAGTTGTCAATTGTCCGTATGCTAACTAATAAGTATAGGGACCCATAGGATCTGTATCATTCTGGGGAGGCTATCAAAACAGATATGTGAAACAAATTTCTTAGCCAAAAGTAGGTGCAAATTAAAAACAAAGGTGGAGACAAAATTTCAGCCTTAGGAGTTTTGAATTTTAAAACAATCACTTCAAGTGTTTATAATTAAATTCAAACTTAATATTTTTTTCAATACAAATATATCATTTGAACAAAAATTACTAAATTTAGAATATATTCATATCACACTTCTAGCTCCGCCCTCAACAAACCAAATCCAAAATAAAAATGACAATTCTTATGTTCAAACATAGAATCAAATTACTTGGAGATATTTATAGATAATTCTTATGTTCATCAAAATATTGTAAGTCACCTATTATAACAATAAAAATGACATGCTTGTAATATCGTGTTATACCTTTTAGTAGATATTAGTCAAACTCAACTAAAATTAATTTGCAATTTTATTTACTTTATGATAAACGTGACATTACCAGTAAAATAGCTTTCACATGGCGACGATCAAACTCGAATTCAGCTTCACCAGATTGCATGATATTCATCAAAGTATCAACAAAATCCTTGGTTTGTTTCTCCTCTTTGGAATCTTGTACATGCTCATCAATAATTCTTTCAAAAAATTCATCAAAAATCTTTGCTAATTCCTTCATACGACGAACAATTCCTTGCAAATCAAACACATCAAGAAAGGGGAAAAACTCACCAATATTTGGTGTTGCTGCTAAAATCAAAGCCTCTTGAATCACATGTTTAAATCCCCTTTTATCAAATTCATCATCCATGTATTTTTTCCCAAATATCATCAAACAAGCCATGTTGGCATTTAGTGTAGCAAGGTTAGCACTAATATCAACTTCAACACCACTAGAAGCTGCCTGATTGATAATAGTCACAAAATTTGAAATTTCTTGTTTTCTCATGGCTTGAAATGAATTGATCTTGAGAGTACTAAGCAATTCTAATGTGCATAATTTTCTCATATTTCTCCAATAAGGTCCATATTTTCCAAATGTCAAATTTTTTTGATCATATGCAATGAATTTAGCAGCTCTATTATCTGGTCGACTTGCAAAAACAAGATCATGTTTTTTCAAGAATTGTTGAGCAGCATGAGGAGATGAAGCAACAATTATAGGAACTAGACCAAATCTCATGCTCATAATGGGACCATGTTTTTTGGCTAGTTTATAAAGATCTTGGTGGACATTTTTGCCAATCATATGTAGATTTCCAATAATTGGAAGCCCTTTTGGGCCAGGAGGGAGTTTTTTCTTCTTTTTCATGAATTTGTAGTGTAATCCTTGAAGAATGTACAGCACTACAAGTAGTGCAATAGTTTGTAAGAATATTGAAGCCATGAATATAGAAATTATTGTGCTGTTTTTGCTTCCTAACTTGCAAATATTTATAAAAAGAAAAACGTCAGAAGTGGTATATTGGAGTCAGTGAAATTGATGAATTATGTAGATTCTTGTTTTGAAATATATCTACCACAATAATTGTTATGGTCCACATTAGTTGTATATGAAAAAGAAAAGGACAAAAGAAAAAAAAAACACAATAAGGGTTGTTTGGTATAGAAATATTAGTATTGAAATTGACATTGAAATTCTTTATTTACAGCTTTTGTTAGTACTTATAATTTCTTTTTTTACATTTATAGACATTGAAATTGACGTGTTATTAAATTCGTTACCTCCGGCTAAAATAGAATTGACTCGCTCCAGTAAGGAGTAGCATAAATTTTTTTATAAAATAATGTATTAATTAAAAGGACATTGGTAGTATGTCAAGTGGTAGCACCACGAAACGACATTGGTGAAATATGAAAAGTGGTAGCATCACAAAACGGCACATGATATATATATATACGTACTAGTGGCCAACATCGTGAGTTGCACCTATCCATATATATTATTTTCTTTCTTAATTTATATGATTTAGATAAAATTTGAAAAGTCGTTAATTTTAATATATTTTTTTAAAAAAATTATTTATTTAAATTTATAATATTTTTAAGTAGTTTTTAAATAATACACATTATTCAATTTATTACGGGTAATATTGTAATTTTATAGTTGGAGTAGATGAAGAAATAATTAAATAATAATGACACAATAAATTAAAATAGACACTTTAATAGCCACCGTAATATTAACCAGACACGTCATTGTAATTTCATAGTTAAAGTAGACGGAAAAAATAATTAAATAATAATTAGTAGAAACAACATAGTAAAATAATATTTATTTATCTTTCTTAATTTCTGTTATCTAGATAAAATTTAGAGATTCAATAATTTTAATATATTTTAAATTTTTTAAAATTATTTGAATTTATAATATTTTTAAGTAGTTTTTAAATAATATACACGTAAAAATATTTGTGTTGTTGAGGTTTGATCTCAAAACATTGGATTTAAGATGTCAGACTTGAACCACCAAGTCAAGCAACTCCGCAGTCACCTACCTACTTCAAGCACCTAAAGTAAGCACGATGACTCTAAGCTGCTCAAACAAGACGTTTATTATATAAGAGAATATATAATTGTCTCAATTGAAGTGATATAGATCGAATTTGAAGAGTCGACTAAATTGTTGTATCTTTTTTTTTCTTAAAGTATTTTAAGTAGTTAACTATTGTGATTTATAGTATATTTTATGTAAACTTCTAAGACACCCAAAAGTGATTGAGAAATTACAAAAGGAGTTGGAACAAGTCATTGGCATAAATAGAATGGTGGAAGAATCAGACTTGGAAAATTTAGAGTACTTAGACATGGTCATAAAATAAGGCTTTAGGTTACACCCCATTGCACCATTATTCATTCCTCATGAATCCGTTGAAGATTGCACAATTGATGGTTTTGATATACCCAAAGGTTCAAGACTTCTAGTAAACACATGGTCAATTGGAAGGGATCCAGAAGTTTGATCAGATGCTGAGAAGTTCCTATCATAAAGGTTTGTTGGTAGCAATATTAATCTTCGTGGACATGATTCTCAACTTTTACCATTTTGATCTGGCAGAAAAAATTGTTCTGGATTACAACTAGGGCTCACAATTGTTCGCTTGGTGCTCGCAAAGTTGGTTCATTGTTTTGATTGGCAGCTACCAAATGGTATGATGTCAAATGATTTAGACATGACTAAGAAATTTAGTTTAGTTATGGCTAGATCTCAACATCTAGTGCTATTCCTACTTATCGACTGAATGTATAATAAATATTAAGAATGTCAAATGGGAGAGTTGATCTGAGCTAAATTAAGTCAAATCCGCTCAAAAATACTAGGTCTGAGTAAATTGGATTAAGATGGGTAAAATTTGGGTAATAGAGGATTTAGTATTGTGTTTTGTAAGTATGGATGCATGAATGTTCTTCAATGCATAATATATTTGTGTTATTCAATGTTTATACATGTTACAAAATATTCACACACTTTGGACACACACACACATTATAATTATGTTACAAGGTGTCACGATCCAAAATCGGATAGTGATGGCACTGACTTTAATCCATTGAGACTGTCACGATCCAAATTTAATGCAAAAGCTAACGCGATAATACAATCTAAATAGCAAAGAAAAGACATAAGGAACATAACCATAATCTAAAACCACCCCAGAGCTGGTGTCACATCTGCAAGTCTCTATTACAATAGAATTCGAAAGAAAATAATACATGTCTTAATAGTCATTTCTCGAGTAGACCAAAATTAATAAAGAAGTCTGACGGTCTTGGAAGTAGACAACAGACAAGCAACTACCTCTCAATCTATCACAAGCTCGGTCCATATGAGAATAGAAACTTCAACTAGATCCAAGCTCAAAAACTACACACATGTGTAGAAAATAAGGGTGAGTACCAATAAGTACCCAATAAAAGGATCTAAACATGGGTAGAGAAAGAACTCAAATATTCCTTCCATCCTAACCGCATGCCTCCAAAACTACAAACACACACACAGGAAAGTTAGCATACACACAATATAGAAATATATAAAATCACAGTCTCGTCTAATAGGTCGATCCACTCTAGATTTTTTTGATTCCATTAAATTGATAGACTCTCTATCTCTTGGCATCATTTAAATTCACTTCACGTCGTTGAAAACTTCCAGCGAACATTTTCTTTTCAGTTTCTGATTGGAGTGGACACACAAAATCCACTGCATTTCTTTGCATTGACATAACTATTTCGGCAATCTTTCTCTCCGGCAATATCGAACTCTTTCTCGATAACTATTCTAGCGATCTTTTTCTCCAGCACTAAGATTCCATCTCGGCGAAACTTCCCGGTGAGGGATTCGTTTTTGCCTTTCTCCCGGCGAAACTTCCTAGAGAAAAATCTATATTTTGAGTTGGAAACTTCTCATTACAGAGTACACAGTAGCTTCATCTAAAGATTCTTTCTGGCATGATTCTCTAATTTAGATCCTCTCTTACTCAACCAATAGATCGTTTTGGACTTTTTTGGGATTTTTGGTCAAGATACATGATTTTCCGGTGAGGTTACAGTTTCCTTTCCAGTACTTTCCAGATTCTGGTTGCATTTCCTACAAGTTATTCGATGAGAACCAGATTTCAGCGACGTCTACAACTTGTATTTTCCAGTACTTTCCAATAACATTCAACTATGTTTTGACCAGCACTCCAGGGGATATCTTCCAATCTCTTGTTATGTCTTATATTAATCAATTGTATCTTTTTACTTGTCTTCTATTTCTTGCCCTCTACATATTTGTGTTGTTATTTCTTGTTTATTGTGTTGACTTTTACCATATATTTCTAGATTCATCATATATTTCTACGTTTACTATTTAATATATTTGTGATCTTACATATCATATTATGTTGCCTTTACCCATTTATTCGTCTTGATTTTATACCTGACTGTTTGATTGGTAGTATACCTTATATTTTACTGTTTTGTATTATTGGATTGTATAGTTTTCTCTAGATTATATCTTCTTAATCTTAGTAGCTTTGTGAGTTATTAGGTCTTAGTTTAATGGTGTTAAGATCTAATGCTGGATTAGGGTCATGTTGTTGGTTAGGTCAGAGGTAAAGGGTAAGGGTGGTAAGAGGGTCATGGGCTTATTTAAGTTAAGGGTAGGGTCGTCGAATATAAGATCACTTACAGAGAAATCCATAGAGCTAGTGAAGAGTCTTAAGCGGAGACAAATTAATATAGCGTGTGTTCAGGAGACCAGATAGGTAGGCACCAAAGCTTGGGACGTAAACGGATTTAAGTTATGGTACTTGGGTGGTTCAAAAGATAGAAATGGAGTAGGTATCCTAGTAAATGAGGACATTAGGTAATATGTAGTTGAGGTTAGAATCATTAATGATAGGATAATTTCTATTAAACTTGTGGTTGGTAGGCATGTGGTGAATGTAGTTAGTGCCTATGCGCCTCAAGTGGGGCTGGATGGGGATACCAAAAAGATCTTTTGGGAAGAGTTGGATGAGGTTGTGAAAAGCATACGAAAGACAGAAAAAATCTTCATTGGGGGGGGGGGGGGGGGGGACTTTAATGGGCATATCAGGGAAACCACTAACGGGTTTGAAGATATGGATGGAGGCTTTGGTTTTGGGGAGAGGAATGGAGGTGGGACGTCTCTCTTAGATTTTCCGAAAGCCTTTGAATTAGTTATTGCTAACTCATGTTTCCTGAAAAGGGAAAATCACTTGATCACCTTTCGTAGTATGGTAGCTAAGACTTAGATTGATTACTTACTTCTCCAAAAGGGTGATAGAAGCCTTTGTAAGAATCACAAAGTTATTCCGAGTGAAAACATTTCCACTTAACATAGGCTTCTAGTGATAGATTTATAGATTAAGAGAGAAAAAAAGAAGAAGGTTATTTATGCCCAACTAAGGATTAGATGGGGAGGCCAGACTCCAGCCCTTTCTCGAGAGATGAAAGAAAGTTGAGTAGTTTCGAGGCTTGGAGTAGTAGCAGAGATATGAATAATATGTGGGACACCACTGCTAGTAGCATTAGAAAAGTAGCTATCGAGGTACTAAGAGTTTTGAGAGGCTTGGAGTATTACTCTAGATTGTTATTATCATATGAAATACTTAAGAGTTAATATCTATTGTATAATTTGAGTTGTTTATGGTTGGACCCTTTTGAGATGTGATGCTATGTGATGAGTATACTTATATCCTTGTGATTTTTCTATGTTTTATACATTGTGCTGGGCCTTTTCTGAGTGCAGGTTTGTATTTCGACGCCATGTGGTTGGGTGTTATGGAGTATTTGTGTTCTTCATTGGTTTACTTTAGGCCAGTTTCATTTGTTGGGTACCCTGTTATTTGGTGCTCACCCTTGCTACGTTTTTGTAGGTTGCGAGCCTGGTCCCTCTGGTTAGACTTTTCTCATTTCAGGATTGAGCCTCCAAATTATTCTCGAGGTAGCTACTTATGCCTTTTGTAGACCTTCGAGGAATCCATTATCATGTTATGTTCTATTTGAGAACTAGACATTTGAGACTTGTATTTCTTTGAGTATTCTCTATTTAGAGGCTTGCACATGTGACACTAGGTTCTGAGAAGATTGTAGTTTTGATTTTTTTTATATCTATGTATCTTGTTTAGACTGTTTATCTTTTTCTTTTATTATTATGTTGGTTTATTAAGTTTTGGTCTTACTCGCCTTGGTGGGTTAGGTGAATGCCATCACAGACAATTTTTGGATCGTGACAGAACTATTATTCGAAGTTACTTTCCCATAAATGCTAGTTGAGTTAATGATCATGGCTTTCCCATGCATGATTTGATAGTGAGATTCATGATTTTTATGCATTAAATAAAGTGTTGTTCTAAATCAAGGTTACGTATGTTTTTGAGTAAAGATGGTCATGTTTTGTAATAGAGTTTCCAAAGAGCATGAGCATTGATTTTAAAGGAGTTTGAGCATTGAATCAAATGTTATTTTGAGAAAAGTGTTTTGATGAGATGTGCATGACTTTTGAAGCATATTTATGTTTGTGAAAGAGGATATGATTTGTAATTGAAAGTATGGATGAATTGAGATGAAATTAAATTGATAAAAAGATCCATTGAGACTTGATGAGATGATTTGATATGTTGATAGATATAAGCACATGATTTGGGAGAAGTATTAGCACCGATTTGGGTAAGAGTTGAAAGAACTCAGACCCCATAAACTAGGTAGCCAGCATAAGATAGTTGTGCCGTTAATTCGGGCGACTCTTGACCCAAAAAAGGACTTAATTTGTAGATCTAATGAGATGAATCATCCCTTACCCTGGCAAGGTATTGGATGGCAGCAGCAATGAAAGTGCAAAGCATTGTATCATCACTCGCTCATACGGTGATAGTTGTCGGTTAAATAAACTCCCAAATGATGATAATTGAATTTGGTTTAATAGAATTGCATATGATTGAGTTTATTTGAAAAGTATTGTCTATATTAATTTTTAAACTTGCATAGCGTATTGAGTTGAGTTGTGCTTGTTCTTGTCATTGAGTTTTGTGGTGAGTTTTATCAATTCAGCTATATTACATACCATATGTTTCACGTACTGACTCACTCGTTGCTACATCATTTTATGATGTAGATACAGGTGTTAGAGATCTTTAGTAGACATTCGTTGAAGATCTATTAAGTTACAGATAGTGGTGAGACCTTTTTGCTTCTAAAGGAATCTATTATTTTGAGTTGTTTCCTCCTAGTAGCCTATTGAGGTAGCCTTGGAGCTATCTTGGCACCTTCTTATGAGTTGATAGAGGCTTCATAGACTGAGTTATACCGAGTTAGAATGGATTCTATATTCCTTTCATAGTCAATTCTTGTAAACTATTATTATTTGTATAAATTGAAACTTTGAGTTATTTTTATGATAAGTATATTTGAAAACTATTTTATATGATTATTTTCTTGCCCACTTGAGTACTTTCTTTTGTGTCATTTAGTCTTTCGCTGATTAAATAAGTGTAGTGAACCAAGTGGTTCGCTTGGGGATCAACAATAGTTCCTAAGTGCTGGTCACGTCTAGTGTACCCTCTTAGAGCGTGACAAACTTGGTATCAAAGCATAAAGTTCAAGTGTCCTAGGGTGTTTATGAAGCCATGTCTTTAGGAACTTATTTATGGTTGTGAGGGACCCACTTCTATAAATGAGGGACTATTGACATTTAGAAAAAAAGTTTCCTTCTTTCAGATTCTAAACTGTGCAGTAAGGATATTCCCTAAGAAACTTATGATGATTCTTGCTTTCTCAGAATCTTTCGACTATGCCTCATCTACAAGGTCATAGCGACAGTAAAATTCAAATCCTTACCAATGTGTTCCTCTACGATAAAGCAATCTGAATGTTAGTTAGACTACACTAGGCTTGAGAGAAGTTGACTATTGATGAGTTGATTGATTCCAAAGAATGCACTTTTATTCATATGAATCATGTGTTTAAGCTAGATCAAGATGCACCTCAGATTTTCTTATCCAAAACTTTCTTTCATCGTAAACTATCAAATGAAAATTTATGTCTATAAATGTGTAATGTCACCACCTAAGGGAGTCAGATTTGAGGTCTTATAAATTATAAATGAAATTGCGTTATCCTAGAGCTAGAAGGACGATGGTGGAAAAAGGGATACCAGATAGTGAAAATGGTGGTTGTTTGAGGCTTGTAACTATGGTTATGTATCTATTAGGTAAGTAATGTGGGGTGAGTCGATTCCCATAAGTTTTGACGAAAGAGTAGTAAGGACAATCTTATTTTCATGATATGGTATAAAAGAAGAGTCATTGTTAGGATGAGTTAGAGTATGCTCAAACTAGAAAGAGATTTATGTTGATATGTTATAGTATTAGAGAGAGTGAGGTACATGTGTTGAAGAGAAGAGCAGAGTAGTCACGGGGTGGATCCATAACCATAGAGAATCGATTCACATGCTTAGGATGGCGACCTTTGAGCTAAAAGGGAGATTATAATATAATGAACCAAAGAGGTCTTGAGCCTTCGATAGTGATTATGTTAACTTCAAATAAGCCATAAAGTGGTTAGAATGATAGTCTTGAAAGGTTGATTGTCTAGAAGTTTGAATGATTTGATTGATTGAGTTTTGGCGTTCCATTCGTACCCATCAATGATGAAGTTGAAGGTAATGTTCCTATTCTTGATTTCAAATGATATTTCCATCCTTGAGTTTGAATATTTGATTTTCTAGAGATTTTAGTTGGTTGATTGATTTAGTCTTGATTTTTATTCGTGCCTCATGTCCATCTCTAGTTACCCATCATTCGAGGATGAATGATTCTAAGAGGAGATATTGTAACACCTTGTAATTTCCTAAGCCAAGAACTGAACCGTTCTTCTTATGCGTATGAGATCACACCAAGTGGTTCTAACTTTTAATATAAGTTTCAATGCCAAATTATTTAGGGGAAAGATATGAGATGAATTAAGGTCACAAAAAATCCCTCGACACAAAGTCAAGTTGAAACTTTTCTTACCGATTGAGTTTCGATGTGAGATTCTACGAAATAGGTGATCCAATAACTCCAAAGTTGTGAATGTATGATAAGGTCCTCTTCTAAGTAATTGAAGTGTGTTGGATGTGGTTTGAGATCAAAAGGGACACCCAAGGTTAAGCCAAGTTCAAAACATTTCCATTGGTTAAGTTTCGGTATGAGTTCATAAAAGGGTCAACTTCAAGTGGTCATATCTCTTAGAACATAATGATTATGTGATCCATAATAGATCAAATTGAAGATATTTTAATTATCATTCTAACGCATCCACTTTTGCCTTAATCGGAGTTCAAAGTAAAACGCTACGACTGTTTTATTGAAGTATGCCGAATCTGGAAAATTCGGTGACTCGGCGAATAATTTGGCCATCCGCCAATTTCGATCACCAAATTTTCTTGAGAAAGCATAAAAAACTATAAAAAGGGCAAGAAAGGGTCTCATTTGGCATATTGCTGAATGGTTCAGCGAGGGGGACCCTAGATAAAAACAATTTGGCCGACAGAACTCGTTAAAAGGTTTTTTTCCATTTTGATGATTATTTGACTTTTCCAAAAGGATATTTTTGACCTTTTAGCCTTAAATAACTTCCCAAAGCCCATCTTATAATCTAATAACATCATTATACGTATAATAACCCCTTAGATCCCCAATTTTCCTTCTCCCAAAGATCATGAACTTTAAGAAATAAATTTCTCCAAAATCACAATATCTAAAGGCTCTAAATTTAAAATTCTCATCAAGAATCTAGGGTTTTGAATCGAGATTCTTCTTCAAACTTCATATGCAAGAACTTCATAGAAGGGTTTCTCAAGCTATAAGGTTTTTAGCCAAGGGTTCCTGTCATGCCTTAGGAGGGTACCCTAGACGTGGCCGGCACTCAGAGACTATGCTAGTCCCAAAGTGAACCACTTGGCCTTATCACATCCATTCATTCAATATATAATTCAGAAAACGCAGTGGAAGACTAAAGATAAGAATGGACGATCTATAACTCAAATATCATACTAAATAAATAAGCTACTAAGACAGAAACTAGCTCGACAAGTCTCAACATCAATACTCAACTCTAGTCTATGAAGCCTCTATCACTATCAAGTGGTGCCAATGACAGACCCGTGGTCACCTCAAACTAAAATAAAGCCAACTCAAGTCTAACTCTAGTAAGCAAGATGAAAATAAATGCAATGATCCTCTGAAGTAAAGGAGGCTCACCAACTCAACTGAAATGCTCAGATCCTCAACGATGCGCCTGTTGACCATCTCTAGTATCTGCCTCTGCATCATAAAATGATGCAATCCAAAATAGAATCTCAGTACGTGGAACGTATTGATATATAAAATGGTTGAATGAAACCGAAGCAGGTAGAGTAATACAGAAACAACATCAACTTAGAATATACTCAATAAAAATGTCAAATGTCTATCTGAAGAAAGAATAGAGAATACATAAGTGACCTATCAACCAATCAAGCCTTATCAACCAACTCACTCAACTCAATAGAACTCGACTCAACTCAACTCGACTCGACTCAGAGTACTCAAGGTGGGAACTTTCTGGGAGTTTCTCTTATACCAACAACAATCACTTATGAGCCAATGATTGTACAACAATCCTGCGGATGTTGCCATAGCCATTTCGTACTTTCCAGGACAGGAACGCCTATGATCCACAAGGGGTCTAACCTCTAAAGTCCTCTACTGCTTTTAGGGACTTTACCTCAAGAGGGAACCATCTGAAGTTCTGGTTCAATCTTCACCTACGCATGGCGACGTAGTTAATGAGTGCGAGTGGCACTCACTCTTACCCATTTTGGTGCTCGATACTCCTCCTAAGACTCAATGCTCATAAGACTCCTCATCTTAATTAGCCTCAAGTAGTCAGTCATCAACTCAATGAGTCTCATAGTGACTCACATCAACTCATGAACACAAACTTTAAAGTCCTCTATTACTTTTAGGGACTTTAACTTATCTCAATTCACTCAATTCTCATTTAAAACTCAAGGAATCAGATCATCATTAAGAAGAAGTCAATTTGGAAAGAACTCAAGAACTCAATTATGGAGACTCATAGGATCATCAAACTCAATTTATTCAACCTTATACTCAGATTACCATCAACATACTCAAGTCAAGGCTCTAGCCTCCATCCCTAGGCTCATTCATGCACGCCTTCATAAATATCACATAGGTTTTATACAATGTCTCATGAAAAGTATTCAATTCAAGAAAAAAAGTTTATGATGATCATCAACATATGAAAATACATGTAATAGATATAATTTTCAAGAAAATATTCAAGAAAGTATTTCAAGAAACATGTATGAGGGCTCATGAACTCGCAACTCCTCTATTTCCATCAATGGGGCGCATGAGAGAACAATCTTATGATTTGGATTAGCCTTACATATCTGGTGTGAAGCATTTGGACAATCAAGCTCAACAAACTCTACTCGAACTCTTTAAATTTATGTTCCTGTTCTCTTCTCTTTAGTCTTAGTCTTTTTCAAAAACTTAGAATGGCTTAGGAATGGGGTTTAAAACCCTTTTAATGCTCAATATGACCCATTTGGATCGTGTTTTGAGTTTTGGAGGGGTTGGGAAAGTCTAGAATTCCCCTCATGAAATTAAAGAAAATGTTCGCCTTGGAAACATGGGGTTTGCGACACGGACCTTGTCAATTTTTGGTGTTTTTCGTTGAAAATTCTCTAAACGAGTTTTCTAATCCCGTAGAAAATTTTTGGATAAAATTTAAGTGTTGGTCCGCGGAAGGTGCGCATTGCACACCTGTCACGCACTTATTCTGTAAATCATTTTCGCATAGAAAAATTATCCTTTGATTTGGTTTCTCTAAAAAATCAATCGAGACCACTTTCCCACTCAATTTTTCATGCTAATCGCATATCAGGTATCGAATTTTCCATCGGAGCATGGGAAGACACATTATGAGGACATCCCTTTTTTCTCTATAAGTATTTTGGTAATTTTATCGGGTGTTACATTTTCTCCCCCTTAGAATCATTCATCCTCGAATGATGAGTAAAGGTGGACATCATGACACGAATAGACCTAAGACTCATCTCGATACTCAGTCAATTACTTAGATTCTCGACTCCTCATCAACCTCAACAAACTCTACTCAGACTCAAGAATAGACACATTAACTCAAGAATAGGAATATCAATTTAAGTCAAGGGTAAGGACATTACCTTCAACATTCTCATCATCAGGCACGAATAGATGCATATATTTAGCTCTCATATTTTCCTCAGCTTCCCATGTGGCATCCTCAATGAATTGATTTCTCCACAGGACTTTGACTGAGGCAATCTCTTTGGTTCTTAACTTGCGAACCTGACGATCTAGGATTTGGACCGGAATCTCCTCATAGGACAAACTATCCTTTACTCCAATTCTCTCAACAGGGATCACCAAGGCAAGATCTCCCAAGCATTTCTTCAATATCAAGACGTTGAATACATGATGAATTGTGTCTAACTCAAAAGAAAACTCTAACTCATAAGAAACCTTGCCAATCCTCTTCACAATCTGATAGGGACCAATATAGCGAGGACTCAATTTCCCCTTCTCCCCAAATTTCATGACATCCTTCATAGGTGACACTTTTAAGTACACCCAATCACTTACCTCGAACTCTAAGTCTCTTCTCATCACATGAGTGACGCTTTCTAGCGACTCTGTGTAGTCTTCGATCTCTCTTTAATGACCTATACCTTTTCCATCGACTGGTGGACAAGATCAGGTCCAATCAACACGGCTTCTCAAATCTCAAACCACCCAATTGGGGATTTACATCTCCTCTCATACAAAGCTTCATAGGGAGCCATTTGAATGCTTGCATGATAACTATTGTTATATTCAAATTCAATTAATGGTAAGTGATCTTCCCAATTTCCTATGAAATCAAGGACACAAGCTCTCAACATATCTTCTAATGTCTGAATTGTACGCTCAGCCTGGCCATCTGTCTGAGGATTAAAGGTTGTACTTAGATTAACTTTTGTACCCAATCCCTTCTGGAAAGATATCCAAAATTGGGAGGTGAATTGAGATCCTCTCTCCGAGATGATTGACAAGAGAACTCCATGCAACCTCACAATCTCGTGGATGTATAACTTGGCATACTCCTCTACAGTGTTAGTTGTCTTAACTGCTAAGAAGTGAGCTGATTTGGTCATCTTATCCACAATCACCCATATCGAGTCATATTGTTTTTGAGACCTCGGCAAACCAATAATGAAGTGCATGTTGATTATCTCCCACTTTCACTCATGAATCTCAAAGTTTTGTTCCAATCCACATGGCCTTTGATGCTCAACTTTAACTTGTTGACAATTTGGGCACTTAGAAACAAACTCAACGATATCCTTCTTCATTCCACTTCACCAATAGACTTCCACTAAGTCGTGGTACATCTTGGTACAACCAGGATGAATGGAATATCTAGAGCTATGGGCTTCTGCCATAATTCTATCTCGGATGCCATCAACATATGGAACGCACAATCTACTCTAGTATCTCAACACTCCATCTCCCCTTTTGGAGAAGACCATCACTTTTTGTTTGTGGATAAGCTCCTTCAATTGGAGTATGACACGATCTTAGTCTTGCTTTTCTTTCACCTCTGCCACTAAAGATGAAGAAGACCCGTTCTGAACACCGACTCCTCCCTCATCATTCTCCTCAAGCTGTACTCCCAATCGAGCCAGTCAATGCACTTCCTTCGCTAACTCCTTCTTTCCTTTCTCAACATGGGTCATGCTACCCATTGACAACCTGCTAAGAGCGTCAACAACACTGTTAGCTTTACATGGTTGATAGAGAATGCTCATGTTATAATCCTTGAGTAACTCCAACCATCTCTTCTGTCGCAGGTTGAGCTCTTTCTGACTGAAGACATACTGCAAGCTCTTGTGGTTAGTGAACACATCCACCGCTGCCAACTCAAGATCATGGGTCAGATAGTTCCTCTCATGAACCTTAAGTTTTCTGGAAACATACACTATCATTTTCCCTCTCTGCATCAGCACACAACCCAATCCAACTCTTGACGCATCACAATATATCACAACGTCCTCTGTCCTATTGGGCAACGTTAAAACTGGTTTAGTAGTCAATCTAGTCTTCAACTCTTGGAAACTTTTCTCACATTCATCAAATCACTGAAACTTGACTTTTTTTTTCTAAGTCAACTTGGTCAATGGTGCAGATAGGGAAGAAAATCCATCAATAAATCTGCGGTAATAGCTTGTCAACCCCAAGAAACTTCTTATGCCAATCGGAGAGGTTGGTCTGGGCCAGTTCTTAACCACTTCAATTTTTCGGGCATCTACTTGAATACCATCACTCGAAACAATATAGTCTAGGAAAGCCACTAACTTAAGGAAAAACTCATATTTTGAGAACATTACATACAACTCATGGTCCTAAAAACACTGGAGGACAACTTTGAAGTGAGTGGCATGCTCTTCTTCTGTCACGCCCTGGAAGGGTACCCAAAATGTGCCTGGCACCTAGAGATTATTGCTAGTCCCTTAGCGAACCACTTGGCCTCATCACATCTATTCAATTCAACAACTCTACAGATCAGCGAAAGTAAAAGCAAGTAGACGGGTTCATCTCATCTAATCTCTCAAATAATATATATAATAATAGAAGGCTAGTAGAAGAACTTGCTCAACAATCTCAATATCAACATTCGACTATGATCTATGAAGTCTCTATTACTAATTAAGTGGTGTCAATGACAGACCCATGGCTATCGAAATCAAAATATAAGACTAGTCTAGTCTAACTCAAAAGCATGATGAAATATATAATAGTGGATCCTCTAGAGTAGGGGAGGATCACCAGTAAGCTAAACGTCCTGGATCTTCAATGATGTGCCTGTTGACAATCCCTACTCCCTGTATCTGCATCATAAAATGATACAGCGCCGAGTGGCGTCAGTACATGTAGTGTACAGTATGTAAAATAGCTGAATGAAACAGAAACCAGTAGAATAATATGAAACAATCATTGACTCATAAAAATCATCAAATCAAATCAAAACGTCAAATGTCAACCTATGCAAGAATCAAGAGTAGACAAGTGACCCTTCAACCAATCAACTTCATCAATCAAATCGGACTCATCTTAGAGGAACTCATCTCATCTCATCTCGACTCAGAGTACTCAAGGTAGGAACTTTCTAGAAGTTTCTCTTATCCAATAACAATCACTAATGAGCCAGTGAATGTACAACAGTCAAGCTGATGTTGCCACAACCGTTCCGAACTTTCCAGGTCGGGAACAAATCAAATCCACTAAGGGAAACATCAATAAACTAAGTTATCTATTGCTTTTAGGGACTTCTAATCAAGAGGGAACCACAGTATAATATAATGGTTCTATGCCTCACCTACATTTAGCGATGTAGTTTGACGAGTGTGAGTCGGACTAACTCTTACTCTTTTGGTGCTCGATACTCCACCCACGACTCGATGCTCATAAGACAATCAATCCAATCAAACCAATTAAATCATAGAGACTTTTAACCCTATAATCAATCAATCTCATAGGGGCTTTAACCCTTTCATCAATCAACCTCATATGGACTTTAACCCTCTCATCAAGGAACATTTCAATCAATGACTCATGATTTAGATTAACTATAAGGGAACAATTGAATAGACAAATAAGTGGAGTTCATTTATGGTGACTCACAGGACTATCAAGTTCTATCAACTCATCATCATTTTCTCATCACAATCACAATCACAATCACAATCAACATCCTCTAATCAAGGCTCTAGACTCAATTCTTAAGTTCATTCATGTATGCTTCCAAAATAGTCATGTAGGGTTATGCAATTTCTCATGAAAATATTCAATTCAAGAAAACAAGTTTATGATGACCATCAACATGGAAAAATATATGAATTTAATAAGATTTCAATAAAAACCATCAAGAATCATGTATGTAGACTCTTTAGACTATCAATTCATCCATAACCAGTTATGGGTCACATGAGAGAACAATCTCATGCTTTTATTTAGCCTTACATACCTGGGATGAAGCTATCAACAATCACCTTCAAGAATTCCTCTTGAATTCAAAAATCTCAAGCTCTTCTCCTCTTTCCTCTAGCCCTAGTCTTGTTAGATTATTAGAATGGGACTTAGGATGGGGCTTTAGACCCTTTTAACGTCAAAGAGACCTAATTAGATCGTGTGTAGGATTCATAAGGGGTTGGGAATCGATCAGAATGCCCCTCACAAAATTTAAAAAAAATTCAGCTTCGGGATAGCACAGTCTGCGACGTAGACTGGTCACGCACAGTGTATTTTCTCCAAAATATTTTTGAACGAGTTTTCCTAATCCCGTCGAAAAATTTTGGAAAAACATAATTGTGACTCCGCTACAGAGGCGCGACGCGAGTCTGTCGTGCAGTGTATTTTCTCCTAAACATTTCTGAACGAGTTTTCTCAATCCCGTCGAAAAATTTTGGAAAAACATAATTGTGACTCCGCTAAAGAGGCACGACGCGCCTCCGTCGTGCACCTTCACTATTTTTTGTTTTCGAATCAAAATATTATCTTTTGATCCGATCGCTCAAAAAATTTATCGAGATCATTTTTCCACTCAATTTTTTATGCTGATCACAAATCTAGCCTTAGATTTTCCATACGAGCATTGGAAGATGCATTACGTGTATACCCCTCCTCAAGGGGTATTTTGGTAATTTTACCAGGTGTTACATCATCTCCCCCTTCGGATCACTCATCCTCGAATGATGAGTAAAGGTGGGTATCAAGGCACAAATAAACTCAAGAGTCATCTCAATATTTAACTCAACCAATCAAGCTCTCGACTTCTCATAAATCTCAATCAATTCTATTCGGACTCAGGAATAGACAATCAACTCAAGAATAGATCAATCAATCTAGTCAAGGGTAAGAAATATACCTTCGACGTTCTCATCATTTAGCGCGAATAGGTGCAAATATTTGGCCTTCATATGTTCCTCAGCTTCCCATGTGGCTTCCCATGTAGCTCATAAGCAACCTTCCCAATCCTCTTCACAATCTGATATAGTACCACATAGCGTGGACTCACCTTTCCCTTCTTCCCAAATCTCATGACACCCTTCATAGGTGACACTTCAAGTACACCCAATCATTTACCTCAAACTCTAAATCTCTTCTCCTCATGTCGGTATAAGATTTCTGGCGATTCTGTGCAGTCTTCAACCTCTCTTTAATGACCTTAACCTTCTCCACCGATTGGTGGACAAGATCAGGCCCAATCGATTCTGCTTCTCCAACCTCAAACCACCTACTTGGTGATCTACATCTCCTTCCATACAAGGCTTCATAGGGAGCATTTGAATGTTTGCATGATAATTGTTGTTATATGCGAATTCAATCAATGGTAGGTGATCATCCTAATTTCCCTTGAAATTAAGAACACAGGCTCTCAACAAATCCTCTAATGTTTGAATTGTCCGCTTTGCCTGACCATCCGTCTGTGGATGAAAGGTTGTACTCAGGTTCACTTTATTACCCAATCCTTTCTGGAACAATCTCTGAAATTGGGAGGTGAATTGAGATCCTCTATCTGAGATGATGGACAAGGGAACTCCATGCAACCTCACAATCTCATGGATGTACAACTTGGCGTACTCCTCCGCAGTGTTGGTGGTCTTAACTGCTAAGAAGTAAGCCGATTTGCTCATCCTATCTACAATCACCCATATCGAGTCATATTGCTTTCGCGACCTCGGTAGACCAGTAATAAAGTCCATATTGATCATCTCCCACTTCCATTCAGGAATCTCAAAGTTCTGAGCCAATCCACATGGCTTTTGATGCTCAACTTTCACTTGCTAGTAATTCAGACACTTTGAAATGAATTCAGCAATATCCCTCTTCATTCCACTCTACCAATAGACTTCCCTCAAGTTGTGATACATCTTGGTAGGGCCCAGATGAATGAAATATCTAGTGTTATGGGCTTCAGCTATGATTCTGTCTCGAATACCATCAACATCTGGAACACACAATCTACTCTGGTATCTCACACTCCATCTCCCCCTTTAGAGAAAACCATCTCTTTCTGTGTATGGATAGCCTCCTTCAATTAGAGTATGAAAGGATATTCATCTTGCTTTTCCTTCACCTCTGCAACTAAGGATGAAGTCGCATTTTGAACATTAACTCCTCCCTCATTATTCTCCTCAAGTTGAACTCCCAATCGAGCCAATCGATGGACTTCTTTATTTAGCTCCTTCTTTGTCTTCTCAACAAGGGTTGTGCTACCCCATTGGCAACCTGCTAAGAGCATCAACAATAATGTTAGCTTTACCTAGATGATAGAGAATGCTCATGTCATAATCCTTAAGCAACTCCAATTATCTTCTCTGTCGCAGGATGAGCTCTTTCTGACTGAAGACATACTGCAAGCTCTTGTGGTCAGTGAACACATCCACATGCACTCCATATAAGTAGTGGCGACCAATTTTAAGCGCTAACACAAGCACTGCCAACTCAAGGTCATGGGTTGGATAGTTCCTCTCATGAACCTTAAGTTGTCGGGAAGCATAAGCTATCACCTTCCCTCTATACATCAGCATACATCCCAATCCAACTCTCGAAGCATCACAATGGATTGCAAAGTCCTCTGTCCCATCGGGAAAGGTTAGAACCGGTGCAGTAGTCAGTCTCGTCTTCAACTCTTGGAAACTCTTCTCACATTCGTTGGAGCATTGAAACTTGACCTTTTTCTGAGTCAATTTAGTCAATAGTGCAGATAAAAAAGAAAATCCATCAACAAATCTGCAATAGTAACCTGCCAACCCCAAGAAACTTCTTATGTCAGTCGGAGAGGTCGGTCTGGGCCAGTTCTTAACCGCTTCAATCTTTTGAGTATCTACTCGAATACCATCACTAGAAACCACGTGGCTTAGGAAAGCCACAGACTTAAGCCAAAATTTACATTTCGAGAATTTTGCGTACAACTCATGATCCTTAAGTGTTTGGAGGACCACTCTGAGGTGATTAGCATGCTCCTCCTTATCTTTCAAATATACCAAAATGTCATCAATGAATACAATCACAAACATATCAAGATATTGTCTGAATACTCTATTCATCAAGTCCATGAAGGCTGTAGGTGCATTCGCCAACCCAAAGGACATGACCAAGAACTCAAAATGGCCATATCTAGTCCTAAAGGCTATCTTTGGGATATCACATTCCCTTACTTTCAACTGATGGTAGCCAGATCTGATGTCTATCTTTGAGAAACAAGAGGCACCCTAAAGCTGGTCAAACAGATCATCTATCCTTGGAAGAGGATACTTATTCTTTATAGTGATCTTATTCAGTTTCTGTAGTTAATATACGTTCTGAGGGACCCATCTTTCTTATGCACGAATAGAACAGGAGCACCCCAAGGA
This sequence comes from Solanum rostratum, assembly GCA_029948455.1. Lineage (NCBI taxonomy): Eukaryota > Viridiplantae > Streptophyta > Magnoliopsida > Solanales > Solanaceae > Solanum > Solanum rostratum. The sequence continues at coordinate 59,261,344 of CM057053.1, forward strand.
GAAACACTCGGCCTAATAAAGCCTTTCTCTAGCAAATCTTTCAATTTCTATTTCAGCTCTTTCAACTCAGCGGGGACCATCCTATAAGGTAGAATTGAGATAGGTTGGGTATCAGGAAGAACATAAATCCCAAAGTCAATCTCCCTATTGGAGGGGACTTTGGGCAGATCCTTAGGAAACACTTCCGGAAACTCATTCGCAATCGCGACTGACTCAAGAATTGGGGACTCAATATCATCATATTTCACTTGCACGAGGTGATAGATACAACCTTTAGAAATCATCTTTCTAGACCTAAGGTATGAGATAAACTTTCCCCTAGGTGCAACAAAATCACCCTTCCACTCAAGAACCTGTTCATTCAAAAATTAGAACTTAACGGTTCGGGATCTGCAATCAACGGAGGCATAATAGGCGTGAAGCCAATCCATTCAAAGGATCAAATTATCTCCAACTCAACCAAATCAACAGGAGTATCTCTACGATGGATGGACACTACACAAGCTCTATAGTTTATCTTAGCTCGAATAGACTCACCCACTAGAGTAGAAACATCAAAGGGTTTAAGAAGACTCTCAGGGGTTCTATCAAATCTGTTGGCCACATAAGGAGTTACAAATGACAATTTCGCACCCGGATCCATCAAATAAAAATCAAAAGTAAAGAATCAAATCATACCTGTCATAACATCTGGGGAGTTCTCCTGATCTTGGCGACAACCCATGGCATACAAACAGTTTGTTGCTCCCCTTGCGCCTAACGTAGTGGCCCTCTGGTTTCCTCTAGCTGAGGGGGCTGGTGCAAAAGATTGAGCTTGGTCAACCCACTTTGGACAGTCCTTCTGGTAATGACCTACTTGGAAACATTTGTAGCATACATCATTCCCTTCACGACATCTCCCCAAGTGCATTTTGCCACATTTATCACACGATAGCTTACCTTGTGAACCTTGAGCTATACTAGCTTGTGATTGAGATCCGTGGGTTCCAACATTCTGAGACCTTTGATCATACCTGTCTCTAGGCGCGGGTGCACTAGCAGATGATGTGCTGGGAAACGGTTACCATTACTTTTTCTTCCAACTTCATGTCTGGATGTCTTTGCACTCTTACATCTGAACTCTTCCTTATCCTGTTGTCTCTCCTCATCGACTTGTCGCACGAATGCCATCAATCTCCCAATATCCATATTACTCACGAGCATTGCTCCCCTTCCATCTCTCTTGGGTTCTCTATTCAACCCATCAACATACATCCCCATTCTTCCCCTCATGTTAGAAACCATGTCCGGAGCATAACGAGATAGTTGCATGAACTTCGACCCATACTCTTCCACACAGTCATAGAGCCCTGTTTCAGATTTAGGAACTCTCTTTCCTTGGGCCTCTCTTTGTTCCCTTGGAAAAAAATACCCCTAGAAGGCTTCCTCGAACATTGCCCAAGACAACAAAGGGGCATCCTCTCCTCTACCCTTCTTCCATTGATCGAACCATAGTCTAGCCACACCCTTGAGTTGGTAAGCAACCAGTTCAACCCTGTCAGCATCAGCCATATGCATTACTTGGAACACCTTCTGAAGTTCTTCTACATAGTTCTCAGGATATGCAGTGGATGCAAACCCTGGTGAACTCAGGAGGATTAATCCTCAAGAATTCCCGGACTCAAGACGTGTCATGGGAATCCTGTCTACCCACTCCTTGTCTTGCAGTAGGTGCTGTGACAACCTGGGCTAGAGTTTGAATAGCCTAGCGTAGCTCAGCATCGGAGACCTCATCTTGCGGGGGCTGCTCAACTGGGAAGGCTTGGTTCACAAGTTCCTCGTGTCCTTGAGGCTCAGGTGGTTAGCATTTTGCCTGGCGGGACGCCCCCTACCTCTAACGGCTCTTCTAGGAGGCATGATCACAACTCTGCAACGTGTAGAGCATGAATTAGAGAAGATTCTTTCATAGAGTATAACACTATCACACGACCTAGAACATGAAAAAATTGAATCAATTCCTAAATGTCCAATAGCCTCCAAATTATGGATGTGAAGCTCTTCACACCAATAATAAGGACTTTACTAGACATGGCTTCATACACTTCCTAGGAAACTTGAACTCTATGCTTTGATACCAAGTTTGTCACCCCCCGGGAGGGTACTCGAGACGTAGTCGGCAGCCAGAAACTATTGCTAGTCTCTAAGCGAACCACTTGGTCTCATCATATCCATTCAATCAGATGAATCTACAGATCAGCAGAAGTAAATGCAAGTAAATGGGCTCATCTCATCTAATGCCTCAAATAATATATATAATAATAGAAGGCTAGTAGAAAGACTAGCTCACAATCTCAACATCAACGTTCGACTATCATTTGTGAAACCTCTATCACTAATAAAGTGGTTCCAATGACAGACCCATGGCTACTGAAATCAAAATATAAGACTAGTCTAGTCTAACTCAAAAACATGATGAAATAAATAATAGTGGATCCTCCGAGGTAGGGGAGGCTCACCAATGAGCTGAACGTCCTGGATCTTCAACGATGCACCTGTTGACGATCCCTAATCCCTGTATCTGCATCATAAAATGATGCAGCGCTGAGTGGCGTCAGTACGTGGAATGTACAGTATGTAAAATAGTTGAATGAAATAGAAACATGTAGATTAATATGGAACAATCGTCAACTCAAAACAATCATCAAATAAAAACGTCAATTGTCTATCTAAAGCAAGGATAATGAGTAGACAAGTGACCCTTCAACCATTCAACTTCATCAATCAAATCGGACTCATCTCAAAGGGACTCATCTCATCATATCTCATCTCATGTCGACTTAGAGTACTCAAGGTAGGAACTTTCTGGGAGTTTCTTTTATTTGATAGTGAATGTACAACAGTCAAGTTGATATTGCCACAACCGTTCCAAACTTGCCAAGTAGGAAACGAATCGAATCCCAGAGGGAAACACAACCAACTAAGTCCTCTATTGCTTTCAGGGACTTCTAATCAAGAGGGAACCACAATGTAATGTGATGGTTCTATGCCTCACCTACACTTGGTGACGTAGTTTGATGAGTGCAAGTTAGACTAACTCTTACTCTTTCAATGCTCGATACTTCTCCCATGACTCAATGCTCATAAGAAAATCAATCCAATCAAACCAATCAAATCATAGGGACTTTTAACCTATCATCAATGAACATTTCAATCAACGATTCATGATTTAGAAAAACCGTAAGGGAACAATCGAATAGACAAATCAGTGGAGTTCATTTATGGAGACTCAAAGGATTATCAAGTTCTATCAACTCATCATCATTCTCTCATCACAATCACAATCACAATCAAAATTGACATCCTCTAATCAAGGCTCTAGACTCAATTTTTAAGTTCATTCGTGTATGCTTTCAAAATAGTCATGTAGGGTTATGCAATTTCTCCTGAAAATATTCAATTCTAAAAAATAAGTTTATGATAATCATCAACATAGGAAAATATATGAATTTAATAAGATTTTCAATAAAAACCATCAAGAATCATGTATGTAGACTCTTTAGACTATCAACTCATCTATGATCGTCTATGGGGCACATGAGAGTACAATCTCATGCTTGTAGTTTAGCCTTACATACCTGAGATGAAGCTATCAACAATCACCTTCAAAAATTCCTCTTGAATTCCTCAATCTCAAGCTCTTCTCCTCATTCCTTGAGCCCTAGTCTTGTTAGATTATTAGAATAGGGCTTTACACCCTTTTAACGTTAAAACGACCTAATTAGATCGTGTATAGAGTTTAGAAGGGGTTGGAAATTGACCAGAATGCCCCTCACAAAATTTAGAAATTTTGTAACTTTGGGATAGCCCAGACAGCGATGAAGACTGGTCGAGCACAGTGTATTTTCTCCAAAATATTTCTGAATGAGTTTTTCCAATCCCGTCAAAAAAATTTGGTAAAACATAAGTGTGACTCTTCTATAGAGGCGCGACGTGCCTCCATCGCGCACCTTCACAGTTTTTCATTTTCTATTCGAAAAATTATCTTTTGATCCGGTCGCTCTAAAAATCGATCGAGACCACCATTTTCTCACTTAATTTTTCATGCTGATCACAAATCCAGCCTCGGTTTACCATACAAGCATTGAAAGATGTGTTACGCGCATATCTCTCCTCTAGGGGTATTTTGATAATTTTACCGGGCGTTACAATGGGAGATAGAGGCGTATATGTGTGCCCCATACCCTCAGTATTTTTAGCCTTCAGGTATATTCCTTATCTCATGTTCGAGGATGAACATTGTTTTTAGTAGTGGATGATACAATGATCTCAAAGGCCAATTTTGGCATTATTGATAAAATTACCATTTTACCTTCCCGCAAGTTGCCTTGGATTACTTCAGTTGAGTCTAAAACTTAAATTTAAAATCTTGTAAAAAGTTGGAGTTTTGCTAAAAAAGAATTTCTTAAAGGTTTAAAGTTGGAAATTTTGAGTTTTGTGGTCATCTTGAGCTATGAGTGTCGAAATATGATTTTATCGATTCCATTAGCTCCGAAATGCAGAATCTGGTCTATGAGAACTTATAAAATTGAATTAGGAGTTAAATCAGAGATTTTAGACCCAAAGTTGCATTTTTAGTTGATTTTAAATCATAGTTTGACTTTAGTCAATATTTGGTGTTCGGAAGCTCAAATTGAAATTCCAACAATTCCAATGGTTCTGGATGGTGAAACTAATGCTAGAAATAATCTCACTGAAATTTTTAGAGTTTCCGATGGTAGTTTAGGTATTTTATATTTTAACTAGTTTCTTTGATTTTTATCGGGTTCCAGGCCAAAGAGGCCTCAAACTCAAATTCTGATGTTTTCATTGATTCCGAAACATCATTTCTGGTAGGTTCCATGTTTGGTTTGTGTTCACGATGTTTCAAATGAATCCCGAGGGTCCATTTTGTGAATTCCTATGTTGTGTTTTTGCTGCAATCTAGTGCAGCTAATTTAGTACTCCACGTTCACGGGGTTGCCCTCCGCATTCGCGAAGTGCTGGATCTTATTGGTCTCCACGTTCACGAATAATACTCCACGTTCGTGGAGAATTAAATTGTCTGAAAAAGTATGTCTTCTTAAAATAGCAGGTTTTGTCATTTTTCACCAATTTCAACACTCCAAACTCAGTTTTTGAAAGAAGCTTCAAGATTTTTCAAGGCAAAACTATTTGGTAACTAATTTCTAACATATTTCTTCAATTTTCATTGATTAAATTATGATTTAACATAGAATTTGGGGTTTTAATTGAGGAAATTAGGGATTGTTTGGACTTTGATTTCTAATTCTAAATTGGTGATTTCGATCTCATTTTAACATTGTTTTCAAAACGATTTTCACCATTTAGAACCTTATTACTTGAGAAATATTTTCATATATTAATTCACAGATTCCGAGCACTTTTTTGGCACCATTTCTCTTTTGTTTAAATTGATTGATTTTAGTGTTACTAAATTCGTAATGTGATTGTGATACTAATTTTGACTATATTGTGGTGATCTGGAGTGTCGTAGAAGGAGAAAAGCCGCAAATTTGACTTGATTTGAGACTTTTTTTAGGCAAGTGGACTTCTAACTTTTGGTTATGTATGGTTGAATTTTGTATTTACCTGTGTATGGTATTGGGTGTTTGGGGATATAAATTAGGTAGAATTGTATCATCATAGTCTTTGATCATGGGATTTCGAATTGGGTAATTATTCATATTCTGGTATCTTGACTTGTGAATTAATTGTGGATTCATGTTAAATATGATCTTGTGAATTATTTGATATTGATATCAAGATGGTACCTATATTGAGATGTTAATGATGTTGAGACTGTGATGTTATTGAGATCATGATGATATTGAAACTGTAATGAAATTGAAATTGTGTACATTGCATTCACTATTATTTGTGCATTGATACTTATGATAGCTACGACTGAAAAATATGCAAGGTAACATGTAGGTTGGTGGTCGAGATCTCTACCGATCAATGATTAGCCGAGGTTTCTGCCGACAAGCAAGTAAGATACCGGTCGATGATGTGGCTGAGGTTGCTTCCGATCGAGTGAGTATTAGGAGATGTCATTACCGGTAATATTCATGAAGACATGGTCCTTGTGTGGCCCCCACGGGTTCTAGCTTGTGTTTATTAGTAGATGTGTATCGTAAGGTAGATATACATCACGATTATTTGATATTGCATCACATTATTTACATCTCATAACATCCACTCCATCTCATATCATTCTTTCTTTGATATTGATGTATGTATTGCGTATAAAATTGTGAATAATCTGAATTGTTTATGATATTGAGGATTTGTTATACTATTTGTCTGTGAGTATCAGTTGGATATTTTGGGATATGTTTCAATGCAATGTGTATATGTGTGTGTGTGTTCATGAATATGATATTGTGTTGGGACTTTTTTGAGTGCAGGTGCATAGTTCGGTGGTATGTGGTTAGGTGGATCGGAGTACTTGTGTTCTTCGTTGCTTTACTTTAGGTTAGTTCCATTTGCTTAGTACCATGTTGTTTGGTGCTCCCCTTTGCTACATTTTTGTAGGTTGTGAGTCCGGTCCCTCTTGCTAGACTTCTTCGTTACAAGATCAAGCTTCTGGATCACTTGAGAGGAAGCTACTCGTTACCTCGGCAAATCTTCGAGAATTCTATATTATGTTTTGTTCTGTTTGAGGACTAGACATTGAGACTTTTATCATCATTTGAATATTCTTATTGTTGGATGCTTGTACATACAACACCAGCTCTGGGATGGTTATAGTTTTGGTTTTCGTATGCTTATCTATTATATTAGATTATTTTATATTCCATTTTCGTTATAGTTAATGGGATATATAGGCTTTGGGCTGACTCGCCCTAAGGGTTAGGTGAGTGTCATCAAACTTGGATTTCAGGTCGTGATAAAAATGACACATGAGGTGAAACAATTTCTCTATAAAAATATTTTATATGAAAGACATGGTTGATGCATCTTATGCTTTGACATTGAGATTCATCAAGATAGACATCAATGTACCTTAGGTCTATTTCAATAATGCTATATCAATAAAAGTTTGAAGAGGTTTCGAATAAAAGATCATTTACCAAGTATTTCTCTTATTCTGAAGGGTGAGAAATTCAATCTGAATCAATGCTCGAAGAACGATCTTGAGAGGGAGCAAATGAAAGACATTCTATATGCTTCTGCAATTGGAAGCTTGATGTATGTGCAGATTTGTACAAGATTTGACATAGCATTTATTGTTGGAATTTTAGGAAGATATTAGAGTAATCCAGGTCTTGGCCACTGGAAAGCTACCAAGAAAAGTCTTAAGATATCTGCAAGGGACAAAAGCCTACATGCTTATGTACATATGATCAAATGACTTAGAAGCTTATGACAAATGAATATCGTTTTAAAGTGTTAATTTGATTTTTGATTAAATAATAATTTTATCATTGAAAATAAGTATTTTTCATACATTTTCGAAGTAATAGCTTAATTAATTAATTTTGTTACTAGTCCATACTAATTTTTATTTTAAGAATGATCAAATTTTGTCAAAATAATTAATCTTGCAAAATAATTATTCCCTTTTAATTGGAATGTGACTATTTAATAAATAAATTGGTCATAATTTAAATAGGCTTAATTAAGCAAAACTTGGCAATCCAAGCCCCTCAAACCTGACCAATTTATGTGTGTGGCGTAAGCAACACAAAGAATTGTGTTTCTTCCTATTCATCTTAGTCTTTTATTTGATTCAATGGCTTGTATAAATTCAAGCTTTTACCCTTTAATATATATTATTAACTCTTGATTCATTTTAACTGTTCGATCAAATAATCGGATGGCCCAAGTTAAATCACCTTTTCTCATGTCCAAAGGAACAACCCACTGCTTCTTCCATCACCTACGCTTCTCCTCTTTTTCCTTTCACAAAACCCTAGCCTACGACCTCCTCCCCTTCTTTCCACCTAATCCGCCAGATTTCACGCAAAGAAGCAGCGATCTATCACCTACAACATCTCCCTCATGCTTTGGGGAGGAGAAGACTCAGAAAATGTTGGATTTCAAATTTTATCGATGGGTTCCGGCATAAATGGCCTTCGAAACGTCTCCATCTCTTCAAATCAATCTAAAAAGGTAGTCATAGGCCTCTGTTCTTCCATCTTTTCATCATTCCTACACCTCTATTCTCACTACAAGTTTTTTGAAATTTTTCAAAAATCCTTCAATGGATTTTTTCCCAAAACAAATCTCAATCTTGCCTATAAATAGGAGTGATTTTTCACTCCAAAAGATGAGAAAAAAGATATTGAAAAACACAAAGAAAGGAAATTAAAAAGAGATCGGAAAAATTACCAAAAATCATCAAAGAAACACATTAAAAAAGGAGAGGAAAATATATAGAAAGGTATTACCAGCATTAAATTTCAAGAGTTGTTTCATTGCTTATTTCGACCTTAAATTCGAGTTCGAAGAAGAGTTTGAAGTGGAAATCTTGATGTTAAAGTTCTAGTTGGTTGCTCACCACAAGGTAAAATTCCTTCCCTCATTCTCACTAAATTCTATTCATGATCTGTTGGTTTGTTTATAGTTCATTTTTAAATGGGTTTATTTAGATTTGTGTGAAACAATTGTTATGTTGAGTCTTTTGTTTGCAGATAAATGTGTGCTCCTTAAGTTTTTTTTTTTATATTTCTCTGTTACGAATTGGTTTCAGTTAATGTCCACGTTTGCTGCTCATTGCCTTGCTTTACTCTTCTTCTAGCCTCGTTTTCCTCCCAATGAATGTTATGTTGACCTCAATATGAAGTGTAGTCGTTGATTGTTTCTTTATTGACCTCAAAATGTCATTACATGATATTCCAACCAGCTTTAATAGTCAAAATATTCTGCCAGATTCATTAGTGAATGCATCAGCTATTTTGCCTTAGCTTATTCTGTTTTTTTCCTCTCAATTTTATGTCCCTGTTCTGGTTACCAACATCACACCTAAGTTCACGAATGATTGTATACCTGGATGCTTCTCTTTGTTTATTTGAAAATGAGTACATCTTTAAGCGATTATCAGCTTCCTGGTTACTATGTCACTAGTTGCTTGATTAAATTGAAACATGGTTTTAAAATTTTGTTATGTTTGTCTTGGTTTAGTTCTCGTATTTAGTGCATTTTGGGATTCAGCTATTTTGGTATGTTAATCACGTATTAGTTACCATGTGTAGGATTAATAGCCAAGATTCTCTTCTCAAATTTTTTAGCTACTGCTTGAGTTTAAATTTACTCCTGTTTGTTTGAATGAAAAATGACAAAATCAAAAGCACTTGACTACTTGTTAACAAATTCTCAAAACAGAGAAGACTTTCGCTACTAGAAAACATGGGATTAGCTATGGATATGGGTTTAGCCTTTAGTTCTCTGTTGACTATAGTTGTTTCCTATTTTATGTAGAAAAATCTGCTTCAGATTCACAATTCTAGTTTATGATGTTCTGAAACTCGATGTTGTAGAGACTTTTTGATAGAAATCTGCTTGCTTTATGTCTATATTCTAGTCGCTTGATTGACAATCTATAGTAGATCCCGGAGTATTGGTTAAGTATTTTATCTTCGTGTTTATTATACACATTGAAATTTTCTGTTCACTTTCTTTATAACAAATATGGATCAAGGATCATCTTCAGAAATAACTACTATAGACTTTGTTTTCATTTCATATATTGCACTGTTTGAAAATACAAGTTTTGAGCTTGTAGAAATGCATCTTTAAAGATTTCTTTTGTCAAAGTAATGCCTTGTTCAGGTCAAAACTAAATTGTTGTAGAACAAGTTTATCATTAATTACTGCATCTTGTCTATTAAAATCCAAAAGTGTCAAAATAAAATACAACCATAACTCTCTTATCTTTCGACCTGCATTCTTCTCTCCATTGGATTTTAGTTGAATACTCATTTTTATTATGAGTTATGATTTACGACCTATTTTTCCTCTTATATAATTCACGACTCGTGGTCCTGTATGTATATGAGCCATAAAATTGTAGATTATAGCTCATTTTGATAGGAAAATACTGTATTGGTTATATGTTTATGTAAGTGTTCTTCTACAATTGTTTTCAGATATTATGCTTAAGATTAATGTCACTCTCTTTAGCTCAAAATTTGTCCCATTTGACGTGTATAAAACTAAGATCTTCTCATCATTGTATGGTTTAAAAAAATTATATTTTGTGCATTCTTTCTCTTGACCAGAATATGACTCAAGCTCAGCATTTCTTTACTATGTAAAAGTCTAATATTAATGCGTTAGTCAGTACCTATCTGTGTAATTTTGTTGGGTTGACACTTGATAGAATGAATCATCATGTTTTATGGTTATGTTTACTATGAGTAGAGGTCATATTCTATGTAGTGATTCACTTCTTCTCTAGCTAAGCTTCAACGATGCTTAGCGAAGCTTTAGAGAATGTATTACTCAACTTATGTGTTAGACTAGTAAAATTTAATACTTCAGGTATATATCAGCTTCTAACTCTTTGTTTTATCTTATGTTTCAGGTACGCCCTTGGGAGCTAGAGTTCTACTTTGGAACTCGTTTTTGGCCCAAAATATGGGCCAACAGCTACTAGGATCATCACGACGCTTGGAGTCTTGAACATTAGGAGTCAACCTACCTTGGTTTTCTCGTCATCATTCGACTTAATTTCTTTCCATATAAATTGATTGATATTTTTATGGATGTTGACACATTAGCTAACCTTTTTGTTATTATTTGAAAAATATTTTGTGATTAGTATTATTTGCTAACAAATCCGGTGTTGATGTTTATAGTCTTGACAAATTTTTATAGTCGTTGTTTTAAATGTTCTTTTGAAATAGACCAAAGTCCTTAGAAAAATTATCTCAAATCAAGCTTTCAAACTAATCAAAGGCCTAAATAATCATCTTGAGAAATAAATTATTTATCACAATGAATGCTGATCATATATTTTATAAAATTAATATAATTATAGAATGAATTCTCATAATTAGGCCATTTTAGGTTTTAAGTTGATTTTTCCAAATATAATGTAATATTTTCATTTGGGTCATTTTAAATCTTTTTAATTGGATTTAGCATTTTAAATTTCTTTGACTAATTTCTTATAAACTATTATATCTTTTAAAAAAATATGATTCAGGTATTATGCTAATTTCTTAACATAACCTTTCGAAATTTTAGATTTTTTTTTAACATGTTCAATAATACAAGATATGTATATGTATACGTCATACACAAGGTATATATTTTATCCTAGTCTTTTTTATACTTGGTATATTATTAATATTTTGTATCCATCGCATTTTTATTTATTTATAGATTGAAAAAATAAACTTTATCATCGATTTTTATTGCAATATATAGCTATTATCATTTTATCACTACATGAAACAACAAGCCCTCATACAATTTGAACAACATATTTATTTTATATGAAAGGCAACTAGCTTTACTTATTTTTATTATGTCAAGATTCTTACACCACATGTCGCCGTAACACCTGAAAAAATTACCAAAATACCCCTAGAAGAGAATTGTGCGCATAACGTGTCTTCCCATGTTCCGATGGAATATCCGAGGCTGGATTCGCTATCAGCATGAAAAGTTGAGTGGAAAAGTGGTCTCGGTTGATTTTTAGAGCAACCGAATCAAAAGATAATCTTTCGATGTAAAAATCTGAACCAGTGTAGGTGTGCGACAGGGTCGCCACGTGCCACTGTCGCAGACCAACACTTGGTTTTAATCTAAAAAATTTTCAAGGGATTAGAAACCTTGTTCGGAGAATTTTTGGCGAAAAATATCAAAAAAGTTCTCCAAAAGTATGAAAGGCTGGAGGACTTTGTACCATCCATTCCGGTGTGGTTGGATTCTGTTCAACAGCCCAAGGACTTGGAGTCCGCATCACGGACCCCATGTTCCGAGACATACTTTTCTTGAATTTGATGAGCGACATTCTAGACCTTTCCAAACCCCTCCTGTACTTATTATATGATCAAAACAGGTCGTTTTAAGTATAAAAATGGTTTTAAATCCTATTTTAAGTCCTTCAGAACCTTTAACAAAAAGGCTTAGGGCTAAAGAGAAGAGAGAAGTGTAACGATTCGAGGAATTCAAGCAGGATTCATGCCAAGTTGATCGTCTACCTTCATCCCAGGTATGTAAGGCTAACACAACGTTTGATTGAGTTCGTCTACGTGCCCCTTCACATACTTTGATTCGAGTTTAGTTAAGTTTGAGTTTTCTTGAGTTCACGAATTCATCCTTGAGTTATTTATTATTCTATTATATAAGAATGTATTGATAGTGATGTTGAGTTGAGTATTTGATTGGATACATGTTCATGTCTTCCTTCACATGAACTAAACCCTAATTGATGATTTTATTTAATATTTTTTTATGCATTTTTCGAATTGAGATTGATGGTTGTTTCGTATATTGAGCAAGGATAACTTTTTAGCATATTTTATTGAGTCTGCATGAAAACGAGTTTTGAGCATAAATGTTGTTTTGAGAAAAAGTCATGATAAGGTGTAAATATTTTTGAATCATATGTTTCAAAAGAAAGCACTTAATGTTTAAGATGAGTTTTAAAGAGAATGTTTTGTGGAGTAGTATTGAGCACTGAGTTGGGTTGAGTACAACTGACTCAAAACACCATAACTACGATGCCCGCGTAGGATAGTTGTGCAACACGTTCTGGCAACTCATGTCCCAAAAGATGGACGGGGCTGATGGATCATGATTCATGATGTAGAGGTTGGTGTCTTTACCTTGGCAAGTAATAGATGGGCGAGCAATGACATCGTGTTCGTTGTGTATCATCAAAGAGGGTGGTGGGATGTCTGTCGGTTAGAGTAACTTCTCAATCTACATAACATATTTTACTGAGTTGCATACTAGAATATCTTTTGAGGAGCATTACTTGATTATAAAATTTGAAAGACTTGGTGTGAGTTGCATACTATTGAGTTATTTTCACAGCATGACTTTATTCTTACACTTGCATGTTTTACTGGGTTGAGATGAGTCCATTTTGTGTTGAGTTACTTGATTTAATTATGTCTTTTCCCTTCCAGCTATTTTATATACCAGTATATTCCATGTACTGACGTCCCCTTCAGAATGCATCATTTTATGATGCAGAGGCAGGTATTAAAGGACTTCAGCAGATGCATTGTTGAAGTTTAGATTCGTGATTATAGAGATGGTGAGCCCTCCTTACCTTCGGAGGAGCCCTTTTACTTTCACTAAGTATTTATTTTATTTTCTTTAAGTTGGGTAGTCATGGCCTGTCATGATACCACCTAGATGTTAGAGGTAGAGGCTTCATAAATATTGAGTAGAGGATGTTGAGTATTTTTTTCCAGCTCTTGTTTATTGGAAATTCCCTTTCTATTAAAGACTTGATCTACTTACTTTACAGTCTTTTCTTTGAGTATTTTCTTCCGCTATTGAGTATAAGGTGCGATGAGGCTAAGTGGTTCGCTTGGGGACTAGCAATAGTCTTTGAGTGCTAGCCACGCCAAGGGTACCCTCCGGGGGCATGACAAACTTGGTATCAGAGTACAAAGTTTGAGTCTGCTAAGGAGTCTATGAAGCCGTGTCTAGTAGAGTTTTTATTATTGGTGTGAAGCGTGCCACATCCATAATAGAGAGGCTATAGGACATTAGGAATTGTTACCGTTCTTTGTTATTCTGATTCGTGCCACAGAGTTAAACTCTAGAAAATCTCTCTTCTAAATTGTGCGTTACACGCTTGCAGCCATGCCTTCCAAATGCTTCATGAACCTAAGGAATGTTTTCCCCACTGAGGGGCTTGAGCCTACTACTCAGCTTGTTGCACATGCTCGCTGGGTAGAAGAGGACAAGGAGAATGAGATGGAAGAACCTTGGAGCAAAAAGGCTGAGTCAATAGGACATGAGCGTAGTAAGCATAAGCAAGGGAATGGAAATAGGTCCCCCCTTTCTGTAGAGATCCTAGAATTATGCGCCATTACCAGTAAGCACACCCACATTTAATAATAAATATTATCTGAGGCTAAGGAGAAACCAACCTTTTAGGGTCCGAAATCCTTCGTCCTGAGGAAATGTGGCTCGAGGCCATAAAGGAAAGCCACCATGAGGAAAGTAAACTTCATTTGGGAAATTATCAAAAGGGTATTAAGAAATGCTATAAGTGTGGCCAAGAGGGTCACTTTCGGAGGGATTGTCCAAAGTGGGACAATCAAGCCCAACCCACTATATCTATACCACCAGTTAGAGGAAATCAGAGAGATATTACTCCTAGCACGAGCGAGGCCATAGACTAGTTGTATGCTGCGGTAGTCACCCAGATAAAAAAAACACTCCAGGATGTTGTGATGGGTATGAACCGAGTCCTTACTTTTGATTGCTTTGTGTTGGTAGATCCTAGTGTTATTCCACCAGTTGTGTCCCCTTATGTAGCTGGTAATTTGATTAAACTCCTGAATGTCTTCCTGAACCTTTCAGTGCATCTACTCGAATTAGTGATACTATTCTAGCTGAGAGGGTCTATAGAGATTATTTTGTGCCAACCCACCACAGAAATATCATAGCTGACTTAGTTGAGCTAATTGAGATACACCCCAGACCCTCTTATCTGAAGCTTTCCTTTGATGTTATCTATGAGAGAGAAACTTATGTCTCTAGAAGTTTAATGTTACCACCTAATTGTGTTATTTGAGGTCTTGTAAACCATAAGTAGAGTTGTTATCCCTGAGCTAGAAGGACGACGAAGGAGAGAAGGAGACCAAATAGTGAGAGTTGTGGTTGATTGGGGCTTGTAAGTAGAGTAATGTGTCCCTCAAGTAACTAATGTAGTAATGATTTTATTCCCTCTAAGTATTTACAAGAGAGTAGTAAGTACCATTTGATGTTCATGATAAGGTATAGAAAAGGAGTTATTGTTAGGCTAAGTTAGAGTATGCTCAAACTAGGAACAAGTTTATGACAGAGGGGGAAACATAGATGTTGAATAGGAAAACAGAGTGCTTTCAGTGTGATAGATCTACACTAGGCTTATGATTCCAAGGTAAGAGCCCCATCAGATTCATTGAGTTATGACCTAAGCTAGATAAGGAGGTATAGTGAATGGGCAGATGGTACTTGAGTTGCGAAGAGAGGATATGTTGATCGAGTATTTGCTATGAGACATTAGTGGGCCCGTGTTCCTAAATTTTTACCTAGTAGTGATAGGTTTGTATGATATGAGAGAAGTGTGTGATGCGCTGTTAGCACTAATCCCTAAACTTGTATTTTAGGGAGTAATGTGAAGAGGGAGATAGCATGATGATAATGATAGTCTTTGTTGGAGATTTGCTGTAAGATTTTTGTTGTAGTGTGTGTTCGATGTTAAGATGTTGACTGGCAAGGAGCGTAATGCTACGGGTATAGTAGAGGTACCCCTTAGATGGAGATAGTAAGTTGGGGAGGAAGCACTAGATAAGAAGAGGCTTAAGATATGTATTCATGATAGTGTAAAGCTGTGTGAAGCTTTAAGTCATGACTTGCTATGAGAACCTAGCTAGTCTATTTGAGTTGTTGATGTGGAATAAGTGGGTGTAAGCATTCTTTGTCACCCTTACTGATTAGGTCGATGGGGATTTATGTATGAATGATGATGAGTTTTACCTTGTAACCCAAGACTTTGGTAGTCCATTATATGGGAGCTTAGAAGTTGAATGTTAGCAGACTAAACAAAGAGGTTAGATGATAAGAGTTGTAGAAAGCAATTATGCATACCAATAGGAGCAGAAAGTATAGAAGGAATTCCATAAAGCTAGAAGGAAGCTAAGAATTGTATCCTAGGAGAAATTTCTAACAGCAACCTTATATCTTTGAGCATAGTATAACATGAGAGTTTAAGATGTTCTTATGGATAGTAATGCCCCAATCGTATGGAGAGCTATACCTGTAGCTTAGTAAAGAGGATTGGTTCATAGACTTAGGGAGTGGACCTTTGAGCTAAGGGTGAGATGAGGAGTTAATAAACTAAAGTGAGTCTTGTGTTTTCGATGGTGATGAGTTGATCAGGATAAGACATTGATGCTTTTCTATCTCTTATACTCCTTACATCTCAGTTAAGGTAATGCTTTACTCCTATCTTGCATATAAGCATTGTGCCCATGACCTAGACCCATGCACACGATGCCAATGCACGTTTATGTTGAGTTCCGTGGATGAGGAGTGACAGTTGTACTATTATCTTGCGAAATCTCAGAGTTCCCAACCTTATGTCATATGAGATGTGAATTAAGTTTCATAGCATGTTCGATTCCGTAAACTCATGATAGGTCCTAAAAGGCTAATGAGATGGTATCACATTATGAATGCTCTCATACCGAATTCCTTGAATGTATCGTGTTTTTGATCCTTTCGCTCTAAACCTTTCCAATGATCCTTCTTTTAAGTCTTGATAGCGATGTTGATAATAGTAGATGACTCATTGATAATGAGTAATGGTGAATGTTCTTTGATGTGATGATTATGATGTCCTTCTTTCATTAAGGGTATTAATGTTGAGGAAGAGATAGATAAGACCTTATGATGTGCAACAGATAGGTAAGCGTGGGTTAGAGTATCATTAGGAAAGAGCATGTTGGTGTGCCTTTGAGTGAGATCTCATTCAATGACGGATTTGAAAGTGCTAAGTAGGTTTGATTATTCTTAGATATGGTTGAAGTGGTTAGAATGATAGACTTGGATGTTTGGATGTCACTATAGGAGTAACTGGAGAAGACTATTGATGACTTTTTAGTAAGTGTTTCAGGTAGATGCATTAGAGTAGTGAGAGAGAGTAGCATTTGCTAAATTGAAATCTCTGAGGAGGTATAGAACTTGAGTTTTGAGGATGTAAACTTTGTAGGAATATGATCATCTTAAGAGTAGCACTTTGAGGCTTGGAATTAGCCTTAAATGGAATAAGAGGATGTGGTTAAGACGAGATTTTAATAGGAGCTATAAGCTTTAATTGACAAAGTATAGTGCCATGAGGAGGAGCATATTGAGATAAGGTGCGAAGTTTGAGGGATTACCCATGGAGTCTTATGCATCTTGATGGTCCTATTCTCGATTAGAGTTGATGACTTCCTTCTTGAGTCCGAACAATTGACTGATGATGTGTTGGAATGATTCGAATTTCTTAAGTTCCGATGTTTCATTCGTGCCTGCCAGTGAGGATGTCTAAGGTATAAAATGAGAACCTCATGGGATAAGTTGTAGGATTGTGACTAACTTACGAGGTAGCACAAGGTGACGTTGACTGAGGCTTGACTTTGGTATAAGTATGCAGCGAGACTTAGGCCTTGACGAGAGTTATGAGCTGCAGATGATGATACCCTCTAATGAGTTGAGTTTTCTACTCTTGACTGGATGTTCTCCCATGAGTTAGAGTATTTGAGTAATTGCGTTCTTGATGTGTATATTCCTAAGTCTGAATAGAGACTGTTAAGGTCGATGAGGAGTCGAGAATTTGATTGATTGAGTGAGTATTGAGAGAAATCGTCAATGGTTACTCGTGTCTCGATGTCCATCTCCACTCATCATTCGAGGATGAATGATTCCAAGGGGGAGATAATGTAACACCTGACAAAATTACAAAAATACCCCTAGAAGAGAGATGTGCGCATAACGTATCTTTGAGTGGAAAGGTGGTCTCGGTTGACTTTTAGAGCAACCTGATCAAAAGATAATTTTTCGATGTGTACTCAAGGACATAGATCGTCATTAAGAAGAAGTTGATTAGACAAAACACTAAAAGTCAATCATGAATACTCATGCGATCATCAAGCTCAATTAACTCAATCTCATACTCACATCAAGATTACAATCAACACACTCAAGTCAAGGCTCTAGACTCCATCCCTAGGTTCATTCATGCATGCTTTCACAAAAATAACATATAATGTTATACAATAACTCACGAAGAGTATTTAAGTCAGTATATCAAGTTTATGATAATCATCAACATAAGAAAATACATGTAATGTGTATATAATTTTTAATAAAATATTCAAGAATCATGTATGTAGACTCATTGGACTCTCAACTCCTCTACTACCATCACTGAGGCACATGGAAGAACAATTTCATGTTTTAGTTTAGCCTTACATACCTGGTGGGAATCTTTTGACAATCAACTTCAAAGAACTCTCCTCAAACTCCTCAATTCCTCGTTCCTCTTTTCTTTAGCCCTAGTCTTTTTTCAAGAACTTAGAAAGGCTTAGGAATGAGGATTAAAACCCTTTTTACGCTCAAAATGACCTATTTAAATCGTATTTTAACTTTAAGAGGGGTTGAAAAAGGTCTAGAATTCTCCTCACGAAAAACTGAAAAAATGTTCACCTCGGGCAACTATGTCCGAGACGCGGACATAGTGCAATTTCGGGGTTTTCGCAAAACATTCTCTGATCGAGTTTTCTAATCCCCTAGAAAATATTTGGACTAAATCTAAGTGTAAGTCCACGTCAGATGTGCATCGCACACCTGTCGAGCACTTATTCAGGAAATCATTTTCGCATCGAAAAATTATCTTTTGATCTGATTACTCTAAAAATCAACCAAGACCACTTTTCTGCTTAATAATTCATACTGATCACATATCCGGCCTCGGATGTAACACCCCAATTTTTTTAAACTAAGATTGACCCATCCTTCATATGATATATGATTTTAATTGATGATTCTTAATTAAGCATAAATGTTAAAATTAATTTCTTAGTGTGGGAATAGAATTGGAGACGATAAAAGGTCGCAGTTTCAATGTAAGATTTTATAAAAGTTAGATGAACCAATGACTTTTAGATTGTATATACATGCGATTATAAATTCCTAATGATTTAAAGTGTATTAGATGTAATTTAGAGTTATAAAGGATCTTTTACATCAAGTCAAATCCAAAAGAATTTCTACCGACTAAGTTTTCATATGAGTTGATAAAAGGGTTAAATTCAAATGACCATATATCCTAAAGTGTAATGCGTTAGGTGACCCATACTATATAAAATTAAAGATATTTTAATTAGCTTTCCAATGCATCTTATTTTGCCTTAACCAGAGTTCGGAGTAGAAAGTTATGACCACTTTACTGAAAACCTGCAGAGCTTTCTGAAGATCCATGACAGCTCCACGTCGCGGACCTGACACAAACCCTTTCTGGATAAGCTAAATGACGTCATTTTATTTTATTTTGAAAGTAATTTTACCCTAAAACCTTTGGGGTATATTGAAGGTCCCAAAACGCATAAAACATCAGTTTTCATAATTAAAACCCTCTCCTTCACTTGTAAACATAAACGTTCAAGAATCATCAATAAAGTCGTCAAGTTAGAATTAACTTTCAAGATTCATCATCAAGGTGAGTTATTCTTCTTAAATTTTAAGCTACCCAACCCAAATTTCTTCATCCATTCATGAATCTCTAGTAGAATCTCAAATCATAACCTAGGGTTTCAAGAAAACGAATTCAAGAATTCCAAGAAAGGATTCCTTAATTCTTCTTTTTCAAAAATTAGGGTTCTTCATCAAGAATTCTAAAGATTATAAGACCAGAATTCAAGAATCAAAGAGAAGCCCTTCAAATAATGTCTTTTCAAGTTTTTTCACTCTAAAAGAACTACCGAAATCGAGGGTTTTCTCCAAGAAAATGAGTATTCGTCAAATTTTGATTGTAATATCAACTTTCCAAGTATATAAGCTAAACTAAAAGCATGATATTGTCCTCTCATGTGCCCCATAGATGGTCGTAAAGGAGTTGAGTGTCCATGATTCCTCATACATGTTTCTTAAATTGATGTTGAATATCTTCTCAGAAATTATATTTAATTATATGTATTTTTGTATGTTGATGATCATCACAAAAATTTGATTTACTGGATAAATGATTTATTATGAATTATTCCATAAAACTCTATATGTTATTTTGTTAAAGATTGCAAGAATGAGCTTAGGGAATGAGTCTAGAGACTTGATGGTAATAATGTGTTGTTGATTGTGATTGTGGTCCTGATTTGAGAGTGTAGATGATGATGATGTGTTTGATGCCCTTAGAGTCTTAAAGAGTTTTAAAATTAATTCTAAAAGAACGTTTCGAGTCCAAGAGTTGATGTTTGATGAGACAAGTTGATGTACTATGTCCAAATGGGACTAGATGATGAGAAATATTGATGTTAATGTTTTATGAGCACGTTGTGCTCTGGGAGTAGTATTGAGCACCAAAATGGATAAGAGTGAGTCCCACTCGAACTCATTAACTACGTAGCCAGCGTAGGAGAGGATTGAACTATAAAACGGATGCTTCCTTTGACCCAAAAGAGGACTTGATGTTATTTATTTTGGATCCACTAATGCAATGTCCTTTACCCTGACAAGGTACTGGATGGATGCGGCAATGGCATCACTCTGTTGTATCATTAACGGCTCATAGGTGATGATTGTCGGTTAGAGAAACTCCCAGGTAGGTCCCACACCGATAGTACTCTGATGTTTAGTTGATGGTATGAGTTTTGATTGATGTTGATTAGTTATTGTCTACTCCTTATCCTTGCCTTAGATGGGCATTGGTCTTTTTGAGTTTAGTTGAGTTCCCTTGAGGTTAGTCTGATTTTATTGATGAGGTTAAGGTGTTGATGGGTCACTTGTCTACTATTTGTTCTTGGTTTAGATAGACATATGACATTCTGGTAGAACATTATGTTGAGTTGATGTTATTCCTATATTATTATACACATATCTGTTTCATTCAGCTATTTTACATACCAGTACATTCCACGTATTGATGTCCCCTTTTGGACTGCATCATTTTATGATGCAGAAGCAGGTATTAGAGATCATCAACATGCACTTCGTTGAGGATCTATTCACATTCAGCTGATCAGTGAGACCTCCTTATTTTCGGAAGATTTCCATATTATTATCATCTAGATTGAGTTAATACTTTATTTTTCTTGAGTTGGTTAACTATGGCCTGTCGTGGTACCATTTAGATGTTAGAGGTAGAGGCTTCGTAGACATTGAGTAAAGGATGTTAAGTATTGCTTTTCTTCCAATTCTTCTTTATTGGAAATTAACTTTTTATATAAAGACTTGATTACTTTATTTTCATTACAGTCTTTTCCTTGAGAATTTTCCTTCTGTTGTTGAGTATGAGGTGATGATGAGGCCAAGTGGTTCGCTCGGGAACTAGCAACAGTCTCTGAGTGCCACCCACGCCAAGGGTACCCTCCCAGGGCGTGACAAACTTGGTATCAGAGCACAGAGTTCAAGTGTCTAGAGAGTCTATGAAGTCGTGTCTAGTAGAGTCCTTATTATTGGTGTGTAACGCGGCACATCCATAATAGGGAGGCTATAGGACATTAGGAAAAATTTCTCTTTTGATTCTGAACCGTGCGATAGAGCTATTTCCTAAGAAATCTATGATGATTTGCACATTGCTCTAAACTTTTCGACCATGTCTCGTCCACGAGGCAATAAAGACAGTAATGTTTAAACTCTTACAGATTAGATCCTCTGAGATAAAGTAATCAAAATGGTAGAGAGACTGCACCAGGCGTGAGAGAAGCCGACTAGTGTGTTAAGTTGATTGACTAGAAAGAGTGCACTATTATTCATATGAATCATGCATTTGAGTTAGCTCTATATGTACCCAGACCCTTTTTTTCAAAACTTGCTTCCGACGTGACTCGTGAGAGAGGAACTTATGTCTCTAAAGAGTTTAATGCTGCCACCTAAGAGTGAGATGCGAGGTCTTATAAACCCTGAGTAGAATTGAATCATCCCAGAGTTAGAAGGATAATGATGGAAAGAAAGGGAAGAGATAGCAAGAGCGATGGCTGATTGAGGCTTGTAGTTAGAGTTACGTATTTATTAGGTAAGTAATAAGATGGTGAATCAATTTCCATAATTTTGATGAAAGAGTCGTAAGTACCCTATGATTTTCATGATGAGGTATAGAGGAAGTTGTTGTCAAAATATGATAGAGCGTGCTCAAACTAGAAGGAAGTTATGTTGATGTGTTGTAGTATTCATACTATTAAGGGTGAAGTATAGATGTTGAATAGGGGAAAAAAGTGCTTTCAATATGATAGATCTAAATTAGGCTAATGATTTTTAATTGTGAGTTCATGAGACTCATCAAGTTATGAGTTTAGTCAGATAAGGAGATATGATTGAATATGTGAGTAGTACTGAGTTATGAGGAAGGGGTGTATTGATTGGATACTCGCTATGAGATTTTAGTGGGATTATGTTCCCCAAATTTTTACCTAGTAGTTTTAAGTTAGCATTAGAGAGTTGTGTGATGCACATGTTAGTACTATACCTTAAGCTTGAATTTTGAGTAGTAGTGTTAAAGAGGAGATAGCATCATGAAAGTGATAGCCTTAGTTGGAGATGTTCTCTAAGAGGCTTTCCATAGTGTATGTTCGAGAAAAAGGTGTTGATTTGTGAGGAAGTGATGTTATGGGTAGGGTACAAGTGCCCCCTAGGTAAGACGAGTGAGACAAAGATAGCTTAATAGATAAGAAGAGGCTTGAGATATGTATCCATGATTGTGTAAGGATATGCGAAGCTCTAAGTTATGACTGTTATAAGAATCTAGATAGTATATTTGAGTTGTGGATGTGGAGTAGTCTGATGTCAGTAATCTTTATCATCACGAGTAGCTAAATTGATTTGGGGTTTATTGATAGATGATGACAAGTTTTCCAGGATAAACTAATTCTTATGCAATTAAATTTATGGGAGCATAGAATTTAAGCGTTAGTAGGCAAAAGAAGAGGTTAGATTGTAAGAGTTGTGGGAAGTGGTTATGTACACCATAGGAATAGCAAATATAGAGAGATTTCCATAGAGATTGGAACGAGCTTAAAGTGATAGCATTGGAAAGAGTCTGAGTGGGTAGTTATATGTATGCGACTATAGCATAACAGAAGAGTTTAAGATATTCTTGTGGATAGTAATTCCTTGATAGTATGGATGTATATGCTTATAGCCTAGTAGAGGAAATCAGTTTACAAACTTAGAGCAATGGCCTTGAGAGCTAAGGGAGAGATGATGTAACATCCGATAAAATTACCAAAATACCTGTAGAGGAGGGGTGTGCGCGTAACACATCTTTCAATGCTCGTATGGCAAATTCGAGGTCAGATTTGTGACTAGCATGAAACATTGAGTGGGAAAATGGTCTCGGTTAATTTTTAGAGCGACTGGATCAAAAGATAATTTTTTTATCCAAACATCGAAACAGTGTCGGTGCGCGCACACCTGTAACAGAGTGATACTTATGTTTTTTTTCAAATTTTTCGATGGGATTGGAAAAACCCATCCAAAAAGTTTTTGGAGAAAAATACACTGGTGCGCAATCAGTCCGCATCGCGGGCTGGGTTATTCCGAACTTGGAGAATTTCTAAACTTTGTAAGGGGCATTCTGGTCAATTCTCAACCCCTCCTAAACACATTACACGACCAAATTGGGTCATTTGAATGTAAAAAGGATCTAAAACCCCATTCTAAGTCATTTTCTAACAATTGAACAAGACTAGGGCTTGAGAGAAGAGGACAAGAGCTTGAGATGGAAGAATTTAAGAGAGTGAGAGTTCTTGATCCTGATGTCATCTTACGCATGCACTGACCTTCAACTTGTTATCCCATTGTTGATGGTAGGATCTAGAGTAACAAGTTTTAGAGGTATAATCGTGCTTATTTTGCATGGAGAGTAGTTTGGGGGGTTTCGTCAAAGGGGGAGATGATGAGTTCCTCCACGTCTAAATAGTGATGCTGATAATAGTAGACTGAGAGTGAGGGTAGATGAGAAGGAGTGAATGTATCCTCATTGTGATATCGGTGTTAAACTTGTGTCATGTAGGGATAGAGATAGGGAAGAGGAAAGAGATGAGATCATATGATGCGCCATAGATAGGTAAGAGTATGTTGGTGTGGCTTTGAGTGAGAGCTCATTAAATGGTAAAGATAGAAGTGACAAGTAGGCTTGAAAAATTCTAAGACATAGTTAAAGTGGTTAGGGTGATAGGCTTGAATGTGTGGTTGTTATTATGCGAGCATGGATGATAAACAATTGAAGACTTCATAATAAGGGTTTCGAACATAGAGCTGAGTATTGAGGATTAGCTTTGTATGAATATGATCATCTTAGGAATAGCATGTCGAGGCTTAGAACTAGGCTTGAATGGAAGAAGAAGAGGTGGTTAGGTAGAGGTTTGAATAAAAGTTATGAGCTTGCATTGATGGAGTAGAGTGCCATGAAAAGGAGCACAATTAAGGTGGGGAGTTGAGCATGACAGTTTCCACAGAGTCTTGTTTATACGATGGTCCTATTCTCGATTAGAGTTGATGGATTCCGTCCTGAATTTGAAAGACGATTGTTGAGGTGTTCAAATGATTCAAATTGATTGAGTTTCGACGTTCCATTCGTGCCTGATGGTGAGAATGTCTAAGATAATATCTCTACTCTTGATCTGAACTGATTTGTCTATTTGAGTTGATGTGTCAATTCCTGAGTATGAATATAGATAGTTTAAGATTGATGAGGAGTCCAGTGTTTGATTGATTGAGTGAGTTTTGAGAAGAGTTCGGATTTTATTCGTGCCTTTACTCATCATTCGAGGACAAATGATCCTAAGGGGGAGATAATGTAACATTTCAATTTTTTTAACTAAGGTTGAGTCATTCTTCATATGATATACGATTTTAATTAATAATTTTTAATTGAGCATAGATGTTAAAATTAATTTTTTAGTGTGGGAATATAATTGGAGATGATAAAAGGTCGTAGTTATAATGTAATATTTTATAAAGGTTGGATGAACCAATGACTTTTAGTCTGTATATACATGCCAAGATCAATTCCTAAGTACTTAAAGTATATCAGATGTGATTTAGAGTTATAAAGGATCTTTTACGTCAAGTCAAGTCCAAAGAATTTCTATCGACTAAGTTTTTGTATGAGTTGATAGAAGGGTCACGTTCCAATGACCATATCTCCTAAACTATAATGAGTTAGGTGACCCATAATATATCAAATTAAAGATATCTGAATTAGCTCTCTAATGCATCTTATTTCTCCATAATCAGAGTTCGGATAGAAAGTTATGACCATTTTACTGAAGACTTGCAGAGCTGTCTGAAGATCCACGACAGCTCCACATCGCGGACCTGACGCGAACCCTTTCTGGATAAGCTAAATGACGTCCTTTTATTTTATTTTGAGGGGAATTTTATCCTAAAACCTTTGGAGGTCTATTTAAGGTCCCAAAATGCATAAAACGTTAGTTTTCATAATTAAAACTCTCTCCTTCACTCCTAAACATAAACACTCAAGAATCATAAAAAAAGTCATCAAGTTAGGATTAACTTTCAATATTCATCGTCAAGGTGAGTTATTCTTCATAAATTTTAAGCTACTCAACCCAAATTTCTTCATTCATTCATGAATCTCTTAGAGAATCTTAAATCATAACCTAGGTTTCGAGAAAGGATTCCTTGATTCTTCTTTTTCAAGAATTAGGGTTCTTCATCAAGAATTCTAAAGATTATAAATCAAGAATCAAAGAAAAGCCCTTCAAACAATGTCTTTTCAAGTTCTTCCACTCTAAACGAACTACCGAGATCGAGGATTTTCTCCAAGAAAATGAGTATTCGTCAAATTTTGATTGTAATATCAACTTTCCAGGTATGTAAAGCTAAACTAAAAGCATGATATTGTCCTCTCATGTGCCCCACAGATGATCGTAAAGGAGTTGAGTGTCCATGAGTCCTCATACATGTTTCTTAAATTAATGTTGAATATTTTCTCAGAAATTATATTTAATTATATGTATTTATGTATGTTGATCAAAAAAATTTGATTTACTGCATAAATGATTTATTATGAATTATTCCATAAACTCTATATGTTATTTTGTTAAAGATTGCAAGAATGAGCTTAGGGAATGAGTCTAGAGTCTTGATGGTAATAATGTGTTGTTGATGTGGTTGTGGTCCTGATTTGATAGTGTAGATGATGATGTTGATGAGTTTGATGTCCTTAGAGTCTTAAAGAGCTTGAAACTTAATTCTAAAAGAATGTTTTGAGTCCAAAAGTTGATGTTTGATAAGACGAGTTGATGTATTATGTCCAAATAGGACTAGATCATGAGAAATCTTGATGTTGATGTTTTATGAGCATGTTGAGTTCTGGGAGGAGTACTGAGCACCAAAATGGGTAAGAGTGAGTCTCACTCGAACTCATTAACTACGTAGCCAGCGTAGGAGAGGATTGAACTGTAAAACGGATGCTTCTTTTGTCCCAAAAGAGGACTTGATGTTATTTGTTTTGGATCCATTGATGTTATGTCCTTTACCCTGGAAAGGTACTTGATGGATGCGGCAACAACATCGCTCCGTTGTATCATCACCGGCTCATAAGTGATGGTTGTCAGTTAGAGAAACTCCCAGGTAGGTCTGATCACTGGCTCACAAGTGATGGTTATCAGTTAGAGAAACTCCCAGGTAGGTCCCACACCACTAGTACTCTGATGTTGAGTTGATGGTATGAGTCTTGATTGATGTGGATGAGTTATTGTCCACTCTTTATCCTTGCCTTAGATGGGCATTGGTCTTTTTGAGTTGAGTTGAGTTCCCTTGAGGTGAGTCTGATTTGATTGATGAGGTTGAGTTGTTGATAGGTCACTTGTCTACTCTTTATTCTTGCTTTAGATAGACATTTGACATTCTAATTGAGCATTATGTTGAGTTGAGGTTATTCTTATACTATTCTACGTGTTTCTGTTTCATTCAGCTATTTTACATACCAGTACATTCCACGTACTAACTTCTCCCTTTGGAATGCATCATTTTATGATGCAGAGACAGGTATTAGAGATCATCAATAGCCGCTTCGTTGAGGATCTATTCGCATTCAGCTGATCGGTGAGGCCTCCTTGTTTTCGGAGGATTTCCATATTATTATCATCTAGCTTGAGTTAGTACTTTAATTTCCTTGAGTTGGTTAACCATAGCCAGTCGTGGTACTATCTAGATGTTAGAGGTTGATGCTTCGCAGACATTGAGTAGAGGATGTTGAGTATTGCTTTTATTTCAACTCTTCTTTATTGAAAATTAATTTTTTACATAAAGACTTGATTACTTTAATTTCATTACAGTCTTTTCCTTGAGAATTTTCCTTCCGCTGTTGAGTATGAGGTGATGATGAGGTCAAGTGGTTCGCTGGGGGACTAGCAATAGACTCTGAGTGCCGGCCACGCCAAGGGTACCCTCCCGGGGCGTGACGTCGGATTTGTCATCGGGGCATAGGAAGATGCGTTATGCGCATATCCCTCCTCTAGGGGTATTTTGGTAATTTACCAAATATTACACTAAGGCGCCCGGAGGTCAATTGCTTGATCCTCCGCGATCGCGACCCTAGGCCCGCAAACACAAGATACACAGGAGGCTAAAGCTTCGTGAACGCGGTAGTGGAGTTCGCGAACGCCAAGAAGGGCCATGACATCAGCTATTAGTAATTTTCAAGACAGGCAATTGTCACGGAATGGACCTTCAGGATTCGTTTAGAACCCCGTACACACAAACCACATATGCAATCCTACTAAATTCGATATTATGAACTCAATAGAATCATCAGAAATTGAATCAGAGTTCTCCTTAATCCTGAATCTGATAAGTTGCAACTAAACTAACTTAGGGCACTAGAAGTACGAAAACGCTATCAGAACATCCAAAAATTATGATGAAGCTTATTCTAGTGCTAAAATCATCTCCTGAAATCAGTGAAATCATTAGAAATCCAATCTTAACACCCGAAAACAAAATATTGACCAGAGTGAACTAAGTCAATCTTTAATTCAATTTTCAACATCAGACCTAAAATCCACATAACAACTCTAAATCTGATTCTGATAGCTCTCCAAAATCAATTTTCACATTTTGAAACTGATAGAATTTATGGAATTGCATTCCGAGAATCAAATCTCCATATGACCCCAAAATTCAAAATAAGACAACTTAAGCCTTCAAAACTCAATTATTTAGCAAAAATATAATTTTTACAAGATTTTCAAAGTCAATCAAATATGACTCGGGATAATTATCAAGAGGAGTAAAATGATGATTTTTCGAAAAACGCCAAAAATAACCTTTAGGGTCATTCCAAGTTTGCTTAAATATTTTGGAAAATGTTTTTCCAAATCAACTTATTTTTCTCAAATTTAAGAAAAATGATTTTCTTCCAAAAACTAAGGAAAACATTTTCCAGATATCTCCTCCAATCTCAAATTATAATATTATTTCTTATCCGAAAATATCCAATCCCTCCTCCTAAAAAAATATAATTTTTTTTTAAAAAATATTTCACATTTTGAAAAGTTCATTTTGTTTACCCCATCCGTACCCTGCCCCCTACCACCCCCAAAATTTAAAAAGTTTTTTTTTTTTTTGAAAAATTATATTTCAAATTTCAATCTTTTACTTTTTTTAACCTATCCCTACCCCCTATTTCTCCATCCCAAAAAAATTAAAATAATATTTTTGAAAAGTATTTCAAATTTTGAAATTTTTATTTTTATTACCCCTACCCTCAACCAACCCCCCCCCTCACAAAAGAATTTTTAAAAAATATATATTTTAAATTTTGAAAATTTCATTTTTATTTCTACCCCTACCTTCCTATCTACAACACCCACCCACAAAAATTATTTTAAAAAAAATATTTCAAATTTCAAAATTTTATATTTTTTACTCCACCCCCTACCCATGCCCCACCACCCCCACCAGCCCCCTCACCCCACAAAAAATTTTAAAACTTATTTTTTGAAAAATATTTTCATTCACCAACCAAACAATGAAAAATATTTTCTGAAAAATATTTTCACTCACCAATCAAATATGAGAAAATAAGTTAAAAACTAATCTGTTTTCTAGGAAAATATTTTCCTTCATACGAAACACACCCTAAGTCAATAAAATTGCATCCATATAAATAATTCCAAATTTGATATATCAAGATTTAGAGTGCGATAGTTAGAATTGTTTTTTTTTTTTTGAATTCAAAACATTTTAAACAATGAAAATGCATCACTATGTTATTTGTATACCTTGTTACCTAATTATATAGTGTGTGCATATAGAGTGTATTATTATTTTTTAACGTGTATACATTACGCATTGAAAAACATTCACACATCTACACATACAAGACAACACTAAGTCCTCTATTACACAAATTTTGCGCATCTTAGTCCAATTCACTCGTCCCTAGTAATTTTTTGGTGAATCTGGCTTAATTCAGCTCAAATCGACTCTTTGATTGGACACTATTAAAAGTGTGAAGACCTTTGGAAATATTGTTTGAAATTTTTGCCCTTCATTAAAAGACTCTTCTTTAGATAAAATTGTCCTTTTACTATTTTTTTCAATTATTATACCATTATTTTATGATATTAAATAATTATTATAATAAACATAATACAAATTAAATTAAGAAGATTTTTTTTATTATAGTTAAATTTCGAAGAATTTTATTTTAACTAAAATAGATTTGATCCCAAAAATAGTAAAAAAAAAAAAAACTTCCACAATAATGGGTAAAAAAGTATAGTAAAAGATCCCAAAAAAGGACAAAATAGTCCAAAAAAATAGGGGAAGAATTTTTCTAAAATCGTACAAAAAAAAAAAAAAAGGCCTGAACGTAGGGACAAAAACTTAAAGAAAAAAACCCTACTCCCAAAAGACAAAAAATAGGGAAAATTTTTAAAAAGAAAATAATCTTCACCCACAAAGGAAAATCTTAATTTAGCATGTGTTGTAATCTACTATCTATCTATCTATCTATCTATCTTTACTATATTAAAAGTATGAAGGCCTTTAGAAATGATGTTTGAATTTTTTGCCCTTCGTTAAAAGTCTCTACTTTGGATAAAATCGTCTTTTCACCATTTTTCTTTAAATTATTATTTAATTTTATTTATAATATTAATTTTTAAAATATATGAAAAGAAGTATAAAATAAGGACTTATAGCCGTGGAAATACTTCCTAAATCTTTCCTCATTTGATAGACTTCTACTTCTTCATTATTTGAATCAAGAAAATATCCTGCAGTGGCTAAGGAAAATTCTAATTTATCATGAGTTTTAAATTAGTGATATAATATCTATATACAAGACCTTTATAAATAAATAATTTATTAAAATTACTTTTGTAGTGAATTATTTATCTTTTATAAGTTCATAATTAAATTTAATTTTTTTCGCTTTGATCACGCGCAAAGCACATACACCAAGACTAGTATTTACTATACATTCAGTCGATAAGTAGGAATAACCATTAGATGTTGAGCTCTAGCCATAACTAAACCAAATTTCTCTGACATGTCTAAATCATTTGGCATCATACCATTTGGTAGCTCCCAATCAAAACAATGAACCAATTGTGCTAGCACCAAGCGAACAGTTGTGAGACCTAATTGTAATCCAGGACAACTTCTTCTGCCAGAGCTAAATGGTAAAAGTTGAAAATCATGTCCACGAAGATCAATATTGCTACCAACAAACCTTTCTGGCAAGAATTTCTCAGGTTCTGGCCAAACTTCTGGATCTCTTCCAATTGCCCATGTATTTACCAGAAGTCTTGAACCTTTGGGTATATGAAAACCATCAATTGTGCAATCTTCAATGGATTCATGAGGAATCAATAATGGTGCAACGGGGTGTAGCCTAAAACCTTCTTTTATGACCATATCTAAGTACTGCAATTTTTCCAAGTCTGATTCGTCCACCATTCTATTCATGCCAACTACTTGTTCCAGCTCCTTTTGTAATTTCTTAATGACTTTTGGATGCCTTAGAAGTTCGGAGAAAATCCAGTCAATTGATGTTGCTGAGGTGTCCATTGAAGCTATTAGCAAATCCTGCACAGAGAGTTCCTTCACATTTGTTAAATTAACAAACATTCACATGTATACTAGTCTATGTTAAGTACATTATCATTTACTTTTTACCTTGTAAATTTAAGCATTGCAAAGTAAATATGGAGTATATTACGAATAATATAATTTTAAAGTCATTTCAAGGGGCGCTTCCTTAAAAATCTAAAATTCATAGTTTTGAAAATAAGACAGGTTACCTACTAAACAGTTGATATTAAACAAAAATTAAAGTAGGAATAACAATTTTCAATGTTATTTTGAAACTAGACTCCTTGTCAGTTGTCAATTGTCAATATGCTAATTGATAAGTATAGGGACCCATAGGATTTGTATCATTCATGGGGAGTCTATCAGAACAGATATGTGAAACAAATTTCTTATCCAAAATCATGTGTAAACTGAAATTGAAATCGGAGCTAGAATTTTAATTTTATCAGTTTTGAATTTAAATAATTACTTCAAGTGTTTACGATTAGACTCTAAACTTAATAGAGAGGGGTATATATAATATTTTTTTTCACAAATATATTATTTGAATAAAAATTACAGAATTCATACCCAAACTTCTAGCTCTCATGAACCAAATTCAAATGCATTAGTATTTCCTTTTTCCACGTCTTTATCTATTATCTTCTAATATGTCAACAATACAAAAGAATTAACATTCTAACAAGTTTGCTTGGAGATATTTATGGATAATTCTATATAAAAGCGGAATTTATGATCTTCAAAATATGATAAAAAGTTACCTATTACAACAAATAAACATGACATGCTTATGAAAATCTTCTTATACCTTTTGGCAGATATTAGTTAAACTCAATTAAAACTAACCTGCAATTTTATTTATTTTATGGTGAACGTAACATTACCAGTAAAATAGCTTTCACATGGCGACGATCAAATTCGAATTCAGCCTCACCAAATTGCATGATATTCATCAAAGTATCAACAAAATCTTTGGTTTGTTTCTCCTCTTTGGAATCTTGAACATGTTCATCAATAATTCTCTCAAAAAATTCATCAAATATCTTTGCTAATTTCTTCGCACGACGAACAATTCCTTGCATATCAAACACATCAAGAAAGGGGAAAAATTCACCAATATTTGGTGTTGCCGCTAAAATCAAAGTCTCTTGAATTATATCTTTAAACCCCCTTTCATCAAATTCATCATCCATGTATTTTTTCCCAAATATCATCAAACAAGACATGTTGGCATTTAGTGTAGCAAGTTTAGAACTAATATCAACTTCCACACCACTAGAAGCTGCCCGATTGATAATAGTCACAAAATTTGAAACTTGTTGTTTTCTCATGGCTTGAAATGAATTGATCTTGAGAGTACTAAGCAACTCTAAGGTACATAATTTTCGCATATTTCGCCAATAAGGTCCATATTTGCCAAATGTCAAATTTCTTTGATCGTATACGACGAATTTAACAGCTCTATTATCTGGTCGACTTGCAAAAACAAGATCATGTTTTTTCAAGAATTGTTCAGCAGCATGAGGAGATGAAGCAACAATTATAGGGACTAGACCAAATCTCATGCTCATAATGGGACCATGTTTTTTGGCTAGTTTATAAAGATCTTGGTGGACATTTTTGCCAATCATATGGAGATTTCCTATAATTGGAAGCCCTTTTGGGCCAGGAGGGTGTTTTTTCTTCTTTTTCATGAAGTTGTAGTATAATTCTTGAAGAACGTATAGCACTACAAGTAGTACAAGAACTTGTAAGAATATTGAAGCCATGGATATAGAAATTTATTGTGTTTGTTTTTGCTTCTTAACTTGCAAATATTTATAACGAAGTCAGCAGTGATGGGCTGGTGGCAGTGAAATGAAGATATTTCCTTGATGACCTTAATTATTGTGGTCCATCTTTAGTGTCTATGAAAAGATAAAAAAAGAAAAAAGAAGGAAAAGACAAAAAGAAAAAGAAAACACAGTAAGATTATAAGGGGTCATTTGGTACAGAAATGAATAATGCAAGGGTTAGTAATATATTTCTTCTTTATCAAGTGTTTGATTCATTATTTTTCATCTAATCTTATGTTGGTTTAAAACTCTACAAAAAAGCCTCTTTCTAATTATATCTTTGAATTATTATAAGATTTTCTTATTTTATATAATTGGATCAAAGTAAATAAATATTTGAGGTTAAATAATTGTCATTTTGATAAATTGATTACTCAAAAAACGTTAATGTTTAATTTAATAAAGATAGACAATCTATTTTTAACATCGTAAAGACGAGAAAAATAGTAAAATTGAATAAATTATTTATGCTTGCACATAAAAAATGCAAGTTGTAGTTCTAATATGGAATTAATATATTAAAAGGTCACTCAACTTAGAGAATTTATTTAGCAAAGTCATTGAACTTTGTTTTGTATCAATAAAATTACTTAATTAAACTTTTGTATCAACAAAATCACTCAACTAATTAACTGTAAAAAATAATTTGACATAACAATTATTATTATTATTATTATTATTATTATTATTATTATTATTATTATTATTATTATTATTATTATTATTATTATTATTATTATTATTATTATTATTATTATTATTATTATTATTATTATTATTATTATTATGTAAATATGAACCCACATATAAATAAAATTTTAAAACTTGACATGGTAAAATACTTTTTTTATATTATGTACATATGAATACAAAAATAAATAAATTTACTAGTACAAAAATATAAATATAAAACATCAATCAAGAAAATTTTAAAACAAATTAAAAGGATTGAGGGGTATTTTTGACTTTACATGTTTATCACATGACATGAAATCTTATGTACCATCAAATGAAAGAATTAGTTATACATCATATAATACTATGTATGGTGTATAATTGCTACTCTCTCAATTTATATGACACGTTTTATTTTTAGGGAATTAAACAGTTTATGTTTGACTTGAAATTTCCATATGAAATCTTTAAATTTTTCAAAATGACATGTATGCATTTAAAAATTTAGATAAAAAGTATTATCAGTCAAAACAATTGACAATTTAAAATATTTAAAAGACGTATAAAAAATATTACGGTCAAAGATAGAACTTTTTTAATCTTGAAATTCGAAAAGTATCACGTAAATTAGAATATATGAAGTACATGAATTAATTATACATAGGCCCAAAAATTTTACCAAACATAATACTAAATAATATCATACATAATACATGATTATTTCTCCTAATAAACCTTAGCAAATGATCCCTGAAAGGAAAAACATATCAAAATAGAAGGATGAGATGTAGCAAAAGAGTTGTTCTTTCTTTAATCATAGGTATATGTAATAGTGTTAGAACAAAATGAGTCAAATAAGATAGTTAGTTATTGTTTGCTTTTAATTTTAAAAGCTTTTTTCTAAAAAAAAAAAAAAATCCATGATCATTCTTCCATGGCCATAGAACTATCATCAATCAAGTGATTTATCTTTCCTTCTAGTTGTGCAAAGAAATTTGCTACATCCAACTGTGTGATATCAATATAATTTTTAGAGACAAAATTTGCTTAAGGATTTTCTCTCTTTTTTCTTTAGTGGCGCTTGATAAAGCTCAACCAAGTGTTTAGGAGTATGACAGTCATATGAATAGTGACATTTTTCACCACATCGATAACACCCCTTTGATGGTAATTTTTCTTTGGTGAATAATTAACACCAGGAAATAATATTGTTCTTGGCCATTATCATGACCCCGATGACATCCACGTCTATGACAATGGTTGTGACCTACACCTTATTCACTTCAGGAGTTTTAGGAAGTGGAGTAGATCTAGTTGACCGATTCTCTTAATTTTTATCAATAAATCATTATTTTGTTCAACCACAAGACAATGAGAAATCAGTTCAGAATATTTTTTGAAACCTTTTTCTTGATATTGTTGTTGTAGCAGGACATTCGAGGCATGAGAAGTGGAGAACGTCATTTCTATCATATCAATATCACTAATCGTTTCTCTAAACAATTTCAATTGAGAAGTGTTCTGAATATAGAGAAATCATACTCATGAGACTTAAAGTCTTGTAGCCTCATATGCTTCCAATCATATCATGGTTTTGAATGTATGACCATCTTCATGTGATTATATTTTTCTTTCGGGCTTTTCCACAAAACAAGTGGATTGTTGACTATGAGATATCCAATTTTCAAAGTCATCAAAATGATGATGGAAGAATATCATAACTTTAGCACAATCTTGCTTTGATGCTATATTTTTATCTTTAATGATATCTCCAATGTAACACCCTGTAAAATTATCAAAATACCCCTAGAGGAGAGCTGTGCACAAAATGCGTCTTCCGATGCTCGGATTGAAAATCTGAGAATGGATTCGTGATCAGCACAAAAAGTTGAGTGGGAGAAGGGTTTCGATCGATTTTTAAAGTGACCGAGTCAAAAAATAATTTTTCGTTCTAAAACGAAAAACAGTGTGAGTCCGCGACAGGGCCGCGTCGCGGACCTATTACGGAGACACACTTATGTTTTTCTGTGATTTTTTTACGAAGTTGGCCGAAATGCGTCGTCCGCGACAGGTCCGCATCGCGGACTGTGTTACTTCAAGTCTGGGAATTTTTCTTTAGAATTTCGAGGGGCATTCTAGTCCATTCCTAATACCTTCTAAACGTCTTATACTATGAATATATATCGTTTTCTCAGAGAAAGGGTTCCAAAACCCATTCAAAACCCTCTTCCTAGCAAAAATCACTAAGTCAGGGTTTGAGGAGAGTTGAGATTGAGGAATTCAAGAGGAGATTGTTTAAAGAGTTGTTGTTAGCAATCATCCCAGGTATGAAAGGCTAACGTAAAGCATAGGATTGTTCTCCCATGTGCCCCTTTGAGTAAATTGAGTCATTGATTGAAGATAATAAATTTGATGTGAAGATTCGTGAGCATTATACTGAGTTTTACTTAATTCATATATTTAACATGAATTGATGATCATCATAAACTTAATTTACTGCATAATTTATTTTCATGAGTGTCTTTCACAAAACCCTATGATTATTTTATTAAAGAATACAAGAATGAACTTAGGGGATGAGTCTAGAGCCTTAACGATGATGATGTTTGTGGTGTTGTGATTGTGTTTCAAATTTGATACGAGTCTTAATGATGATGTTGATGAGAAGGATGTTTCATGAGACTTAAAACCTAAAACTAAATTCTAAAAAGAATGTTTCGAGTCCATGATGTTGATGTTAATAAGATGATGTTTATGAGATGATGTTGATGTTGATGAGACGAATTGATGTTGATGTTGAGGTACTATGTCCCTATGGGATTGATGATGATGTATTATGTCCTTATGGAACTGATGGTGATGATGTTTTATGAGCATGTCGAGTTCTGAGAGGAGTATTGAGCATCGAAATGGGTGAGAGTGAGTCCCATCTGAATCCATTAACTACGTGGCTCGTGTAGGAAGAGAGGATTGTACCGCAATGCGGATGGCTACTTTCTTGTCCCAAAAAAGGACTGATGTTTTTTTTCTTATGGATCCACTAAGGTTGATGTCCTTTACCCCGGGAAGGGTACTAGATGGATGTGGCAATGACATCGCTTCGTTGTATCATTACCGGCTCATAAATGATGGTTGTCGGTTAAAGAAACTCCCAGTGAGGTCTTACTTTGATAGTACTCTGATGTTGATGTTGATGTGATGGTGTGAGTCGAGTTTCCTTGAGTTGAGTTGAGTCGAGTTTCCTTGAGTTGAGTTGAGTCGAGTTTCCTTGAGTTTGAGTTGAGTCGAGGTTCCTTGAGATAAGTCTGATGTATTGATGATGTGGAGATGAGATGTTGATGATCCATTTGTCTACTTTAATTTCTTGCCATAGATAGACATTTGATATTCTGATGGAGTATGATGTTGAGTTGATGTTATCCCTATACTGTTGTACTTGTATTGTGACATTCAACTATTTCACATATCAGTACATTCCACATACTGATGCCACTCGCCACTGCATTATTTCATGATGCAAATACAGGAGTTAGAGGACTTCAACAGACGCATCGTTGAGGTCAGAGATTCTGAGTTCAGTCATTGGTGAGCCTCCTTGCAATCCGGAGGAGACCCTTTTATTGTTTGCTTTCGTTATTTATTGAGTTGGATAATCATGACCTGTCATGGTACCATCTTAGACAGTTGAGTCAAGTTGGAGGCTTCATAGACATGAGTCGAGGTTTGATGTTGAGGTTTTTCCCTTATGAATTGAGTTAATATTTTCAATTGCTTATCCTGATGTTGGCCATTGGCCCTTCTTATTGAGGTAGCTCACTGCATTACTTCTACTATTCCGCTATACTGATGTTGAATGACTGTCCTAAGAACGAGGTGGTTCGCTTGGGGACTAACAATAGTCTCTGGGTGCCAACCACGCCTAGGGTACCCTCACGGGGCGTGACATCCAAGATATCTAAAATCCATCATCCATGAAGGGTAGTCCTTGTCCAAACTATAAAGGACAACGAACTCAAGTTCTTTAAAGTTAGTCATATTAAAAGAAGAGAAATAAATAATTCCTTATTAGCAGTCAAACTTAACCTTCACTCTATAAGACAATAGAGTCTCGTGCTAGTAACGTGTTATGAAAATATAAAGTGAGAAGAAGAAAATAGGGATAAGAGAGAAGACCTCTTAATCTTGAAGAATATTCAAATCTATATTACAATGAAGGAAAACCTCTTTATTTATAGGGGAAAACTGAGTTGGTCCCTGAGTTAGGATTCCTAACTTTTCTCCAACAAAACTTATATAATAGACATTCACTATAACACAAATATATTTATAACAGAAAATTAAAAATTGGGTGTCCTCAACTTTTACCTTTTAGCTTATAAACCTCTTTTATAAAGCTATTTCAAACACCCTCGTAGTTATATTACTTTAAGGAAATGAAAAAAATCTAGACCCTAATTACATGACATCATGAATCTTAACGACCGTTAATACCTAATTCGTCGAGGGTATATATCACACTAATTTATAGTGCACTAAAAACCAAAAAATAAAATAAGTGTCTAACTGTATACATATCCAAAATTATTAATTTATAGCAATTTTCAGTTTATTATTATTATATATGTATTCTATTTTAAAATATATTTTAGTTTAGATTAAATCCAAGAAGCTTTATTACTTAATTTAATACACAATTTGTGTCATTTTACTTCAATTTGATTGGTTTTTAAATTGTATTTGAAATTGATTAATTCACAATTAGAAATTGCTTTGGATTTTAATTAACTTTTCTCAATCCAAGCCCTGCTTATTTTACATTTCTCTGGTAAAAAGCCCCTCATATATATTTTAAACTTGTAAATATATCAGGTCACTGTAGTTCTAATTTTATAATTCATAGACAGTGAAAACATACGACAATATCACGAAATTACATAATAACTAAATTGTATAACTTCTGTCTGTTAAGAGCAACTAATCTGTTGAATTTTTCACACAGATTGTTCCACAACGAGTTTTGTGTGGGCAAATCTTGCTCTCTCCATCCCATATTAGTTGTTATGTTATTTTTTCGTAAGTTAATTTGCTAATTTTTAAAGTTAAATTAGATTAAATTAATTTGATATTTTTAAAGAAAATTTAGATATTAAAAAACTATACGAAAAGTATTGTTGATTGAAACTTTTTTCATATCAATATGATAAAGAAAAACATTTTAAAAATATTAGTCATAATTTACATAGTTTAACTTTAAAAATAAAAACTATGACAAGTAAAATGAGACGGAGATGAGGAAGTAGTTTTGAGAAAAGGATACTTTTCTCTATAGCCCTTCTTTTCGTTTTTAGCCATAAATGAGTTGTTAATAAGGGACATTAAAGGAGCGATAAAAGCGTTTTTCATCATTTAAGTACAAAACTTAAGATATTTATTTAATTTTGACCTTAATAAATTAAACTTAATAAGAAATATTTAAAATTCAAGGCATTTATTTAATTTTGACTTTAAATTATGGTGTTTTTGAGCCGGCCCGATATTAATGAAGAAATTAACAATGATATAAATTTTGCTACACACATAGAGCCCCACAATTTAACTTCACAGAACAACATCACATCAAAATTCAAGGAATTGGATGTTTAAACATTATGGACTTGGGGCTGCATGTACATGCAAAGGACTATTCATGGCCTTTAAAAGGGAATTCAATATGCTGTAGCAAAAAAAGTTGATTTAAGTCGTTAATTATTGCTACTTGTAGCATATTTTATATTATTTTTAAATAATATATGTTACTTATATTTTTCAATTTATGTTGCACATATGAATAATCAATTAAAATTGCATTTATTTTTTGAATATTTTAAATTGTTAATAGCTGAAGCATCAGAAAAAATGATTTATTAGGAGTACTATCGTAAAATCAAGTAGATGATGATGTGCGCCTATCAACAGCTGCCTTTAGGGAAAAAATAATTTATTAGGGATAATATTGTAAATTTACAGTTGAAGCGGCTAAAGAAATAATGAATAGAAATGACATAATAAAATCAAGTAGCTGAAGCAGACATGCTAATTGATAGCTGCCTTTAAGAAAAAATAATTAATTAGGGGTAATATTATAAATTCATGATTGAAGCATCTGAAGAAATAATTAACAGAAATGACATAGTAAAATCAAGCAGCTAAAGCAGGCACGTCGAATGGCAGCCTGTTAACCCCGCATTATGACAATGTAACTCCTTGAAAATTTTCTAAGTTAAGATCCAAAGTTTCCTCTTATGCGTATGGGATCATACCGAGTGATTCTAACCTTGCATATAGGTGTTAAGTCTATTCTATAGGAGAATGATATATTTGAGATGAATAAAGGTCACAAGAATCAACACAAAGTTGAGATGAAATCTTCCTTATCAATTGAGTTTTGATACAAGATTCTATGAAGTTAGGTGATACAATAATTTCAAAGTTGTAGATATATGTTAAGGTTCTTTCCTAAGTATTTGAAGTGTAACTATTGTGGTTTAAGACATAAGGGACATCCAAAAATATCGGCTAAGTTTCAAATTGAGTTCACGTAAGGATCCACTTCAAATAGTCATATCTCTCAGCACGTAATGATTTAGGTGACCTATAACCTATCAAATTAAAGTTATTTGAATTGTCTTTCCAATTTATCCAATTTCACCTTATTCAGAGTTTGGAGTAAAACGTTATTATCATGTTATTGAAGCGTGTTTGAGATGTGCAATTCGATGACTGAAGTGTCAATTTGGCGGATTGCAGAATACACCCAGTGCATCACGGATTGCATTGTTGAATGGTCCCAAAACCTCCCAAAAGCTATAATTTTAGGAGATCAAAAGGTCCCAATGGTCCATCAAATGGTTCGGCGATAGGACCTTTTGACCGCCGATTTGGCCGACGAAACTCATTAAAAGGTCATTTTTTTTAGTTCTGATGATTTTTTGTCTTCCCATAAGGATATTTTTTATATTTTACCCTTAATTAACTTCCCTAAGCCTATTCTATATCTTAATAACCTCTCATAAACACGTAAACCCCTGAAAGCATTAAATTTTTACATTCAAACTTTTCCGAAAGAAAACGCTAGGGTTCTTCATCTTCAAGTTCAAACCAAAGGTTTCTTCAAGAAGTTTTGCTCTTCTAGGTATGTAAGATTAACTAAAGCATGTATTATGTTCTTCCATGTGCCCGATATATATGATTGATTGAATTGTGAATGAATTGAGCCTTCCATGAATATTTTCTTGAAATCTTACTTAAATCCTAGTGTATTCCTACATAATATTACATGAATGATAGTTTTCATGAATTGGACACTTGTAATAGATGATTTTTTTTTTCACATGAACCCTAATTTGAATTTTTGTATTTATTATAGACTGCACTTGAATGAGTATGATTAGAGACCCAAGAGTCTATAAAAATTATAAATATTGTAACTTTATTTTTGTATCTAAATATCGTGAGTTTGAATGATGGATGATAGAGAGTCTTAATGAGTCATGAACTGTTTCTAAGAGAATGGTTCTAATAAAAGAGTTGATAGTTGATATGATGAATTGAGTTTGACGAATTTTCAATGAGACTAATTGAATAAGTTAACCGAAGGGATTGATTGAAGCCTTATGAGCATGCTGAGTCTTGGGAGGAGTAATGAACACTTAATCAAGTGATAGTAAATAACAACTCAAACTCAACAATTATGTAGCCAGCAATAGGAGAGGATTGAGTTGTAAAATCGGATGTTTCTCTATTATCTTGAAAAAGGACATGATGTTATTGATTGTGGATCCACTGATAGGATTTCCTTTACCCTTACAAAGTATTAAATGGATGTGGAAACGATATCGCGTCGTTGTATCATCACTGGCTCATAATTGATGGTTGTCCATTAAAGAAACTCCCATATTGGTCTTGATATCACTCTAAATGATTGGATTGGATTGTATATGATTGGTCATTGTCTAAACCTTATTTTTACTTTAGACTTATGACACTTGATTGATTTTTGTCTTCCTGATTGAGATTTTCTGAGTTGATAATGTTTGTCCTGATGTATGTTTTCTTCTGCCATATTACATACTCGTACATTCCGCGTACTGACATACATTTGGGCCTGCATCTTTTCATAACGAAGGGACATGTACTGGAGGTCAGGGACATGCACACTATTGTGAACCCATTCATATTTAGCTGATTAGTGAGTCCTCCCCTACTTTTGGAAGATACCACATTTTTCTTCTAACTTTGAACTAATCTCCATCTATTTTGATTTGAGGTAGCCATGGACACGTCATTAGCACCACTTAGACAGTAAGGCTAAAGGCTTCATAGGCTAGATGGTGATGGATTACTTTGATGTTTTATCTCTTGACTAGTTCCTTTGTTATGGGTCTCATAAAATTGGTTTTGGATTGACTGTTGGTTTTGAAATCTTTATTCTTTTTTATCATTGATTATCCCGCTAAACTGTAGTTTAAATAACTAAACTGAGTCTTCTGTTGTATGATTGACGATATAATCAGGCCAAGTGGTTTTCTTGGAGACTAAAAATGATTTTTGAGTGCCATCCATACCAAGGGTACTCTCTTGGGATGTGACAAACCTGGTATCAGAACACAGAGTTCAAGAGTCCTAGGGTGTCTATGAAACCATGTCTAATAGAGTCTTGCTTATTGTTGTGTTGTACACCACACATATAATTAGGAGGCCACAAGACATTTGGTATTGTCTGACTTCGTGCAATAATATTTAAGTCTATTAAAGTATCTATCTGATTCTCGCATTACGTGTTTGTAGATCATGCCTCCTAAGTATACAACTATCCAAAAAGATGTTTCAGCTTTCAACACTAAAAATCCCCCATCGGAGGTGCCTATACAGATGGAGACAAGAGGTCAAGGTCGACCTGCTAGAGTTGTTTGGGCTCCCCAAGTGCCTAATGCTTTGCCTGGTCCTAGCACAGAGGCTTATATTAGAGGAGCTGTCACTATGCTAACCCATCTTGTAGCCACCCAAAATCGAAATCAAAATTCATAGGCTCCTAGCTTAGCTCCCAAGAGTCGACTGTTGTAACAAGACTTAAACACTTTTTGAGGATAAACCCCCCTGTATTCACAAGGTCTTAGGTTGAGGAAGACCCCTAGAATTTTATTGATAAAATGTGGAAGGTGTTAAAAGAATGTAACTTTCACGAAGATGGCACACAAGATTGGAATGCGAAGATTAAGTCTTTGGATTGATGTTCTCATTAAGGGGAGTTAATATGCCATGTACTCTTTTTCCCTCACAGGGTTTTGTCCCATTGAGTTTCCTTGTAAGTTTTATAATAACGCATCCAAAATGCATATTATTATATATGTGTACTCTTTTTTCTTCACTGGAATATTTTTCCATTGGATTTTATCTAGTATGGTTTTAAAAAGGTACATAATCTATCAAATAGACAGTCAAGGGGGAGTATTATAAACATATTTGTGTTATAGTAAATGTCTACTATGTAAGTTCATTTGGAGAAAAGTTGAAAACCCTAACTTAGGGACCAAGTCAGTTTTCCCTATTAATAAAGTGATTTTCCTTCATTGTAATACAGATCTGAATATTCTTCAAGAGAAATAAAAAGTCTTCTCTCTTCACCCTACTTTCTTCTTCTTACTTTATATTTACATAACACTTTTAGCTTTTTTTCTTACTTTTTTTAGCCCAAAACAGGTGTTTAAAAGCACCTTTTGTGTTTGCTTTACACTTTCAAAACTAAAAAATAACTTAAAAATCAAAAACCGCTTAAAATAAGGCAATTCAAACACTTTTATCTCATCAAAGTTTGGCTTGTGTATTGTTAGAATAATCTCAAATCATGTTAATATTATATTCCACGTTTGAAAAAGGAGACATGACGTGCAGATTTTATAATTAAAAAAAAATCAGAAAAAAGTTATTCCCATGATGATTAAATATTTGTCTTTGAGTTCATTTCACATTTAAATTTTATCAAGGGAAGGGTATTGTATGTAATAACTGAAAAAACTATAGTTTGGTAGAGCAAATATTACATTAAAATTAGAACAATTTAGTGGATATGAAATATTAAATGATACAAAAGCTGTATAAAAATATAATGGAGTAAAATATTTAGGCATCTAAAAAGTAGAAAATTTATGCACCTTGGCATTTTAAATTAAATATTAAGCCGTTTTGACCCTATTATTATTCTTGTTATTATCAAAAAAATATTTACAATCTACATAATAATTATTTTTTTAGTGAACACTTATAATACATTTATGATATACTTTTAATATATATTGCAAAGAACTATTTATCAATATATAGAGTACAAATTTTATTCATGGATAATACCTTTATCATACACTTTAATACATGCACATTGTGTCAATTTCTTACTAAATAAGCACAATATATTTTTAAACACTTATAATACATATATATTATATGCATACTTCACAATACTATTAGTATTGCTCTAAATAATACTCCCTCCATCCCATTTTATGCAATACCTTTTGACTTGATACAATGTTTAAAAAACAGAAAAACTTTTGAAACATGTGGTCTAAAATAATTCTTAAATATTTGTATGGCTGAGAATCATTTCATTAAGGGTAAA
Source organism: Solanum rostratum (assembly GCA_029948455.1). NCBI lineage: Eukaryota > Viridiplantae > Streptophyta > Magnoliopsida > Solanales > Solanaceae > Solanum > Solanum rostratum. The sequence continues at coordinate 59,305,501 of CM057053.1, forward strand.
AGAAAAATTTTAAGGGTAAATTATTTCTAACTAAAGTAAAATGACATTCTTTTTGGGACGGCTAAAAAAGAAAAGGTGCTACATAAAATAGGACATAAAGAATACAACATCATACCTAGTGGAATCCCATAAGTGGGGTCTGGGAAGGGTAAAATGTACGCAGACCTTACCACTACTGCACAGAGGTAGAGAGGTTGTTTCCTCGAAACTTTCGTCTCAAAAACCCATAAGTAGAATAAACTAGATATTGAAAAAAAGGGAATGGGAAAGGAAAAGGAAAAAATGAAGAATGACTAATAACAAAAAGCACATGATAGTATGTAAATACAATATAATTAACACAGGATACTGAAAACACAGGATATAAAGACACGACTAATCCTACTATACCCTAAGGCCAGACATCAACCTATTCCTACTATCTTATTAGCCTCCAACACTAATTCGTGACCTCCACTCCTTTCTATCTAAGGTCATGTTCTCGGTGAGATCAAGTTTCGCCATATCTTTTCTGATCACCTCCCCCAATACTTCTTCGATCTACCTCTACTTCTCCGCGTAATCCCTAAATCCAACCTCTCGCACCTCCTAACAGAAGCATCAGTACTGTTTCTCTACACATGTCCAAACCATCACAGCCTCGCTTCCCTCATCTTGTTAGCCATAAGAGCCACCTATAACTTCTCCCGAATGGTCTCATTCCTAATCTTATCACTCCCGGTATGTTCACACATCCACCAATCTCAACACCTCCCCCTAATACTTCTTAGATCTACCTCTACTTCTCCGTGTAACCCCTAAATACAACCTCTCGCACCTCCTAACGGGAGCATCAGTATTGTTTCTCTACACATGTCCAAACCATCGCAGCCTCGCTTCCCTCATCTTGTCAGCCACAAGAGCCACCTATAACTTCTCCCGAATGGTCTCATTCCTAATCTTATCACTCCCGGTATGTTCACACATCGACCGATCTCAACATCTTTATCTCTGTGACCTGCATCTTCTGAACATGTAAGTATTTGATTGGCCAATACTCTACCCCATACAGCAAAGATGGTCTAATAACCACCATTATGTAAAACTTACCTTTAAGTATATGTTGTATCTTGTTATCACACAGTACTCCAAAGGCTAGCCTCCATTTCGTTCATGTTTCCCCAATACGTTGTGTGACATTATCGTCGATATCGCCACTACTTTAGATGATGGACCCAAGATATATAAAGTTTTCTCTCTTGGGAATAGGTTGAGTGGCAAGCCTCACATCAATGTCTGCTTCATCCCTCACAACACTAAATATGCACTCCAAGTATTTTATTTTGCTCCTGCACAGTTTGAACCCTTTAGATTTCAAAGCATATCTCCAAACCTCTAATCTATCATTATCTTTAGCCCGAGTCTCATCTATCAGTACTATCTCATCAGCAAATAGCATACACCATGGAACCTCCTCTTGAATAGACCGTGTCAGCTCATTCATCACCAAGGCAAAAAGAAAAAGGGTTCAACACAGATCCTTGATGAAGTCCATCTCAACAGGAAAATACACTGAATCTCCTCCCACCTTTCTTATCTGAGTTTTGCCGCCGTCGTGCATATCCTTTATCACCCTAATATACATCATTGGAACACTTTTCACCGCTAAATACCTCCATAGGACATCCCTCGAAACCTTTTCATAGGTCTTCGCGAGATGAATGAACACCATAGAGGAGCCCAATAGATTTTGACATGCACCTTCACTTTTGGATATGTCAAAATTAGAATTAGGAATGAATCTTGTGAATTGTGGCAATAAATTAATTTTCATGAAATCTCCTAGTGCAATCATCTGTCACATGGTCCATCTTTTTTGGTACATGAAAGTGATTGGTTTTATCATTATAGACATCAAGCGTAAAGGACTCTTTCCATTAGCTGTATGTACCCATCTTTTCTGGTATATGTTTGTTTGGTACAGTTGAGAAAATGCAAATCGTAATGTATAGCAGTTTTTTTTCTTTTTCTAAAACTATTTTCTGTTTTGGATACAGTATTTTATTGTAATGATAGATCTTTAATTACTGATAATGCTGGTGAAATAAAAAAGAATTATATTTATTCTTGGTAATACATCTTTGAAAATCACTTTAAAGCAAATTTAATCCAATTGTCTAATGTACAAGTTTAGTTTTAGAGACTTGGGGAACTGTGACTTTTATTATTTTATTTTTTAGCTTACTAATTATTATGTCACTATTTATATCAAGACATAGATAACATGTTATATTCAAATAAATCACAGTAAAACATATCATTCTTATACTGTTATTGGTATAATTGAAAAAGGTAAGCTTATATTTTACTTTTTTTGTTTTTTGGAATTAAGGGTTAAAAACACATCTAAATCATTCATTTTTGGAGTTTCATAATTAAACTATTGCGAGTGTAAATTTCATATCCAAGTTAGCACTCATTAGTATTAGTTTGAGAAACACACATCTTGGGTGTAATACACCTTTTCTTTTAGTTTAAAAAATAGGTAAGTGTCAAAAATGCACATAAACTATCTCCTCGAATTTCATGCCTAAATTGTTGGGATTTGGGAGTGTGAGTTTCATACCAAAACTGTCACTCATTAGTTTGAGAAATGCACCTCTGTTGTATGTGTAATATGTTATGTGGGAAAAGTCGTTAAAAATATTGATATCAACTAGTTATGAAAAATAATTTTTTTGGAAAAGGAGTCGTCACTTAATTTTTTTTAAAAAAAATTAAGAAATTTTAATTTAAAAGACTCTAACAAATTTAAGTCTTAAAAATTAGAGAAAATGAATAAAGGTTCAAATTTTCATTTTGAGAAATTGTTAGTACTCATGCGGTTGTCCATCGATTTGAAAAACTTTATTTGATTAACTTTAAAAAATTCACTTAAAAATATTAAAAGATAATTAAAATTATCTGAACAAGAAATCAACTTAAGACATTTGAAATAATTTATAAGAAAAGTAAACTTTATCGAAATTGACTAAAAAAGAAAAAATAATAGAAATAAACTCAGAATATTTTAAGTAAACTGAAGATGATTAAAACTTGACAAAATATGGGTAAGTACAGAAAAAAAACTTGAATTTCTTAAAAAAAATAATAACTTGATTAAAAAATTCTAAGACAAAATAAAGTATTTAGACCAAACACTTAAAAAAATAAAGACCAAAATAAATTAACCTACACAAAGAAATTATCTCTTCCCTTAAGGAATTTAATTAAGTTAGTAAAAATATTTAAAGTTAAGAGGTCATACAAAAATAAGAATAAGCAAATAACAATAAGAAAGGAAAGAATAATCTCAAACTTGGGCCCGACAAGCCCAAACTTGAACCTGTCCTAAAATTGTGTCATCATTTGGACCTGTCTTAGCCCATTTCATCCTTGTAACAATTATATACATTGTACATCATGCATCATGCATTTTGATGTATATATATCTGCCATCCCTATATTTTTCCTGTATATCGAATGTATATGTGACCGTATACAACCCATTTTTGACTCCCAATGCCTCTAAAACATCTTCCGCTCGAAATAATTCAACGATATACGAAGGTGGAGTTCAAAGTGGACTCGAATTGGTATCACATGTAAGCAAGTAAGCATAAGATTAGCATTCCTACTAATGACAATTTGCAAGAATACTACTTAATGTAAAATACGATGAGGACAAGATAAAATTATTAGCCATCACAAAAGAAGATAGAACACACGTCCACAGATATGAATTGAGAGTGACCTTGAAAGTTTAGTATCATTATTTTTGGCATGGATTGGATTAGTCTTTTTGGTGGGTATTCTTAATTCTCTTATCTCTTGAATCTATTTATTGCAGAGGCAAAATTAAAATGACCCCCCTAATTTTTCTCGGTTGTGAGACACATTAAACTTGAATCTAGGTCCACAAAGAAAATACAAATCAAATAAAGAAATCAAAAAAATTGTGGGGGGGGGGGGGGGGGGGGGGGGTTCTTGAATAAAAAGAATATAATTAACAAAATAATTAGAATCATTTTCATAAATAAACTCATACGCAGTAAAGAACAATGGAAATTTAAATTATAAGTAATTAAGACAAGGCATACGACAACCTTAGGGAATAACACAAATTTTTGAAATTTCAGAATAAAAGTGGGAGATGATCAAAATGGATTTCATCACAGGCTTACCAAGGTCTCGTACATAGGATGATTCGATCTGGGTGATTGTTGATAGGATGACTAAATCAGCCCACTTCTAAGCAGGGGACTATGCCCGATTGTATATCTGAGAAATGATTAGATTGCATGGAATTCCTTTGTTCATCATATCAAATAGGGGAACTCAATTTTCACTGCCCTATTCTGGAAGTCCTTTCAGAAAGGCCTAGGTTCAAAGGTGAATCTTAGCACTGAGTTCCACCCTCAAATCGATTGCTAGGCAAAGCATACGATACAGACCTTGGACGACATGTTGAGAGCATGTGTTATCGACTTCAAAGGCAATTGGGATGATCATTTGCCCCTTATTGAGTTTTCTTACAACAACTACTTTTATGCGAGATCACTAATTGAATGGTTTAAGGTAGGTGAAGCAGGGTTGATTGGGCCAGACTTGGTACACTAAGCTATGGAGAAGGTGAAGATCATCCAAGCGAGACTGATAACAGCACAGAGTCTTCAAAAGTCCTACATTGATTTTAGTGTCACACCCTAGGAGGCTACCCTAGATGTGGACGACACTTAGAGACTATCGCTAGTCCCCAAGCGAACCACTCGATCTCAAGATAGTCATTCAATCATCAAATATAGTGGAAAATATTAGAATAAGGAAAATAAGGTAGTGGGCACCTCAGTTACTTCTACATCAATGAATAAGGGTCGTAGGCCAACAAGAATCAATCTCGACATCTATGACATAGCATAATAAAAATTTTAAGAAACTCAATTCAAAGAGGAAAAGGACCCCAATATCAAAACATCATTTTCTAATCTATGAAGCCTCTACTTCTACAGTCTAGGATGGTACCATGGCTACCACGAACTCAAAAGACTAGCTCAACAAATAAAAGATAATAAATGATATCCTCCGAAAGCAGGGGAGGACTCACTAATCTTTGGAACTAGGGAACTATGAACCTTAATGGTGCGTCTGCTGAAGTCATCTATATCCTGTATCTGCATCATGAAATGATGCAGCGCCGAGTGGCGTCATTACGTGGAATGTATAGTATGTAAAATGGCTGAGTGAAACAATACAGGCATAACTGACATGGGATAATATCAACTCGCAAGATACTCACTCTAAATGACAAATGTCCATCTAAGGTAAGGGAAAGGAGTAGACAATAACTCATCAACATCAATCAAGACCCATACCAACAACTCAACATCAGAGTACTATCAGTGTGGAACCTATCTAAGAGTTTCTCTAACCGACAATCATCATCACCTATGAGCCTATGATGATACAACGAAGCGATGTCATTGCCGCATCCATCCTGTACCTTGCCGGGGTAAAGGACATGGCATCAGTGGATCTACAAATAAAGAACGTCAAGTCCTCTTTTGGGACTAAAGAAACATCCAATTTCACGATTCAATCCTCCCCTACACTGGTCACGTGGTTAATGAGAGTGAGTGGAACTTACTCTTACTCATTTCAGTGCTCAATACTCCTCCCAGGACTCAACATGCTCATAAGACATCCACATCAAGATTTCTCTTCATTTAGTCTCATTTGGACATAGTACATCAACTTGTCTCATCAACCATCAACTCTTAGATTAGGAACAACTCTTTTAGAATGACTTCATGCTCTTTAAAATTTTATGAACATCAATTTTACTCAATATCGTCATTAACATTCTCAGAATCATGACCCACCATCATAAACCACAAGCACATTCATACCATCAAGGCTCTAGACTCATCCCCTAAGTTCATTCTTGCCATCTTTAGTAAAATAACATATAGAGTTTCGTGAAAAAATTCATGAAAATCATTTATGCAGTAAATCAAGTTTGTGATGATCATCAACCTAAGAAAATACATAAAAAAAAGGGTATAGTTTTCATTAAAATACTCAAGAATTTCACATATAAAGTTCATTACATTCAACTATCAACTCAATTCAATCAAGGGGGCACATGGAAGAATATTCCATGCTTTAAGTTAGCCTTACATACCTGTATTGAAGCTTTTAACAATCGACCTCAAGAACTCTTCTCGAACTCCTCAATGTTTACACTGATTTTCTCTCCTCTTTAGCACTAGTCTTTTTCAAGAACTTAGAATAAGGCTTAAAACCTTTTTTATAATTAAAAAGACCTGTTTTGATCAAATATTAAGTCCAGGAGGGGTTTGAAAATGTCACGCCCCGAGAGGGTACTCTAGGCGTGGCTAGCATCTAGAGACTATTGCTAGTCCCCAAGCGAACCACTCAATCTCAGGACAATCATTCAACATCAGGCATAGCGGAAATAATAGAGTAAGGTAGTGAGCTATGTCATTCAGTCTACATTAACAAGAAGGTCAATGGCCAAGAAAACTTAATCTCAACATCGATAGTAAGCAAATGTAAATGCTAACTCAACTCAAAGGAAGAAAAAGACCTCAACGTCAAACCTCAACTCATGTCTATGAAGCCTCTAACTCAACTCATCTAGACAATTTTAAGAAGGTATCATGACAGGCCATGGCTACCCAACTCAATAAAATGAAACAACTAATAACGAAAAAGGCTCCTCCAGATAGCAAGGAGGGCTCACCAATAACTGAACTCAGAATCTCCGAACCTCAACGATGCGTCTGCTGAAGTCCTCTACCTCTTGTATCTGCATCATGAAATGATGCAGCACCGAGTGGCATCAGTACGTGGAATGTACAGTATAGGGATAACATCAACTCAACATCATACTCAGTCAAAATGTCAAATATCTATCTAAAGCAAGAATAAAAAGTAGTGATCTCGAATACTCGACTCAACTCACATCAATGGACTCATGCCCGTCTAGGACAAGAATATGAATAGGTAATAAAACATTAACATCTATCAAGACTCATACCATCATATCAACATTAGAGTTCTATCAAAATGGAACCTAGCTGGGAGTTTCTCTAACCGACAACCATCACCTATGAGCCGGTGATGAAACAGCGAAGCAATGTCGTTGCCACATCCATCCAGTACCCTTCCCGGGGTAAAGGACATCACCATCGGTGGATCCATAAGAAATAACATCAGTTCTCTTTTGGGAAAAGGAAACATCTGCATTGTGGTTCGATCCTCTCTCCTATGCAGGCCACGTAGTTAATGAGTTCGAGTGGAACTCACTCTTACTCATTTCGGTGGTCAATACTCCTCCCAGGAATCAATGCTCATAAAACCTCTATCTCAACCAATCTCATAGAGACTCGAACCCCGTCAATGATCGGTATCTCATAGGGACTCGAACCCCATCATCATTTAACTCATAGGGACTTTAACCCTCTCATCAATCAATCTCATCAATGACTCAAGATTTAGAACAATCATCGGGAATCAATTGAATAGACACATCGATAGAGTTCATTTATAGGGACTCATAAAACAATCAAATTCTATCAACTCATCATCATTCTCTGATCATAATCAACAATCTCAACTCAAGGCTCTAAACTCAATTCTCAAGTTCATTATGCATGCTTTTCAAATAATCATGTAGGGTTATGCAAATTCTCATGAAAGTGTTCAATTCAAGAAAAACAAATAGTATGATGATCATCAACATGGAAAAACATGAAATTTCAAATAAAAATATAGGAAAAACCATCAAGGATCATGCATATAGACTCTCCAAATCATCAACTCATCTATGACCATCTGTGGGATACATGAGAGAACAATCTCATGCTTTTAGTTTAGCCTTACATACCTGGGATGCAGCTATCAATCAAGCTCATCAAGGATATCTTCTCAATTCTCTCAAACTCAAGCTCTTCTCTCCTTTCCTCAAGCCCTAGCCTTGATAGAACATTAGAATAGGACTTAGAATAGGGGTTTTAGACCCTTTTTATGTCGAAAAAACCTTATTAGATCGTGTATAGAGTTTAGGAAGGGTGGGGAATTGATCAGAATGCCCCTCATAATAATTTAGAAATTTTTAACTCCGAAAAGACCCAGTCTGCGATGCGGACTGGTCGCATACTGTGTATTTTCAGAAAAAGTTTCTGAACGAGTTTTCTCAATCCCGTCAAAAATTTTAAAAGAATACAAGTGTTGGTCCGCGATGGGTGCACGATGTGCTCCTGTCGCGTACTAACACTGTTTTGTGTTTTGGATCAAAAAATCATCTTTGGATCGGGTAGATCTAAAAATTGACCGAGACCATTTTCCCACTCAATTTTTTGCACCGATCACAAATCCAGCCTCGAAATCGCCATACGAGCATCAAAAAATGCATTATGCACATACCTTCCTTCTAGAGGTATTTTAATAATTTTACTGGGCACTACAGATTTGGTTTTAATGAAGATTTTAAATGAAGATGATAATGAAATTAATGAAGATGGTGATATTTTTAATGATGATGAAACATAGCCATCATTTAATGCGTTGTTGTAAATTAGAATTTTTGCAAGCTCAAGCCATTGCGAATGCGATAAAATATGGAATTCTCCTTCCCGAAGAATCCGTAGGAGTAGGAGATTCAAATATGGTTCAGTCACAATTAAACACTTCTAATGTTTTCGGTCCTAGTACACATAACCCTTGTAGTAGACAATAGGACTTAGAGGAACTTGCAAAAATGATTGTTGTTACTGGTTTGCCTTTAAGTTTTGCTGAAAATTCGGGTTTTATTCACTATATTCAAATTGTTTATAACCCATCGTTCAATGGTTTTACATGAAATACAATTAAAAATATAGTTTTTTATTATCAAGCACGTCATGTACAATATCTTCATTGTTTATTTGTTTATCATACTTGTAGATTAGCAATTACTTTTGATATGGGTCGTAGTATAATCGGTAATGATTATTTTATAATTATCGGACTTTGGATTGATGAAAATTGGAGTATGCAAAAAAGAATTTTAGGATATAAAAATTGTGAAATGCGTAACACTGATTCTTATATTGCACAAACAATTCTTGATGTTTTACAATTTTATGGTCTTTCTAGTAAAATATTTAGTGTAACTTTAGATAACACTTCTAACAATGAACGTGCTGTTGATTATTTTAAATCGGTTCTTACTCCTAATTATGAAGATGGTTTTCATATTAAATGTGATGCACATATTTTTAATTAATTGTTAGAGATGGTGTTTCATTATTTGAAAATGGTTGTGATAAAGTTGAAATTGCATGCCATTTTATTTTTAAATGTCAAGTAAAGGCTAGACGTAAAGAATTTGAAAATTGGTGTTTTGAATGCAATTTGCCTGTTAGAAAATTCCAAAAATAGTAGCTACTAGGTGGAATTCATATATGAAATGCTTAAAGTAACTTATGAATATAGAGACCCGTTACAATGGTTTGGAATGTCCATAATGCTGATATGACTTACCAACTTGATGAAAACAATTGGAATGATATTAGAGATCTAATTGAATTTTTAAGAGTTTTTTTATTTAGCCCCAGACAAATTTTTGGTCTTTATTATCCTATTATTTGTTCTGTTTTACCAAATCTTTGTGCTATTTCTACTAAATTTGCCCAATTTAAAATAATTCAAAATCTAGAGAACCGTCAAAAATGATTGAAAATTTAAAAAAAAATTCTCAATTCCTCAAATTTATTTAACTACTTGTTTATTTAACCCGACTTACAAAGAAGTAGGTGCATCTCAAATGGTAGATAGCATATATTCAAATTTAGAAATTGAAGGCAATGAGGATAATCAATCACATAATTTGACTGTAGTTAAGAGTAGCATTAGAATAGAAGCTAGGAAATTGTATGATTTAGAAGCATATAATGTAGTAGAAAATGTACAATATCAAGAACCACAACCATCTAAGTGTAGATACAAGGACAACATTGATGACATGTTAGAAAATTATCTTGGACTTAGTACTAATGAAAATAATGATTTTGATGAATACATTAACAAGGCTACAGAAACTATTAATGATGCAGAAGAGAAGCAACAGCTTTGCAATGGTGGAAGAATTGGGGTAAAACTTTTTCAAGACTTCAGCGGGTGGTTTGTGATATCCTAGTTATTCAAGCATCGTTGGTGGCTTCAGAAGGTGCTTTTAGTGCGGCAAGATTCCAATTTGAAGACCACAGACATTCACTAGCAGCAGATAGTTTGGAAGTTTTGGTTTTATTCAAAGATTGGATCGATGCGGAGTGGAGAAATTTAGGGCATCCAATTTTGTCATCTCAATTTGAAGCCGATATAGATAATATTTTATCAGAATCAAGTGAAAACGACATGGATTTTATGGAAGAAAAAGCTCAAGAACTAATTCCAGAAAATGTAACATTAGAATTGTTAGAAACACTTAGGCAAGGTTTTCAAAGTGGTATAAGATATTAGTATATTACAATAAATAAGGTCTAATTGAAACAGAACCGTTCTTAAAAGGTGGTTGTGTAAATTGGGTTATTTTCTAATATCTCTACAATTTAAAGTGACATAATAAAATTATAGGCTATTCGCCTTATTTAAAAAAAAAAGTTATTATCTAGAATTTACTTTTACTTTAAGTTTAAAATTTCTTTTAATATATATTTGCCCCCTTATTTCTCAAATCTTTATCAATTTTAAAATATAAAATGAAACATTCAAAAATTTAAACTTTAAAATTAAAAGTTTATATTTAAAAATTTTGAAAGTCAAACTTTTAAAGTCAAAAGTTTTAAATTTTATATTTAAATTTGAAAAGTTGAAAAATTCGATATTTAAATTTTTAAACTCAAAATTTTAAATTTTATATATAAGGTAACTTCAAAACTTTTATAACCTTTAAAAATCAAACTTCAAAGTTCAAACTTTAAAAAATTTAGATAATGATACTATGACGCTTGGAGTAGTGGTAGAAATGTGAATAGTATGTGGGACACTACTGCTGGTTGCATTAGAAAGGTAACTGCCGAGGTACTGGGGTTTCGAGAGGGGCCTTTTATGGACGGAAGGGCGACTGGTGGTGGAATGAGGAAGTTCAGGCCAAAGTGAAAGATAAGAAGGTTGCTTACATGAAGTGGTTGGAGTGTAGGGATAAAGATGAAAAGCGAATGCTTAAGGAGACATATAAGACGGCTAAGTCAGAAGCAAAGATAGCGGTGACATGTGCTAAGATAACAACTTTTGAGTGTCTATATGAGGAGCTAAGTGATAAAGCCGGGGATAAGAGATTGTATAGGCTCGCTAAAGAGAGGGAAAGAAAAGCTCGCGACCTGGACCAAGTGAAATGCATCAAGGATGAGGAGGGTGTGGTGTTGGTGGATGACACTTCCATTAAACTAAGGTGGCAAGCTTACTTTCGTAAACTCTTAAATGAAAAAGGAGATAGAATCATTGAGCTGGAGGAGTTGACCCACTCCGTAAGTTGTCGTGATTTTGGCTATTGTAGGTAGTTCAAAATTGAGGAGGTTAGAAGGGCTATCAGTAGGATGAAGAGAGGGAGGGCGGTCAGACCCGATGAGATTCCGGTAGATTTTTGGAAGAACATGGTCAAGAATGGTATAAAGTGGTTGACTAGATTGTTCAATGCTATTATGAAGACTGCCAAGATGTCTGATGAATAGAGGAGGAGTACAATCGTTCCATTGTACAAGAACAAAGGGGATATTCAAAACTGTAACAATTACAGGGGTGTCAAGTTCTTAAGTCACACTATGAAGGTCTGGGAGAGAGTGGTGGAGATGAGGGTGAGAAGGGTAATGTATATTTTGGAGAATCAATTTGGATTCATGCCGGGGCGGTCGACTACTGAAGCTATTCACCTTGATCGGAGATTAGTGGAAAAATATAGGGAAAGAAAGAAGGACCTTCATATAGTGTTTATTGGTCTCGAGAAGGCGTATGACAAAGTGCCAAGGGATGTCCTAAGGAGGTGCCTAGAGGCAAAAGGTGTCCCAATGGTATATATCAAGGCGATTAAGGACATGTAAAACGGAGCCAAAACTCGGGTGAGAATGGTGAGAGGAGACTCAGAATATTTTTTTGTTGAGATAGGACTCTATCAAGGATCTGTGTTGAGCCCTTTCCTGTTTGCCCTAGTGATGGATGAGCTGACGCGATTTATTCAGGAGGAGGTTCCATGGTGTACGCTTTTTGCAGTGACATAGTATTGATAGATGAGACTTAAACTAGTGTAAATGATAGGTTGGAGGCATTGAGACACGCCTTGGGTTCCAAAGGATTCAAACTGAGTAGGACCAAAATAGAATACTTGGAGTGCACATTCATTGTTGCGGGGATGAAGCAGACATTGATGTGAGGCTTGCCAATCAACCTATTTCCAAGAGGGAAAACTTTAGGTATCTGGGGTCCATCATCCAGAGTAGTGGCGATATCGACAATCATGTCACACATCGTATTGGGGAAGTTTGGTCTAAATGGAGGCTTACCCCTGGAGTATTGTGTGATAAGAAGATACCACCTAAACTCAAAGGTAAGTTTTACAGAATGGTGGTTAGACCATCTTTGTTGTATGGGGTGGAGCGTTGACCAATAAAAAATTGCACATGTCTAGAAGATGCAGGTTGCAGAGATGAGGATGTTGAAATGGATGTGTGGGCACAAAAGGAGTGATAAGATTAGGAATGAGACCATTCGGGAAAAGCTAGAGGTGGCCCCAGTGGCTGATAAGATGAAGGAAGCGAGACTGCGATGGTTTGGACATGTGCAGAGAAGAGGTACCAATGCTCCTGTAAGGAGGTGCGAAAGGTTGGACTTAGGAGGCGCTAGGAGAAGTTGAGGTAGACCAAAAAAGTACTGGGGAGAGATGATTAGACAGGATATGGCGAGACTTGATCTCACTAAGGACATGACTTTAGATAGGAAGGAGTGAAAGTCGTGAATTAGAGTAGAAGGCTAATAGGTTAGTAGGGTTAGGTAAATGTCTAGCCGTGGGGTAATATAGGGTGTTGTCTTTATCTGCATTATGTGTGTTAAATTTATAGTATTTACATAATATTATGTGCTTTTCAGTAGTAATCGCTCTTCCTATTCCTTTCTTTTCCTTTAAATTTTGTCATATCTAATTTATTCCGCCTATGGGTTGTTAAGATGAGGGTTCCCAGAAAACAACCTCTCTACTTCTATGAGGTAGTGGTAAGGTCTGCGTACATTCTACCCTCCCCAGACCCCACTTGTGGGATTCCACTGGGTATGTTGTTGTCGTTGTTGTTGATAGCTTTAAACTCAAAAACTTAATTTTTGAATATGTATGTTAAAGGAATAAACTTTAAAACGCATAAAGATTTTAAAGTTTAAAGTTTAAACACTTTATATTTTTATACTTGAGAATTGAGATTTTCAAATTGAACTTTCAAAAATACAACTTTATGAATCGTTCAAAGTTCAAACAATTAACCAATAATTAAAAAAATAAAAAAGGGGGAAATTCTGGAATTCCGGTGGTCTAGGCCCGGTTACTACCAGACCGGTAAGGTAAGGGGGAATTTTTCCGATTTTGCCGGTACCGATACTGGTCCAATTCCAGAAAAATATCCTCCCTGTATTATCGATACTGGTTCGGCTCTGATAATTACCGATCCAGTGGTGCCGATACCAATTCCATTGCCAGACTAATTGAAAGAAACACTTTGCTCCAGACATTTTCTTCAAAATAAAATAAAAATTGCACCCAACCATCAAGAATCAAGATATTTATCAAAAATGAAAAAGAAATAAATGTAAAATAGGAGGTTAAAATTTTTTATTCTTCCTTTGGCAACACGAGTTCTAGTTCATAGAGCTTGATACCTAATATGTCAATTTATATTGACTAAAAAGGAATTACTATACTTCAAAAAGGGTGGTGCGTAGTAAGCACGTAAATATTCTCTTATGTATAAGAGGGAGTTAAGTTGGTTAAGCAGGTAGCAGGTTGACATGTCTGCTTGAGCAGCTTGAGAGTACATCTATAACTTTTTCATGTTTTTTTTGTTTTAATTTATTTGTCTTATTTTTAGTGTTCTATGTATTCAAAAATTGCACAAGAAATACTACTAATCATGGTGATTGAAAAATTATCACATAAATATCACTACTAAAAAGGCATTACTATGCTTCAAAAAGAGTGGTGCGTAGTAAGCACGTAAATATTCTCTTATTTATAAGAGGGAGTTAAGTTGGTTAAGCAGGTAGCAGGTTGACATGTCTGTTTGAGTAGCTTGAGAGTACATCTATAATTTTTTGATTTTTTTTCGTTTTACTTTATTTGTATTATTTTTAGTGTTTTATATATTTAAAAATTGCGTAAAAAATACTACTAACCATGATAATAATTGAAAAATTATCACATAAATATTACTATTAAAAAGGAATTACTACGCTTCAAAAAGGGTGGTGCGTAGTAAGCACATAAAAATCTCTTATTTATAAGAGGGAGTTAAACTGCTTAAGCAGGTAACAGATCGACATGTCTGCTTGAGCAGTTAAGAGTACATCTATAACTTTTTGGTGTTTTTCGTTTTAATTTATTTGTCTTAATTTTAATGTTTTATATATTTAAAAATTATGTAAAATACTACTAATCATGATAATTAAAAAATTATTACATAAATATCACTAATAAAAAGGAATTACTATGCTTCAAAAAGGGTGGTGTGTAGTAAGCACATAAATATTCTCTTATGTATAGGGAGTTAAGTTGGTTAAGCAGGTAGCAACTTGACATGTCCGCTTGAGCATCTTGAGTGTTCATCTATAATTTTTCAATTTGTTCGTTTTAATTTATTGGTATTATTTTTAATGTTTTATGTATTTAAAAATTGCGTAAAAAAATACTACGTAGTTGTAACGCCCTAGAAATTATTACAATACCCCTAGACAAAAGATTGCTCGAATAACACATCTTTCCAAACTCTTTTGGTAAATTCGAGGTCGAAAATGCGATCAACACGAAAAATTGTGTGGGAAAATAGTCTTGGTTGATTTTTAGAGCAACCGAATCGAAAGATAACTTTTCAAGGCAAAACGCAATTCCAGAAAAGTACGCGACATATCCGCGTCATGGACTTATACTTAATTTTGATCCTATTATTTTCTACGAGATCATAAAATTGATCGAAAAACGATTTGCGAAAAATTACACATAAAACGCATTTGACAGATGTGATTTATGTGTATTTTATGGAAAATAGTTTTTCAACGCGTTTTAAGTTTTCAATCAAAAAAGAATGAACTGAAGCGCATCGCGGACTTGCCCCATCACGGTACTTGACGTTTCGTTTTAAAAGCAAGGACATTCTAGTCTTTTCCCACACACCCTAGACTAAAACCATATCGTTTTCAACCCTGTATCAATTCCTAAGCGTAAATTTTCAATTATTTACGCTATTCATCTTAAGGATTAGGGATAACGAGAAAAGAGGAGTCTAGGGTTCAATAGATTCAAGGATAATTTTTGTTGTTTGATTCTTCAATCTTCATTTTAGAAATGTAAGGCTACCTAAAATTCTATTTTCGTGCCTAATCTATATTCCTTATCAAGAATTCTAGTGAAGAGTCAAGTCAATTATATTCCTTTGATTTTATGGAGAAATTCTAGAACCCTATTATGAAATCTTTGTTATTCTATCATTATCATGCTAAAAAACTTCGGTATTGAGCACATCCCTTTATATTCTTGAAGTATTACTACAGTTACAGGAAATCTAACTAGTTCGAGAATTATTTTCCCTATTATGTTTTACTATTACTCTATTATCAAGTTAAGATTTGAATGATAAGTCATTATGTTTATATTATTATGACTCTTTTGGAATTCATGAAAAGTTATTTAGTTCAAAGTATGAGTTGCTTAAAGAAGTTCTTCGCATGAGTTATACAAGTAGTCTATTTACAACACAATCTTTTGAGCAAAGCACGTATGTTTTAAAAGAGCAGTTTAGTCAATTAAGGTATTTTGCATTACTATTCATCATGCATAAACTTCAAAATTTGAGAAAACTTGATAGTTTCAAATGCATTATTTTATCAGTAAAGAACATAACAACTTTCTTTTTTTAAAGAAAGCATTACCAGTTATGAGAAAACATTATCAGTTTTGAGAAAGAAAAGCCAGTTTATAGAAAATATGTTGAGCCAAGGCTCAAAGTAACAAATTTTCAGTTTTCCCCTAAAGTGGGACATTTTCACAGTTATTGAGCATAGTGCATGTTTTGGGAGTAATATTGAGCACCGATGCGGGTACGAGTTCAGAGAACTCCAACCCCATAAACTACTTCACCAGCATAGGATAGGATTGTACTAGATGTACAACTTCCCATATGCCACTGAGATGACCCAGTTTATATGGATCCCCAGCACTTCATCCCTTACCCTGACAAGGTATGGGATCACCCTGGCAACGTGGGTCAGATGTTGTATCATCATGAGGCTCAAAGTGATGGTTGTCAGTAAGAGAAACTCCCCAAGTTACAGTATACATAATTTCAAACAAAGATAGAGTTGCATTTATTTATGCATTAAATCAGTTATTTTGCTATAATGCATTACTCATGTTATTAAATTATTTTCAGCATTAAGCCTATGATTTTGAGTTGTGAATCCTAAGTTTTCCTGTTTTGGCCATTTTACATACCGTACATTTCACGTACTGACGTCATTTGGCATTGTATTATTTTATGATGCAAATTCAGGTATCCACATGATAACTGACATTCAGTAAGACAGCTCTCGAGAAGCAGTTGGTGAGACCTCTTCGCTTTCAGAGGACTCTAGTTAGTTTAGTTTATGTATTTTAATTTTACAGTCAGGTAGCCGTGGGCTTTATTGCAGCACCTATCTTCAGTATAGCAGAGTCTTCATGGACACAATTAGTGAGTCAGTCTAGTCTTTCTATTCAGACATTTTAAGCATTATTACTATTTGTTAAAGAGATATTTTCAGGCTTTGTATAAAGCATGATTGAGTTTCTTTGAGTTTTATTAAAAAATTTAAAAGGTTCATCTTGTAAAACTTATGCATACATGTTAAAGTTTCCAGTTGAGCAAGTCAGTTAGGCCAAGGGTTCGCTTAGGGACCATCAATAGATTCCAAGTGTCGGCCACATCCAGGGTGTAGACTCGGGCCGTGACAGTACTAATCATGATAATTGAAAAAATTACCACATAAATATTACTACTAAAGAAGGATTACTACGCTTCAAAAAGGGTGGTGCATAGTAAGCACATAAATATTCTCTTATTTATAAGAGGGAGTTAAGTTGCTTAACCAGATAGCAGGTCCACATATCTGCTTGAACAACTTGAGAGTACATCTATAACTTTTTGATTTTTTTTTGTTTTAATTTATTTGTCTTATTTTTAGTGTTTTATATATTTAAAAATTGCGTAAAAAATAATACTAATCATGAAAATTGAAAAATTATCACATAAATATCATTACAAGAAAGGAATTACTATGCTTCAAAAAGAGTGGTGCGTAGTAAGCACAAAAATATTCTCTTATTTATAAGAGGGAGTTTAGCTACTTAAACAGGTAGCAGGTCGACATGTCTGCTTGAGCAACTTGAGAGTACAATATATAATTTATCGATTTTTTTTTCATTTTAATTTATTTGACTTATTTTTAGTGTTTTATATATTTAATAATTGCATAAAAAATACTACTAACCATAATAATTTAAAAATTATCACATATTAAAAAGGAATTACCAAGCTTCAAAAAGGGTGGTGTGTAGTAAGCACATAAATATTTTCTTATTTAAAAGAGGGAGTTAAGCTGCTTGATCAGGTAACACGTCGACATGTCTGCTTGTGCAGCTTGAGAGCGCATCTATAATTTTTTAATTTTTTTTATTTTGATTTATTTGTCTTATTTTTGGTGTTTTATATATTTGAAATTTCGTAAGAAATACTACTAATCATGATAATTGAAAAATTATCACATAAATAGTACTACTAAAGAGGAATTACTACTCTTAAAAAAAGGGTGGCGTGTAGTAAGCACATAAATATTCTCTTATTTATAAGAGGGAGTTATGATGCTGAAGTAGGTAGGAGGTCGACATGTGTGGTAGAGCTGCTTGAGAGTACAGCTATAGTTTTTCGATGTCTTTTTCATTTTAATCTTGTTTCTCTTATTTGTAGTGTTTTATATATTTATAAATATACATAAAAAATACTGCTAATCATATTGAAAAATTATCACATAAATATTACTACTAAAAAGGAATTACTACGCTTCAAAAGGGTGGTGCGTAGTAAGCACATACATATTCTCTTATTTATAAGAGGAAGTTAAGTTGCTTAAGCAGGTAGCAGGACGATATGTCTGCTTGAGCAGCTAGAGAGTACATCTATAATTTTTTGATGTTTTTTTCATTTTAATTTATTTATCTTATTTTTAGTGTTTTATGTATTTTAAAATTGCATAAAAGATACTTCTAATCATGATCATTGAAAAATTATCACATAAATATTACTAATAAAAAGGAATTACTACGCTTCAAAAAGGGTGGTCCATAGTAAGCACACAAATATTTTCTTATTTTTAAGAGGGAGTTAAGCTGCTTAAGTAGGTAGCACGTCGACATATCTGCTAGAGCAGCTTGAGAGTACATCTATAATTTTGTATGTCTTTTTCATTTTAATTTATTTGTTTTATTTTTAGTGTTTTATATATAAAAATTGCGTAAAAAATACTACAAATGATGATAATTGAAAAATTATCACATAAATATTACTACTAAAAAGGAATTACCACGCTTCAAAAAGGGTGGTGCATAGTAAGCACACAAATATTTTCTTATTTATAAGAGGGAGTTAAGCTGCTTAAGTAGGTAGCACGTCGACATATCCGCTAGAGCAGCTTGAGAGTACATCTATAATTTTTTGATGTTTTTTTCATTTTTATTTATTTGTCTTATTTTTAATGTTTTATATATTTAAAAATTGCATAAAAAATACTACTTATCATGATAATTGACAAATTATCACATAAATATTACTTCTAAAAAGGAATTACTACGCTTTAAAAAAGAGTGGTGCATAGTAAGCACATAAATATTCTCTTATTTATAAGAGGGAGTTAAGCTGTTTAAGCAGGTAGCAGGTCGACATGTCTGTTTGTGTAACTTGAGAGTATATCTATAATTTTCATTGTTTTTATTTTAAATTTATTTTTCTTATTTTTAGTGTTTTATATATTTAAAAATTGCGTAAAAATACTATTAATCATAATAATTGAAAATTTTAAGATATTGATAAAAAAAAATTAAAATAGGAGGTTAAGATTTTTTATTCTTCCTTTGGCAACTTGACTTCTAGTTCTTAGAGCTTGATTCCAAATATTTCAAAAAAAATTTGACTAAAACGCAATTGCTAGCTTCAAAAAGGGTGGTGCGCAGTAAGCACATAAATATTCTTTTATTTATAAGAGGGAGTTAAGCTACTTAATTAAATAGTTGGTCGACATGTTTGCTTGGGTAGCTTGAAAGTATATTTATAATTTTTTGATATTTTTTCGTTTTAATTTATTTGTCTTGCTTTTATTGTTTTATATATTTAAAAATTGCGTAAAAATACTACTAATAATGATAATTGAAAATTAAAAAGTTTTAAAAATATGTTGCGTAAAAGTATAAAAAAAAATACTATAAATCATGATATTTGACAACTTCAATTTTTTTAAAAACAAATAAAAAATTCAATTGATTATTAAAATTTATCTATTGACGTCACATAAAAGGGACAAAAGAAATAACATGCATTATTTAATTAGGAAAACTACGTAAAAATTACTATGAATCTAGATAATTAACAATAGTAATCTATCTATATATGAAAATTAAAGAAAAGATACGATAAATCATAAGAATTAACAACTTAAAATATTTAAAAGACATACAAAAAATTCAATTAACACTCGAATCAGTGTCGCATAAATAAGGATAGATGGATAACATATGTTATATAAAAATGACGTAAAAGTAATATAGATCAAAAAATAAAAAAAATTAACCTTTGAAATTTCATTGGTGCTACATAATTTAGGACAAAGGGAATACCATATGTTATTTAAAAAACTACTTAAAGAAGCACTATAATTCACAATAATTAATAATGTAAAATCTTAAAAAATCATATTAAAATTTAATTAACTTGTATATTCTATTTATATCACATACTTTGAGACACAAAAATAACAAATAGCACAGACGCCGATATCTAGTTAATATATTAAAAGAATTAGGGGTATCCAAATATGGTGTTCAAGGAAACAGGATTTAGTGGTGAAGGAAGTGAGCTGTCTTTTCCGTTTATCCTATTTTTGACAGATAATATTAACTGAGACTTGTTAGTGGGACATTATATTCCACTGGCAATTTTTTTGTTTTTTAAAGAATAAACAAGAATGCCCTTGATTCCTTGTGAGAATGAATGGAGGTGTTTATACACATTTTTACATTATTTTACACCTTATATATAATTATACAATATATATACACTCATACATAAAGTTATATAATATATCTATATTGTCTAAGTATGTATACACATTGATTATATATATTTACAATACTAGAAAATCCAAAATCACCATGGAGGGGGCACTATTTTACAAAAAGAAATGGGATCATCTTGGTAAACTTACAAAAATTGGACCAACAAGTATAGTAATTTTATCCCAATCCTCACACAGTGAAATTTTATATATATAAATATTGTATAGAAATATATAATTTATTGTATAATACTTTATTGGACTAACAAGTATAGTAATTTTGGCTGGTGCATTTCACCCTAAAATAAAAGAGAGAGAAAAACTAAAATAATATTGATGATAAATATTTTTGCTATTAAAATGTTAATTAAAATTTATATTAAATGATCAATATTTTGACTGAGATGCTACTTTGCATTCAGTACTATTATTACTTTTTTTTCTTTAAAAAAAGGGACTTCTACTTGACACTAAACACAGGCTAACCCATTATCTTTAATTATCCACTTTACGATTTTGGGATGTCCGACAATACTTGTCCAATTTATGAAATTAAAAAACAATTTATACTTAGAGAGTGTTTAGTTTGGAGGAAAATTTGGTTGGCTTAAATATTTTGAAAAATGTTTTACAAATCAACTCCTTTTCTTCAAATTTAAGAAAATAATTTCTTTCCAAAAAATAGAAAAAATATTTTTGAAAACTCTCCTCTAATCTCAAATTAAATTTTTTTCCTCTCATCCCCTCCATGACCCCCCCCCCCCCCCACACACACACAATAAAAAAAAATTAAAAATAAAATAAAATTAAAAGTTTATTTTTAAAAAATATTTCATAATTTGTGAATTTCATTATTTTTGCCCCATCAGTTTGCCCACCCACCCAACCCCCTCCCCAAAATATCAAAAGTTTATCTAAAAAAAAAACAAAATTTAAAAGTTTTATCTTTTTACCCCCCCTCGCTACTCCTCCCCACCCCCAAAAAAATCAGCCGCCCACTCCCTACTCCATAAAAAAATTTACTTTTTAAAATATTTTATAATTTAAAAAATTTATTTGTTTACTTTATTCGTACCTCTACCCCTACCAGGCCCCATGCCCCATCCCCAAACCTCTTACAAAATTCATGTAACAACCTGGCCCAATACTATGAAGTATTGTCCGCTCTTGGGCCTAGTCCATCACGGATTTGTCCCTTTGAGCTCACCCCAAAAGGCGCCTCACAGTATTAAGTTCAAGCTTTTACTTAAATACCCAACATCTCTCCTGTGTTTTGTCGATGTGGGACATCTCATCTCAAGATGGATTGTTACATACACCCCCTCTATGGACTCAACGTCCTCGCTGAGGTTTGCCCCACCGTATAGGATTTGCCTAGACTCAGCACTGAGGTTTGCCCCGCGTCACCGGAATTCGCCTAAACTCAATTAGCACTGAGGTTCGCCCCGCGTAACAGGGATTTGCCTAAACTCAATTGAACTCTAGCCCCACATCGACAAGGCCGACACAGGAGTGGCTCTGATACCATCTGTAACGATCTGGCCCAACACTGTGAAGTATTGTCCGCTCTTGGGCCTAGCCCATCACGGATTTGTCCCTTTGGGCTCACCCCAAAAGGCGCCTCACAGTATTAGGTTCAAGCCTTTAGTTAAATACCCAACATCTGTCTTGTGTTTTGCCGATGTGGGACATCTCATCTCAAGATGGTGTCACGCCCCGGGAGGGTACCCTGGGCGTGGCCGGCACTCAGAGACTATTTCTAGCCCCTGAGCGAACCACTTAGCCTCCTCACATCATTCAACATCAAGATAGCGGAAGTAACATCAAAGGAATACCTTAAATAAGGGCCCAATGGCCAACATCAATCTCAACATGAACTAAGTAAGGGAAATATTACTCAGTTCAAAAAGGAAACATCTGCATCAATCCTCGACATCATGTCTACAAAGCCTCTAATTCTAACTCGACTGCCTAAGAGTGGTGCCGTGACATGCCATGGCTACCAGACTCAATGAATAAAGAAAAAAAAACATAAGTAGAAGGGTTTCCTCCGGAAAGCAAGGAGGCTCACCAACTCAGAACTCGAACTCTGCGGCTTCAACGGTGCATCTGCTGAAGTCCTCTAACTCCTGTATCTGCATCATAAAACGATGCAGCGCCAAATGGCGTCAGTACGTGGAATGTACTGGCATGTAAAATAGCTGAATAATAGGGTAAGTACACAGCATAAAGAAACATCAACTCAACATCATATTCCATCAGAATGTCAGTGTCTATCTAAGGCAAGAGATTAGAATAGACAGTTGACTCATCAACCTCTCATCTCCACATCGCCATCACATCAAAGGGACATCACATCGACTCAGGGGAACATCAACATCGACTCAAGGGACATCAACATCGACTCAAGGGAACATCAACATCGACTCAAGGGAACATCAACATCGACTCAACATCACATCAACATCAGAGTTCTATCAAAGGAACTTAACTGGGAGTTTCTCTAACCGACAACCATCACTTATGAGCCAGTGATGATACAACGAAGCGATGCCGTTGCCACATCCATCCAATACCCTGCCCGGGGTAAAGGACATCACATCAGTGGATCCACAAGAAACATCAAAAACATCAGTCCACTTTTGGGACAAGATAGGAGCCATCCGCATTGCGGTTCAATCCTCTCTTCCTACGCGGGCCACGTAGTTAATGGGTTCGAGTGGGACTCACTCTCTACCCATTTCGGTGCTCAATACTCCTCCCAGAACTCGACATGCTCATAAACATCATCATCATCATCATCATCAGTCCCAGAGGGACATGGTACATCATCATCAGTCACATAAGGACATGGTATACTAATTAATACCTCAACATCAACATCGGTCCCAGAGGGACATAGTATAAAACATCAACATCAACATCAGTCCCATAGGAACATTGTACCTCAACATCAACATCACCTCACCTCGTCACATCAACATCAACATCATAGACTCAAGATTTCTTTTTAGAAATTAGACCTTGAATTTTAAGACATCGTAATACATCATTCTCATCAACATCATCATCAAGACTCTCATCAAATGTGAAACACAATCACAGCATCATCATCGTCAAGGCTCTAGACTCATCCCCTAAATTCATTATGCATGCTTTTCAATTTGCAATTCATATAGGGTTTGTAAATGCACTTACAAAAAATGAGTTAAGTATAAAACAAAGTAATGATGATCATCAATTTCTGTAAGAAAATCATTTATACATAGAATACGTAAATTTTTAACATGCATCAACTCTTTACATCAACCTCATCATCAATGACTCTAATCATCAGTTCTCAGAAGGGCACATGGGAGAACATTCCCATGCTTTAAGTTAGCCTTACATACCTGGAAAGTTTTGCTAACACAAAGAAGCACACCCTCCCCTTGATCTCCTCAATCCTCTCTTCCTTCAAGCCCTACCTTAGGTGACTCTTAGGAAGAACGCTTAGAATTTAGGTTTTTGAAACCCTTTTCTTCGAAAACTGACCTTAATTAGGTGTAGGGGGACGTTTAGAATAATTAGGAATGGACTAAATTGCCCTCCATAATTTAAAAGAATTACTCTCCCGTCTGAAATAACACAGTCCGCGACGCGGACCTGTCGCGGACAGTGTATTTTCGGAAACTCAACTCCGTCGAAAATTTTACGAAAAAGATAAGTGTGTCTCCGCGACCAGTCCGCGACGTGGTTCCGTCGCGGAGGCTCACTGTTTTTCGTTTTGGAACGAAAAATTATCTTTTGACTCGGTTGCTCTAAAATTCGACCGAGACCCTCTTCCCACTCCATTTTCAGTGCTGATCACGAATCCACTCTCGAATTTTCAATCTGAGCATTGGAAGACGCGTTTTACGCGCACCTCTCCTCTAGGGGTATTTTAGTAATTAGCGGGGCATTACAGATGGGTTGTCCCACATCGGCAAAACACAGGAGAGATGTTAGGTATTTAAGTAAAGGCTTGAACCTAATACTGTGAGGCGCCTTTTGGGGTGAGCCCAAAGGGACAAATCCGTGATGGGCTAGGCCCAAGAGCGGACAATACTTCACAGTGTTGGGCCAGGTCGTTACAATTCAACCCCACCCCACCCCCCCACCCCAAATAAAAAAAAATTAAAAATTTAGTTTTTGAAAAAAAATTTAAAAAATTCAATTTTTTACTCTAGTCCGCTCCCCCAACCCCAGTCCCCACCCCTCAAAACAAATTAAAAATTTACTTTAAGAAAAGTTTTCCGTTGAAATTTTCGGTGTTTTATTTCACCACGCTCCCCCCCCACCCCCCCCCCACCACCACCACCACCCCCCACACACAAAAAAATATTTTTAAAAAATTTTAAAATTTAAAATTTTTTAAAACCCCCCCCCCCCTCAACCCCTAAATAAAAATTAAATATTTATTTTTAAATAATATTTCAAATCATGAAATATTTCATGTTAGAAACTATTTTCCTAAAAATATCTTCTACTCTCTGGCAAAAAATAAAAGATATTTTCTAAGAAATATTTTCATTCACTAACCAAACAATAGAAAATATTCTTCACTCACCAACCAAACATGAGAAAATGAATTAGAAACCAACTTATTTTTTAAGAAAACATTTTTCATGGAAAATATTTTCGTCCATACCAGACGCAACCTTTGTTCCTAATTTACTCTTATCATTAATTGTAACTATTTCCCTATTATATTTTCAAGAAATTATATTTATTATATTCAAATGGTGATGTATTAAAATTACCTCTACTCATAATTGGGGATCCAACTAAAATGCATACTCACGTTGCTCATTTAAAAATTATAATTTTTTATTAATATAAAATTTTCTATTAATTATGCCAATGCCTTGTTCATTCCCTCCTTTTTTTTTTAATCTCTTATTCTTAATTAGGATATTAGAGACTCAAACGTGAAATAAATTTTCTTGTTCATATTCTTTAAATCTATATCATTATTATGGTGGGGTGGGGATAGAAATATGAGAAAATGTTATGTTTATTCTTTTTATTTTGAATTTCGGTAGGAGTGGGGACTCAGATTGATTCTCCTACGGAAGAGTGATAGAAGTCTTTGTAAGAATTTCAAGGTTATTTCAAAGTGAAAATATTTTCACTCAATGGCTTTTGGTGATGGATTTAGAGATTAAGAGGGATAAGAGGAAGAAGATTATTTATGTCCAATCGAGGACTAGATAGGGAGGCCTGACTCCTGCCCTTTCTTGGGAGATATAGTTAAATTTGAGTAGTTTGGGGACTTGGAGTAGTAGTGGGGATGTGAACAACATGTGAGACACTACTACTGGTTGCATTAGAAAAGTAGGTACCGAGATACTAGGGGTATCGAGAGGGACCTTTGGTAGACGTCAAGGTGATTGGTGGCGAAATAGAAAAGTCCAAGGCAAAGTGAAAGCTAAGAAGGTTGCCTATACAAAGTGGTTGAAATGTATGGATGAGGATGAAAAATTAAGGCTTAAGGATATCTATAAAACAAGAAGACAAAAATGCAGACGACGGTCATGACTGATAAGACAGCAACATTTCAACGTTTATATGTCGAGATAGGAGAAAAGGATGAGATAAGAGATTGTATAAGCTCGCAAAAGAGAGAGAGAGAGAAAAACTCGTGACTTGGATCAAGTGAAGTGTATCAAGGATAGGGATGATGAGGTGTTGGTGGACGAGACTTCCATTAAGCAAAGGTGGCAAGCTTACTTTCACAAACTCTTAAATAAAAAGGGGGACAAAGATATTGAGTTGGGTGATTTGACGCACTGTAATAGTCATTGAGATTTTGGTTACCATAGGCATTTTAGGGTTGAGGAGGTTAAATGTGCTATTAGTAACATGAACAAAGGGAGAGAGATCGGACCCGATGGGCTTCTGATGGACTTTTGGAAGAGCACTGTCAAAGATGGTATGAAGTGGTTATTTTGTAGACTGCTAAGATGCCCGACGAATGGAGGAAGAGTATAATGGTTCCATTGCACAAGAACAACAGTGATATTCAAAATTGTAATAAGTATAGGGGTATCAAGTTGTTAAGACAAATTATGAAAGTCTGCGAAGTGTGGAGATGAGGGTGAGAAGAGGAATGTCTATTTCAGAGAATCAATTCGTATTCATGCCAGGGTGATTTAATACTGAAGCAATCCATCTTGTTCGGAGACTAGTGAAGAAATGTAAGGAAAGAAAAGTAGATCTTCATATGATATTCATTGATCTTAAGGATATATATGACAAAGTTTTGAAGAATATCCTATGGAGGTGTTTAGAAGTAAATGGTATTTCAATTGTGTATATTAGGATAATAAAGGATATGTATGATGGAGCCAAAACTCGAGTAAGAACGACGGAAGGAAACTCAAAGTATTTTCTTATTGAGATGAGACTTCATTAAATATCTGTGACCCCTTTTTTTGCCTTAGTGATGGATGAGTTGACACGGTCTATTCAGGAGGAGGTTCCGTCGTGTGTGTTATATGCGGATGACATAGTACTGATTGATTAAATTCGGATAAAGTTAATGATAGGTTGGAGGTCTGGAGACATACTTTGGAGTTCAAATTGAGTAGGACCAAAATAGAATACTCGAAGTGCAAATTTAATGTTGCAAGAAATGAAGCAAACATTGAAGTGAAGCTTGCCACTCAATCTTCCCAAGGAGAAAGCTTTGAATATCTTAAGTCCATCATTTAGTGTAGTGGTGATATTGATGATGATGTCACACACCGTATTCGGGTAGCATAGATGAAATAGAGACTTACCTCTGGAGTATTGTGTGATAAGAATATACTATCTAAACTTAAAGGTAAGTTTTATAGAATGGTGGTTAGACCTTCTTTGATATATGGGGTGAAGTACTGTCCAGTTAAAAACTTGCAGGTTGCGAAGATGAAGATGTTGAGATGGATGTGTGGACATATCAGGGCTAATAAGATTAGGAATAAGATCATTCATAGAAGTTAGGGATAACCTCTATAGAGACAAGATGAGAAAAGTGAGATTGCAATGATTTGAGCATGTGTAGATGAAGAGTGTAGACGCCATTATTAGGAGGTGCGAGAGGTTGAATTAGGTGCAAAACGGAAAGGAACGGTATACTAAAAAAGTATTAGGGGGAGGTAATTAGACAGGATATAGCGCAACTTCGTATCATCGAGGACATGACCTTAGATAGAAAGGATTGAAGGTCGCGTATTAAGGTAGAAGATTAGTAGGCTAGTAAGGGTAGGATGATTTCTTGCCTTGTGATATAATAGTTTAGTAGGATTAGTCACGTCTTTATATATTGTGTCGTTATTATCAGTCCTTTTTTTGCTACTTTTACTGTATTTATAGAATTATCAATTGCTACTCTAGTCGCTTTTTAATATCTAACATTTTCTGCTATTGGGGCTGATATATTTAAGTTGATGATCTTTCAGAAACAATATCTCTATCTTTATGAGGTATTGGTAAAGTCTGTGTACATTTTACCCTCTCCAAACCCTACTTGTGGGATTTCATTGGGTATGTTGTTGTTGTTGTTGTTGTTGTTGTTTGTTTTGAATTTTGGATACACCCAAAATAAAATTTTTATATATGTACATTGTTGCTTAATTAAATCTTCTATTTAAACTAATTATTTTTATATGAGTATCATCATTCTTTTTCTCCTTTTTCCTTCCTTGTTTAAGATGGATTTTTTTTTAAAAAAAATTATGAAAAAATTCAAAAAAAAAAAAATGGAAGAGAGAGGAGGTGGGGTGGGGGTGGGTATGAGTTGTAAAAAATAAAGGACTGGCTTTTTTTATTTTTTTTTATTTCAAATCAGGCAATCATATGAGATCATATATTAAGTTATAACAAATTATCTTAAGACGAAGGTCTAAAATGCCTATAAATTGTGAGATTTAGAAATAAGGATATTTGAGTTAAAAAATTGATATTGGGTATTTTTGGACTAAAAATTTGAGATAATTAGAGATTGAAAGGTGGATAAAACATGAGAAATTCGAGAGAGGAGTGACAAAAAAGTCTCTAATTAAAAAAAGGTGACATGTTGACCAAGGCCAAGTCAAATCTTCTATTAATTAGTGGATTAAGTTAAATGGGGGTTGAAGTATAATTTTAAAACTTGTTAAACTTTAAAAAATACAACATATCACAAAAGGTGGGGTGAAAAAGTCATTTCAAAATGTTGACTGGACAGGTAATATTTGAAAAGGTTAAAATCATTTCAACTGTACTTGTCAGTTACTTTTTGCTTCAACTTCTTCAACACACCTCTCTCTTTTCAAAATTTCTCTCCAGAAACGACCCAGCAACTTGCAACAAGTCCACAACAACTCTACAACAACTCGAAGGTAACTCACAATAAATTCGTTTTTAATTTTTTTTCTTGATTCACCCTCTTCGTCTTTTTCGTCGCCACCTTCTTAGTAAATGGTTAAAAAAAACTTCTTTTTTCATTTCATTAGGATTTTTGCGTTTTTAAAATGAAAATGTTGTTTTAAATTTTTTTTTTTTTAAAAAAGAAAAAAACATGGATGTTCAGGTTTTATGTTTTTGTTGAAGTAAAAATAGTGATATAGGTTAAGAAATAAAAGAGGATGATATATTTCATTTTTGCATGTCCTAATAAATACTCCAACAACGTACTTGGTGCCCTGGTATGCTACTGTTATGGATTTTTACAAAATTTGTTATTTTGTTGGCCTGGTATGGTATATTGTTATGGGTTTTTACATATTTAGTTATTTCGTTGCCTTGGTATGGTTTATGGGTTTTTACATGTTTTGTTTTTGTAAACAACAAATATGTGTGTGTATATTTCATTATTTTGTTGTTATTGTTTTGCTCACTTCTTAATGGTTGGGTGGTAATGCTTAAAAAAATACATCATTGTTGTAGAACTTAAGCACATATGTGATTGAATCGCACATATGTCCTATGAATAGTTAAAGTTATTTTGAAACTAGTGCAGCAACTAGTGCAATAACTGCTAAAACTAGTACAACAACAGTTGAAACTAGTGCAGTAATTGATACAACAACTGCTTAAACTAGTTCAATAATTGTTGAAATTAGTGCGGTAACTGGACAACAACTGCTAAAACTAGTTCAATAATTGCTGAAACTAGTGCAATACTGGTACAACAACTGCTAAAACTAATTCAACAATTGTTGAAATAACTACTGAACAATAACTAAAACTTTTATATAACAATTGCTGAAGTTACTGCTTCTCAACTTCAGCAGCTAGGGCAAGTTAACATAAAATGTGTTAAAAATTATTGATGTTGCTTTAGTAACTCAGTGAATTATTTTGTTTAAGAAAATTATTTTATTTACTTATTTGATCATCTGCAAATTCCTCTATAAAAATGATGTATTTCCCTCTCTAAAAATTTTTCTTTAGGAATTTCCCAGGTATATTCGGGCGGTACAGGTTTGATTTCTTCTAAGTATGTAAAAAGATGCGTCTTTACCTTATAATATGGAGATGAATACTCATAAATGCACCTTTCATAATCATCACTGTATTGACATCGAAGCGCTGCCATAGCATGTGGACATGGTATGTTGTCAAGGTCAAAGACTCTACAAGTGCAAGATATACATTGCAAATTAACCGTTACAACTGCATTGTGACCAGTGACAAGATATTTGTAGTTGACAGTTTGATGAACCAATAGTTTACTCCTTAAATTGACATTTTTGGTGATTTTTTGTTCTATCTTTGGAACAAAGATAGTTGATACATTGATGAACACATTGCGTCTCTCATGAAACTTTTCTCTGG
The DNA here is from genome assembly GCA_029948455.1 of Solanum rostratum. Taxonomy (NCBI): domain Eukaryota; kingdom Viridiplantae; phylum Streptophyta; class Magnoliopsida; order Solanales; family Solanaceae; genus Solanum; species Solanum rostratum. The sequence goes on from CM057053.1 coordinate 59,335,951, forward strand.
ATAGAGTAGCAATTGGATATTCTCTTTCATCAAGAAGCATTGCGTTAATCGACTCAACAATATTTGACGTCATGTTTTTGTACCTATAAAAAACAAGTAAAACTGTCAATATTACTAGAAGCAACAATTTTAACAACTGCTGCATTTAAATCAATAATTGTTGCACTTTCATGCATCTGATATAACAGATGCTGAAATATATGCAACAATTGTTGTAATTTCTAGAATTTTTACACACAACTATTAAGAAAAATATGCAAAAGAACTCAACACAAGAGATTTACCTGTTTCTCGAAAAGAATGCCCTGCTCCATCTGTGTAATCCAACATGTTCCAAGTGTGCGACAGCTCCTGGAACCATATCTCTTATTTGGTTGAAGTGATCATTATTCATCCACATTATATGCTTTTGCTTCTTTATAAAAGTGGAAGATGATTTTTCCATTGTGAAATATTTCAGATATTTTCTCCAAGATGCCTCATGCAACAACTATAATGAGCCGAAGGAAATACAATCTCAACCATATTTCTAATACTTGTATGTCTATCACAAAAAATGCATAATTCAGGGGTATCATCCACAAAACTGCTCATCTGCTCGAAGAACTATCGATATAAGGCATCATACTTAGTGTCAGCTACACAAAATGCCACCAAAAAAATATATGATCTTCTGCATCTTGTGCTACTACAGATAACAACACGCCTCCATATTTACTATTCAAAAATGTTCCATCCACAGCTAGGACTTTTCGAATATGTCAAAAACCACCAATGCAAGCTCCATAGGCAACAAAAAAAGAATACTTGAACCTACCATTTTCATCAAGCTGCAATCTGTCTTACTTTCTGGATTTATCATCATAAGCATATAATGGTAAGCATCAAGCACTGCATAATCGTGCTCATGTGTCCCCCTTACCAAAGCCTTTGCGATCTCACTTTCCTTCCAAACATTCCAATAGCTAACCTTGCAGCCCAATTCAATACGAATTGAATTCTTAATATCTCTTGTGGAAGGACCTTTACCTTTTGGGAACCTATCCTTGAAGTATGCACCAATGAATTTTGCCGTGGTGTGGGGATTATGGTTCGTGAGATGTTATGAACCACATATGCATTTTTCATACTTTCTAATGTAAAACCTATCAGAACTTTGGAGCTTTACAACTCTCAACCACCACTTGCATTCGGGATGATTTCACACAATACACAACACGCGAATTGATCACCTTCTTCATTCGAAAATCTTTCTTCACACAAGTAATTTTCAAGGCAATATCTAACTCTTGCTTATTCTTGAATGACATACCAATGTAAAAACCAGTTTCATCATCTTGAGCATGACTAGACTATGATGATTGTGTGGTTCCTAGTGTATTGCTGACAACTTTAGGAGGAGGAGTAGGAGTCTGAGGAGTATTTTGTGCACCAACGCTTTCTTTGTCTAAAATGTCCATGTCCGTCGAATCACATTCATCATTTAATATTTTTTGATTTTGAAAATTTTCTGTCAATCTTTCAACCACGTATACCCTTAAAATAGATCTACCTTCATCTTCCAAATAAGTACGCATACTTATTTGATTTTTTATCCTAAATGGAGTGGCCCTTTACTTTTCACCGCAACTATACATGTAGGTGATGGCAAGATCTTTCAATTCACAATCTAGTTCGCAGTAGGATATGACTGTGTTTGCAAAATCTTCATACGTGACATCTCGATCCACCATCATTGCTATTGTCTCTACCATTCTTTATTTTTTCAACGCCAAATATAACGATTGCTGAATTCGACTCATTCACCATTGCAATTCACTCCTATTGTTATTTTATCCCCCATTGATAGTATGGACGTCTGTACCTATATTATGATTTAAAAGAAAATTAATCATGATTTTGTTTTGATTCTGCCTGCAACTGATGCAACAGTTGTTGAATATTTTTAAACAATTATTGAAACACACTCAGTAACTCATGCAACAATTGTTAAAATATATTCAACAATTGCTAAAATAGCAGCTAGAGCATGTGCAACAATTTTAGCAATTGCTAGATATATTTTAACAATTGTTACATGAGTTACTGAATGTGTTTCAACAATTGTTGAAATATTCAGCAATTATTAAAACAACAACTAGAACACGTGCAATGGTTTTAGCAATTGTTGAATACATTTCAATAATTGTTGCATGAGTTACTCAATGTGTTTCAACAATTGTTGAACACTATTCAACAATTGTTAAAACCACAGCTAGAGCACGTGCAACGGTTTTAGCAACTGCTGAATTATATTTCAACGGTTGTTGGATGAGTTACTAAATGTGTTTCAACAATTGTTAAGCAATATTCAACAATTGCTAAAACAACAGCTAGAGCACGTGCAACATTTGCTTGAAGTATATTTCAGCAATTGTTGAAACGAATTCAACCGAAATAATAGATAAACCCAGATGAGCAATATAGACAAAACAATAGTATTAACTTACCAAAATGGTCGAAAATCACCTCACACAACGAATTTAGTATCAAATCGACGAAAATTCAAATTCTTTCTCAAATGCAAAAGATTTTCGAGAAAAAAATGCTATGCTCTCTCCTTTCTTCTTCCCAACACAATAGTAACAACAATCACAAAAAACAACAATAATAACACAAGGAGAAGAAGAAGGAGAAGAAGAAGAGAAGAAAGAAAATGGTGCGAAATGGTCGTTGGAGGTGGGTTATGTGGATGCACAACTTTTTATTATTTTTTTAATATATTAGGGTTAATAAAGGTTGGGTCAAAATGTAAAAAAAAAAATTAAGGACTTGTTAAAAAAGTGATCAAAGCTTATTAATTATTAACCCTAAAATGGTCACTTACCCTCAATACTTAAAACACTTATCACTCTTTTTAATTTTTAAGACTTTAATATTATCTTTAATGCTTATTAATTATTAACCCTAAAATGGTCACTTACCCTCAATACTTAAAACACTTATCACTCTTTTTAATTTTTAAGACTTTAATATTATCTTTAATTAACTCACCCATGAAACATAATTTTGTACCAATTTAAATGGTTGAAGCCCATGAACAAAAAATTAAAGCGGAAAAGAAAAAAAGTAAACATTAGACAAACCTATATAAATGCAATCCAGGCAACCATGCGAAAAGGGACCAAAAGCTTCTCCTATAATTTTTCTTGCAGAACCCCAATTTGCATATAGGTCAGTCTCCTCTTGCTTTTGGATTTTTGTATTCCGATCCAAAAATCTTGTTTGGGTTTTCTTTTTTGCTACATTTAATATTTTGGGTATGTTTCAAATTTTTGTTTTTGTTTTGTTGTTACACTGTTAAAGTTGGTAGTTTTTTTTTTTTCTGAATCCAAGGAGCTTTCTTGTGCTGTTTTGGGTGAATTAACGTTTTTTCTCATTTGGTATTCTATGTTTATTGGTTGTGTTCAACTAGTGATCATATTTCTTTGTTATTTGGTTTAATGAGCTTTGTTTTAGGAATTGAATTCCTACTTGCAATTCTTTGATTGCGAAACCATGTTAATTTGATGGCTATTTGAATTGGAAGTATCTGTTAATCATGATCTGTTTAAAGAGACAGTGGTAGAGCCAGGATTTTTACCGGAGGGTTTAGTATTCAAAATATGAAAAAGTAAACGTAGAAAGAAGCCGAAGTAGATTTAACATCTACTTTATATATACATGAAAGGTAATTTTTAACTATATATAACCAATATAATTTTTCGTTGAAGAGAGGGTGCAGAACCCCTTGGCCCTACCTAGCTCTACCCTTGATTAGACACCAATTCCCATTTATGAGTAGTAAAGTAAAAATTCTTTTTAGTTGATTGTTGAACAAGACAAAGCATGTGAGAAAAAGAATTTAAGAAGCATAATGAAAAGAGATAAAAACTAGCTTGTAAGTAGTTTCAGGATATTTGAAAAATAGCGGAAAGTTCCAATCTTATGTTATAAATGTTTTTGTGTTTGTGTAAAAGGCTGAGCATCTATGATTTCAGAAGTTTTATTGGGAACTTAGAACATAAGTGAATGATTGCAGCAAATTCTACAAAATTGTGAATGATTATACTTTTCTTACATGTTCGGCCATTAGATTTTCTATAGCCACTATAAATAGTCTAGTGAATCCTCAAAATACTGAATATAGAACCAAATGGATACAAAATAATTCATGTAGCATACTCTTGCTTATGTGGGATTGATGTGTAGTTGAGTGTTGTTGTTGCTCGGACTCTTCAAAAATGTCAATAGGTGCGTGTTAGGTCCTCCAAAAATAGTGTATATTTTGAAGGATCCGACACGGGTGTAGCAGCACTTTTGGAGAGTCCGAGCAACTTAGGTTGAGTGACTGCTTAATACTCCACTGCTAAGGCAGTATTACCATTTGCTTCCCTACTGAGACAAAGGATTTATGCGTACTTTCGCAGTGAAGCAACCAAGCAATTTTACATTTCAGGAATCTTGAACTATCTCGCACTATTTATCACCTATTACATGGATTTAACTACGGGTATTTGTTGAAGTATGTGACCATCTCATCTAAAAGATAAAACTTTTAGAGCGAGCACACTTTTTTTATATAATTTATTCTCAACAGTCCTAACTCCTATCCAACATTGGTGTGTGTGTGCATTTAATATAGACTAGGAATGATCTTTTCCTAATTTATTTCATAACCAATTTGGAATGTCAATGTGTAATTAATGAGAAAAATATTCTTGTTTTATTTTGCTATGCTCGTTTTATTTTGTGTCAAGCATGTTGCAAGAACTGAAAATAAAGGAGAACTTCATTCTTGGGAATGTTTAGAGGGGCAGCAGCTATTATGATACATCATAATGCTCTCAGCCACCCAATTTCTTTGGCTTTTGTCACTTAATCATGTTTGAAGAGAACTATTTGCTAATCTATGCTTGCAGATCATCTAATTTATGATTTACTCTTTTCACTTTATCTTTAAATTCTCATTCTTATTTTGATTTGTTCCCCTTTTGTTTTTTGGGTATTTTGCAGAGGAAATCTGGCATAACTTTATCTTTCAATGGATATAGATACTGCTAATGCTGAATCCATTAATCAGAGAGCTGGTCTCTTAAAGGATCAGGTTCGACTAATTAAGAGAAAGGATTGTGATCGATATGAGATATCCTCAATACCAGATAATTTGTCATTTGAGAAAGGATTCTTCATTGTTATCCGTGCATGCCAATTGTTGGTTCAGAAGAATGATGGGCTGATAATGATAGGAGTAGCTGGTCCCTCTGGTGCTGGAAAGACTGTATTCACTGAGAAAATAATGAACTTTATGCCAAGCATTGCAGTTATATCAATGGACAACTACAATGATGCTAGTCGAATTGTTGATGGTAACTTTGATGGTAAGAATGCTTTTACCTTTTTTCCTAGATAGTGCTTCAAGATGCTTCTGGGTTTAAGTAAGAATTAGGTAATTGAGAGTGTAAGGCTGGTTGACAAGAGGGACGCATCATTTGAATTTCATCATTTTCTTTAGAAACTTAAGGATTACACCAAAAATCGGTAATAGCAAATGAAACTCTGAGTGCCTGAATTTTTGTGGAAATCTACCTTCTAAATCTTGGTAAAGGAGACTCACATCCTAAAAGATCCCCTCGGAGTTCTTTGTTCCCTTAGGAATGCAATGATTATTTACATTTCATTGACCCTTTTTCTTTTCTTAAGTGAATGGATAGCTGTCTTCTTTTTGCTCATTAATCTAGTCATCTAAGTGATTGTGTTGTATTGTGGGTTCTGTAGAATATCGTCCACCTCTTTGGCTTTATCTCAGATATCCCGTGGAATGAGGAATATGCCTATTTGAATACAAAACATATATGTTAAATAGTTAAAGATATATGCATAATGCATGTATATGCAAATATGTATGTGTAAAGATGTCTGGACTGAGATGTCTCTTTGTTGTACTGTTAGTATTTCTGGAATAAACTTAAAGAGTTGATGATATGTTTACCTTACCAGGTCTTATCATGTTTTTGAAACAGACCCACGCCTAACAGACTATGATACGTTGCTGAAAAACATCAATGATCTGAAGACCGGGAAAGCAGCAGAGCTTCCAATATATGATTTCAAATCTAGTTCCCGAATAGGATACAGGTCTAGCTACTTATAAATGTAAAAGTGTACTTTCTTATGTGCATCTATATCTTTGTATACAAGGCGCTGCACAGAAACCAAAACAAGTTAGTACGCCTGTTGTTAGATTGTGGACTGTATTGTGTGTTATATGATAACTTATCTGGGAAACACCTCCAGAAAATTTTGCTTGTTTTTGCTAATCAGGAAATTGTCTTTTTATGTTGCACAGAAAAATAATAACTTGCAGTTAATGTTACATGAACACCTTATTTTCCCTGATATGCTAGGTACTTACATGATACTTCAAACTATAAACCGGCTTTAAATTCTACACAACAGTGTTTATTAAATGCTCATGTCGATATTCATGTTTGGGTTTCTGTAAATAGCTGTGAAGTGCCATGACTGACCTTCTTGTAAAGTGGATCCTTGCTTCTGCTTGACACTTTATGAATCCTGTCAACAAGCTAAATCTTGCTTTATTCTTCTTCAAGTGCTCTACAAATAAGGTACTTCTGTACATTGACTCTTAAATGTTACTCAAATGAGAGCATGCTGAAAGATTCTTTATTAACTTACATGGAGTGTTCTATGATTGCATGCATCTAGTTATCATCTTTTTTATGCGGAGGTGAAGCATTACTCTTCTCTTGCTCTGGATTCATGTCTTATTCATTATATCCATGCCCACCTTTTTCTTGGCCCAGCTATTTTTTCTGAAAGTTCTTTGATATTGCTTACTTCATCATCTATATGTAGCATATTTGTATGAACCGAACTTACACAATTTGGTGTGCTGTAGGACCCTTGAAGTCCCTAGCTCCCGCATTGTGATTATTGAGGGCATCTATGCTCTGAATGAAAAGTTGCGGCCTTTCCTGGATCTTCGCATATCTGTTAATGGTGGAGTTCACTTTGACCTTGTTAAAAGAGTGTTACGTGACATACAACGTGCTGGGCAGGAACCATCAGAAATAATCCACCAAGTATCTGAAACGGTCTGATACAAAAATTCACAACCCAGATAAAGTTTGACTATATTGTCTTCTCAAATTCCTAGCTATTATGTCTTATGCAGGTTTATCCAATGTACAAGGCTTACATTGAGCCTGATCTCAAAACTGCACACATAAAAATTATCAACAAATTTAATCCTTTTTCTGGATTCCAGAGTCCTACGTATATTCTTAAGGCAAGAGCAATAACTTGATTTCAAACCTCCTATATCTGTTCGTAGAAGATAATAGCTTCCAAATACTACAGCTAGAAATTGGTTGAGAATCAACTGATCTATTTTTTTCTTACCTTTTAGTCATCAAGGAATCTGAAGGTTGAACAAATCAAGTCTGTCTTGTCTGAAGAACACATTGAAAGTACGGAACTGATTTATGACATATACCTTCTGCCACCTGGTGAAGATCCTGAGACATGCCAATCATATCTGAGAATGAGAAATAAAGATGGGAAATACAATCTCATGTTTGAGGCATGCTCCTTTTTCATCATGATTTTTTCTTTTGGAATAATAACAAGCAATGTTCTCAATGAATTTCCTCTGCTAGGCTGCCTTGGCTAATCTTAAGCCACGCGCTGATGGCAATCTGTTATTTTCTGATATAAATTCTCGAATTCATGCATGTATTTAACCTGATCCTCTTTCCTGAAGCAGTTGAAACATGTTAGAGTTTTAGGAAAACAAGATTGCTTCTATCTGTTTACCTCCCTCTCCCCCCACCCCAGACCGCAAGATTGCATAGAGGCGAAGGGGAAACGACTGAGAATATAATTGCTAATACTGAATCGGTCTGAATATGAGTAATTCAATTTGGTGTCCAGAATTCTTATATAACTTGTATGGCTATTCATTTATTCCGAGCTATGTATTTGCACAATGTGGTTAATAAGCTTTACAGTTCAATTATTCTTGAATTTCCTAGGGGATGAGCTAGATTACACTCACTGTCAATTATGTAAAGCTTTAGCGTGATTTAGATGAATAATTCTGAAGATAATTAGTCTCATTGATTTCATGTTCATTCTACTTTGGTATGGATAAGAATTCCATTCCACGGGATCTACAAGCACAACTTTAAGTGAAAGATAATTTTATTAATGAAGCACTGTGCCGAGATAGTACAGTGCAGAAAGCGTGATTTAGATGAATAATTCCGAAGATAATTAGTCTCATTGATTTCATGTTCATTCTACTTTGGTATGGATAAGAATTCCATTCTACGGGATCTACAAGCACAACTTTAAGTGAAAGATAATTTTATTAATGAAGCACTGTGCCGAGATAGTACAGTGCAGGAAACAAGAAGTTGGACAGGAATCCTGTTATATCTGTAAGGATCCAAATAGTTCCAGCACTACATTGCCATTTAAATTTAAGATCAGAATTACACCGTATGTTTAGATTTGGAATACATGTTTATTTAACCAGAAGAATTTTCACCTCCTTTCCTTCTAAGCATCTTCATATGATTCCTTTCCAACCAAAGAGTCTACATTATACGTAGAGGGTCGTTTCTCCAAATCTTCTGTTGCTTCTTCCTCATCTTCTGATTTTGCCAATTGCATAGAGCTTATTTATATTGTCTGGCTCAATATGATTTGAATTGTAGGAATGGGTCACTGAATCTCCATTTGTCATATCACCAAGAATCAGTTTTGAAGTTAGTGTGCGTCTTCTTGGTGGATTAATGGCTTTGGGATACACAATGGCAGCCATCCTCAAAAGAAACAGCCACGTATTTTCTGATGAAAGGGTTTGTGTGAAAATTGATTGCCTTGAACAACTGAAGCGCCACTATGTGCAGGTAATAGATATTTTCTTCACTTTGTCCGTCTCGTCATAATTATATCCCAAAAACTTTTAGTCTTGTCGAGGGCGTTTCTTTTGATACTTGAGTACAATCGAGCTAGAAGTTGTATAATTTCAAATGCATAATGTCCCTTCAAGTTAAGTTACCAGTTTTCACCAAAAAAAAAAAAAGTCCCTTCAAGTTCTATTTCCACTGTGTGGATATGGTCATTCAGTTACACCTGAGCAACAATTGCCTGACCACAAAGTGTTTTTGTTTGTCCACTATTGATAAATACATTGAGGCTGCTGGGAACCTTTTTCGATTATTTCTTGTGTTGTCCTCATAACTATGTCAAAAGACTATTTAGATCAAACTAACCACTCACAATTCAAATAATCATAAAAGATAAAATAAAAACTTAACTAGTCTAATATTTTTTCTCTTCTTGCACAAGAATATTCCATTTATCAAACTTCACCTAGAGGGTACCAATTACAGAGATTTTTTCTGGCAAAGTAAGAAAATCTCATTTTGATATTTTGAAGGTTGAGTCTATAGTTGAGAAGTCTTTCTGTCCATAGTTGACGAAGTAGATCGACAGGTTGTTCTTTGGAGTCACAACTGAAATGCTATTTAAATTTCAGATATGCTAAACTCTATTAACTTTGCATAGGTCCAAGGAAGAGATCGGGTTGTTGTAAAATGTATTGCTGATCAGTTGGGCTTGGAAGGTTCATACACTCCTCGTACATATATTGAACAAATACAGCTAGAGAAGCTTGTAAATGAGGTTATGGTATGATAGCTTCCTTAGCATTTGTGATTCACTGTCCCTGCTTCTTATCCCTGAGCAGATACACTTTTCAGGCTCTACCAGATGACTTGAAAACAAAACTTAGCCTAGATGAAGATGCTGTCACAAGCCCTAAAGAAGCTTTTGCTCGAGCCTCGGCAGAGAGGGCATCGTGGAGAAATAAGAAAATCAGAAGGTGTCGCACATGATCCATATTTTCCTTACCTTCTACTTGTATATTCTATGATATCTTTCATCAATGCGCTGAATATTGTCTTGTCTGTGGCCAATAATTGCTTAAAGATTTATGTGTAAGTAACACTTTTGATAGCTTTAGAAACTCTTTTTTTTGCAGCTTCCATCAAAGGAAGTACATATAACAACAACAATTACATACCTAGTGGAATCCCACAAATGGGGTTTGGGGAGGGTAGAATGTACGCAGACTTTACCACTACCTCACAAGGTAGAGAGGTTGTTTCCTGGGAGCCCTCGTCTCAAAAACCCTTAAGCAGAATATACTAGATATGGAAAAAAAAGAGGAAGGGAAAAGAAAAGGAAACAACAAGAACGACTAATAACGAAAAGCACAAGATAGTATGTAAATACGATAAATCAACATATATATAATGGATAATGACAACACTGGATATAAAAACACGACTAATCCTACTACCCTACTATACCCCAAGGCCAGACATCTACCTAATCCTACTAACCTATTAGCCTGCTACTCTAATTCGTGACCTCCATTCCTTTCTATCTAAGGTCATGTCCTCGGTGAGATCAAGTTTCGCCATATCTTGTCTAATCACCTCCCCCCAGTACTTCTTCGGTCTACCTCTACCCGCCCGTGTAACTCCTAAATCCAGCCTCTCGCACCTCCTAACAGGTGCATCGATACTCCTTTTCTGCACATGTCCAAACCATCACAGTCTCGAGGAAGCACATATAATATTGCCTCAAAAATAGGAACCTAAGAAAGAAGAGAGGGCCGGGGGGCAATGGGGGGGGGGGGGGGGGGAAGAGAGAGAGATGACCAGGATGATTATTCAAATCTCATATGTGTACTTGACCAGTCTTTTTAATTCTGCATGATGTGATCAATAAATGTGACTTGCAGGAGTTACTGCTCTAGAGTATAATGAAACAAGTACAGAATCTCATACTTGTTGATACTAAGGATAAGAAGAAGCACATATAATTTGTCATCTGGTAGGATGACAGGAGGTTATATTTATATGAACCTTATGGATCAATTAATGTATGTTGAAACTTGAAAGAATATTATATTCAAATTATTAAATCATTTATACCTTATGAAAGTACTGATTTTATTAGATTTTTACTCTTGTACATGAGCTAGTCATTCTTTCATTTTATCTGCATTGACTGTCTTTGCATCTGCTAGGGTGTCTGGGAAGAGAACTTTTTCTTTTGATAGACAAATTGAGGGAATTGGGTTGTTAGTTAGCTGCAATTTTCAATATTACCATACGTTTACCACACTGGTCACTATTCCTTTTGTTTGCTGATTTATTTTCTACATTTACATAATCGTATTATGCATACATCTCGTGCCAGTACCTCAGGACGACTAGTACTTCATCTGTTTTATTTTATGCGGAACTTCTGCCTTTTTACTCTGCCCCCAAAAGATGACACCTTTCTATATTTGGAACAATGTTAACTTGAAACTTCTCATTGTTACTCGTGATGGCATGGTTTTACCACAGAAAGGTCATGATATGGCTAATGCCACGAGTTCAAATAGTGTATCTTTCTTAAACTAATGAAACAGAGTGGGAGTAGTTAGGATCGTTAGCTGTTTGGGTTAACATGTGAACTTATAATGTGCTTAGCGGGTTCACTTTGTACAGATAATACGGATTCTCATTGTACGATACATTTTCTTGTACGGGCATGTTTTCAAACTTTATATATATATATCTTGTTGAGCTCAAAGTTTTACTATTAGAGGCTATTTTCGAAATTGTATATCTTGTAATGTTCACAATAGGTTTTTATAGTTTAATAAAAAGGTCAATTAAAACATTCAAGAACATGCTAGGGTGTTGGCTACAGAATGGTGCAACCGTGTTAAGGTGATAATACATATTACCAAATGGATGAATGGTAATTCCGCCATATTTGCAAATCTTAGCTGGTTCCAATTCTGGATAAAAGGATAGGGTTGCAATGAGTTATGATGAATTCTTTCGGGTTTGTATAGATGACTCAGACTAGTTTAAGATTAATGCATATATGATATTAACAGGCATAAAACATAGATAAGCACTTTAACTTGGCCTCCGCTGGCAGTTGAACACCCCAACTTTCTTTGTGACTATCTAGACACTTCAACTTGTTACAAGAGTGTCTTGCGAACACCTTGACTTTGAAAATGCACATCTAGACACTTTAAGGGGGTGCATTCTCAAAGTTGGGGTGTTTGCGGCGCCGACTTAAACCAAGTTAAAGTTGTCTAAATGTACATTGTCGAAGTTGGAGTGTTCAGTTACTGACTAAGGCCAAGTTAAGGTGTCTATACGTGTAATATCCCTAGATGATATAATATTAGAAAATAGCCAACTGGTGAACTGTGGAAAGATTAATTTTTGTTCTCATTTTGATTTTGGTCTTGTACTCATATTTGGATTTTGGTCAAACGTGTTAACGCCAATAAAGGCACTGCACGAACCATTGATGTAGACCTAGAGGAAGGTGGGGTTGGACCTGGACTGTAACATAAAGAGCATAGATCTCGAAATGAAGAAACATGTGTGGATGTACCTTATCTACATAGAAACCAGTTGGGGTAGGGGGATAGCTGGGTAGGTGGGAACAACAGAAGTGGATATGATTCTTTTTTTTTCTCTGGACTTGTGACTTGTGAGTGTCCATGGAAACACTTTGATGTCAAATTAATTTGTGATTTATGTGCTTTGTGCAGCGGATTGTCACGTTCATATTCAACTAACAGGGACAAAATTCTATCCAGCGGTAGTTCTGATTATCAGAGGAATGACGGATTTGAGGAATCAGGGACAAGATTAGCAAACCAGGTACAATCACATAAAATTTATATTTTCTTTTTGCATACTAAAATACTTCTTCCTTTTTAGTCACTAATTAATTCTTTACTTGACAATTTTGAGTTTTTTCTTGCTTATTCCATAAGGGAGAGGTAACACATTTGTTGGAGCAAATTTCTACCTTGAATGACCGGATGGATGACTTCACATTTAGAATGGAAGAACTTAATTCTAATTTGATCAGCAGAAGAGCTTCTCCAAAAAAGAAACAAGCTTCACCGAGCACACAAAATCTCGCATTAGAAACTGAAGCATGCATTGGATCTGCTCCTACTAACTATTTCATATCTGGTTTGGAGAACGGTTCCTTGACTGGGTCTATCATGCCTAATTCCTCATCATTTACTTCCACCATTGGAAAGGACACCTTGATGGAAGAGGTAAGTTTTTTCCTTTTTTGTTCCCCTTGAAATTTTGAATGAGTTGAAAATTAAGATTCTAATTAGCTAAATATGTGTAAAGTCTTAACCCATAGATATATCCAATTAAAAGGAATTTAACAAATTTAGCTATTTAATTAATTTCAACATTTAGACAATTTCAATTATATATCCTCTTCTACTCTTCCTGCTTTTTCCTTTTGTAATTAATAAGCACAACTGTTTTACATAAACACGTAATCAAACTTAAAAGATTATGTAGTTATTTACAAACAAACAATCCGAGTTACCAATAAATGATCAGAATGCCAATTTAATTGTGTGATCATTTATTCATAAAAACATGAAGTCATTACAAGTTATCAGAATTACAATGAGGGAAAAAAATTTAGCACATCAATAATAACCTAGCAGTGTTTAAAGCACAAAATCTAAGCATAAAGGAAATATTCATATTAACTCGCAAAAGAAAGGGCAAGCAGCAACTTGTGCATGACTGTGTGTGAGCTGGAGGGGCATTTATGTTTGAAGTGGCATTGGCACACCACAGCTGTATGCCAGAAATAGCAGCAGCACGATTTATAGGGAGGTCCAAACATGACAAAATGAAACCTTAAGAATTTATTTTTGGCTGTTGCGCTTTTTCATTTTTGGGTTTCAAAATGCCCGTGCAAAATGATGGTTTGTTGCATTTTTTTTCTATGGAGAAGCTAGTGAAACATTCTGCACCTGTGTATGGAGATATTATGGGTTTAAGGAATTAAACCTGCTACATTTGCTTTGAATAGGCAAGCCTTATAGTTTTTTTGAAAAAAAAAGATTTCCGGATACTAGCCTCTCTATCTCCACAATTCACTGTTAAGGTCTGGGTACACTCTACCCTCCCTAAACTTCACTTGTAGTATTTCTCTGGGTATGTTGTAATTTTTGGTTAACATTTTCACTGTATGCTACGTAAAGTTTGTAATTTTTTTTGATTAGATAGTATGTATACACAATTTTTTCAACCGAAGCAGATTCTGCTGAATTCCCTGGCTCAATATGAGACCAGGAAGGGGATGGGTATGACTGGAGCAGTTTGCAATCTGTAGCAGTATTTGGCTTTTATATATGGATGAGGCTTGGAAGTTCTTCCACCACCTGAATCCTAAAGAATATCTTTCAAAAAGATAAAGGATGAAAGTGTGATTTTACCTTTGTTTCTAGATGTCAAAGGGTTACTAGTTCAAACTTTTAATTTACCATTACAGATTTATTATCAGATGAATACTTCATAAAAGAAAAACAGTATCAGATGAATATTTCCTTATTCCTGTACATTGAATTTGTCGCCTAAAGTATCGTAACTTCTTTGGTTGTTCTCGCGGATGCAGATATCTAATATTGCACGTGGACAGCGTCAAGTTATGCATCAGATGGATAACATTAGCAATGTTCTTCGAGAGAGGTTAGGAGAACAGTCTCGACAAGCAAGAATGAACAAGAAAAGAGATACAATTGGTCCGATCAGAATACCTCTCATCTTAACATTAGCAGTTGGTGGCCTGGGCATTCTCTTGTTTAAGAGCCTTCAACACCGTAACTGATTCTTCATCCTACTATTTTTACTGTAGGATTTTTCTTTTTCTCCTACACATGTTACTTTTTTTAGTAGAGTTGTACCCTTCAATCGGGATAAAATACTGCTCATGGATCAAACTGATCTGTGATTTTAGGCTAAGAAGGCAGAATTTGTTGCTTTCTGATCAATGAGTTTTGTTTAAAGAAGGGGATGAATTGACAAATTTTGTAGAATTGTGGTTCATTTAATAAATATGTTCTTCACTACATGTTTTGGAGTTTCAGTATGTATTGATGTGTGTGATAGTGATCAGATTAGCAGGCCTTTATGCACTGATGACAGCATAAATGGTGTCATGTTAGAGTAAGGGTATGTTTGGATTGGCTTTTAGCCTCAACTTTTGACTTATTTTTGTTATTTGAATTTAAAATAAGTGCTTATAAGCACTTTTTAATATTATTCAAACATTTTCAAACTACCTGAAATAAGCCGATCCAGACGGACATTAACTTGCAAAGATGCATGTATATATTTGACTGAATGCATGGCTAATATGAGAGTTTGCATGAGCATATACAATTTTAAGTAGATGTGAATTTGACTTTCTTATCCACTAGACTGGAAGGGAAGGGACTCATTTAGCTGACCCTATGAGCAATTTCTCTTCATGGGCACTTCAACACTATCAACTTTCAATCAAACATTACTGATAAGTTGGTAATCGAATTTTCAAACACTCTAATTTTGAGAGTGCATACTGAACATTTCAACTTGATCGCAATTGATAATACTCAAACATATAAGCAATTTAGGTCAAGATAACAGTAACTCAAACGAACAAACAAGTTCTTCAATTCAAATGAGACAACAATGTTGAAGTGTTGAGTAGCATAACATTCTATCAAGGTCAAATGGACAAGAACAAGTGCATTGATAACCCAAAATTCTAACGTTGGCACAAAAGTTATTCTTTCTGGATAAAGGGTTCCAAACATAATTGAAGAGTTTCAAATTTTGTACCAACATGGGTTGTGGTGACGTAGCGGTGGAACTGCTGTATTCTTAACCAGAAGACTTGGATTTGAGTGCGAGGTATGGAGAGATCTTGTTGGGAGCGTCACCTCCGAATGAGACCTATATGTGTAATTCAAATTTAATCGTAGCTTCAATATGGACTCCGAATACTGCATGAAAAACCAAAAAAAAAAAAAAAAAGAAAAGAAGAAGAGTTTCAAATTTGTCGTCAGTGTTGGACAGTTGAATAAACAAGAAGTCAGTTTATAAATAGTATTGTTGGAATGTTAAGAGTAGATCCTTAACACCATTTCTGGTGACATAAAACTTCCATGCATCAATACTTGGACGGAAACAAATGTATTCCTAAAACATGAAGAACAATTGTACAACGTATAGCTAATATTACTTATTCAGAAGATATATTTAGGTGAAAAATTGTATAACATAATATATACAATCAAAAGTCTATGATCTAAGCATACAATTTTTTTGTCATAATTTATATCAATAATACACGTGCACTAGAATTTTTTTTGGTAACTACTTTTCCATTACCGGATCTTTCAATTTGTACGTCTTTGAAACTCTGGATTTGGACATTCCCAATCTCAGAGCTCTATTCAATTTCCTCTTTCTAGGATAACTACCTAAACTAGACAATGAATAGTAATTATACTTTTGCATATGAATAGCCAGTTTGGGGTACATACTACTTCTACAATGACTTCTTGAATACATTGCCTGATGATTGTCTCTATATTATGCCTTGTTTTCTTGAAAGTATGATGTTCATTTCTTGCCACACAAAGTATATACCTGCTGCTAGGATTATTCTGTATAATTCTGCTGTTCATGTTCTTCCTGATGCATATGTTGTTGCCCACTCTACTTCTGTCAACCACCCTCTAACTCCTCTTGTGACAATGATCCATTGCAGTAGCTTTTTCCATAGTTTACTTGATTTAGTGCACTCAAAGAATAAGTGTTGGTGATTCTCAGGTGCATTATTGCATAATGAGCATGTTGTATCAATGAGTGATCCTCATCTCTCCAGCCTATCTTTTGTATAAAGCTTTCCATGGATTGCTAGGTATAAGATGAAGATCCACTTAGGTTTGCCAAGGTTGTTGCACACTACCCTTCTTCATGGTACTTTCCTGTATTCTCCCCTTAGTTTCCTATAGATTTTATTGATATTGTAAGATCCAGCTTCCAAGATTTCTTCTTTGCTCACACCTACATCTTCAAGCCATTTTCCCCCTTGTAGTATTTTTTTTCACTACCTATGATGCTCGATTTGCTTGTTTCTTCTATGGTTTATTCTCCTTTATATAGTATGAGTGTACCCAGATTACTCACAACTTGTCTTTCTTATTTTCCAAGTTACACAGAAGCTTAATTATTGCAGCTTTATTCCAGACCTTTATGTCCATTATGTTGAGTCCTCCTACTACTTTAGGCTGGCAAAAAGTTTTTCAGGCTAATAATGCTTTACCTCTGTTTGCATTTCTCCATTCCATAGGAACCTCTTGCATATGGTTTCTACCTGTTGCAAGGCTTTCTTTGGCATGAGGAAAACTTGAGACCAGAAGTTCTGAATTAAGAGTAGTACACTTTGGATCAGTTGCAACCTGCCTGCATAAGATAGGAATTTTACACTCCATGTTTGAATGTTTTGCATCATTCTGTCTATCAATGATTGGCATTGGTTGATCGTCAGCTTTTTTGGACTCAGGGGGTACTCCCAGGTACCTCAAAGTAGCAAGCCATTCTTGAATCTTGTGTATCTCAGTATTTCTTCTTGTTGTGTTTCTGTTAAACCTCCAAAATACACATTGCTCTTATTTTGATTTGCTATCAGCCCTGATACTCTGGAGAACTCTTAAAAGCAATCAAATATCATTCTGACTGATTGTAAATCTTCCCTACTGAACAACAACAAATCATCTGCAAAACTTAGTCGGATAATGTTCTATTTTTGGCATCTAGAGTGGAACTTAAACCCTCTCTTGTCCTTTAGAGTCTTCAGCAACGTAGTTTGATATTCCATAGCTAGAGTGAAGAGATAGGGAGATAGTAGATCTCCTTGTCTCACTCCTCTTTTTGCCTTGAAATCAGGATTAGGTACACCATTGATTAGAATTGAATAAGTTACTATTTTAACACATGCCATGATCCACTTGATAAACTTCTCAGGTAGTTGCCCCACTTAGCACCTCTTTAAGGAAGTGCCATTCAACTAAGTCATAAGCTTTCTGCATATATATTTTCATCATACACCTAGGTGAAATGTCTTTCCTCTTTTACAAGTTCATGGCTTAGGATGACATTATCCCGTAATATTCTATCAGGTACAAAAGCAGTTTGACTTGGATCTACATAATGTTCCATAACGGTTTGTAATCTACTTGTGAGCATCTTAGAAATGATTTTATATATAATAGTGCAACAAGAGTTAGGTCTAAATTCCTTAACGGAATTGGGGTCATTTACTTTAGGAATTAGTGTCACCGTTATTCTATTCACAGGTCCATACATCTCATTGTTTCTAAAGAAATTCGGGACAACTTTTGTTACCTCTTCTCCTATTATTGGCCATGCTTGTTTGTAGAACAGTGAGCTGAAACCATCACTCCCTGGTGCTTTGTTTTCATCAATTCTCTTCAAAGCTGTTATTACATCCGCAAATCTCCAATTAGAGCAATTCTTTGTGTCTTCCGAAGTACTGGACCGGTTTCAGGATATTTTGTTGTGCTACTGGCATGTGTGGTTTGTTTTTCCCAATAAGTTCTTGTAGAAATCTACTGCTTCTTTGGTGATTGCATCTTGATCCATGAGTGTTGTGCCATCCTCCTGTGTTAGAATACTATGTGCCTTCTTTCCTTTCATTTTGCAAAGAAGAACTTGATATTTGAATCACCCAACTTGAGCCATTAAACTCTGGATTTTTGTTTGTATATGGACTCCTCAATCATGCTCCACTTGTTTAGTTGCTCTTTCAAATCCTTTTCTGCTTCCTTAAGTGTCTGAGGTATTGGTGCTTTCCTCATTTGTTGTTGCTTCTCTTCCTGTTTCTGTCTTATCCTTAGTACTCTTTCTGACACCCCTTTGAATTCTTTCTGATTTAGCTGTGATATTTCTTTTTTTTCTTCAGATTTTTTCATATCCCTTGCATTCTTCTTCCATGTATTTGCCAAACCATTTCTAACTCTACTTTCAGACTCGTGATGCTGTGCTAAACAATTATAGAACCTAAATAGTCTCTTATTATTGTCCTTTTGTTCAACTATATCAATGCTTAAAGGTGAATGATATGAAAATAAAGGATCTATTACTCTCACTTGTCTTGGTGGCATGCTGACCATCCATCATCATTGACATATGCTTTGTCAATTCTGCTGTATACATGCCCATTGGTCCATGTGAAGTTTCTTCCCACTGTAGGCAACTCTGAAATTTTGCATTGGCTTACACACTCTTTGAAATCTTTCATTTCTCTCATTTGTACTTGGCTTCCAATTGGTCTATCCTTAGGGCTTAGAATGCAGTTGAAATCTCCTATTATTAACCAGGGACCATTGATTTGGCTACTTAATCTTTGTAGATCACTCCCTAATGGACCCCTTTGCACTGATTGTATGAAGTCCATAGACTGCTGTAAACTGAAATGCCACTCAATTATGTATTTGCATCTTCCCCTTTATATGCTGAGTAACCCTCTCTGTCACTTGGAACTTAATCTTGTTTGGGTCCCATGCCATCCAAATTCTTCCTTTATTTTGTCCTGTAGCATTAGTACACCACTCCCATCCTGACACTATTTTACTAATAATACTACTACTTATCTCCTCTCTAAATCTATGTTCATAGATAGCAATAGCACTAACTTTATTTTTCCTAAAAAAAATCCTAAGTTTTTTATGCTTCACCTCTTGGTTGAAGCTTCTTACATTCCATGAGACTATCATTTATTAAGTTTATCTGGTGGTGCCACCTCCTACTCCCTTTCTTTGTTTCCACTTATTTACCCAATTTCATATTTGTTGTTGTGGTTGCCCTTTCCAGTTGTCAACTATTGTTGGTGAGAGACCATTTTTGCTGACTTGTTCTTAACCACCTGCCATTCACTTTGATTGCTTTGTTGTTCTGATTGTTGCTTTCCTTCCTCCCCTGCTATTTCAACCTTTTCTTTCCCCTTATCTTATGAACCTATTTTGTGAGAAGTTGCTTTCCATTTTTTTGGACCCTGCTCTTGTCTTTTGATCACTGGTTCTAGGATCTTTTCACCACATGAGTGCCCCACTTGGAGACATTTTTGACAGAATAAAGGCTTCCATTCATATAACACTTTTTGAATAAACACCTTCCCCTTTGCATTTTGTATTTTGACACTTTTTGGTAGCTCCTTTGTAACATCCATCTCCAGTAAAATTCTTGCAAATGAAATCCTACTAGCTTGAGTAGTACATTCATCAACATATAATGGTTGCCCTAGCCTACTTTCAATCTTACTCAATACCACTGCATTCATACAGTTTAGGGGCAGATTTGGTAGCTTAATCCAAAGAGGGATCATAGTGAGGATCTCTTCTTTGAAATTAAACTCCGGGTCCAAGATTTCATGATCACTGGTCTTCTCATTAGATGATATGGTCCTGAATAAGACTTTGTCCCTATCTTCTTCATTTGCAAATCTTATAACTAAGTACCCATCACTATAGTATAGTACCACAGGTTTCCTTGAGTATACACTTTGGCTATCTATGAATTTGTCAATGGCTCCTATTGTAGGCTTTGTTCCTACCACATATAGTACCAAAGAGGGTTTCCATTTTCATCTTCCTCTACTGTATCTTTTGGCAATAGTTCTACAATTTTTTCTCCCTCAACAATCACTGGAGCTATGTAAGGTAGCTTTATACCTTTTGCTGCCAGTTTGTTAGTAGCGAACAGATTTGCCCATGGTTTCTCCTGTGTTGGATCCTTTCTTTCCACTGTTTCTGGGCTCCCCTTTTCTCTTTGTCTTCATTTGATTTCTGCTTGTCCTTTGTTCCAGTAGTTTTTCCTAGATTTGGCCAGTGTTTATCCCCCATATCTCCATCGATTTCCTTTGTTATAGGTGTTGTTCAGCTGATTTCTGTTCTTTGAGTTGAGCTACTAGCTGTGCTTAGTTTGATTCCTTGTTGAATTTTATCTTGCGGCCGTCCCCTCCCATTTTTACCGGAGTGCACGTTAGCACCAACGTGCGCCGATGCACTAGATATTAAACCCAAGGAAAGCATGTATTTTATGATAAAAAAGCCTATCATAAAGTAGCACATTTAAAGCTCATTAAAACAAAAACTACTATTACTAGATATATTAATAAGTAATACACGTGCATAGAAATTTGTTATTTTGGACATAAGACTACTTGTTAAACAAAGGTGTGAGGCTTAAAAAGCCTCTTTTATTTTCAAATCAATTCTGTACGCTTGCTGTCCCAAAAAGAGACCTGATCCAAAAATGGAAACATCATCATCGGATATCATATCATATATTATATCATTATTATACCTATCTATATTATATTAAAAGTGTGAAAACGTTTAGAAATATTATTTAAATTTTTGCCTTTTCAGATAAAATCATCTTTTCATCATTTTTTTAAAATTATTATTTAATTATATTTATAATATTGAATTTAAAATATATTGAAAGAAGAGATAAAATTAATAAAGATTTCTAGCCATGGAAAGACTCCTAAATCTTCCTTATTTGATAGACTTTTATTTGAATCAAGAAAATACCCTTCAATGGCTAAGAAAAATTCTAATTTACCATGAGTTTTAATTAGTGATGTAATCTCTCTATATCAGGACCTTTATAAATAAAGAATTTATCAAAATTAGTGAATTATTTATCTTTGTTATAAGTTCATAATTAAATTAAATTTTTCTCTAATGTTTGTTATCAAATGAGGTACATGCTTTGATCACGTGCTTTTGCGTGTACAACAATTAGACTAGTATTACTAAAAGTGGGAACAAACAAAGTTGAAAGTTGAAATACCAAAATAACTCTATAAAGTTGAGTTACGATAATAATACCGTTAGTATATTATTATTAAATAGTAAATTTAAGCTGCATTTTAATTTCTTAATTATGACATTTTAAATTCCTTAAGTTATTACTAATTATAATTGCACACATTATTCATAGTACATTCATTAGTTATGGCAATAAATTTACGCTACTCTCATCCTAATTATTAGCAAGTCTCTTCCACTACCAATAATATGGATATACACGTAGAATACATAACATAGTTGTCTTTAGAAATTTGTGATGATTTTTTAAAATGTGGAACACAAAGTTGAATTATCATTTTGACCCAACACTAAATTACATATATTTTTAATTTTTTTTTTAATATATAACATGGTACAGTATACTATTAAATTCGTTAGATCCTATTAATAGTAAAATTGTGATTTCAGTTCAACCCTTTTCCCCTTCCAATCTCCAAAATCCAGATTCAATAAATTATTAGTTTTAATGTGATGCGTTATTACTTTGTTTTATTTTTATTTTTTCTGCTCTTTGGTTTTACATTTTCCAATATGCTTTTAAATGTAATGTAATCTTCAGTTGTAAATAGAGTGAATGTTGAAGTCATTTGATATCATTTGGTCCTACTCAAATGGCTAAATTAGTACAGTTGGTAGTAAAGATGGTGAATGCAAAAAGAAAGGTAGCATAACTTATTTTATGATTTTATAGTATTATTTTTCTATTGTAAGCATTTAAAAATAAGTAAGTTTATTCTCTTTTTACTATTTGTAAGTGTGATGTATTCGTATATCATTAGAAAGATGTATCTTCATCAATTTTTGTATATACACCTCTACAAATTGTTATTTTCATTTATAAGCTGTATAAATAAATACACTAATTAAGATAAAACTTATCATATTTAATAGATAATATGTAATAAATAGCTACCAATATAAAACTAATCATGTAAAATTTATAAAGTAGTAAGGAATAACGGTGTAACGCATGTTCTTGGAGACTAGTTGAAGAAAAAGCAAAAGAGCACAAGAAATAACTACAAGTGTGAAGAAATGACAACTTCAGGTCAGGTATCCTTCTTCTCCAACGGATATACAATAGGTATCTTACTCGGAATGAGCTGTATATGAATTTAACACAATTATACATTAAATATACTACTTTAATCATATGAGTCCTCAATTTATACCATATCCAACACCTCAAAATTCTTACTATCTTAACCAACATAAATTAATTCAGATATCATGAGATATACTAGTAATGTCACGATTCGAAATTCGGGTGTGATGACACTCACTTATCCCACCAAGGCGAGTCAGCCCAAAACCCAAACAACTTAACAAAAACAATAAAAGCAAAAGATAACAGTCTAAATATATATATTTTCAAAATTCGACTTTTGAACTTATCCAAAATTGACCTAAGACAACTTTCGGGAGGGGCAAAACAGTAATTTGATCAAAAATATCAGAAATGGCCTTTGAGGTCATTACAAGTAGACTACTTAATTCAAAATACATGTTGAAATTCATAGAAAACTGAAACTTGACGGTGTAGAGATTTTTTTGTACGATCACACGTGTTTGCCTTATTCTCTACTATGGATTGTTGTGTTTATCTAAATTAATGATTCTTATGCCTGAAATTGGTTAAATTCATATGTACCTTGTCACGCCCCAAAAAGAGGGGAGGCACGACTGACACTCGATATCATTATTGGCCCAGTAAGCCACTAAACATGCTAGTTAATTAAACTAGAGAACAGAAGAAAATTGGGCAGCATAACGTTTGAAAAACTAAGCCGGGCCCTTTAGGTAATGACCTAGTCAACAACAAATCTTGTACATCAAGATAAGTTAACCAAAACAATAAAGTACTAGCTAGCCGACAAGGCTGCAACAATAGAGGTACAGATACACACTATATATACATGTCAATCTTATGACTGAAGATTGAAAGACACAAAAGAACCAACCCACAATGACATGTCCACAATAGCCTCTAAGAGAACCAATAATACTACCGGGACAGGGCCCCGACTATACCCAACTGTACAAGAAAAAGTAGGCATCCTGTGAAATCTCCAGGAAGAAGTGGAGCTTACCGACTCACAGCAGAATTGGGCTCCTAATGGATGGATCGATCAAAGTCCCTGCCCGAACCTACACGCACGAGATAAAATGTAGCGTCCCTAGGAAACGGGACGTTAGTACGAATAAACATGTACTGGTATATAAGGTAGAATGTAAAACCATAGATAATAGTAATAAAAAAAGAGTAATAGAAATACCACCTGTAACCAACACTCAGGTAACCTTAATGGTCAACAATCAATCTCCTAGTGATCAAATATACATGGTATGCTCGAGTATCACATGTCATGAATACATATGTATAGATGCAAATGCATGACATATCCAACAAAATGCTAGCAATGGTGGTCCTTTTCGGTAGATGACCGGCATCATATTTGCTAACCTGTGGCCATCTATACCATATATATATATATATATATATATATATATATATATATATATATATATATATATATATATATATATATATATATATATATCACTTGAGCAAATAGGCCCCATACCTCTAATTATAGCTCGAAGTCCATGCATAACGTGTAATGTATAATATAAATATTGAATGCACATAGTAGGCCATAACATAAATTTAGCCAATCTTGGCTCATTGATAACCTTATTCTCATAGCATCATAATCATTGTTGTAGCATATACACCCGATTTGTGGAATCTTACATGTCTTTAAGTTTGACAACTTAACTCAACATTTAGAATGAAGCCTTAACTTTAAAATGTTCATATAGGTGCTTTATATAATGCTTATACTTGTTCCTATGTCAATTAGTAAAGGAAAGTATTTGAACAGAATTAAGTGCCTTAATAGTTTAAATAGGATCATCACGCTAGAGATTATTGAAAATCAACGCGTTACTTGTTAAGTGCTTCAATTATTTTTTTTTGTATGGAAGAAGGACTGATTATGAATAATACCTTCCCTTCGTAATCTACCTTTATTTTAATGACACTACTACAAGAAGATAAACACCTCGAATATATGGATAGGTATCTAGGAAAACCGACAAAATGATATATAGATATAAAGTGTCCAGTCTAAGCGAATGAATGGAATTTCGACCTAATACCATCATGAAGATAACTCAGCTGCAATCCCAATGCCTTTCACAGAAGGTGTTTCTAGAAACATAATAGTAAGATATCACATTTGATGTTTTGGGAAACTTCCCGAATTTCATGCTAAAAGGAGGAATGGAGCTTAACCTTAACATACCTTCCCAACAGATGTCCTATTGCCCAAAGTTTCTTTATGAGAGTTGCTCCTTACGTCCTAAGCTTCATGACAACTATATACACGCAGCTTAAAGACAGCTATAAACAGTCCAGAATTTAGCATTAATGACCAGATTTGGCAAATAGTATTTATGGGAGGAAATGTTCGTAAAACTTCATAAAAATTATCGTAAAGAAGCACCAGATTATTACCTGAACACATTAGCTGCAAACCAAGAATAACTAGTAGGAATACCACTCTTTTACAACCCAAAATAGCCCTAAACACAGCTAATAGGAGGGAAAAATAATTGCAAAATGTAAAGCACACATTTCTAGGTACATGGATAAATTTTAACGGTAGAAACTCGAAAAACTTATCCGAAACATCTTGGTACCTTGAGGGAATTTTATATTCAATTTATATGTTATTTGGGATGAAATAGAACCGATTTGAGCTTTAAAAAGCTAAAATTAGCCGACATCTAGGTGGGTTGACCCGACCCGACCCATGACCCAATTTCCTGCTTGTGAAATCACAGTAAAAATGTCATAACTTTTTATTCTGAGGTCGGTTTAATACGTGGTTTTATACATTGTAAACTAGACTCATAGATCTTCAATTTGATAGGTTATGAACCTTTTAATTCCTTATATTTTGGGAGATATGGCCTGATATATTTGACCCAAATTTAAATAGGATTTCTTAAAGAAACTTACGGTAGCTTTGGCCAACCTTTATCTTGCAACTTTCGTGATTCCAAAACTTAATGTATGACATTTGTGCTATTAAATAACCTTAAAAAAATTCTTATTAGCAAATTATACACTTTTAGTCACATCCGGAATGTGAAAAGTAATTTAAACCTTTTGAAAAGGGCGAGGTGCCACTCGGGCCATTTCTTTAATCCCGAATGTGTATTTAGGGTATTCTTTTGGCTTAAAACTTTAGGTCCTTGACATTACCACTTATTGGCAGCCTTACTATCCTTAGGTTTTACCCAAAATCATATATGTCTTATATGGCACACCACCCTATGTATATATATGGAAGACGAGAAACACGGGGCCTCACATACGTACAAAATGAAAAACTAGGCTAGCAAAAATAAATAAAGCTGGAGATAGAGGACCTCCCTGCTTCACTTCCTCGTCGAGTCGAAAAAATTATGTGCTTATCACTAGAAAACTTCCCTGCTTCACTACTATATATATATAATTATATATCTTTGGCTATGTTACTCTTAAATAAATAAATTAATCCCCTCAACTACTTTAACATATCACAAATTGTAATGGAATAAATATGTAGAATTAAGAAAATAAAGGTTATAAGATTTCATAAATCCAAAGCTAGCGTTTTGTCTGTGCTACATTTTTGTAACTAAAATGACCTCAAAAGTCATCTCTGGTATTTTTGGTCAAATTATCATTTTACCCCTCTCAAAAGTTACCTTAGATCATTTTTGAATAAGTCCAAAAGTCAGATTTTGAAAATATCGTAAAAAGTTGGATTTTTGCAAAAGAAAAAGTTTTTAAAGGCTTAAAGTTGGAATTTTGATTTTTGTGGTCATTTTGGATTTTGAGTGTCGAAATTCAATTTTGGCAATTTCATCAATTTCGGAATGCCAAATTTGATTTAGGAAAACTTGCACAACTGAATTGGAGTTAAAACGGGGATTTTAGGCCCAAAGTTGCATTTTTTATTTTTTAGATCATAGGTTTGACTTTGGACAACATTCGGGGTTCGAGAGCTCGTATAAAAATTTCGTCAATTTTATTTAGTTTCGGTTGGTCGAACTAATGCTAGAAATGGTCTCGTATTAATTTTTAGAGTTTTCGATGACAATTTCGATATTTTAAGTTTCAAACTAGTTTATTCGAGTTGCATTGGTAACTGTGTCGTAGAGGTCCCAATATCGAATTCTGATTATCCCATTGAGTTCTAATCTTCGTTTTTGGAATGGATACATATTTTGTTTGTGAAATTCTAATTTCGAATGAGTTCCAAGTGCCCATTCTGAGTTTTGGTTCTAGTTGTGCATTGATGGTGTAAGGCATTTGGTGAAGCCCCCACCTATTCTCTGTGTTCGCGCCCAGGTAGCCGCGTTCGCGGAGGTGCACCCGGTCCTTCTCCGTGATTGCACCCAGGTGGTCGCGTTCGTAGAGGTGAACCTAATTCTCCTCTGCGTTCATGGGGCCCTAATCACATTCGCAGAGTGTCGTTCATGACCGACAGTATCTCCTCTAAAAATATGTGATTTAAACCCTTTTCAACTCTTCAAGCTTCATTTTCAAGAGAAATTTCGTGGGTTTTCAAGGTAAAGTGTTTGGGTAACTATTTTCTAACCTATTTCGATTATTTTCACAGATTAATTTGTGTTTTAACTTATAATTTTGGATTTTAATGGTGGAATTTGGGAATTTTTCGAACATCAATTTCTAATCTTTAATCATTGATTTCTCCCTTATCTAAGCTCCATTTTCGGAATCGTCTTCACCCTTAAACTTTTTATTATGTGGGGAACGTTTTCATGCATTTTTAGTTTCCAGCTACATTTTTCAACATGTGATTTTTGACCATTTTACCCCTTCTCACTGAATTAATTGATTCGTCATTAAATTCATTATGTGGTTGTGATGCCATATTTGAATAGATTGTGGTGATTTGGAGCATCGTAAGAGGGGGAAGAAGATAATTCCTTATTGATTTTGAGACTTTTGAGATAAGTGGTCCTCTAACCTTTTGTTAGGTATGAATGAACCTTGTATGCTCCTATGTGCACGAATTTGAGTACTTTGGGGTATAGAATTGTATCATCGTAGGCTGATCACAATATTCCAGAGTGAATGATTACTCTTATGGTAATATATAAGCTCATAAACTAACTGTGGATCCGTACCCTATCTGATCTTGTAAATCATTTGATATCGATAATGAGATGATGTTTATATTGAGGTATGATCGATATATTGACACTGTGGTGATATTGAGACATTTGAGAATTATTTAATTCCCATTGTTGATATATATGATGCATATGGACACCTTGCATACTCTATTTCCTTGAACTTGATTAATGTATCATTATTATATGCTTGCTTAATGATCCATTAATGAGTAAAAGCTAAAGGAAAATGGTTTCGGCTAGTGAAAAAGAAATAAAAAGCTAAAGGGAAATGGTTTCAGCTAGATATGAAAGTTATTATCGAAGGAAAATGGTGTTGGTTGATACATGGTTTGTGTGTGGCCCCCATAGGTTCCGAATGGGGCATAAATATGGTCAATAGATGTGTATCGTAGGGCAGACATGCATTATAACTATTTGGCATTGCATTGCGCTGTATACATCTTATGACATCCACTTTATCTCATATCTTATCTGATTGATGTAGTTGTAATATTGTTTATGAGATTGTGCACTTATTGTATTCCCAGATCTTGTTGTTCCCATATCTTGTTTTTAGTGTTGGATCAATTTATATACTCATGTGTTGAGATACTATGCTAGAAGATGACTATATCTATATTACTGTGATTTGTTTATTATATTGTTCTGGGACTTTTCTGTGTGCAGGGTAGTAGTTCGTCGGATTGTGGTTAAGATTTAAGGAGTTACTTTGGTTCTTCATTGATTTACCTTAGGTTAGTCCCATTTGTTAAGTATCTCGTTCTTTGGTGTTCACCCCTTGCTACATTTTGTAGGTTGTGTGCCCGGTCCATCCTGCTAGACTTCTTCTTGTTGGATCGAGCTTTTGAATTTCTTACAAGGTAGTTGTCTATGTCTTCAGCAGGCCATGAAGATTCTATTTTATGTTCTTGTTCTATTTGAGGACTAGACATTATGACTTGTATTACATTTGAGTAATCTATACTTAGAGGCTTGCACATGTGGCACCAGTCCTTGGGATAGTTGTAGTTTGTTTTCTTCCGCTTATCTATATATTTAGACTATTATCTTCCGCTTTTATCTTTATTGTTAAGTTGTTTAGGTTTCGGGCTGACTCGCCTTGGTGGTTAGGTGAGTGCCATCACACTCAGATTTTGGGTCGTGATAATTTGGTATCAGAGCCCCAGATTCATAGGTCCCATATATGTACAAGCCCAGTTTAGTAGAGTCTTGAGGATTGGAGCAGAGACGTCTATGGCTTATCCTTGAGAGGCTATAAAGACTGTTAGGAAACTCTCTTTTATTTCAATCTAATCAATTCGTTCATGGGTTTTGTATGAGTGCTGAGTATTTGTGTGTCCTTTTGATAGATCGTGAGGACCAAAGTTACTGCTGCTACAAATTGAGGGGAGGTTGCCCCAAATATTGCTATTGAGACCCCAGCTAGGGGTAGGGGTCATGCCCAAAGATGAGCTAGAGGTTGGGACCGAGGTGCCGCACCGAGGAGGGACTATGAGCGAGGTATCACCCCCGAGCAAGCTACGGAGCCTAGACAGGAGCAGGTTCCATATTAGTTTGCTGCAGCATTACTACTCCAGGATACACTTTCGAGAGTCTTGGGTGTGTTGGAGACTTTGGGGCATACAGGTAGCCCAGCTGACACTCCTGAACTTCACAGACTCGGGTGAGGGTGTAGCCTCAGGATCAGCAGTAGGCCCCTGAGGCCCAGGTTCAGGATGAATAACTACTAGCAGCTCTCATTGATGAGATTCCACCAGTTGCAGCCTTTATTAATGATGAACAATGGAGATATGAGAGATTTCTGAAGATGGACCCACCACAGTTTCAGGGTAGGAAGACTGAGGATGCTCATGTGTTTCTGACAACTTGTAGAGAGTTATTTGATACCGTGGTATTAGCAGAGACACACAGTGTGAGATATGTCACTCTCTAGCTCTGTGGGATGGCTAGGGAGTGCTGGAGGACTTATAGAGGATCCTTTCCAACTGGATCTCCTCCGATGACTTGGGAGACATTTTATGATGCATTCTACTGTCACAATTTGTTCCTTGGAGTGTCCGCGAGGGGAACCGATTGAGGTTTGAGAGTGTAAGGTAGGGCATCATGACTGTTTTAGAGTACAAGGTTAGATTCTGTCAGTTGGCCCGTCATGCCACAACTATACTATCGACTAAGGAGAAGAAGGTTCACCGATTCGTGAGAGGGTTTTATCCTATCAGACAGTTGATATTCTGGGTAGCTAGAGATGGAGCCTCATTTCTGTCGGTTGTTAGTACCGCCAAAGTGGCAGAGTTGATGCAGAGGGAGGAGTTTGGGGACTCTAAAAGGATCCGTACTTTAGGAGAGTATTTAGGTGCCTCACCAGGGGGCAAATGTATGATCAAAGGAGGTAGTTCTTTTCAGCATCGCGGGGTTCATGCAACCTTTCCAGCTAAAAGGGAGGATGAGATCCCCATGATTCTTATAGTTCAGGTCAGAGTTCATCTGGTTCCCACTAGAGGCCCATAGGTCGAGGAGGTTACTGCATCCCTCCTGCTCTTTCACATCAGTTGTCCACCCCTACATCTTGCTATAGGTGTGAATCTCCCAATCATTTGGTTCGACAGTGACCTGGGAAGACTCATTCTAGGCCCCACAGTTCATACTCCACAATATTTGTCTGAGATTCGGCACCACCAGCCAAAGGTTTAGCCCCACAGACTAGGGGTCGGGGTAGAGGTCAGACCAATAGAGATGGGAGCTGGCCTGGTGATACTTCCACTACTTTAGGTGATAGAGGATCAACTTCTACAAGTGGAGGTTGAGGTGGCTATTGCTATGCCTTTCCATGTAGACCCGAGGTAGAGGCCTCCGATGTTGTGATCACAGGTATTATTCCAGTTTGTCATCGCCCTGCATTTGTGTTATTTGATCTTGGCTCTACTTATTCATATGTGTCTGCTTATTTCTCCTTGGGGTTTGAGTTGCCTTGTGATTCCATGTTAGTGTACGTTCATGTTTCGACCTCAGTAGGAGAGCCCTTAGTAGTAGATTGGGTGTGCGGATCCTGTCTTCACTTTGGCGGGCTATGAGACATGGGTAAATCTGATTATAAAGGATATAGTGGATTTTGATGTTATTCTGGGTATGGATTGGCTATCTCCTTATCGTGTTATTCTTGATTGTTATGTCAAGACTGTTACCTTATCCATGGCAGGTGGACCGAGGACTATATGGACTGGTCTGAAAGGTTCCTATCCTAGTAAAGTAATATCTTATATTCGGGGCCAAAAGTTGATAGATCAAGGGTGCTTGACTTATTTGGTTTTTATTTGTGATACTGCTGCTAAGTCACCTTCTATGGAATCTATTCTGGTGGTTTGTGAGTTTCTGGATGTGTTTCCTACTAATCTACCAGGGATCCCTCCTGATCAGGACATTGATTTTGCTATTGACCTTGAAGGAGTTAAAGGAGAAGCTCCATGATACATTTAGCAAGGGCTTTATTCACCCTAGTATTTACCCTACTCTTGTTTGTAAAGAAGAAGGATGAATCCATGAGGATGTGTATTGATTATAGAAAGTTAAACAAAGTGACTATCAAGAACAAGTACCCACTTCCCCGCATAGATGAATTATTTGATCAGCTTTAGGGAGACACCCTATTTTCTAAGATTGACTTGAGGTTGGGGTATCATCAGCTTTGGATTCTCCCATCAGATATACCCAAGAAAACTTTTCGGACCAAGTATGGCCACTACGAGTTCCTTGTTATGTCATTTGGTTTGACTAATACCCCTGCAATATTTATAGAGCTGATGAATGGAGTGTTTCAGCTATATTTGGACTCGTTCTTGATTGTGTTCATCGATGATATCTTGGTC
Organism: Solanum rostratum; assembly: GCA_029948455.1. Lineage (NCBI taxonomy): Eukaryota > Viridiplantae > Streptophyta > Magnoliopsida > Solanales > Solanaceae > Solanum > Solanum rostratum. The sequence goes on from CM057053.1 coordinate 59,367,895, forward strand.
TATTCTAAGACTGAGGACCATGTGAGGCATTTGAGGATTGTACTCCAGAGGCTCAAGGAGGAGAAACTTTATGCCAAGTTCTCCAAATATAAGTTCTGGTTGAGTTCGATAGCATTCTTGGGGCATGTTGTGTCCAAGGAGGGTATTCGAGTTGATCCGATAAAGATTGAGGCCATTTGGGGTTGGACTAGGCCTACCTCAGCTACAGAGATTCACACTTTTGTGGGCTTAGCTGATTTTTATTGCCATTTTGTTCAAGGTTTCCCCACTATTGCAGCTTTATTGATTAGGCTTACTCAGAAAAATATGGTATTTCATTGGTCTAATGAGTGCGAAGAGAGCTTCCAAAAGCTCAAGTTATTATTGACTACAACTCCTATTCTGACATTGCCGGAGGAGGTGTTGATTTCACCATTTATTGTGATACCTCGGGAGTGGGGTTAGGTGGTGTGTTGATGCAAAAAGGGAAGGTTATTGCTTATGCCTCTAGACATTTGAAGGCCTATGAGAAGAATTACCCCACTCATGATTTGGAGTTGGCTTCAGTTGTGTTTGTGTTGAAGTTATGGCATCCCTATTTGTATGGAGTCCATTATGAGATCTTTATTGACCATCGCAGCCTACTATATATCTTCAATCAGCGAGATCTAAATCTAAGACAAGAAGGTGGATTGACCTTTTAAAAGATTATGTCTTGACTATTCTTTATCACCTTGGGAAAAGGCCAATATAGTGGTCGATGCATTGAATAAGAAGGCTTCCAGCATGGGGAGTTTGGCAGCTATCTGGATTGAGGAGCGACCATTGGCTAGAGATATTTAGAAATTGGCCAATGTGTTGGTGAGGTTGCAGATTTCAGAGTAGGGTGGAGTGCATCCTCTATTGAGGCATGCTCATCTTTGATGGATCAGAGAGGTTGTTTGAGGACAAGAAGTTGTGTATTCTCCAGGATAAGGTGATTAGAGGTGAAGCTAGAGAGGCAGTGCTTGATTCTGATGGTGTTTTGAAGATTGGGAGTCGTATCTGTGTGCCTAAGGTGGGTGATTTGATTAGATTGATACTTGAGGAGGCCCATTGTGCTAGATATTCCATTCATCTAGAGGCAACAAAGATGTACCATAATCCGAGTTAGTATTATTGGTTGCCTGGTATAAAGAGAGATGTTTTAGAGTTCATATCAAGGTGCTTGACATGTCAGCAGGTCAAGTGTGAGCACTTGAGGCCAGGTGGAGAACTTCAGTGAATGCCCTTTCCTGAGTGGAAGTGGGAGCATATTTCCATGGACATCATAGTTGGCCTACCTCATACCGTCGGGGGTTTTGACTCTATTTGGGTAGTGGTGGATCGTCTGTCCAAGTCCGCCTGCTTCATTCCGGTCAAAGTAAAGTATACAGCTGAGAGACTGACTTAGCTTTATATCAGTCAGATTGTGAGACTTTACGGGGTCTTGGTATCTGTTGTATCAAATAGAGGCTTGTTATCTACTTCAAAATTATGGTTTGGGAACTCGTTTAGATTTAAGTACAACTTTTCACCCCCAGACCAATGGCTAGTCTGAGAGGACCATTTAGCTATTAGAGGATATGCTCCGAGCCTATGTTATTGATTTTTGAGCTAGATGGGACCAACATTTGGCCTTAGCAGAGTTTGCGTACAATAACAATTATCATTCTAGCATTCAAAACGCTTCTTTTGAGGCTTTGTATGGTTGAAGATGCAGATCGCCCATAGGTTGGTTTGACACAGAAACGGTGGTGAGAATGGATGTTGATATGTTGAGAGAGGATCTTGAGCGGGTGCGGTTGATTCAGAGTAGATTGGTGACAACCCAGAGTCACCAAAAGAGCTATGCTGATAGGCAAGTTTGACCTTTGGAGTCCACGGTTGGTGACATGGTTTGGTTGAAAGTGTCATCTTTGAAGGGTGTTATGAGATACGGGAAGAGAGGGAAGCTCAGTTCGAGGTTCATTGGTCCTTTTGAGATCCTTGATAGAGTGGGAGATGTGGCTTATAGACTTGCTTTGCCATCCATCCTGACTTTAGTCCATCATGTATTCCATGTTTTGATATTGCGGCATTATATTTCGAAACAATCTCATGTAATTTCTATGGATTTAGTTGAGCTGAGCCCTGATTTGACTTATGAGGAGCAACCGGTAGCCATTTTGGACAGGCAGGTGAGGAGGTTGAGGACTAAGAAGATTGCTTCAGTAAAGGTCCAGTAGAGCCATAGGCTCGAGAGTGAGGCTACATTGGAGATAGAGTCAGATGTACATGTCTGATACCCTTAGTTGTTTGAACCTTCAGGTATGTCCCCTTATCTCATGTTCGAAGACGAGCATTGTTTTTAATTGTAGATGATGTAATGACCTCGAAGGTCATTTTTGATATTTTTGATCAAATTATCATTTTACCCCTCTCGAAAGTTACCTTAGTCCATTTTTGGATAAGTCCAAAAGTCGAATTTTGAAAATATTGTAAAAAATTAGAGTTTTTTTTTTTAAAAAAGAGTTTTAAAAAGCTTGCAGTTGGAAATTTTGAGTTTTATGGTCATTTCATGTTTTGAGTGTCGAAATTTGATTTCATCAATTTCATCAGTCCTAGAATGCCGAATTTGGTCTAGAAGAACTTGCAGAACTGAATTTGGAGTTAAAACAGGGATTTAAAGTTGCATTTTTAGTACATTTTGGATCATAGGTTTGACTTTGGTCTTCATTCGAAGTTCAGGAGCTCATGTTGAAATTCCGTCAATTCCAGTAGTTCCGGATGGTCGAATTAATACTAAAAATGGTCTCGTATTAATTTTTAGAGTTCTCAAAGGCAATTTTGATATTTTAAGTTTCAAACTAGTTTATTCGAGTTGCATTGGTAACTGTGTCGTAGAGGTTCCGAAATTGAATTCTGATTATTTCGTTGAGTCTGAATCGCATCTTCTAGTATAGATATATATTTGGTTTGTGAAATTTTGATTTCGGATGGGTTTAGAGTGTTCATTTTGAATTTTGGTTCTAGTTGTACATTGTTGCTGCAAGGCATCTGGTGCAGCTCCCACCTATTCTCCGCGTTTGCACCCAGGTAGCTGCATTCGTGGAGGTGCACTTAGTCCTTCTCCGCATACGCACTCAGGTGGTCGCGTTCGCGGGGGTGAGCCTGGTTCTGCTTCGCATTTTCAGGGCCCCACCCGCATTCGCGGAGTGTCATTCATACCTGAACAATGTCTCCTTTTAAAAGACGTGATTTAAACCCTTTTCACCATTTTTAACTCTTCAAGCTTCGTTTTCAAAAGAAATTTCATGGGTTTTCAAGGTAAAGTGTTTGGGTAACTATTTTCTAACCTATTTTTCGATTATTTTTACAGATATAATTTGTGTTTTAACTTATAATTTTGGATTTTGATGGTGGAATTTGGGGATTTTTCGAACATCGATTTCTAATCTTTAATCATTGATTTCTCCCTTATCTAAGCTCCATTTTCGGAATCGTCTTCATCGTTAAACTCTTTATTATGTGGGGAATGTTTTCATGCATTAATTTTCAATTTTCGGCTACGTTTTCCAGCATGTGATTTTTGACCATTTTACCCCTTCTCTCCGAATTAATTGATTTTAGTGTCATTAAATTCGTTATGTGATTGTTATGCCATATTTGAATAGGTTGTGGTGATTTGAAACACCATAGGAGAGGGAAGGCGATGATTCCTTCTTGATCTCGAGATTTTATTTGAGGCAAGTGGACTTCTAACCTTTTGTTAAGTATGAAAGAACCTTGTATGCTCCTATGTGCATGGATTTGAGTACTTTGGGGATAGAATTGTATCATTGTAGGTTTGATCACAATATTCCAGAGTGAACGATTGTTCTTATGGTAATAAATTGACTTATAAATTAACTGTGGATTTGTACCCTATGTGATCTTGTAATCGTTTGATATCGATAACAAGATGGTGTTTATATTGATACTATGGTGATATTGAGACATTTGAGAATTATGCGATTTCCATTGTTGATATGTATGACGCATATGGACACCTTGCATACTCTATTTCCTTGAACTTGATTAATGTATCATTATTAGATGCTTGCTTGATGATCCATTGATGAAAAGAATCCTAAGGGAAATGGTTCCTGCTAGTGAAAAAGAAAAGAAATGAAAAGTCAAAGAGAAATGGTTTCGGCTAGATTTGAAAGTTATTGTTAAAGGAAAATGGTTCCGAAGGATACATGGTCCATGTGTGGCCCCCATGGGTACTGACTGAGGCATATATATGGTGAGCGGAGTATTGCAGGATAGACATGCATCACGATTATTTGACATTGCATTGCATTGTATACATCTCATGGCATCTACTTTGTCTCATATTTTATCTGATTGATGTAGTTGTATATTGTTTTTGAGATTGTGCACTTATTGTATTCCCTGATCTTGTTGTAAGCGTTAGATCTATCTATACATTGTGTTGAGATAATATGCTAGAAGATGAGTATATCTATATTACTGTGATTTGTATATTATAATATGCTGGGACTTTTCTGAGTGCGGGGTTGTAATTCGGCGAATTGTGGTTAGGATTTAAAGAGTTACTTGTGTTGTTCATTGCTTTTTCTTAGGTTAGTCCCATTTGCTGAGTACCTCGTTGTTTGAGCCCCTTGCTACATTTTTGTAGCTCATGAGCCCAGTCTATCCTGCTAGACTTCTTTCTTGTTGGATCGAGCTTCCAGATTTCTTGCGAGGTAGCTGCCTATGTCTTCAACAGGCCTTGAGGATTCCTATGTTCTTGTTCTATTTGAGGACGAGACATTATGACTTGTATTTCATTTGAGTAATCTATACTTAGAGGCTTTTACATGTGACACCAGTCCTTGGGATAGTTGTAGTTTGTTTTCTTCCGCTTATCTATATACTAGTTTTGGGAACGTGCGTTGCACGTTAGTCCCCTACAATTAAATAAAATTTGTGTAGTGGATGAAAGAGTTATGATATTTTTTAAAACAAAAATAATTCAAACACAATAAGTTAACTAAAATACATCCTCAAAAAGCTATTAAAAAAGACGAAAGCTCAACCAATATCAAGGAGAATTCTCTTTTCCTTTATATGACAAATCTTGGAACTAAAAATACTGTAATGTTTCTTTCATTATTTTGTCCTATAATTCAAAGTGCTTTAATAGAGAAATGTGCTATTATTTATTTACTTACCTTGCAACACAAATAATATTTAGTACTTAACTAACATGAGTTGTGTTGCATTGATGGGTTTGTTCCACTCTTAATTAGAAATCTCAGAATTGATCCTTGGATATGAAGAAAATTTTGTTAGGAGTATCACTCCCAACTGAGCCCTAGAGTGCACGATTCGGATTTAGTCAGGACTCCAATACAGGCTTCAAATATTGAGTAGAAAAATAAATAAATAAAAAATATTTAGATACTTATATTTCTGTGGTCCAATTATTTAGTAGATTAAAAAGAATAAGTTACGTATTGAAAATGGATAGTTTAAATATTTTTTTTAATAAATTCATATAAATATTATTAACACGTGGGTGAGGCATATAAAAAATAAATTCTAAAGGAAAAAGTTCCAAGTTCAAAATAATAATGCACGGAGAAAATATTTTAATAATCAGTTACTCAAAATTATTTCGTATATTTGAAAGAAAAATAGGAAAAAAGTTTTTAATTTATAATTGAATACCATATATTGAGAATTTTACTTTATATGCATATGATGTATCATAGAAATGTGCCAAGCATCAATTCTATATACTCACATAATCAAGTCATAATAGTTTCTTATGAATGTTGCAATATTGTAAATTGAATAGGTGAAAATTGTAATTATCACAATGATCTTCTCCATCAGGTTTGTTTTGAGTGGGACTAAATAGATACACGAAAAGAAAGGAAAACTAAAATTAAGAAGTTGAAAAATTAACGTGCTTAAAATGTTCAATGTTAAAACCTATAAAGATGGAGGTATGGGTGGTAATTTCAACCCTTATAAGGTAAAAGGAGTCCATTTAATCTATATTTATTTTAATGGATCAATCATATTTTAAAATGGGTAAATATAGGTTGATCTATTTTAAGAGCGCATACAAATATGGTCGAAACATGGGTACCCATATAGACCCATAGATCCCTCATTCATAATAAAAAAAAAATTCTTAATTGCACTAAAAAAAATTTTAGTGTGCGTGATTTTTTTTTTTAATTTTTCTAAAAACAATTTGGGGTCAGGAGTGGGGGTAAGGAAATGGGGGGGTTAGGGGTATGCATCCGTCGGTTCAGTTCAGTTTTATGTATTATTGGTTCGGTTTATCAGATTTCAATTTTTAAATATGCTAAATCAATAACAAACCAATAAGATATTTTTTTTATCGATTTTTAAATTTTGCTAAACCAATAACAAACTAATAAGATATTTTTTTATCGATTTTCGATTTATCAACTTTTAGTCCTCAAAAGTTCGATTTTAGGTTTACCCAATAAGAAAATACTCATAAAATAAATATATGACTTCTCTAACTATTTGATGCAATATGATGACAGTAAAACAAACAAATCAATTGATCATTTAAACTAATAATATACAATTTTGGACCTCATATTCTAATTTACTTTTTAACATAAGAGTTATACATTGGAAATCAAGCAAATACATGACTTATGAGTAACGATTTAGTATCAAATGATGTTAAATTATTAATATTTAATATTTATGAAAGGATAAAGCAGTAAATTATTATACTCTTAATGAGTTATCAGTTTTGCGCAATAACCCAACACTAAAAATCAAAATCGAATTGACAACCCAATAATTCTTTTTTTTTTTTTGTAAAAACCATTAAAAATCTATTAAACCTAATAATCAGATAACAATAAATCAAAAACATTTTTATTGGTTTGATTTACTAGTCGGTTTGATTTTTACACATCCCTATGGGAGGTAGGGTGGAAATGGGAGGGGGGGGGTAGGACCGAAGTGGGGAGGTGGGGTGAATTTTTTTTGATTGAAAAAATAATTTTTTAAAATTTAAATTTAAGTTTTGGTATGGACGTAGAAAAAAATTAGATAAGAGTTGGGGGTGGGGTGGGAATGGGTGGGTGATAGGATGTTGAAGTAGAAAAATTTTAATTTTATTTTTTTATGAAAAAAATAGTTTTTTCAAAAAGAATTATTAAAGAGTAAGGTTGGGGTGATAGGGGTTGAACATTAACAATTAAACTTTGATTTAATTCTTTTGGCTTTAAGAGATTAAAGTGGGTTGGAACTATATATTTTTAGGCAAATCATATTTGACCAAATTCATATTTACCCATATTTTATATGGATGAATTGTGATCCAATTTATTTTGACTCAATTCATATTTAATCCATCCAAATCCAATCTGATATAATCCACTCATTTGCATATCTAGACGGAGGGGATCAGTTGAGGAAAATGAGACTTCTTTCTTGCCTTTATACTATTTTTTGACAAACATTTGTATAGAGTTCTTTTCATACATTAATTAAAATTAATATGCATTCAATTATTTTTCTCTCCAACTTTTTAGATCTCTTAAATTTTCGTGTTTAACTGGCTATTAGTAATTCTATCTAACTATTCAAATTCTTGCTACCATAATCTCTCAACTTAATTTTTAGAGAAATATTTTTGCCACAATAAAAAATCTAGATACAAAATATATAATTAAAATTCATAATAAATTATAGGACGTGACTAATTCCATGAACAATTCTTTCCAAAACAAAATTGGAGCGAAAGACCCATTGACTTCCATCATTTAAGGAAGATATAATAATTATTTACTATTTAATTGATTAGATGTGTTATAACATTTTAATTTTGTGTAGAAATATTATTAAAATTATTTAATATTTAATTAATTAAATATTTTATAATATTTTTAGTTAGTGTAGGAATAAACTAATAATTCAATTTGCACCTTGAGGCTTTTCTCTTTTTATACAATACAATTATTATTTCAACTAATAAGTACTACTTTAAATATGAATAGAAGCCACATCTATTATGATTGAAAAAAATTGTAAAACTCTTTTTATAATCTTATACCTATGATGAATTTGCTATTAAATTGAAATATTATGTTGTCATTATTAACTTCATTGTATAGCCCCCAAAGAAGTATAATAAGGTGCTTAATATTTATTGACACTAGAAAACTTAATTTATGCTAGTAAATATATCATAATGGAAGCGTACATAAATTCCTCATTGGGTTCAAAGTTATATCCTTTTATATGTAAATTTGATATAAGAATATAATTCTTTATAAAATATAGCGTTAAAATTTTGTGTATGTTAGAGATTTGATAGTTTATTGTTTATGAAAAATTAATCTTCTATTACATTGGAGAAATTAATATATTTTAATTACTAAACATAATTTTTGATTGTCAGAAAAGACGTTGGCAATAAAAAAGATACACGAATAAAGAAAAATATTACAAAATGTTTAAGCAGTGTAAAATCAAATTTAAAGAAAAAATCAAAAGTTCACAAGGGAAAAAAAGGGAGAACAACAAATAAATATGTGACTTACGTAATGAAAGACATCACATTAAAATATACAGAAAAAATATCGTCATATTGATTGAATTACATTTTGTTAAAAGTCGACTTGATATAGACAAAATGTTTCATATGTATAAATATATAATTCTATAAAGTGAATAAAAAATAAACGGAAAAAAGAGCTTGACTATATTATAAATAAAGATACACCATATTTCTTGAACTATATTAAAAGATTAATGTAAATTAACTTTTCAGACATTTGAGATTACATATTTTAAAAAGATCAATGATTGTCAAACATCGAAAAACACATAGCTATAAATATTTATCAAAGACTTACGTGGGCCTGATTGTAAAAATGTTCTACATGATTCAAAATGCTTACCCTCAAAATAGTTAATTACAAATACAAATTTGGATTACCTTTATTATATTTATATCCTAAAGATGAAATGGTTAAAAAATGAGAAAAATATAATAACTGATTATGAAGTTATATTTGAAAACTCAAAAAGATGAAAATATGATAAACTAAACTTCACTTATAATTTCGTATCCGAAGAAATTTCATCTTGTAATAATAACAATTTATATATTTCTCAACAAAAATGAAAAGGATTATGCATAAAATAATAAAGAATATAAATAAATAAATTATCAAGAATTCTTACAATTACAGACCGGAAGCAAGATGATCACAAATTGGGATGAAAAAGAGGATATATATAATATTGTTGGTGAGTGTCTTTGGTAGACTCTTCATTACCCCCACTTATTACAAATTAAAATTGAAGGTTATCTTAGACTCTTCATTTGCCACATTTAGTACATGAATGAACCCCATGATTCCATTTATTATTATTTAATAATTAATTAATTAGATATTATATTTAATTTAGTTTAAGGGTATAATGGTAATCTAACTTTGAGGTTAGGAGCTTCCCACTTTTAATAATAATAATAATATATGATTTAGACTGTTATCTTTCACTTTTATCTTTATTGTTAAGTTGTTTGAGTTTCGGGCAGACTAGCCTTGGTGGGTTAGGTGAGTACCATCACACCCGAATTTTGGGTCACAATAATGTGAATATATAGACCACAGGCAAAAATACAAAAAAATATGTATATAATAGATTAGAAAGGACTCCATAAAATCGTAGTTTTTTAACTGATTTGTTCTTTTCTTGACGTACAAATAATGTGAACTTTCAAAATTTCGTCACTTTTTTTAAACTCTAAAGTTTATTTTCCTTATGTTTTGTATTTGCCGGGGGGGGGGGGGGGGGGGGGATCTCAATTTATCTAGTCAGGTTCATTTTTGAGGAGGAGTGGGTGTATGAGAATAGAAGAAAAGAAGAGCTTAAACAATGACTAGGGGTATTCGAATTGCACTGAAAATTTTTTCATGGAGAAGGCAATAAAGGCAGAAATGTTTGATATAATTTTGAAAGAGGTTTTCTATTGCAACTATAATGGAGATGCAAATTCTTGCTAGAAGCATAGTTTTTTTTATAGAACATTAAAATCTAGATGCTTTGGGTGGCGAGTTGACATTATAATATAATAAAAATAAAAATATAAGAAATTCCAGAACTCTCCACCAAACACAATTGAGAGATAGTGTCTACTATGTACTTTCCAATTTTCAAATACAACAAATTTACTGACGTCAAAGCAATCATGATGTGCGAGGAAAGGTCGTTTCAATGTAGATATTACCTTTGCCTATTAGGAAAAGGTGATAGAGTTATTTAAGGTATTTTCTATACTGCAATGACAACTCCTTGCGTACCAAATTATAGAGTGATAATTTACTTTCTTTAGACATAAAGAAGACAGGGAGAAGAACTAACTGACAAAGAACCCTAGCTTGATTGAGTTAGAAAGATTCCTAATGATGAAGAAGACAAGGGAAATGCAAATATGTCCACATTGGCACACACATCATGTAACAACTCGACTTCTTGAATTGCTTAAATTAATCTGTGTTTTTATGGTAAGATGAAAAGTGATTAATATATTAAGAATTACGTGGTATGTCATATATTAAATTTTAGGGTAAGTACTTTAATAAAGTTAAGCAAGTCGTGAAATAAAAGTCAACAAAAGTTATTTCATGTTTTGTTTGAAAGATTTCTCTAAAAGTATGCACATAACAATCAGTTTGCATCAACTTAATTATGTGCATAAATCTTTTGATTCGTAAAGTAACATCTTTCAAGTTCCAACAGAGAAAAAGATTGGCCTTTCTACCATAAAGTCTTCAGCTGTTTGCAACTATTTATAGTTTCCAATAAGTTCCTTCTTTTTAATGAAATAATATTAAAGCGTTATCTATAGAGGATAGAGAAAAGGTCCATTGCTCTCTCACATAAGTAGCATACTTGTGTCAATTCAATTTACCAAGTCGATCAAAAATAATTATAGGTTATGGAATAATCAAAAATGAATTATCGAATATATCCTTCAATTGCCAGGAATATATTGGTGACAAACATAAAAAAACTCCATAACAAAGGTGACAAACAAGTTTCACAACCCCAAAACAAAAAAAACTGAGTAGCAACTCGAGTGAATCCTTAGCTCAAGGCATATATTAATAATTTTTGAATGTTAGATACAAAAATTTTATCATAAATATAACACATGAATCGACTAGAAAAAATCACATGACAACACAATTATACACAAAGAAACCAGGTCGCTTTCGTCAACACAAGCTCCTATGAGGCGACCCTTCACTTGGAATCTATTAATTCACTTTAAAATCCCCTACATCCATGGCTACAGGCCCTCCAATTACAATTAGCCTATCACCTCAAATTTTAAAAACCAAACCTCAACCATTCATTAAAACATCTCTTTTAGGCAATCATCCTATGGTTGTCCATTCTTTATTTTTCTTGTCATACCTCCTCACCTCCATGTCAATATTATTAGTAGCATACAAATCATTATTTTCAACTCCCACGTGCTTCATTGTGTCAATAGCACCTTTGACTACTCTGTTCATCCAATCCCTCCAATTACATAAAACTTTCTATCCATGAATATCACATAACACATCTTACACCGCTTGTTCATGCTAAGTAAAGTCTTCCACACTCCTTCTCTAAATTGTGCTATGTTTCCCTCACAACGACAAGCTAGAGTGGCAATGACATAACCAAACAAACACCTTGTTGCATTCATTTGCATTCCAGATGGCAAATGTTTGTCAGTATACTGTAATAATAAATGACATGCCACAAAATCTCCTTTCCAAACACAAACAACTCTTTCTCAACTGCCAAAGACTCATTGTCTGAGAATACAAAGCATACATCTAACGGCTATGCCAGATTTGGGGAGTCTTTGGCAGTTCTGACAGAGCTTCTCGTGTTTGGAAAGGAGATCTTCTCTTATGTCATTTATTATTACAGTCATTCTGGAATGCAGATGAATGAACCAAGATGTCTATTTGGCTATGCCAGATTTGGGAAGATTGCCATTCTAGCTGATGGTTATGACTCACAGGGCAACATAGTTAGCTTAGCAGAATATTACAATTTAGAGACTGGAATGTGGAAGACTTTACCAAGCAGCGTAGGATTGTTGTTCCGTGCTATTTATGCACAAAAAGTTTTTATGAAATTGGAGGCATTGGATGAACAGACTCAAAGGCGCTATTAACACACTGTGGAGATGAATATGATCTAAAACGAAGGAAAATGGACTAAAATTTTGATCATGTATCCTGTCCGAGCTAAAGCTAGGGGTGATATGCCTGCTTCATCTGAAGCACATCCTTTGGTTGCAGAGTTAAATACTATTTTGTATGCTTCTGATTATGCTAAAATGAAGATGATGAAGTACGACAAGAAAAACAAAGCATGGATTGACATAGGAAGATTACCTGCATGAGCAACTTCAACGAATGGTTGGGGTTTGTCTTTTAGAGCTTGTGGTTGTAGGCTATTGTAATTGGAGGGCTGAGAGCCATGGGTGTAGGGAATTTTGAAGTGAATTCATATATTCTGAGTGAAGGCCACCTCCGTGAAGGTTGCTTTGACGAAAGTGACCTGATTGCTTTGTGTATAATTGTGTTCTCATGGGTTGCTGATCATGTGATTTTTGCTAGTCGAGATAGAATGGATTTTTGAGATTCTTGCCAACTCTAGCTCTGTTTCCCAGTTTCATCATATGACGTCATCTCGAACTTTAGCCTTGATTTCCTATCATTTTGATTAGAGTTGAAATCCAAATATCCAACACTTACATTCATCTCATCAAAGTACTTGTTTCAGAGATAGCGTTCTACTTTGCTAAAGAATTAAAATGCTTCCAGGCATCTTTGTTGTAGGGATTCATGTTTGGATGCAATTAAAATGATGGGATAGTTCCACTGGAGAAGGAAGTGTGATGGTAGAACATGCTGGTCTCACTACTTTGGCATATATATATTTCTTTGGCTACGTTACTCTTAAATAAATAAATTAATCCCCTCAACTACTTCAAAAGATCACAAATTGTAATGGAATAAATGTGTAGAATTAAGAAAACAAAGGTTATTTAATTTCATAAATCTAAAGCTAGCATTTTGTGTGCGCTATATTTTTGTAATGGTGATATATAGATCAGAGGCAAAAAAAAAAAAAAAAAAAAACATGTGTATAATAGATTAGAAAAGACTCCATAAAACCGTAGTCTTTTAACTGATTTTTCCTTCTCTTGACGCACAAATTATGTGAGCTTTCAAAATTGCGTCACTTTTTTTAACTCTAAAGTTTATTTTCTTTATGTTATGTATTTGCTAGGAGGGGAGGAAAATGTCAATTTATCTAGTCAGGTTTATGTTTGAGGAGGAGCAGGTGTATCAGAATAGAAGAAAACAAGAGCTTAAAACAATGATTAGGGGTATTCGAATTGCACTGAAAATCTTTTCATGGAGAAGGCAATATAGGAAGAAATCTTTGATATAATTTTGAAAGAGGCTTTCTATTGCAACTGTAAATAGAGATGCAAATTCTTGTTAGAAGCATAGTTATATTATAGAACAATAAAATCTAGATTCCTTACGCGGAGAGCTAACATTATAATATAATAAAAATAAAAATACAAGAAAAGCCAGAACTCTCCACAAACACAGTTGAGAGATAGTGTCTACTATATACTTCCCAATTTTCATATATAAAAAGTTTACTGATGTCAAAGCAATCATGATGTGCGAGGAAAGGTCGTTTCAGTATAGAAATTACCTCTGTCTGTTAGGAAAAGGTGATGGAGTTGTCTAAGGTATTTTCCATACTGGAACAACAACTCCTTGCATACCAAATTATAGAGTGATGATTTACTTTCTTTAGAAATAAAGAAGACAGGGAGAAGAATTAACTGCCAAAGAACCCTAGATTGACAGAGTTAGAAAGATTCCGAATGATGAAGGAGACAAGGGAAATGCAAATATGTCCACGTCGGTAGACACATCGTGTAACAACTCGACTTCTTGAATTGTTTAAATTAATCTATGTATTCATGGTGAGATGAAGAGTGATTAATACATTAAGAATTACGTGGTAGGTCATATATTATGTTTTTAGGGTAAGTATTTTACTTTTTAAAGTTAAGCAAGTTGCAAAATAAAAGTCGGCAAAAGTTATTTCAAGTTTTGTTTGAAAGATTTCTCTAAAATCTAGTTTAAATGTCCTAGAGTTTTCTCCCATTCTGTAAAGAGTTATGGGTACCACAATATATCAAATTGAAGGAACACTAGTCTAGTTTACAACAGATCAAACTGTCCTTCCATAGGACTTAAGAATAGGGGATATTTGCATTTTCGCAAGATCACGCAAGCAGGCACATACATGGGTCCCATGTCAGTTAGAATATATATAATCTTCTTCATTCTTTTGCTCATTTTATTCGTGTGGAACCTATGAAATCTTAATCCAAGATCACTAGAATTATTTATTTTCTTGGCCTAGCTCCTTGATGGAAGTTCCTTTACACATTAAGCTCATCGTAGTGGTATATTTTGTTCCGTCAATTTCATTGTGTATCCTCCTTTGGTGTCGGCATTGCAGGGTTTTCTTCATTTTAAGGTTTTAATCTATTTTGTGTGCTTAGGAGCATATGATTGGGTTGTCGTCGTTGATGTACTCAAAGCCATAGTTGTTGTTGGTTAGCTGTTCGAGTGGCTATTTTGATCTTGTCAATATTCTTATTCTATTGGTTGCGGAGATACATTGGGCGTGACTTAGAGAATATTCGTATTAACTTATAACTAGCTTGCTCATTTTTGATCTATTAAATTGTTATTGTTCCCCTTTGGGCTATTGTGGTTAGTTGTAGCAATGGGATCTTTTGCTAAGAGGATTATGAGTTGCCAATGTGGCTGTTTTGTTGCCTAAGAGGTTTATGAGTTGCTTGTGGGACTACATTGATTCCCAAGAAGGAAATGTAATGCCTACAGGATATGTTGTTACCTAAGAGGGCTATGAATTTTTTACAAAGTTGTATTGATGCCTAAGAAGGATGAGTATTGCCTATGGGGCTATGTTGTTTCCTAAGAGGGCCATGAGTTGCCTACAAGCTATATTGATGCCTAAGAAGTCTATGTCTTTCCTATGGGTCTATGTTGTTGACTAAGTGGTCTATGAGTGTCCCATGAGGCAATATTGATACGTAAGATGACTATGTCCTGCCTATGGGGCTATATTATTGCCTTAGAGGTCTATGTAACTACTACGAGGCTATACTATTGCCTTAGAGGTCTATGTAACTGCCTACTGGGCTAGGGGACTACCAATAGTGTTATATATACTGAATTGGCACCTTCTGGCTTATGAGGGCCTAGTGTCACGACCCCCAATCTTTCAGAGAAAGAAGGGAAGAATCTAGAGTCAAGGAGAAGAAACTAGAGTCTTGGAGAGGGTTTTGGAAGACTCTAGAACATTGCGGATAAAACTTGAAGCTCCTTGGAAGAATCTAGAATGTTATAGTAAAATCTTGTAAATACTTGGAAAAATCTTGAACAATGGAGTCAAGTGTAGGAAGCACTTAGAATCCTCTAGATATGTAGAATCTTCTAGAGGAGGAACTTATGTGTAAATATTGAGGGACTTAGAAAGTAAATATTATTTACACTTTGGCCCCTAGGGAGTAGTATAAATAGAGGGACCATTCATTTGTAAGGCATCAATCCAAGAATTGTAAGCAATCTTCCAAAGTAATATACAAGTCTTCTTAAAATCTCTCTTGTCTACTCATATCTAGCGTTCCCTTAGCGATCAAGAGTAATAGGCTTACCAGTATTATCAAGATCGTGAAAAAGTCGTGCGCAAATCGACTAGTGTCGCACGGGAGTATTAGTAAAAGTTCTAAGGCTGTGACAACGTGGTATCAGAGCAGGTTTGTACAAAGGGAAGCATGGCAAGTGAAGGAGACGACAATGCCACTAGCACCACCAACGTTATTCTGGATGTTGGCAAGAAATGCAAGGGAAAGAAAAGCTCCAAGAAGGTTGAGGAGGTGTCAGTCGAACCGACACTGACCGAGGCCATAACAACCCACTCACTCTCGGCGGCTAAGTTGAGTGACGAGGAACGAGGCGAGGAACCCACCGACGTCATGCTCCGTATGGGATGGTCACGAGGGTGGATGCTGCAAGGCAAGTAGTGGAGTTCTTAGGCAAGCGCTTGAATCAGTTTGATGGCAAGTTTTAGACCTTGGAGGAGTTCACCCTTGAAGAGAATGATAACATCCAAAAAGAGTTAGGCGGACGTCAGACGGCGGAGTATGAGCTGAGGGAGACCATCGCTTCCTTAGAGTACCGGGTTATTGCCTTGGAAGGCAGATTCATGGACATGTTGGAGGCCGTGTGTGCTAGAGTGAAGGCACTCGAGGAAGTCATAGAAGATGGGAGATATGCTACACCGGCCAAAGAAAGAGAGGCCAGGATTGAGGCTTCGAAGCCACCTGTCTTCAAAGGCATCCCTGACGTTCAAGAGACGGAGAACTTTCTATGGCACTTGGAGAATTACTTTAAGTGTAACAAGGTGAGGAACGACGAGACGAGGATCAACACAACCGTGTTGTATTTGACAAAAATGGCCATGCTATGGTGGAAACGAAAGGAGTCGGAAATAAGAAAGGGGCTATGCGCCGTCAACACGTGGGAACAGTTTCGAAATGAGTTCAAGAAGGCCTTCTTCCCGAACAATATCATCTATGAGGCAAAGCGAACGTTTAGGGAGCTGAAGCAGTCGGGTAGCATAAGGGCCTACGTGAAAGAGTTTACTACCCTCGCACTTCAGATTCCCAACCTCACGAATGAAGATATGATGTTCCACTTCATAGACGGTCTATAAAATTTGGCCAAGATGGAGTTTGGAACGCCGACAGGTTAGGACCATCGATGATGCCATCACACAGGCAGAAACTTTGACAAACTCTCGGCATGATAGGCGAGATAGAGACTGAGAAGAAGACTCGAGAGGTATTAATGACCAAGGTGGGGGAGATGGTGGCAAAAGCAAGGATTGGCAGCCACATCCCAAGCATCATGATACCCACATACCTGATAATAGGAGGGTCGGTTGTTAAAGCAGCGGAGAGGGCAAGGCACAATCCCAGAAAGAGTTTAAGTGTTACATATGCGGGGGGCCGCATAGCTACAAGAAGTGCCCCGAACTGAAGAGCCTTTGTGCCATACTAAGAGATCGGAAGGAGCAAAAGGCGCAGGAAGAGGCACTCGAATCAGGGGAAGAATTGAGCACAACTCAAGTAGGTGTGATTGGGCTGTGCGGAGCCATCACAAAGCAACCAGAGAAGCTGAAGGAGTATAGTGCACAGTATGTGAACATCACGATCAATGGGCGACCCATTCGTGCCATAGTCGACACAGACGCAGAGGCTAACATCATGACTAAGTCTACGACAACCAAGTTAGGGTGAAGTATAACCCAAGTAATGCACAACTTAGGACAATCAATGCGCCTATGATTCTTGTGTGTGGAGTTGCTTAGGGAGTCGACATAGTGTTAGGCGAGTGGCATGGTAAGACCAACTCTCATATCGAACAGATTGATCTCTTTAAAAATCATCCTTGGGCAGGAATTTTCCAAAGGTCCATGCAGTGATCGACCCATACCTCCAATAACTCGTGGTCATGGAGCAAAGAGGTTCCTGCAAATACCCTTAGTCAAGATGCCCAAGTCAGAGAGACCAGTTCAACTATCGACCTTGCAACTTGTGGAAGAGATTAAGGAAGGGCCGCCATTATCATGTTCCACGCCCGCTAAAAAGAAAAGTCGTCAGAGAAGAAGCCGTCGAAGGAAGCCAAGCGAGAACAGGGACAACCAACCACAACAGTGCTCCTCAGGTGCTAAAAGAGGCGAACTTAAGAGAAGACCACAGAGGGACAACATGAAGACTTGCGGTAGTCTAAAGGAAGAGACTGAGAATTCCATCAACAACATTGCGCTGAGGATGTCGCAACATCAGGTGGGGGAGAGTGTCATGACCCGCCAATCTTCCATAGAAAGAAGGGAAGAATCTAGAGTCAAGGAGAAGAAACTAGAGTCTTGGAAGACTCTAGAATATAGCGGATAGAACTTGAAGCTCCTTGGAAGAATCTAGAATGTTATAGTAAAATCTTGTAAATACTTGGAAAAATCTAGAACAATGGAGTCAAGTGTAGGAAGCACTTAAAATCCTCTAGATATGTAGAATCCTCTAGAAGAGGGACTTATGTGTAAATATTGAGGGACTTAAAGTAAATATTATTTACACTTTGGCCCCTAGGGAGTAGTATAAATAGATGGACCATTCATTTGTAAGGCATCAGTCCAAGAATTGTAAGCAATCTTCCGAAGTAATATACAAGTCTTCTTAAAAGCTCTCTTGTCCTCTCATATCTAGCGTTCTCTTAACGATCAAGAGTAATAGGCTTACTAGTATTTGCAAGATCGTGAAAGAGTAGTAGCAAATCGACTAGTGCCATACGAGTTTCTTAGTGAAAGTTCTAAGGTCGTGACACTAGGTAGGTGGCCTATTTTTTTATTTGTACCTGCCGAGATTATGGGGGCATGGTTAGGTTGTTTGATTGTAATTTGGTATACTTAAATTTAGGAGCATGTCAATACACTTATCTTATTCTTTACTGACTTCCTTACCTGATTATTTTTAGTATATTATGATACCTGCTCATTTAATCTATTGCCTTTCATAGTTAATACATTGTTTTCTATTGACGCCCCATTGCCTGGGGTGTTGAATTGATTCCTGAAGTCTCGATAGACAACCTAATAGGATCCCCAACAATACGGTTAAGTTTTATTAAGTTGGCTTGCCTTTTTTATCTGGGGATGCCAAACTTTAGAGGTTTGTTGGCTTTTGTTATATTCATTTTTGGATAGGGTGGGGCTTTATCCCACAAAGCTTTACTATGTTAGAGGTTGACAGATTAGTGTGGGTCGTATAGCTATGTTAATGTACATGTTGGCCTTGTTTATTGATTTGTCGAGGCTTGATAATTGCTTGATGTGTTATCTTGAGCTATACCTGCTTTCAACTTCTGTATAGATATCATGGTGGCTTTGATAGTCCCATATAACATTTGAATTTCGTATAGCTATGTTAATGTACATGTTGGCCTTGTTTATTGATTTGTCGAGGCTTGGTAATTGCTTGATGTGTTGTCTTGAGCTATACCTGCTTTCAACTTCTGTATAGATATCATGGTGGCTTTGATAGTCCCATATAACATTTGAATTTCCTAGATTCCGCAGTGGCATTGATGGCCCAAACAACATTTGTCTGCTAGTTGTCCATTTCTTTATATGAACTGCTTGGAATATCCTTTAAAGAGCTTTTGATAGCGGTCTTGTTGGCCAAGATATACTTGTTTGTTTTTTGGTTATGTGTGGTTACTATGCATGAGTAGCAAATGGCTCAGTATATGGGGCCAACTCAAGCCTGAGTTTTGTCATTAGGTTGTACTTGCACCTCTTGAGCTTGGGGTATGACGAACTTAGTATAAAAGCAATGTCACGTCGTAGGGAGTTTGCAAGCCGTGTTTGTAGAGACTTGTCTATAAATATGTTGTGCACCATATTCGATAAGCAAGAAGCTACATGGGATGTTAGAATGGTTATCCTTCTTTTTCTCGCCTCGTGGTATAGAATGGTCTCTTGCTATGCTTGATGTTGGACGATTGCCTTGAGATTGAGTAGTTCGCTTGGGAACTAGCAATAGTCTCTGGGTGCCAGCCACGCCTAGGATACCCTCCCGGGGCGTGACATCTCCACTTAGTAAAATAAGATTTTTTACTCCAGAGTCAGTAGTGGTCTTAGACTTGAATAAGGGCGTCAAAATGAGCCCAAATGCAGGTAACCCGCCCAATATTTTATGGGTTGGGCTCAGGATAATTTTAATTGGGTTCAATCCAACCCATATCAAAAGAATCCTCAATTGAGCCCAATTTAGTTCTCAATTTCAACCCGTTCTAAAACTCCTAACTTGCATTGATGTAATGTATGTTTTCTATCTATTTTATATTTTCTATCATTTATTTATTAATTTGTAACCTTTTTTTTATTTTTTGAAATGAAATTCAAATTGTGATTATAAAAAATAAATAATAATATATCAGAATTATTGAGATTGAGCGAGTCAAATTAGGCGGGTAATGACCCAACCCGAATTTTAGACCATTGGAACCCAACCTGTTTGAACCCAAAGTAAATTTGAGCGGGTCATAACCAATTTCTATTCCAAACCATTTTAACATCTCGATTTCAACCCAACCTGCCAATTTGACACCCCTAGACTTGAACTATGACTATTTAAAGAAAATAAAATATCATTGTTACACACAATAATCAAGGTGTTGACATAAGCTTTTATAGTCAGCACAACTTGATCATGGTCTGAATTTACCTTCGTAATGTGCTGCAATGACGATACATTCTGACACAACAAACATTGAAATGAAATATGCATTGAATTTAGATCCCTCATCACACTGTCTAGAACGAGAATCTCCGCCTCCAGTTCCATGTTTTTGAGTATTTCAAGAAATTTTTCTAAACTAGAGCACATTTATAGAGTTAGATATTTAAGAGAATTGATGCACAGAGCTAGAAATCTCTTGAGCCATTTACAATTGTTTAATATTACTTAACATATCTTTTTGAGAAATTCCAGGAACTGATGAACCTCTTCAAGATTGTATGGCCTTACCATGTATTTGTGAAAAAGGTTGTTTCCATGACTTGAACTTATAACCTTCTGACTAAATGGCAACAACTTTACCAATTACGTAGAAGTTCCCCCTCCCCTACCATGACGGTGGATTAAAAAAATAAATAGCTTTCTTTACTTTTAAGTACAACAAAGATCAAATGTTTGCACGCTTCATTGAAGGTATAAAGAAAACTTCCAACTTTCATTAATAACTATGCGCATAGAAACATACTTTGAAAGATTAAAAGAACGCTTCTTTCATAAATTGAGAACATGTAAAAATACTTGGTAGCTCGAATACAAATTTACAAAAACAAATCATCTTACCAAAAAGTTGAACTTATCGTATCTGATCCTTATTAGACTTGGAGTCTTCCACTTAGGATTACGGCAGATTCTGATAAATACTCAGAAGTATGGAAGTTGTATGTCTAGAATGAGAATCTCTGCTTCCAGTTCCATGCTTCTGAGTATTTATCTGAATATGCCACAATCCTCCAAAAGGAGTCAATAATTTTGATAAGTGGAAGACTCCAAGTCGAAGGATCAGATACTATAAGTCCAACTTTTTGGTAAGATGATTTGTTTTTGTAAATCTGTATTTGAGCTACCAAGTATTTTTACATGTTTTTAATTTATGAAAGAAGTGTTCTTTTAATCTTTTAAAGCATGTTTCTATGCACACAGTTATTAATGAAAGTTGGAAGTTGGAAGTTTTCTTTATACTTTCTATGAAACGTGCAAACATTTGATATTTGTTGTACTTAAAAGTAAAGAAAGCTATTTATTTTTTTTAGTCCACCATCATGGTAGGGGAGGAGGAACTTCTACGTAATTGGTAAAGTTGTTGCCATGACTTGAACCTATGACCTTCTGACCAAATGGCAACAACTTTACCTATTACGTAGAAGTTCCCCCTCACCTACCATGACGGTGGATTAAAAAATTAAATAGCTTTCTTTACTTTTAAGTACAACAAATATCAAATGTTTGCACGCTTCGTTGAAAGTATAAAGAAAACTTCCAACTTTCATTAATAACTATGCACATAGAAACATGCTTTGAAAGATTAAAAGAACACTTCTTTCATAAATTGAAAACATGTAAAAATACTCGGTAGCTCGAATATAGATTTACAAAAACAAATCATCTTACCAAAAAATTGAACTTATCGTATCTAATCCTTATTAGACTTGGAGTCTTCCACTTATCGAAATGATAGATTCCTTTGAAGGATTGAGCAGATTCTAATAAATACTCAAAAGCATGAAACCCGTATGTCTAGAATGAGAATCTCTATTTTCAGTTCCATGCTTCTGACGCTTTATCAGAATATGCCGCAATCCTCCAAAAGTAGTCAATAATTTCGATAAGTGGAAGACTCCAAGTCTAAGGATCAGATACTATAAGTCCAACTTTTTGGTAAGATGATTTGTTTTTGTAAATTTATATTCGAGCTACCAAGTATTTTTACATGTTTTTAATTTATGAAAGAAGTATTCTTTTAATCTTTCAAAGCATGTTTCTATGCACACAGTTATTAATGAAAGTTGGAAGTTGAAAGTTTACTTTATACTGTCTATGTAACGTGCAAACATTTGATATTTGTTGTACTTTAAAGTAAAGAAAGTTATTTATTTTTTTAATCCACCGTCATGGTAGGGGAGAGGGAACTTCTACGTAATTGGTAAAGTTGTTGCCATGACATGAACCTATGACCTTCTGACCAAATGGAACAACTTTACCAACTACGCAGAAGTTCCCCCTCCCCTACCATGACGGTGGATTAAAAAAATAAATAACTTTCTTTACTTTTAAGTACAACAAATATCAAATGTTTGCACGCTTCATTAAAAGTATAAAGAAAACTTCCAACTTCCATTGATAACTGTGCGCATAGAAACATGCTTTGAAAGATTAAAATAACGCTTCTTTCATAAATTGAAAACATGTAAAAATACTTGGTAGGTCAAATACAGATTTACAAAAACAAATCATCTTACCAAAAAATTGAACTTATCGTATCTAATCCTTATTAGACTTGGAGTCTTCCACTTATCGAAATTATAGATTCCTTTGGAGGATTGCGGCGGATTCTGATAAATACTTAAAAGCATGGAACTCGTATCTCTAGAATGAGCATCTCTGCTTCCAGTTCCATGCTTCTGAGTATTTATCAGAATACGCCGCAATTCTCCAAAAGGAATCGATAATTTCGATAAGTGGAAGACTCCAAGTCTAAGGATTAGATACTATAAGTCCAACTTTTTGGAAAGATGATTTGTTTTTGTAAGTCTGTATTCGAGCTACCAAGTATTTTTACATGTTTTCAATTATGAAAAAAGTGTCCTTTTAATCTTTCAAAGCATGTTTCTATGCACACATTGATTAATGAAAGTTGGAAGTTGGAAGTTTTCTTTATACTTTCTATGAAACGTGCAAACATTTGATATTTGTTGTACTTTAAAGTAAAGAAAGCTATTTATTTTTTTAATCCACCGTCATGGTAGGGGAGGCAGAACTTCTACGTAATTGGTAAAGTTGTTACCATGACTTGGACCTATGACCTTCTGACCAAATGGCAACAACTTTACCAATTACGAAGAAGTTCTCCCTCCCCTACTGTCAGACCCCTGATCTACTTACATGCCATGGCACGGGCGTGGCACGGATATGGCAAGGACTTCTACATTGGCCTTGACATGTGTGTTGGCAAAGCAATGTAGCATGTGGGCTGTGCAGCTAAGAGTTGGTAGTGCAGCAAGGTGTCAAGCTACTTGAGTATGAGCTAGTAAGCTTAGACACAACCACCAAGTATGCTGGGGTGATGGCCAAGCAGACTTGGGCACAAGGCAGGCAAGGCACAAGACAACGCAGTAACATCGGCAAGACAAGGCAGCGTGCAGGTTGACAAGACTAAGACTTGGCACGGCTAGGCATTGAGTTGACTTGACAAGGCAAGGCTGGGGTACTTGACGATAGCAAGGAAAGACTAATGGCATGTTGACAAAGTGCTGGCAAGAAGTCAGAAATAATTCTAAGTGTTGAAGAGGGTAGAAAATATTCTAAGTGTGGGCAGTGGCCAAATTCGCCTAAGGCATGGGGCATGTGCAAGGCACATGCTAGACTTAGTTTAAATTCGAATTTAGGACTATCTGTTAGAATATGACTGTTGTAAATACTTAGTGGAATTCTGATGTGTCAGTCATGTGGCAAGCATGGGGAGTTTGTAATTGTCTTGTTGCAACTGCCAAGTGCAGAAAACTTTAAATAGGGGTGTAAAATCTGTCTAAGGCAGAAGAGTATGTTCTTTGCCTTAGACATATTTTGTGAAGCCTTTTTCTTGTATTGAGATATTAATAAAGGTTGGGAATTGTTTCCTGTAAATTTGGCTAAGTGTTCAATACGTGATTCTGTTCAAACGTGCATTATTGCGTTAGTGTGGCTGAAGTTTACTGTGAGTGTAGGTTGCCTACCAGTGGTGAAATTGTGAAAAATAGATCACCCTGCTATCAATTGGTATTAGAGCAAAGGTTGTACGAAGATGGTTACTAACGCTAAAATACGTGAACACTTGAGACGAGTCGAGGGATTCATTGGCATGACGGATGTGCGCTGGAGCGACCCAAATCTGGTGGATCTGTTGATGCAGATTTTTGGCATCAAGACCAAATTTGAGAGATTCCGGTCTAAATTTTCTATGTATATTGCCAAAAAAGACGAGTACATGGCAGAAAGTGAATGTTCGCGAAGGCATGTCGCTGCAAGCGGAAAGTCTGGCGAAGGAGAATGATGAACTTCATTCAGAAATTGTAGTGTTGCGTCTTGCAGTTGCTGTATCCGAACCAAACCATGGGGAACACTCTAAACTGAAAATCCCAAAGCCCAAGCCTTTTGGCGGGGCTAGGAGCACCAAGGAACTAGAGAACTTCCTTTGGGACATGAACATCACCACCATGTACTTAATTGGTGAAGCTAAACTTTTGTGGAGGACTCGGAATGCGGATGATGAGAGTGCTAACAGACCACGGATTGATACGTGGGAGAAGATGAAGAAGGAAATGAGGGACCACTTCCTTCCTAGCAATGCATCTTGGATTGTTAGGGACCGGTTGAAAAGGCTAAGGCAGAGTGGGACTATTCGTGATTATATCAAGGAATTCTCTTCCTTGATGCTGGACATCCAGAATATGTTCGATGAGGACAAGCTTCATAACTTCATCTTGGGCATGCAAGGTTAGGCCCAGAGCGAATTAAGGAGACAGAATGTCAAGGATCTGCCTACTGCCATTGCTGCGGCAGATTCTTGGTTGACTTTCGCTCAATCCGGCCTACTTCGGATGATCCCTCTACTTCAAAGACTAAGAAAAAGTTTGAGAAGAAAAGGGATGGGAAGAAGGAGTACCGGAAAGAGGCTGCTGACAAGGGCAAGGCGCCAATGAAGGAAGGGAACAACAACAAGACCAAGAGTAAAGATAAAGTTTATTGGACTTGTGATAGCCCTCATCTGGCCAAGAGTTGCCCAAATCGTGAGAGGGTGAACACAATACTTGCTGGAAATGTGAATTCCAGTGAGGATGAGGGACAAGTGGTTGCTGCACTTGCCAATCCCTTGGGACTGTCCTTAAATCAGATTAGTCTGATTAATGCAGTCGGGATACTTCCAAGTCAGGTAACCCTCATGCCTCATTGATTCACATTGAGATGTTGGTAAACGGGAAGCAAACTGTGGCCATGGTTGATACTGGGGCCACACACACTTTTGTGGATGTCAAAATTTCTGATAGGATCAGACTGAAGTTGAAGAAGTGTCCATCCTATGTCCAGACGGTTAGTTCAAAGGTGCAGGCTATAAAAGGCATGGCCTATGATATGGATATGTTGACCGATTGCTGGAAAGGCAAGCACAATCTGATGGTGATGCCGCTCGGAGACTTTGAAGTCATAGTTGGGATTGATTTTCTGAGGAAATATAAGTTTGTTCCATTTCCTCACTTGGATGGAGTTATGATTTGGATGAAACCAGTCCAAGCTTTGTGAAGGTTGTGCATCCGTATGGTGAAGCCGAGAAGGTTGCGAAATACAAGACCCCAATGTTATCTGCTACTACTGTCGACAAAGGGTTGAGAAAGGGTGATAAGACCTTTCTGGCTGCCTTGCTCGAAGTGAAACTAGAGGTGCAGGTTGAAGTGCCCGACTGTGTAGCAGACGTGCTAAAGCATTTTGCAGATGTAATGCTGTCTGAGTTGCCAAAGACCTTGCCACTAAGGAGGGATATTGATCACAAGATTGAGTTACTGCCGGGTTCAACGCCACCGGCCCAAGCTCCTTATCGGATGGCCCCTAAAGAGCTGACTGAATTGAGGAAACAGTTGAATGAATTTCTTGATGCTGGGTTGATTCAGCCATCAAAGGTTCCTTATGGTGCTCATGTTTTATTTCAAAAGAAACAGGATGGATCCCTAAGGATGTGTGTGGACTACCGGGCGCTGAACAAGATAACTGTGAAGAACAAGTATCCAGTTCCGTTGGTGCAAGATCTGATGGACAGGCTAAGCAAGGCAAGCTGGTTCACAAAACTGGATTTAAGGTCGGGTTACGGCAGGTTAGAATAGCAGAAGGGGATGAGGCTGAGACTACTTGTGTAACTAGATATGGCTTTTATGAATTCCTTGTAATGCCTTTTGGCTTGACAAACGCTCCGGCGACTTTCTGCAATCTAATGAATAATGTGTTATTTGAGTATCTCAATGATTTCATTGTTGTTTACTTAGATGACATAGTTATTTATAGTAGAACGTTAGAGGAGCATGTGCAACACCTAAGTATGGTCTTAACCAAATTGAGAGAATACACGTTTTTTATTAAAATGGAGAAGTGTGAATTCGCTCAAAAAGAGATAAAGTTTCTGGGGCACTTGGTTAGCAAGAATCAGGTTCGGATGGATCCTAAGAAAGTGCAGCCCATAGTTGAGTGGCAGACACCTTCAACAGTGAAGGATTTGCGATCGTTCCTAGGGCTAACTAACTATTACCAAAAGTTTATTGCTGGGTACTCTAGAAGGGCAGCAGCGTTGACAGACTTGCTGAAAAAGGATGTCCAATGGGTATGGTCGGTGCGGTGTGAAGAAGCTTTTCAAGGGTTGAAGGAAGCTATTGCATCTGAGCCGGTACTAAGGCTGCCTGATTTTGAGTTGCCATTTGAGGTGCATACTGACACGTCGGACAAGGCTGTTGGGGGCGTCTTGGTGCAGGAGGGCCATCCTGTGGCCTTTGAAAGCAGGAAGTTGAATGATGCTGAGCAACGATACTCCTCTCATGAGAAAGAGATGGTTGCTGTTGTGCACTGCTTGCAGACTTGGCGGGTGACTTGCTGGGAACAAAGTTTGTTGTGTGGACTGATAATGTGGCAGACTCTTTCTTCAAAACTCAGAAAAAGTTAAGTCCGAAACAGGCTCGCTGGCAAGAATTTCTGGCAGAATACGATTTCATATGGGAACATAAGCCAGGAAAGCATAACTAAGTGGCAGACGCATTAAGCAGGAAAGAGATATTTGATGCAGTATATTCAATTTCAAAACTTGAATCTGATTTTATAGACAGGATCAAGTTGGCTGCGTTGAATGACCCACTCTATGTGAAGTGGATGGGTCAAGTCCAAGATGGGACTGTAAGACGGTACTGGATCGAGGACGATCTGCTCCATTTTAAGGGGGGAGAATCGTGGTGCCAAACGGTGGTGGACTGCGTAGAGACTTAATGAAAGAGGCTCATGACACTACTTGGGCAGGTCATCTGGGTGTGGAACGGATGATGGCACTACTACCTCGGGTTTATTTCTGGCCAAAGATGGAAGATGACATTGAAGCTTACGTGAAAACCTGTCACATTTGTCAAGTGGACAAGACACAAGCACCAGTTTAACTTAAGGGGGTGGTGATTTAGTGACAGTGGGTGGCAAGGTGGCTTTGTTGCCTATTCTGTTAGGTAGAATCAGAACAAGTAATTGCTGAGATTTGCGCAAGAATATCCACTTTGAATTTTAAAGAGAGGGTTTGAAAACATATTTATTCTGATTCAGATGGAGAAATGAGCAAACAAAGAGAGCACTTGGCATTGGCTCATTTCATGCTACGATGTTGTCTCCCTATCTCTTGGTTGAAGCAGGGATGAGACCCTACAGTCTCTATCAGTTATGGTTGTAGTAGACAGATTCTCGAAATATGTTGTATTTGTTGCTGCACCTAACTTATGCTCATCTGAGGTTTCTGCTGAGTTGTTTTATCAAAATGTTGTTAAGTACTTTGGTGTTCCGGCTGACATTGTGAGTTATAGTTCACAGGCAGGTTTTGGACAACGTTGTTCAACATGATGGGGACCGAGTTGAAGTTCTCTACTGCAAATCACCCACAACGGATGGACAAACGGAAAGAATTAACCACTTGTTGGAGGAGTACTTGAGGCATTTCGTGACTGCAAGTCAAAGGAATTGGGTAAGTTTACTTGATACATCCTAATTTTTCTATAACTTGCATAAGTCTTCAGCAATGGAGATGAGCAAATTCGAGATTGTCTTGGGCAGACAGCCCATGACACCATTAGATATCGCAAAGAGCAGGTCCCATGGGAAATGTCCAGCAGCGTACAGGGTTGCAAGGGACAGGCTTAAAATGTTTTTCGAGGCTCAATAGAACTTGCACAAGGCTCAGCGGCGCATGAAGAAATATGTTGACCAACATTGGCGCCCATTAGAGTTCCAAGTGGGTGACCAAGTGCTGTTGAAGCTTACTCCACAAATCTGAGATTTCAAGCAAGACAAGACATAGGGGATTGATCCCTAAGTATGATGGTCCATTTGAAGTCATGAAGAAAGTGGGGGAAGTAGCTTACAGGCTGAAGCTGCCAGAAAGGTTAAAGATTCATCCAATCTTCCATGTTAGCTTTCTTAAACCTTATTTTGCAGATGAGGATCTGGAAATGAACATGAATAAGAGGGCTCCTCCTTCCATTCCAACACAGTTTGATGCAGATATAGAAGAAATTCTGGATCACAGAATTGTGGGGCATGGCAAGAAGAATACAAAGACTGAGTTCCTGATTCATTGGAAGGGACAGGTTGTTGAATATGTTGTTTGGGTGAAGGCAAAGGACCAGTGGTAGTTTGATGTGAAGATCGAGGACTATCTCAAAATAGTCTCGATAAGGGCATCGAGTTCAAGAGGTGGGGGTGGTCTCTCAGACCCCTGATCTACTTACATGCCATGGCACGGGCGTGGCACGGACATGGCAAGGACTTCTACATTGGCCTTGACATGTGTGTTGGCAAAACAATGTAGCATGTGGGCTGTGCGGCTAAGTGTTGGTAGTGCAACAATGTGTTAAGCTACTTGAGTATGAGCAAGTTAGCTTAGACATAACCACCAAGTATGCTGGGGTGATGGCCAAGCAGACTTGGCAACAAGGCAGGCAAGGCACAAGACAAGGCAGTGGCATCAGCAAGACAAGGTAGCGTGCGGGTTGACAAGACTAAGGCTTGGCGCGGCTAGGCATTGGGATGACTTGACAGGCAAGGCTGGGGGACTTGACGATGGCACAGCAAGACTAATGGCATGTTGACAAAGTGCTGGCAAGAAGTCATAAATAATTCTAAGTATTGAAGAGGGCAGAAAATATTCTAAGTGTGGGTAGTGGCAAAATTCGCCTAAGGCATGGGGCATGTGCGAGGCACATGCCAGACTTAGTTTAAATTCAAATTTAGGCCTATCTGTTAGAATATGACTATTGTAAATACTTAGTGGAGTTCTGATGTGCCAACCATGTGGCAAGCATAGGCAGTTTGTAACTGTCTTATCCTGTTGTAACTGCCAAGTGCAGAAAACTATAAATAGGGGTGGAAAATCTGTCTAAGGCAGAAGAGTGTGTTCTTTTCCTTAGACATATTTCGTGAAGCCTTTTCCTTGTATTGAGATATTAATAAAGGTTGGGAATTGTTTCCTATAAATTTGGCTAAGTGTTCAATACATGATTCTGTTCAAACGTGCACAGTTGCATTAGTTTGGCTGAAGTTTACTGAGAGTGTAGGTTGCCTACCAGTGGTGAAATTATGAAAAATAGATCACTCTGCTATCACCTACCATGACGGTGGATTCAAAAAATAAATAGCTTTCTTTCTTTTTAAGTACAACAAATATCAAATTTTTACATGCTTCATAGAAAGTATAAAGAAAACTTCCAACTTTCATTAATAACTGTGCGCATAGAAACATGCTTTGATAGATTAAAAGAACGCTTCTTTCTTATATTCAAAACATGTAAAAATACTTGGTAGCTTGAATACAATTTTAGTAAACAAATCATCTTACCAAAAAGTTGAACTTATCGTATCTGATCCTTATTAGTCTTGGAGTCTTCCACTTATCGAAATTATAGATTCCTTTGGAGGATTGCAGTAGATGCTGATAAATACTCAGAAGTATGGAACTCGTATGCCTAGAATGAGAATCTTTGCTTCCAGTTCCATGCTTTTGAGTATTTATCAGAATATGCCACAATCCTCTAAAAGGAGTCGATAATTTCGATAAGTGGAAGACTCCAAGTCTAAAGATTAGATACTATAAGTCCAACTTTTTGGTAAGATGATTTATTTTTGTAAATCTGTATTTGAGCTACCAAGTATTTTTACATGTTTTTAATTTATGAAATAAGTGTTCTTTTAATATTTCAAAGCATGTTTCTATGCACACAATTATTAATGAAAGTCGGAAGTTGGAAGTTTTCTTTATACTTTCTATGAAACGTGCAAACATTTGATATTTGTTGTACTTTAAAGTAAATAAAGCAATTTATTTTTTTAATCCACCGTCATGGTAGGGGAGGAGGAACTTCTACGTAATTGATAAAGTTGTTGCCATGACTTGAACCTATGACCTTCTGACCAAATGGCAACAACTTTACCAATTACGTAGAAGTTCCCCCTCCCCTACCATAATGGTGGATTAAGAAAATAAATAGCTTTTTTTACTTTTAAGTATAACAAATATCAAATGTTTGCACGCTTCATTGAAAGTATAAAGAAAACTTCCAACTTTCATTAATAACTGTGCGCATAGAAACATGCTTTGTAAGATTAAAAGAGCGCTTCTTTCTTAAATTCAAAACATGTAAAAATACTTGGTAGCTCGAATACAAATTTACAAAAATAAATCATCTTACCAAAAAGTTGAACTTATCGTATGTGATCCTTATTAGTCTTGGAGTCTTCCACTTATCGAAATTATAGATTCCTTTGGAGGATTGTGGCATATTCTGATAAATACTCAAAAGTATGGAACTTGTATGTCTAGAATGAGAATCTCTGCTTCCAATTCCATGCGTCTGAGTATTTATCACAATATGCCGCAATCTTCCAAAAGGAGTCGACAATTTCGATAAGTAGAAGACTCCAAGTCTAAGGGTCAAATACTATAAGTCCAACGTTTTGGTAAGATGATTTGTTTTTGTAAATCTGTATTTGAGCTACCAAGTATTTTTACTTGTTTTCAATTTATGAAAGAAGTGTTCTTTTAATCTTTCAAAGCATATTTCTATGCGCACAGTTATTAATGAAAGTTGGAAGTTTTCTTTATACTTTCTATGAAACGTGCAAACATTTGATATTTGTTGTACTTTAAAGTAAGGAAAAGTATTTTTTTTAATCCACCGTCGTGGTAGGGGAGAGGGAACTTCTACGTAATTGGTAAAGTTGTTGCCATGACTTGAACCTATGACCTTCTGACCAAATGGCAACAACTTTACTAATTATGTAAGAGTTCCCCCTCCTATACTGTCAGACCCCTGATCTACCTACATGCCATGGCACGGGCGTCACTCGGATATGACATGGACTTCTACATTGGCCTTGACATGTGTGTTGGCAAAGCAATGTATCATATGGGCTATGCAACTAAGTGTTGGTAGTGCAGCAAGGGGTTAAGCTACTTGAGTATGTGCAAGTGGGCTTAGACACAGCCACCAAGTATGCTGGGGTGATGACCAGGCAGACTTGGGCACAAGGCACAAGATAAGGTAGTGGCATCGGCAAGGCAAGGCAAGGCAGCGTGCGGCTTGACCAAGCTAAGGCTTGGCGCAGCTAGGCAGTGGGTAGACTTGACAAGGCAAGGCTGTGGGACTTGAAGATGGCAAGGCAAAACTGATGAATATATTGACAAAGTGCTAGCAAGAAGTCGAAAATAATTCTAAGTGTTGCAGAGGGCAGAGAATATTCTAAATGTGGGCAGTGGCTAAATTTGCCTAAGGCATGGGGCATGTGCGAGGCATGCTGGACTTAGTTTAAATTTGAATTTAAACTTATCTGTTAGAATATGATTGTTATAAACACTTAGTGGAATTCTGATGTGGCAGCCATGTGTCAAGCATGTGTAGTTTGTAACTATTATCCTGTTGTAACTGCCAAGTGCAGAAACTATAAATAAGGGTGGAAAATTAGTCTAAGGCAGAAGAGTGCGTTCTGTGCCTTAGACTATTTCGTGAAGTCCTTTCCTTGTATTGAGATATTAACAAAGGTTGGAAATTGTTTCCTACAATCTGGCTAAGTGTTCTATGCGTTAATCTGCCTAAGTGTGCAAACTGTTTAAATGTGTTGCTGTGTAAGTGTGGCTAAAGTTTACGGTGTAGACTGCCAACCAGTGGTGTATTTGTGAAAAAGAAAATCACCCTGTTGTCACCTACCATGATGGTGGATTAAAAAAATAAATATCTTTCTTTACTTTTAAGTACAACAAATATCAAATGTTTGCACGCTTCATAGAAAGTATAAAGAAAACTTCCAACTTTCATTAATAAATGTGCGCATAAAAACATGCTTTGAAAGATTAAAAGAACGCTTCTTTCATAAATTGAAAACATGTAAAAATACTTGGTAGCTCAAATACAGATTTATAAAAACAAATCATCTTACGAAAAAGTTGAACTTATTGTATCTGATCCTTATTAGACTTGGAGTCTTCCACTTATCGAAATTATAGATTCCTTTGGAGGATTGTGGCAGATTCTGATAAATACTCAGAAGCATAGAACGCGTATGTCTAGAATGAGAATATCTGCTTCCAGTTCCATGCTTCTGAGTATTTATCAGAATATGCCGCAATCCTCCAAAAGGATTCGATAATTTCGATAAGTGGAAGACTCCAAGTCTAAGGATTAGATACTATAAGTCCAACTTTTTGGTAAGATGATTTGTTTTTGTAAATTTGTATTCAAGCTACCAAGTATTTTTACATGTTTTCAATTTATGAAAGAAGTGTTCTTTTAATCTTTCAAAGCATGTTTCTATGCACACAATTATTAATGAAAGTTGGAAGTTGGCAGTTTTCTTTATACTTTTTATGAAACGTGCGAACATTTGATATTTGTTGTACATTAAAGTAAAGAAAGCTATTTATTATTTTTATCCACCATCATGGTAGGTGATAGCAGAGTGATCTATTTTTCACACTTTCACCGCTGTTAGGCAGCCTACACACAGTATACTTCAGCCTCACTAACGCAACACTGCACTGTCTAATACTTAGACTGTTTGCACGCTTTGGACAAAAACATGTAGTAAACACTTAGCCAAATTTACAGGAAACAATTCCCAACCTTTATTAATAACTCAATACAAGGAAAAGGCTTCATGAAATATGTCTAAGGCAAAGAACACACTCTTCTGACTTAGACAGATTTTTCACCCCTATTTATAATTTTCTGCACTTGGCAGTTATAACAGATAAGACAGTTACAAACTGCCAGGCTTGCCACATGGCTGCCACATCAGATTCCCACTAAGTATTACAACAGTCATATTCTAACAGATTTGGCCTAAATTTGAATTTAAACTAAGTCTGGCATGTGCCTCCCACATGCCCTATGCCTTAGGCGAATTTTGGCCACTGCCCATACTTAGAATATTTTCTGCCTTCTTCAATACTTAGAATTATTTCCGACTTCTTGCCAGTACTTTGTCAACATGCCATCAGTCTTGCCTTGCCATCGTCAAGTCCCACAGCTTTGCCTTAGCCTTGTCAAGCCGCACGCTGCCTTGCCTTGCCTTGCCGATGCCACTGCTTTGTCTTGCGCCTTGCCTGCCTTGTGCCCAAGTCTGCTTGGCCATCACCCCAACATACTTAGTGGTTGTGTCTAAGCTTACTTGCACATACTCAAGTAGCTTAACACCTTGTTGCACTACAAACACTTAGCCGCACAGCCCACATACGACATTGCTTGCCAACACACATGTCAAGGTCAATGTAGAAGTCCTTGCCATGTTCATGCCATGGAATGTAGCTAGATCAGGGGTCTGACAGTAGGGGAGGGGGAACTTCTACGTAATTTCTAAAGTTGTTGCCATTTGGCAGAAGGTCACAAGTTCAAGTCATGGAAACAACCTCTTGCACAAATACAAGGTAAGGCTGCATACAATCTTGAAGAGATTCATCAGTTCCTGGAATTTCTCAAAAAGCTCTTTTAAGTAATCTTAACTAATTGTAAATGGTTCAAGAGATTCCTAGCTCTGTGCATCAATTCTCTTAAACATCTAACTCTACAAATGTGCTCTAATTTAGAAAATTTTCCTGAAATACTCAGAAGCATGGAATTGGAGGCGGAGATTCTTGTGCTAGACAGTGTGATGAGGGATCTAAATTCAATGCATATTTCATTTTCATGTTTGTTGTGTCAGAATGTATCATCATTGCAGTACATTACAAAGGTAAATTCGGACCATGATCAAGTTGTGCAGACTATAAAGCTTATGTCAACACCTTGATTATTGTGTGTAAACAATGATACTTTATTTTCCTTAAATAGTCATAGTTCAAGTCTAAGACCACGTAAAAAAAGTATTATTTTGCTAAGTGGAGAGCACAACTTCATTATGTATAATAATCTCTCTTCAACTAAATTGGTGAAGTACTCTCTTACTTTAATATTAAAATGAGTGAAAAAAATATTGGAGTAAAATATATTTTAGTATTAAAATACTAATATTAATTTATATGAGTTACAAAATATGGCAATAAGTTGCTATTAAACTCCTAAACCTCTAACTCTTTGTTTTCTATAAACATAATTAAGACTCATGGAATGTCCTGTGATAATTTCTCTAACAGATGTATCAAATCCACCATGAAAAGAAGTTCAGACAATGTTGGCCCTTTGTATAGGTTGGGTTGCTATATATGGGATCCTCGTAGTAGGTTCGACCGAGAGAAGGCAGTCTGTAAAAACAACGGGTTGGGAAAGCCATAAAATGCTTTGCGTTTTCATACCTTCGTCCTACCCAAGGAGTATCACAAAAAGAAGGAAAAAAGGGAAGCCCAATACACTAAGCTTCCGCTATACACAACCTTGCATTTCTGCAAGAGGTTGTCTCCATGGTGCGAATCCAAAAGAAGAGATTAGTATTATTGACCGAATGATAAAACACTATCATCTCAAGCTATACAAGTGAAGCCTTATAGGTAACAGGTGTTTTGGGAAAGGTATGAATCATATCTCCATTGCATAAGAAATATAGTGCTCGTTATTTCACCTTGTTGATCGACACCCAACACCCAACACATAGAGCTTCAGCATCCCAATGATGGCATAGTTATACACTAAGCTACCTGATCTCTTTTTGCCAAGAAAGTTCCATTGTGAAGGCCCTTCATCCGGCACCCAAGAAAAAGCTTCAACATCCCATGACTGTGCAGTTATGCATTATGGGAGGAATTGTCCAACCATAGGTTAGGGAGCTATAGCTTAGTTGATCGAGTTAGTAGTAGATTTCTCCTCATCAACATAGTCTACTAGGCGTGGAACCTAGATTTCAACATATAAAGGTAGAGGCAGAAACAGAGCATCTAGTTCCGGTAATGACTAGAACATACATATTCATTAGTTGGCTGACAAGACTTGGAGATATCCATGATATTGTGACAGGTATTTTGATGAAATGTTCTTATCGCGAGAAAGTTGTGTACATTAGCAGGGTCATTTAAATCAACCCTTTATTTTGTCTACACCAGTTGGTGAGTTTATTTTTGTCAGGTGAGTTTATCGAGGTTGCGTGGTAGAAAATATCGACCATCCAACGTCTATAGACTTGGTAGAGTTAGAGATGGTCGATTTTGACATTATTATGGGTATGCACTTGTTAGCATCTTGTTATGCTAATGTTAATTACTATAATAATATTATTAGATTCTAATTTCTAAGAGAGGCAATTTGGGAATGGAAAGGCAACACGACAATACCAATAGGTAGATTTATTTTCTATATTAAGACAAGGATGATGATAACAAAGAATTCTATTTATCATCTTGTTTGCATTCATGGTATAGATTCAGAACCACTATTTCTCCGGTATTTTTGGTGGTTCATGATTTTCTAGATGTATTTCCAGATGAGCTTCCTAGCACCCCCAAATGGGAAGCCAATTTTGCTATTAATATGCAACGCGGTGCACAACCCACATCTATACTTCCTTATAAAATGGATCTTGCTGGATAAAGGCTTTATCTGGCCTAGTGCTTCATTATGGGGTGTGTCGTTTCTATTTATGAGAAAGAAAGATGGCTCACTGATAATGTGTATTGATTATCAATAGTTGAATACGACAACTATAAAGAATAAGTATCCCCTTTCTAGGAGAAATGATTTGTTTGATCAGCTACAAGATGCTAAGTACTTCTCAAAAAGAGTGCAATAAGTGTGGTATAAGTATGAAACCACGTGTCGCATTGACCAACAACGAAGAAGTAGTGACAGGAGTATACAAAAAAACATCTTCTAATTTTACAAGTCTATATTATACTAAACAATCAAGTTTTATCAAATAGGAATAACCAAATATCATATAATATATATTCAACACAAATAAAGCACAATCAACAAGAATGAAGAGTATAATGAAATGCAACGCAACATCATGAAATGATATACCTCAAATGTCAAGTCATCTCTAAATCGTATATACACAATATGAGGTTTGTGATCCATGGGGGATTCGCGAGGTCCATATACCGTCACGGATGGTCTCTACGTGCATGTGCGGACGATCTCAATGCACTATCATAAAACCAACCATCCCCAGCACTAACGATCTCCATATGCCCAACTTACATTATAACCATGATCTTAACACACACTCAAACTCATGTTAATAGATATGCACAATATAACGTCAATAATATAGGGGATGGTGATGCATCACAATACAACAATTATTGGTACACCATGTAATCACCTCAGCTATCACAAATATACGGGTTCAATAAAGAAGCACAACCACACAAAGAAACTAAGTTATATTACATCAGCTAATGCCTATATGCTTTGGCATTCTTGGATTACAATCTATCATCCTATAGTAATAAACTTTTCCTCTAGAACACCGGTGCTCGCATCAATGCCCGTCACACCATTGGTACGAGACCCCCATATTTCACCCTTGTCCATTCTCTATTTCATTGTTTTAGTCTTAAATTAGAAAAATCATCCTTCAACAAAGTCTGAAAAGTCTTAACATACCTTGAATGTCGAACACGTGTCACAAATCCTCAAGATTTTGCCTTGCCCTTTAGTAAAGCTTCCGAATGTTCTCAATCTATTAAATATGCAATATTCATAAGTAAACGAATCAGTAGACACCCATATCACCATATGTCTAGCTCATATTCAAAACTCACCCAAATCTATATCCAAACCTATAATCTAGCTCCTAATCTTGATGCCAATTTAATAGGTCAAATATCATATTTCTTGAATTTCAGGTTTAAAGAAATCTTAACATTTGGCACCATAACTCATGAATTCAAGCTACAAACATATTTTAATTTCATCCTTCAACCTAATTAGTAAATTTGTTCAATATTCTAATACGAGTACTCCAAAATACGTAATAAATTTTGGATCAACTATGAAGATTTACTGGAAATAGAGTACCTTAGACACCAATATAGTGGCTTAACTCCCTAGGGTTTTTAAGATGCAAAGGTTAATAATTACCACATGTACACTTAATCATTCCTTTCAATCATGACTAACCATTAGTATTATCCTTGCCATCACTATAAGTAATAGGTTCGTCCAGAGATTCAAAATAGAGAAACAATAGTTGGCCCTTTTAACCCCCTAAACTTTTTCATTATAAATTAACAGGTTGTGATGAAAGCTGTTATATCCCACTTCTTCTTTAATATTTGAGTCAAGTTTTACGTAGGATATTAAATAAATTAAAAAATTAATCCATAAATTACCAATTATAATAATTATTTAAAATTTACCCATAAGTTGGGTGTCTAGTATCCAAAATAACCTAACAGGTCATTACATCAGTTACCACTTAAAAAAGACGTTCGTCCTCAAATGGTAAAAGAATGGAACACATCTGAATTCTTGAAAAGATGGGGATATCTCATCCGCATATCCGACTCAATATCCCAAGTAGCCTCCTCAATCGGACGGTTCTTCCATTGAACCTTTACCGAAGCAATCTCTTTTGACCTCAACTTTCACATTTGTCTATCCAAGATAGTTACTAGCTCCTCCTCAAATGTCAAATTTTGATCAAGTAACACTGAACCTCAACGAATCACATGAGCGACATCTTGATGATACTTCTTTAATATCGAAACGTGGATAAAGGATGGACATCCGACAAACCAAGTGGCAAAGCCAATTGATAAGCAACCTCACCGATATGCTCAACAATCTCGAAAGGACCAATATACCTTGGGCTCAACTTTCTCTTCTTTCCAAATCTCATCACACTCTTCATGGGTGAAACCTTCAATGGAACCCGCTCTCCAACCATGACTCCAAATCACGAACTTTGTTTATCTGCATAACTCTTTTGCCTTCTTTGAGTCATAAGAAGCCTATCTTGAATCAACTTGACCTTGTCCAAGGATTCCCTCAGCAAATATGTACCCCACGATCTAACCTCGAATGCATCTAACCAACCAACAGGAGATTGACACCTCCTACCATACAACGTCTCAAATGGTGTCATCTCAATGCTCGAATAGTAACTATTATTGTATACAAACTCCGTAAAGGTAAAGATTGATCCCAATGACCACCGAAGTCGATAACACATGCTTACAACATATCCTTATGAACCTAAATAGTATGCTCAGAATGACCATCAGTCTGAGGATGAAAGGTTGTACTAAGATTTACTCAAGTTCCCAACTCCTTTTGCATAGACCTTAAAAAGTGAGATGTAAATTGTGTACCACAATCTGAAATGATAGAAATAGGTACTCTATGCAAGTGAACTACCTCCCTAATTTATATCTTGGCTAGCTTTTCTGAATTATAACTGGTCTGAACTGGTATAAAGTGCGCAGACATAATCAATCGATCCACAATGACCCATATGGCATCAAACTTACCCAAAGTTCATGGCAACCTCACCACAAAGTCCATAGCTATACGCTCGTACTTCCACCCAGGTATGGGCATCCTCTGAGTCACACCTTCAGGATTTTGATGTTCATACTTCACTTGCTAACTGTTCAAACACCAAGACACAAAATCTTCTATGTCCCTCTTCATATGACACCACCAATAATGCTGCTTCAAGTCAGCATACATCTTAGTAGCTCCTAGATGAATAGAATACCTCAAACTATGGGCCTCCTCCATAATCAACCTAGTCAAATCACCTGTCTGAGGAATACAAACACGACCTTTTATCCTCAAAACTCCCTCACTATCAAGAATTGCCTCCTTGGTTTCTCCTTTTAACACCTTGTCTCGAATCTTACATGAATTACTATCATCAAATTGTTGAGACGAATTTGCTCCAACAAGGGCGACCTTGCCTCCATGTAAGACAAAACCTTACCACATTCTAGAATGTCTATCCTCACAAAGCTATTGGTTAAGGACTGAACATCCATAGCCAAAGGATGCTCTCTAACCTGTAATAAGGCTAGACTATCACTCACTGTTTTTCGACTCAAGGCATCTGCTACCACATTTTCCTTACATAGATGATAAAGGATAGTCATATTATAGTCCTTGAGTAATTCTGACCATCTCTGCTATCTCAAATTGAGATCCCTCTGCTGAATATATACATGAGATTACGATGATGCGTGAACACCTCACAATGCACACCATAAAGATGATGCCTTCAAATCTTCAATGCGAACACTACAACGGCCAACTCCAAGTCATGAATATGGTAGTTTTTCTCGTGAACCTTCAACTGCCTCGATGCATAAACTATCAAATTCCCCTTCTGCATCAAAACACAAGCAAGACCAATTCGAGGAGCATCACAATATATAATATTTTATCCCTTTAACCTCCTTCAAAATAATTGGTACTCAGTTTTAATAAATGGTCAGACTTATGGGTTTTTCGGATCTTTAAGAGGCTTAAAACAATCAGACCCACTTTCTCCCACCCTCTTTATTATTGCTGCTTAGGTTCTGCCCAGAGGCTTGAACAACTTACATAAGGATAAGGATTTTATTGGATATAGGCTCCCTAAGTGGAGTCCCCAAATAAATCACTTATCATATACAGTAGATACTATTTTATTCAGTTTTGGTGATAGGAGTTCAATCATCAAGATTATGGAAGTGTTGAGGAAGTATGAAGTAGTGTCAGGATAGATCATTAATAAGTCCAAAAGCAAGTTCTACTTACATGAGAGTGCCCCTTTAATTTTCACCATAAGGCTCAGAAAGTTGTCAGGAATCAGACAAAGTGAGTTCCCTTTCTAGGATATCCTGTATACTATGGAAGGAAAAGGAATGCTTATTTTGAAAATAGTATCAGGAAAGTATTCAAGAGAGTTCTATCCTGGAAAAACAGATTCTTAACATTTGGAGGTAATATGGTTCTTATTAGACATGTTCTACAGTCTATGCCTATCTATCGGTTGTCAGCCATGTATCCTCAAAATGGTGTTATAAGGAAGCTGCATCAGATTTTTGCGAAGTTCTTCTGGGGTAATTCAGGTTTAGAGAGAAGAAAATACTGGGTATCTTGGAATGCTTTATGCTTCCCAATTGAGGAAGGTGGTCTGGGCTTTTGATGTCAATAAGGCTTTGATGGCCAAATTGTGGTGGAAGTTCAGGACCTCTATTGGCACCTTGTGGGGGATATATATGGGCAATAAATATTGCAAGAGGTTGCACCCACTGTTTACCAATAGCATAAGTGCCTCCATGTATGCAAAGGAATCATCATAATAAGAGATGAGATAGAACCTCATATTTGGTGGCAACGGAAGGCTTCTAACTCAAGCTTCTGTATGATAATTAGACCAGATTAGGGGCTCTATACTATATTGAAGGGGAAAATGCACAAGAAGAGAATGTGGAATTTAAAGCTTTCATTGCAGATAATACACAGAAGAGAAGTGCCTTGAGGGGATGTTTATCTAAAGAGATGGCTGAATATATTGTTACAAACATCAGGCTAGAAATTGAAAGTCTTAATGATAGGGCATGGTGGACAGGAAACTCCAACGGACTTTTTCAGTCAAATCTTCTTATCACATATTAACGCAGGAAAGGGCGAAGGTGTTTTGGCACAAAATGGTCTAGGGTAGTAAATTGCCTTTTTCCTGTGGACAGTGTTGAAGAAAAGGGTCCCAACAGATGATGTGCTAAGAAGGATGGGAATACCTATTGTATCAAAATGTTGGTGTTGTGGAACTGGAACAGAGGAGACCTTGGGTCACCTCTTTTAAACAGTTCCCACAGCCTTGAAGTTGTGGAGGCATTTTGTTTCTTGTGCAGGATTTAGTGTTAATGGATAGCTTTTAACTACAACTATCTTCCAATGGTGGACATTTGCTGATGGTCTAAAAGGAAAGAAGCTCCTAAAAGCTATTCTTGCCATTATTATTCGGGAGCTGTGGAAGCAGAAGAATAATAACAGGCATGGGAAGCAAGATTCTCCTGGTAGGCTGTTGCAAAGATGTGATAGAACCATGCATACGTTGATTAAGGTTACATTTCCACAACTGCAAATTGTCCCTCTGTCTTGGAAGGAATGTTTTGACTTTCTTCAAGGACAGAGATCAGTTCTACAATGTAACTTTGTCAACTCGAAGGCTCCTGACATAGGATAGATCAAGTGCAACACTGATGAGGCTTGTAAAGGTAACCCCGGCATCAGCTCTTATGGGTTTTGTCTTAGAGATGACCTAGGTGACCTTATATACAGGTGTGGGTACTAGTATTCTTGCAGAGGCCACAACTGTGTTGAAGGCATTGACTTACTGTAAACTAGAAGGGTTTGGGAATGTGATGATTGAAATAGACTCCCTAGGGCTAAAAAAGATCCTCACAAAAGAATGGAGAATACCC
This sequence comes from Solanum rostratum, assembly GCA_029948455.1. Lineage (NCBI taxonomy): Eukaryota > Viridiplantae > Streptophyta > Magnoliopsida > Solanales > Solanaceae > Solanum > Solanum rostratum. The sequence goes on from CM057053.1 coordinate 59,410,026, forward strand.
TAGGAAAGTGTGCACATTGTGGAGGAAATTCAGAGTTTAATGGAGTTAATCAACAATCAACTACATCGCATATACAGAGAAGTTAATTATCTTGCGAACTTTGTAGCAAACACTGTTATAACACGAGGTATGCAACAATTTAGATCTTTTGCTTAGTTACCTATTATGGCAAGAAAGATCCTAAATACAGATAAGCAGCAAATTCCCCTTTTAAGGATATCAACAAAAATCAAGTTTGGATGATTACAGCAACAACAAAAGAAGAGGATACTTACAGTTCCAGCAACACGCAGACACAGAATGCATATAAAAAAATTAAATTCCTATCTACAGTGATTTATAGGGGGGATCTACATCAGAGCACAACAAATACAATTACATACATATACATGGTAGAGTTTAAGCAAAAGGTTGTGCTTAACCTTGCATCCGTCAAAAAGGGAGTCAAGTCGACTTAAGGGACTTCAGGTGTAACAAGAGGGAGCGAACCCATCAACAGAGTCATGGAGTGTACACCATTTCCTACATTAAGAAAGTGACCACGAGTTAGAGAATTGAAATTTCAGGACTGGTCAGGACAAGCGACTCAAGAAGACACTCACAGATCAAGCTTGATAGAGACGCACAACCATTTTTCCAGATGGAAATGTGGAGGCCATGGTGGAGCATCACAGGGTACACTGAAGAACACCAGAAGTCAAAATAGGAGACAGAGTTGTAATGGCAAAAATGAAGTCGGAAAGGGAGTCTCACCAAAGCATCATATAGAGGATGATGATGAACACAAGCACGAGAAGGCGTTTCGATATCTGGACGTGGAAGAACAAGGGCACATCGGGAAGCTTTAGAGTTAAGAAATGGAAAGAATGATGGGGATCTCTCTAGAACTAGAAAACCCTATTTTGTAGGGTTGGATGGTATATATCTGGATGGGTTGGGCCTATGGATCCGCATTGTAAAACCGGTTTATTTCTTTCCTTAATAAAATGTGCAATGAGCCCACTAGTTAATTAAAAAAAATCATATGAGTCCTAAATTTATACCGTATCCAACACCTCAAATTCTTACCAGGTCCAATATAAATTAATTCAGATATCATGAGATATACTAGTAGAGTACTTGATGAGTCATTACGATGCCTAAAACATAGAACTATTGGGTGTTCTCGAGCGGTGTTATTGGTTTAATAGGTATATTTTGATATTGTGCAGGAAAATGACTAAGGCATGGGAAATGGCGGAAAGTGCAAGGAACGGGTGAAAAACGAAGCCAAGTGTCGGACCACGGAAGGCCCACACGGGCCGTCTCACGCCAGACTGTCTGTGTGACCGGCCGTAGCACGACACGAGTCACACGGTCAGGCCACACGGCTCGTCTGACGCCAGACGGACCGTGTGACGGAACGTGTACTTGACGAAGCTCGGAAGACAACCCGTCGAAAATGAAAGAAATCGTGCAAGGAGATTCACACGGAGGAACCACACGGCCCGTCTCACTCCACACGGATCGTGTAACGGGCCGTGTAACGGACGTAGCTCGAAGAGCCTTCGTTGAAAATATCAGAATTCGTGCAAGTGGATCGACACGGAAGAGCCACACGGCTCGTCTCACGCTACACGGGTCGTGTCACAAACCGTGTGGGCACAGTCAGTCGCCAGACGGTCCGTTCACACGGACCATCTCACCTCAGACAGTCCGTGTAACGGACCGTGCCCCGTGCCGAAATTATTTTTTCTAAATTATATCAACTTAGTTTTACTTTGTATAAATAGGATGTTATTTTATTTTATTAGGGGACTTCGTTTTGACGACAGAAACTAGAGAAAACAAGGAGAAAAACATTAGTTTGGCTTTTGTAATTCGGGAGAATCACGTTTGTGATCATTGTTCAAAGCTTGTAACACAGATTCTTGCTCTTCAATCGTAAGTCCATCTTTATGTTTTCGTCTACTCGTTGTGGGAAAATTATCAATAGTATGCTAGGCTAAACCCACAACTAGGGTTGTGGGAACCATGACGACCCAATTAAGATAACGCTAACTGAGGGTAATTCGTTCAAATAAATAGCGCATGCATTGTTAAATTCTTCGATTTAACTTCTCCTTAATGAGTCGACGCATTAGGGTAAGCCTGTATTCGTTGCATGCCCGAGAGGGGTGTAGTGATTGGGAAAAGAGTCTAACAACAGAGATTCGGGGTCATGAACCTAGTCTAAGTGCCTGAGACTGAAAGGTGAGGGTATTCTGAGATCAGAAACAACTGTTAGAATTGCATACACTCGGAGACCGAAAGGAGAGGAGTGAGATATGCCTAGGAAGGACCGAAAGGTGATCTAGGTGTTAATTAGGTTGTAGATTTTGCATGCATCATTAAGAACGAATTTACAAATCCAGTTTAGTTGTCATAATTGTATGTCATGGGGAACACAACCCTAGCCTCTCTCTATCTGTCTAAGAATCGGAACGTCTCTATTAATTACTTTACGAAATCAGTTAAACTAAATAACGCAACCCCCATTTATTTTATGTACGTTTATCTTGGGAATAACATTTACAACTGAAAGCTGGTACTAATAGAATAATTCTTACGTGTTCCCTGTGGGATCGACCTCAACTCTGGTTGAGTTCTATATTTGACCAACGACCGCTTTACTCTTCTATTTGGATTGTAATTTGGGCGTATCAAATTTTGGCGCCGTTGCCGGGGAACGCGGCAAGGAACTAGTCTATTAGTTGCTACTTTCAGCTTGTAAGTCTAGTCCCTGAGTTTACTTTGTTTCTTGTTTTTGTCCTCGTAGGGGTTCAGCATTGTATGCCAAGTACCCGAAGCAAGGGTGCAACACTTATTCCCTACGATCCGGAGCTTACCAAGTCAATTCGCAGAATGAACGCTCAAGATCGTGAAGCAGCAAGGCAGAGGGAGTTGGCAGTGAATCCTGCAGCTGGAGGTCAGGATGGGTTGGGTATGGATGATCTTGCTGATAATGTGGTACCACCAGCAGCGCCACTTCGCCAGGTAGTGCAAGATGATGATGATGATGCCGGGTCTACTGGGGCGATAGTGCTCCCACCACTGCCTGCTGGGATCAAATTCACGATTACTAGCACCATGCTGCAGATGTTGCAGTTGAAGGGGATGTTTACTGGAGCGGCCACAGAGGATGCAAATCAACACTTGATTAATTTCTTAGCTACCTGTCAGTCCTCCGAAATTCCAGGAGTTAGCCAGCAAGCGTTGAGGCTGAGGTTATTTCCATTGTCTCTGTCTGGTGAGGCAATAAGGTGGCTAAACGAGCTCCCCCACGATTCCATCCGCACATGGGGGGAACTAAAGGAGGCCTTTCTGGAACGATTCTTCCCTGCTTCACGGCAACTGAAACTCAAAGATGAAATCGGATCCCATAAACAAATGCCGAATGAAGCGCTGTATCAGTCTTGGGAGAGATTCAGGCAAAAGATCAAACAGTGCCCAAATCACCATCTCACTGATGAACACTTGAAGGCAGTCTTCTACAGGTCCTGCATCTTCGTTACCAAGCCTATCATTGATGCAGCTTGTGGAGGGTCATATATGTCCAGGACTTTCCCGGACATAGTGGTCATCTTAGACCAAGTGGCAAAGAACAACAGGGCATGGTATACTAGAGAGGCAGACTGCTCAGGGATGGTATTTGAGATGAGTGAGGCGCAGCGCAAGAAGGAGGAAGAACGGGACCAGGACATGGCCCATATGCGGACACAAATTGATTTGCTGTCGAAGAAGTTCCTTGGTGGGGGCACTGAGAAAGTCAAAGCAATGGAAGCACTACCCAGGTATGACGATCAAGGCAGTGAATATGATGAGGAAGCACAGTTTCTTGGTAGTCAGGGGGGTTACCGAGGTTTCAACTCCGGTAACCAAGGTCGGAACTTCAATCGGGAGAATTACCAAGGGAACTAGCAGAACAGGGATGGCTACAGAAACCATGATCGCCAGAACGAGGGTGGCAGCAACTCCAAGCTAGAGGATATGATGACAAAAGTCCTAAGCAAAGTGGAAGCCACTGAGGCAGGGGTGCGAGATGTCAAGAGCGAAATTTCCAATGTCAGGCAGCTGGTAGATTCGCACTCCACCTCAATCAAGCAGTTAGAGCAGCAGATGGGGCAGCTTTCGGCGGCGTTTAATCAGAGGAAAGCTGGGTCACTCCCGAGTGACACAGTGCAAAACCCGAAGAACGATGGCCACTGTATGGCGATCACCACGAGAAGTGGTCAGGTACTTGCTAACCCAGTTGCTGTTCCTAATGCAGGTCAGGTGAAAGTCGATGACAACATGCCTGGCCCTATGGAGGGTCAGGTTGACATTGAGATTAATGAACCTGAGGCGGTGGTAGCAGAGCCCGAGTCGACCAAGAAGGCAGTAGTGACAGACACCCCCAGTGGCCCAAGTCTGCCAGCCATCCCAAAACCAAGGCCGCCATTTCCCCAAAGGCTACAAAAGAAGGCGGAGGATGGCAAATTCCAGAAGTTCCTATCCATGTTGAAGGAGCTGTCTGTGAACATACCTCTGGTGGAAGCACTTGAACAAATGCCTGGCTATGCTAAGTTCATGAAGGACTTAATCACTAAGAAGAGGACAGCCACGATCGAGCCAGTCGATAATTTACACCATTGTAGCGCCATCGCTACGAGATCTTTGGTAGAAAAGAAGAGAGATCCGGGGGCGTTCACCATCCCATGCACCATTGGTGCTTATAACTTTGCACGGGCTCTTTGTCACCTTGGTGCCAGCATTAATTTGATGCCGTTGGCAGTTTACCAGCAGTTGGGCTTGGGAGCCCCCACACCCACGACCATGCGGCTGTTGATGGCAGATAGATCAGTAAAGAGGCCCGTGGGAATCCTGTATGATGTCCTTGTTCGGGTGGGAAGGTTCATCTTCCCTGCCGACTTTGTCATCCTTGACTGTAAAGTGGACTTTGAGGTACCAATCATCCTTGAAAGGCCATTTTTGGCAACTGGCAGGGCACTGGTGGACGTTGAGCGAGGTGAACTCACATTCCGGTTAAACACCGAAAAGGCGAAATTCAGTGTGTGTGCTGCCATGAAAAGGCCTAAGGAGTTAGCTGTGATGTCCATCCTGGATATTGATGACGAAAATGTTTCTGAAGCCTCGTTGGAGGAAAAGATGACTGTTGACACACTGGCAGCAGTGCTGATGAACTTCCCAAAAGATGGTGTTGAGGGGTACAACGACACCATCTATGCCTTGCAGGGCATGGGGACCAGACCGTTCGTGCCAAGAAAGTTGGACTTGGATTTGCAAAATAGGCCAACACCTCCGGCGAAGCCCTCTATCGAGGAACCGCCCGTTCTGGAGCTCAAGGAGTTGCCGCAACACCTCAGGTATGCATTTTTAGGTACTAACAACACTCTTCCTGTGATTGTGGCTACAGATCTTCAGGAACATCAGGTGGAGGCATTGTTGGGGGTCCTACAGAAGTTCAAGCGCGCCATTGGATGGACCATTGCTGACATAATTGGCATCCCTCCAGGCATCTGCACTCATAAAATCAAGCTCGAGGATGACTGTGTGCCTAGCATTGAGCATCAGCGAAGGCTTAACCCACCCATGCAGGAGGTGGTGAAGAAGGAGATCATTAAGTGGCTGGATGCTGGGGTGGTGTATCCAATCTCGGACAGCAAGTGGGTGAGCCCAGTACAGTGCGTCCCCAAAAAGGGGGGCATGACGGTGGTCGTCAATGACAAGAACGAGCTCGTCCCACTGAGACCTGTCACCGGATGGCGAGTGTGCATGGACTACAGGAAGTTGAACAAATGGACTCTAAAGGACCACTTCCCCATGCCGTTCATGGATCAGATGCTAGACAGGCTAGAAGGGCGAGGATGGTATTGCTTCCTCGACGGATATTCGGGGTACAACCAGATCTCAATAGCCCCAGAAGATCAGGAGAAGACCACCTTCACGTGTCCGTATGGGACGTTTGCTTTCAGGAGGATGCCGTTTGGGCTCTGCAATGCCCCAGCCACTTTTCAGCGCTGCATGATGTCCATCTTTTCATACATGGTGGAAGACACCCTTGAGGTATTTATGGACGATTTTTCAGTAGTGGGTGATTCTTTTGATGATTGTTTGCAGAACCTAAGCAAGGCACTGCAGCGCTGTGAAGCGGCCCAGTTGGTTCTAAATTGGGAGAAGTGTCACTTCATGGTCAAGGAGGGCATAGTCCTTGGTCATAAGGTGTCAGAAAAGGGGATAGAGGTGGACAAGGCAAAGATTGAGGTCATTGAGAAATTGCCGCCTCCTATCTCGGTCAAAGGGGTCCGGAGTTTCCTTGGGCATGCTGGATTCTATCGCCGGTTTATTAAAGACTTCTTTAAGATTGCACATCCATTGTGCAAACTGTTGGAGAAGGATGTCAAGTTCCACTTTGACGATGCGTGTCGACAAGCATTTGAGACCTTAAAACTGAAGCTCATCTCAGCGCCTGTCGTGGTTGCTCCTGACTGGGACGCTCCGTTTGAGGTTATGTGTGACGCAAGCGGAGTTGCTATGGGTGTTGTGCTGGGGCAGAAGCGGAACAAAATTTTCCATCCTATCTACTACGCCAGTAAGACGCTGAATGAGGCTCAAAGGAATTACACTGTCACAGAGCAGGAGTTGCTAGCCGTGGTGTATGCCTTTGACAAGTTTCGAGCATATTTACTGGGCACGAGGGTGATTGTCCACACTGACCATGCCGCACTCCGGTACCTCATGGCCAAGAAGGACGCTAAGCCTCGCTTAATCAAATGGGTGCTCTTGCTACAGGAGTTCGACTTCGAAGTCCAAGATCGTAAAGGCAGGGAGAATCAAGTGGCCGACCATCTCTCCAGGTTAGAGGACGCAGCCCGGGCCAATGAGTGGGTGGACATCGATGACTCGTTTTCCGATGAGCAGGTATTAGCCGCTTCTGCGGACCTAGTCCCTTGGTATGCTGATTTTGCTAACTTCCTGGTGAGCGATATTATGCCGGAAGGCCTTAACCCTCACCAGAGAAAAAAGTTTTTTCATGATGTGCGCAGGTACTTTTGGGATGATCCAAATCTATTCAGAACATGCGCAGATGGGGTCATCCGACGATGTGTCCCTGAGGCAGAAATGTTGAGCATCCTGGAAGCCTGCCACTCCTCTCTAGTGGGGGGGCATCATGGTGGTGCCAGAACTGCCAAGAAGATCCTGCGGTGTGGGTACTAATGGCCCACCATCTATAAAGATGCCCATGACTTGGTGCAGGGGTGCGACAAGTGTCAGCGCCAAGGGAACATTTCAAGGCGTCAAGAGTTGCCCATGACCCCCATTTTGGAGGTGGAACTGTTTGATGTGTGGGGCATCGACTTCATGGGCCCGTTCGTGAGCTCTTATGGGATGAAGTATATCTTGGTGGCTGTGGACTACGTCTCCAAATGGGTGGAGGCAATAGCGCTGCCTAACAACGAAAGTAAGAGTGTGGTACAGTTCCTGAGGCGGAACATCTTTGCTAGATTTGGGACACCCCGAACTATCATTAGTGATGGGGGCTCCCACTTCTGCAACACGTCCTTTCGGGCTGTACTGGCGAAATATGGGGTACGCCAACACAAGGTGGCCATGCCCTATCATCCGCAGACAAGTGGACAGGTCGAAGTATCCAACAGGGAAATTAAGGAGATCCTGACCAAGTCTGTGAACGCTACAAGAACGGACTGGGCTAGGAAGTTAGATGATGCATTGTGGGCCTATAGGACAGCTTATAAGACACCCATTGGTATGTCTCCATATCAGCTAGTGTTCGGTAAAGCCTGTCATCTACCAATTGAGTTGGAGCACAAGGCACTGTGGGCCCTCAAGGCCTTGAATATGAATTGGAAGGAGGCAGCCAACATGAGGTTGGACTAGATGAATGAGCTAGATGAGTTTCATCTACAGGCTTACGAGAGTGCTGCTCTGTACAAGAATAAGATGAAGGCTTACCATGATAAGCTCATTTCCCCACGAAGCTTTGATGTTGGTGATAGAGTGCTACTCTACAACTCCAGATTGAGGGTATTTCCAGGGAAGCTGAAATCAAGGTGGTCTGGCCCGTACAAGATCACACTAGTGCTGACTAATGGAGCAGTTGAGTTAGAGACGGATGAGGGGCACCGCTTCAAGGTTAATGGGCAGCGCGTGAAAAAGTACTTGGGCGCTGCAGAGGAATCCTCGGTGATAGAGGTTCTCTATCTTGACGAAGTCTGAGTAGTCAAGACCTTCACGTCGAGCCGTGACGTTAAACCAAGCGCTAAATGGGAGGCAACCCATCAATCAAAAAAAAAACACAAAAAAAAAAAGTAAAGTACACTGACTTCTGCTTTTTCTTGGCTTATATTTTGTCTCAGGGAAGGATGCACATGGTGACAAGGAAAGCCAATTAGGCGTACGGGCAAAGGAAGGACAAAATTCCCCAAAGGGGTGTCGCACGGCCCGTTTACATGGATCGTCTGATCCCAGACGGACCGTGTAACGGCCCGTTGGGGCGTCCCCCTCCAGGTAAGTGAAATTCCCCAAGGCAACTCACACGGCCAAATAACACGGTCCGTGTGAGCTTAAACGAACCGTCCGACAAGCCGTGTGGGAGCATGCGGCGTCAAACGCCACGCGTGTCGCCACACGGCCCACAACACGGGCCGTCCCACTTGAAACGGTCCGTATAACGGACCGTTTGGGCGTGCACCTCGGGACCATGCGTCCGCCGCCCACGGAACGCGATACGAATCGTGCCACGTGGCACGACCCGTTTTCCCACACGTCTTGGGTCACGAAAATTTGGGTAGTTATACCCTCTTTTCATATTTTGCCTTCCCCTCACAATCACTTTCTCTCTCTAAACAAACACCCCACACGCCTCACTCTCTTCCTCACAACACCACAACCTCCATCTCTTCTCACACGGTTTGTGCACTCTACTCACGATCCGTCACACCATCCTTAGGCAAATTTTTCAAGTCTCAAGTCTACTTCCCTCATTCAAGTAAGTTTCTTTGATGTAGTTTGCTTTTAAGTCTAGATTGGTTGTTCTTTAGTTTGTCCTTGACATTTTGTTTTTAGTTTTGTTCTTGTGAGTGAGTTTATGCATATACCTAGTGATTGTGACATCTATAACTCTCTAGGGGCATGATTCCTTGAAGCTTTGTTAATGGGTAGTCGTAGCCACCATTGTTGCTTTCTTGAACTCTTGAAACATAGGGTATTTGTGATTTTTGGGTGGTTAAAAATTGGGTTTGTGTTGTAGAACGTAGTCTTGCTTAGTGTGAGTACCCGATCCGGCGTTTTTAATGACTTATTGTGCGTGTGAACTTCAAAATCCATTACGGGGCTGACTGGGGACGATGACCGTGTCACGGTACGATACACGGACCGTGTGACATCACACGGGCCGTGTCACGGACCGTCCGTGTCGCATTCCCCGCTGTACGCAAAGGCACGCCACACGGTCTGTTCTCACGGACCGTCTGACCGTACATGGTCCGTGTGTCGGCCCGTCCCGTGTCCCTTGGACGCCTGCGACCCATTAGGCCTTCACACGGGCCTCTACACGGCCCGTGCCCCCTTTACACGGCCCGTGCGTGGCCCCCGTCCTATGCCCCCTTATTTTTTTTTAGACGTCATTGTATTTACTTTCCTCGAGTCTCATCGGCCTCTTTAGTGCGAAATTCCCTATGATAGACCGGGTGACGCCACTCTTAAGGGTTTTTGTCACTTCATTTCCACAGGGGAAGTCTGAGTACCCGGTAGTGTGTCGTCCCAAACACCCTGGCATTACTAATATTTTCTTTATTCTTTGTGTTGTTTGCAGGACTATTATGGCCCCACGTCTACGACCTCGCCCACGACAAGACGAGCAGGAGTCACGTCTCCGGGATTCGATCACCGAATCCTCTAGTCACACTCCGGGGAGTGACTCAGGCAATGACTCCAAAGGCGGGTCAGCTGTGCCTTCCCCACCCCCTCGCACTGCCCGTTCCCGTCCAGTGAGGCACTACATCGCTTCAGATTCTGAGGAGGAAACTCCCGAAGCGGGGGTGGCAGGGGAAGCTGCGGTCCCAGAGCAGGAGGAGGAGGCTGGCACTCCAGTCACCGCCGAGCACGATGTTGGAGGTGAGGAGGATATTTTGCTCCTCCGCGACAGTGATGATGAGGCCACCCAGCAGGCGGTTGCCCGGACTTCTGACCCGGAAACCGCCAAGTGGCTCCTGATCTTTTTACGGAGGAGATGGTCAGTCCCCGGGGCTAAGAAGATATACGTAAATGGCATCACCAAAGGTACTGGAGGCTATCAGGGGAGGCCAATTATCCCGGAAATGCGGGTCCTAGTGGACAAGTTGGACTCCATTCCGGAAATACGAAATACCTTTGAAGCATATCAGTTTGGATGGATGGCCAGCCCTCCTGGATACTATGGCCCAGATATGATCGCAGAATTTTACTCCAGCTATGCCGCCAGCCTTCTTGCATCCATAGAAGGCAACCTGCCCAGACGTGCGAAGAAGCGGCTTGCTGCCAAATTATCTCATCGGGATTATGTCACCATCCGGGGGGCACAGGTTGACATCTCGGCAGAGACGATCAACCGCTTTTTATTTGGTCCAGACTACCGTGCTCCACCGGATGGGATCTTCATTTCTCACTATGTGACTGTCACTGATGAGGTTAGGATCTCGGACCCGTCTACCCGGACTAGGGAGTTACAGTGGATGGCGGAGCATATTGCACTTCAGGGAGTGGAGGCACCTTGGGTGACTAACCCCAAGATTCCTATTACAAAAGCCTCCCTTACATTTGTCGCCAAGTTTTGGTGGTCGGTGGTACGAGCCCGACTTCGACCCACAGTAAACGACAACACGCTCCAACTCTCCCATGCTGTGTTGGTCGCGAGTTTGGTGGCCCGCCTTGGTATTAACGTGGGTCGCGTGATTGCTATGGAGATAAAGGATCGTGCCCTCTCCGAACGCGCAGGTATGTCCTTTCCATGCCTGATTCGGGCACTTTGTAGGCAGGCCCGTGTTCCCACCACGCACTTCTTGGACCGGAAGATAGCTCCGAAGGGTGTCGTCAACATTGCAATGATTAAGGATATCGACAACCCATTGTACCACAGTCGATCCAGGCGGCATGGGATTCCGATACAGCTCCCCCGGGCTCCCCCACAGCAGCCTTTGGCTTTTGAGGAGCCCCCCACAGCCCCCCAGACGGGTACAAATACTGAGCAGCCCGGGGGCAGTGGCGCAGCACCTCAGACGCATCCGGGCTACACTTATGCCCCCTACGATCTCCTCGCCCGCATGGTTACAGAGCAGAGGCAGACGCGGGCGATTGTTTACCAGATGGTGGTCCGGGTGCCTCAGGTGGTGCAGACTCACGTGCAGTTGGCTGAGGATCGGCTTCGCGCTGAACTACTTGGCCAGATCCAGAGTTTGCAGGAGCAGTTTAACCAGTGGGAGGCCTACCTTCGCCGCATGTTTGGCAGCATGACCGGTGATGAAGTGACTCAGATGATGCAGGAGATGCAGGTCATGAAGGACAAAATTGACGATTTGTATGCACGGTACAACAACACCGGGCCCGCTCCGGCTCTACCACCCGATTCGTTTGCATCATTGTTTAGTGCCCCGGTGGAGCCGAGCCTGACTGAGGGCTGGGGGGACCGATCATACCTCCTGCTGCCCAGGCACCCCTTCCTGCGGCGTCGGGTCATACGTACAAAGGTAAGCGCCGCAGTCAGCGCACTAGCCCACCTGAGGACCTACAACGTGAGGAGGCACGGAGGCTGCGAAAAGCTTTGAGGGCCCAGAGGCGTGAGGCTGCTGCACGGGAAGAACAGGCGCGCCTCGCATATGAGGCTGCCCGGACAGGCGCATCCGGAAGTACTATGGCGCCAGCTGATGATGTTGCCTGTCCGGACCCGCCAGTTGGTTCGGGCCATGATGACCCACCTGACGCCTAAGGCGTCCCAGGTATGTCCCTCTCCCATTTTTGCTTTATTGGTTATTCTGGTGCTATGAGGACATTGCACTGCTTTTTGTTGGGGGTGGGGCATCTTATCTTTACCCTGAAGAGTTTTTCTTGCCATGTTTCTTTTCTCTGAAGGTGTATTATCTAGTAGAACTGGCATGTTTAGGTTTATTATGTTTGTTTTGTGTGGTAAAGACAAGTGGTTATAAGAGTTTATAGTAACCTCACCAATTTGAAAAATGAAAATCCACGGAACTTGTAGGTGTGTATCCCATACGGACTGATTCTGTGATCCTCTGAAAACACAATGTACATTGTTTAGTTGCCATATTAACGATTGAAGTCTGACCGTGTTGTGTAGTGCTGAATAGTGGGGGATATGTGCCATGTGTGTGGGAGTGTATTTGCTTGAATTTAACTGACACACTTGTAAGCTAGAACTTGCCTGGGTGGTCCCCCTAAAACGATTGAATGAGTGGATTAGGAAAGGATCTTAGGCCATTGTTGTTAAGAAGTCACTAAGCCTAAAATGAATGCACCAAATGAAGTTTATCCCTTTGAACCAAATAATTGAGCCTTAATAGACCGTTTCTTTCTTATTACCCGATCCATGTTTCCAATCTATCTGTAGACCATACTCAGGCTCTGGTCGCTTTAAGGACATTGTGAACCTCAACCCAGGCCAAAGGCCTAAGTTGAGGGTGGCTTATATTTGGCCTTGGTCCTTGAAAAGACATTGTGCACCTCAACTTGGGCTAAAATCCTAAGTTGAAGGTGGCTAGTGTAAGAGAAGCAGAAGAATAGGGATGGAAAAGATCCAAGTGGTGAGAAGAAAAGTTGAAAAACAAAAGAAAGAATTTTTGGGGGCGTGAATAAAATTATAAAAAAAAAAAAAAAGAGAAGTACACGCCCCTCTGTAGAGCAAAGTGGTAAAATAGGGAAAACAAAGATTTTGGGAAGCCAAAAGTAGTGGCTGAGTCAAAGCAGGGTTTTGGAACAAAACGCTAGTCACTTTGATCCTAAATATATCTCACCCAAGCCCGAGCCTACGTTACAAGCCTTAGAAGTCCTAAAGTGATCCTAAAAAGTTCATTCAAGAGTTAAGGTGGTGAAAATAAAGGCAACATATGGTCTATACTCGTGTGTCGGTTGAAAATTCTTTCTGAGCGTGAGTGTTTACATTCCAGTCTCTGTGTGCTACATTATTTCATGCTGTGAGACTTCTTTGTAGTAAGGGGCACTATCACCGCACTATTTGGGTGCTATACATAACTGGCTTATCTTTATTTGAGAACTTAATAGGAGCCAACGAGATATAGTATCGTGTTTAGGTCGATCTAATCAGAGTCTGTTGGAATATGCACACATTACAAGTATACGTGTTGAGCATGAGTTTAATGAACAAAGGGGTTGCTATTTATTTCTTTTTGATTACTTGTCTTTTGTGTGTCGTAAGGTGTTTCTGGTCATCGCTTGAGGACAAGCAATGGTTCTAAGTTGAGGGTGTTGATGAGTCATGAAAATACGACTTTTACGATGCCTAAAACATAGAACTATTAGGTGTTCTCGAGCAGTGTTATTGGTTTAATAGGTATATTTTGATATTGTGCAGGAAAATGACTAAGGCATAGGAAATGGCGGAAAGTGCAAGGAACGGGTGAAAAATGAAGCCAAGTGTCGGACCACGGAAGGCCCACACGGGCCGTCTCATGCCAGACTGTCCGTGTGACCGGTCGTGGCACGACATGAGTCACACGGTCAGGCCACACGGCTCGTCTGATGCCAGACGGACTGTGTGACGGACCGTGTACTTGACGAAGCTCGGAAGACAACCCGTCGAAAATGAAAGAAATCGTGCAAGGAGATTCACACGGAGGAACCACACGGCCCGTCTCACTCCACACGGATCGTGTAACGGGCCGTGTAACGGACGTAGCTCGAAGAGCCTTCGTTGAAAATATCAGAATTCGTGCAAGTGGATCGACACGGAAGAGCCACACGGCTCGTCTCACGCCACACGGGCCGTGTCACAAACCGTGTGGGCACAGTCAGTCGCCAGACGGTCCGTTCACACGGACCATCTCACCTCAGACGGTCCGTGTAACGGACCGTGCCCCGTGCCGAAATTATTTTTCCTAAATTATATCAACTTAGTTTTACTTTGTATAAATAGGATGTTATTTTATTTTATTAGGGGACTTCGTTTTGACGACAGAAACTAGAGAAAACAAGGAGAAAAACATTAGTTTGGCTTTTGTAATTCGGGAGAATTACGTTTGTGATCATTGTTCAAAGCTTGTAACATAGATTCTTGCTCTTCAATCGTAAGTCCATCTTTATGTTTTCGTCTACTCGTTGTGGGCAAATTATCAATAGTATGCTAGGCTAAACCCACAACTAGGGTTGTGGGAACCATGACGACCCAATTAAGATAACGCTAACTGAGGGTAATTCGTTCAAATAAATAGCGCATGCATTGTTAAATTCTTCGTTTTAACTTCTCCTTAATGAGTCGACGCATTAGGGTAAGCCTGTATTCGTTGCATGCCCGAGAGGGGTGTAGTGATTGGGAAAAGAGTCTAACAACAGAGATTCGGGGTCATGAACCTAGTCTAAGTGCCTGAGACTGAAAGGTGAGGGTATTCTGAGATCAGAAACAACTGTTAGAATTGCATACACTCGGAGACCGAAAGGAGAGGAGTGAGATATGCCTAGGAAGGACCGAAAGGTGATCTAGGTGTTAATTAAGTTGTAGATTTTGCATGCATCATTAAGAACGAATTTACAAATCCAGTTTAGTTGTCATAATTGTATGTCATGGGGAACACAACCCTAGCCTCTCTCTATCTGTCTAAGAATCGGAACGTCTCTATTAATTACTTTACGAAATTAGTTAAACTAAATAACACAACCCCCATTTATTTTATGTACGTTTATTTTGGGAATAGCATTTACAACTGAAAGCTGGTACTAATAGAATAATTCTTACGTGTTCCCTGTGGGATCGACCTCAACTCTGGTTGAGTTCTATATTTGACCAACGACCGCTTTACTCTTCTATTTGGAGTGTAATTTGGGCGTATCAGTACTTAATTTAAAATACATGTTGAAATTTATAGAAAACTGAAACTTGACATTGTAGAGATTTATTTTTTGTACTATCATACTTGTTTGCCTTATTCTCAACTATGGATTGTTGTGTTTATCTAAACTAGTCTCTCAGTACGTATGTTGCACGTGTTTCCCAATATAATATATATATATATATATATATATATATATATATATATTATACTAAAAGTGAGAAGATATTAACTCCAAAGTTGGATTACCATTTTGCCCCTACACTATATTATAATAATTTAAGACACACCACTATTTATAAACATAAAACATCATATGAACATCACTATTACTATCTCATTCACTTTTGAAGGCATCACATATTAGTCATACCAAAATAACAAAAGGAATTGGAAAGATTTATTCGAGGGTTTAGTATTTCATATCATGAGTTGAAACAAGAAGAAGAAGGAAGCAAGAGCAACAAGTTTCATAAAAATGTTGACAAAAGATACAGTCAAGTTGATGATATTTTGCAACAATGAATTTTGTATAATTAATATAAGGTTGCAACTTATACAGTCAATAATTAATATAAAATAGTTTCAAATTTCTTTTAAAAAAATAAATTTTGAATAGAACAATGGGAGAGAGTAGCATGTTCTGTCAATATATGTATTATTTCCTTGCAATCATACTCGAACCAAAGTATATACTCATGAGTTCTTTCACTTTTCAAAGAGTTCTTTGTCTTTCTTGAACTTCTCTATTTTTGATCCATTGCAATGACGCAAGAAATTGTTATCAAGTTTTCTTAAAAAAGAAAATAAATGTCGATGATATGTTTATTTCTTATCTTGTTTATTATCTAAAAGATGATATGTTTATTGTTTCTTATACTACATTAGTTTCTTCTTTAAAAAATAAAGACATAGATTACATTTGAGTAGAGAAGAAAACCTCTGGCAGCATGTATTTGACTGAAGAAAAATCTCAATGCCTTTAAACTGCAAAGGATCTATTCCAACAGCAAAATTTCAAATCATTAATCAAATATCAAAAGAACTTCCAAATTACTATGAGCTTTATACATTAAAAGTACTAACAAAAATAACAAAAAGATGAACAAAAACTGCACAAAAAGAATAGAAGAAAAACTGGATGGTGCTGTCAAATAACATAGGAATAATGATTATGAATGTATAAATTTTATAACTGATAGAAGCTTCAAAGTAATAAATGTTGGAATGAGGAAAGGTTGTATCCTAAATGAGTATTAAGAAAGTAATCTGTAATAATCATTGGAGATTATTATTAAGGAAAGGTTATTCTAATCACTATTAAGGAAAGATGCTAATAATTACTAACAGATGAATCATCCATTACGTATCTGGTTCAATACATTTGATATGATTCACTTGGTGTGTTGATTGGTAATAAATTTGATTTTATAAACTATAGTTGTTGGACTTTTAATGTAACCTTTATGTAATTAAAATTTTATTATTTAATTTTTATTTAATGTAGGGTAAAATGGTAATCCAACTTTTTACTATGGATCTTCCCACTTTTAGTAATATATAATATAAAATATAAATATAATATAATAATATGACATAAATTTTCTTTTGTTGGAACTAGTTTTGGTATCATGAAATGTAACACTGCTAAAAAGATGTGTGTTTTCGACAACGTTTCTATATTGGAGGTATGGGATTTTTGACCGAATTTAATTAAGTCCATCGGTTGAAATCTCCATATGAGAATGCCTATCCGCAATATATATATGGGATTTTTGATGAAATTATTAAAGTCTGATGTGAATGTCTCCGACAAGCCAATTTCTGATGGATTCCGTGGAAAATTTCATCAAAAATTCATGTTTTTTCAGTAATGTAATCGAGGGCGAACCCACATACAACCTCTCGGATTAGAGAATGAATCTAGAGTTTCTGGTTACGATTTTGGCAGAACCTGGTAATTTTGGTTATACTATTTGTGTTAAAAATCCACTTAAATATCACTACGAAGATACTTTCCATCTCATGTGACTAAAAACTAGTCATTGTCATGGAGCTTCAAATTCCACAAGTGAAACTCAATGAAAATATCCCGGAGTATCACTCGTGAAATTTGAAAGTACTCTCCATAACAACCACTATTTTCCTTTGTATGTACTGGAAAGTAGCTATTGTAAATTCTACCATTTAAATACGTATATATAATTTATCCAAAATTCAACAAGGTGCATCTTATAGAATCCTGAATTCATTAAACTCAAAAATTCTAAATTTGTTTCTGCTTCGACAACAAATAATTAGTAAACACACTTACCATGAAGGGATCCCCAGACAAAACAATGAATTTGGTGCAATGTTGACATTAATCCATTGATCTCCATTTTTCTTGAGAACTTGCAATCCATTTACTTGATTTTGCAATATTATGGACAAAACAGTAACATCTGTGTGGCCACTCAATCCAACTTTATTTCCAATATTTTCACCTAGAAGTGGTGCCTTGTAATGGCTAAATCTTAAATAAAAATGATTTGGCTCCAAGAATTCATCATTAACATAATCTTTTAGCCCCAAGCTTTGTAAGACCATCATTTTTACCATTTGATCCAATTCTACAGGTGACTTTGAGTAAGACTTTATCACATTGCTAGAAAAATTAATACCATATGTTAAAATTATAACTTACAAAACTGTAAAGAAATATATAGAGAGAGAGTACTTTCTTTTGTTGTGTCTTACTTTTCGTTTTCGTCTATTTAAAAAAGAATGTTGCTTTCTTTATCTGGTAAATTCGAACTAATTACAACATCCCAGATAATATGTTTAAGATCGCAATATTCGAAGGACATTGTAGTACACTATACACATCTTTAGTTTAAAATTATATAATTCAAAAGTCTCCTTTATTTTCTTAAACACAATCTCTAGTCAAACTAAGAGACCCATAAACTATCACTTTTTTTGCAAGTTTGTACTTCCACTATCCGTTGTTTCATTTACCTATTTTTAAACTATCACTCACTTTGTATAAAAAAAATGCACCACGATGATAAATTACTCTTGACATGCCTATTATCGAGTGAGAATAATATTTGATCAACTCAACATCGAGATGTCATGTCTTCAGACAAACATGGAATTGTGATGCCCTTTATTAAGCTTGAAGTTTAAAAAAACATGAAAAAACTTTTGAAACTTATTGTCCTGAAATAAGCAATAGATATTTGTATATTGTAAATCACCTTAAATTATTTTTTAATATAGAAAGAAAATATCATTCTTTAAAAGATATCATATAAATAGGACAGACGGAGTATGTAGCAACAAAAGAAATAGACACATACATACCAAAAGTGAGGATTTCCATGATCAGACCAGAAGATATTGACAAATGATTCAACACTTTAAGATTGTAGCAAATTAGAAATTGACAAACTCTCATACAATGGTAATCGTGGAATTTGTCCTAAGTAGCCTTGCAAAGGTTTGTTTGACAAGTTTTTCAGTTTTTGTTTCTATTGGGAATTCAAATATTTCTTTTGAAGTACCAAACATGGATTCCCTAATTTCACTTAGAATATTATCATCATCATATATTGCTTCAAAGCAACCATATTCTTGCAAAGCTTGAAACACTTGAGCTTTTGTGAAGTGCCTGGTTTTAGCTCAGACTTAGAAAAAACTATAATAAGAATTTTCAATTCTTTGGATGCCATTAGATGAAATTTTGACAAAAAAACTTCACGTGTGAATTGATATTTATATTACTTTTGGGGAATCTTATTAACTCAGTTAATTGGCTATTATTGATAAAATTCGAGTTTCTACCTTGTAATCCCTCCACCGCCCCCTCTTGTAATACGAAAAATAGTGCTCCCTCTTTTTTTAAAAAAAAAAATCAAACTGAGCTATTTTTTTTTTAACCTGATATATATAACAAAAAAAAGAAATTTGGGAACTAACGCAATTAAGGAATCTGGAACTGGGTTCATTTATGTTGCCAAATCCTCTGGATTTCCGAGCATACACACTGTTTCGGGCTTGCCTGATGGTGGTTGCACAAAAGAGGTTATTTCAGGGATTCAGACTATGAAAGTTTTCAATAATCTACACTTTTCAACAATCTTGTCGATCTACATCAACTTGAAACATTGAGTGTTGCTATTTCAGGATCAGATGTTCTTCGGGCTGACAAACCCGTTACTATTTTTCCAGCAACATTGCTTTGGAGACTAAACACATATGTATTCCTTTGCTAAAGATTCACTGAAAATTGTCCTCATAATTGCTAAATAATAAGATCTGAATCTAATATTTTCCAGTAATTTTAGATGTATTTGTGTCACAGTAATAAATTCAAAATTTAATATTTGTTAAACATGTTAGATGTTAAAAATCTTACTAATGTGATTGGTAGTAATTTTACATATTATCAACTTTTTCTGCTATGTATAAAGTTAAATTTTACTTTCCTATTTTATTATTACTAACATAATTACTTGTTAAGTTGTTATATGTTCATTGAATAAAAAATTAAAATACTTTGTACAAATTAAAGGTACTCTTGATATAATTGAATCATAATCACTTTATATGAGTCAAAAAAGATTTTCACTGTTTTTTTTAATTAAAAAGAAATAACTCTTGGACTCCTATGGAGATTTGTTTTGATCCTCCACCCTTGTCATATTATATTTTATTGACTTATTTACTCCTTAAAAATCAGTGGCAGACAGCTAATATAAATGCAAATTTAATGAAACATGGTCTTTTTTTAATACATAAATGAGATAAATCTCCACATAATCATTTTTAACTTTATTTTAAAAATAAAAATCTCACAAATAGGGTTGGAGAGCGGCACAATGTGTGCAAATCTTATCTCTATCTCGTAGTAGCAAAGCCAAATTTTTTATTAAGAATACAACAACAACATACCCAGTGAAATCCCACAAGTGGGGTCTGGGGAGGGTAGAATGTACGCAGACATTACCAATACCTCATAGAAGTAGAGAGGTTATTTCCTGGGAACCCTCGTCTCAAAAACTCATAAGCAGAATAAACTAGTTATGATAAAAGACACATGTCAATATGTAAATACGATAGAATTAACACACATACGACCGATATAAAACACGCCTAATCCTGCTACCTTACTATACATCCACCTAACCCTAACCTACCAACCAATTAGCCTGCTATTCTAATTCGTGACCTCCACTTCTTTCTATCTAAGGTCATGTCCTCGGTGAGATCCAGTTTAGCCATATCTTCTCTGATCACCTCCCCCAAATACTTCTTCGGTCTACCTCTACCCCTCTGTGTAACTCCCAAAACCAACCTCTCGCACTTCCTAACAGGAGCATCGGTAGTCCGTCTCTACACATATCCAAACCATCGCATGCAGTCTCGCTTCCCTCATCTTATCAGCCACCGGGGTCACCTCTAGCTTCTCTTGAATGGTCTCATTCCTAATCTTATCTATCCTTGTGTGACCACACATCCATCTCAACATTCTCATCTCTACAACATACATCTTCTGAACATGTGCATTTTTTTTTGCCAACACTCCATCCCATACAGCAAATATGGTCTAACCACCATTATGTAAAACTTACCTTTGAGTTTAGGTGGTATCTTCTTGTCACACAATACTCCAGAGGCAAGCCTCCATTTAATCCACTGCCACAATATGATGTGTGACATCATCGTCAATATCGCCACTACTTTGAATGATGAACTTCAAATATTTAAAGTTTTCCCTCTTGGATATTAAGAATATCTAAGATTTAATATATATTTATGAAAAATGATTTTGATCAATATATTTCTCATATATATATATATACACACACGACAAAGGGTTGTATGTGGTTATATCATTGCTACTTGTAGAGATAGAAAAATTATTTCCAAAGAATCCTCAATTTGATCAAATGGAACAAATCAAAGTTGTTAAGATAAAACAAAAGTGACAGTGGAAAAAAATGACAACTTATAAGGAAAGCAGTACAAAGCATTTAGAATAAAAACAGTAGCTAGAACACAAATAGTATGATAATTGAAGCACTATAATCATATTTAACTTTATTTTTAAAGATATAGTTAAGGTATATCTCTACATAATCATATTTAAGAACTTTTTATTTTAAAAATACAATTGATGTACTCCTCCAATAAAAAATAGATAAATGCCCTTTCCCACATGCAACAATAATTGAACTCTCATCCCATTTATAAGAAGGCAACTCTTTGTTATCTTCACAAAAATATCATTTTAGTCACTCAGAGGTATGCCATTTTTTCTCTTGATTTTAATTTTATTACTTGTAACTTGTATTATCTTTTGTGTTTTAGACATTTATTATTTATTTTATACTCATATTTGTGTTTTTTATGTTCTTTTTCCAAACATCTTCCTGTATTCCTAGCTACAATTGAAAGGTTAGTTTCCCTTAATTACTCATTATTTGATTAAACTTTTTCAGCTAAGTAACACTTGTAATGACTGATCAAATTTTAACAACTTAGAGTTAATTTTTGATCGCTCAACTAATAGTTCTTATCTCAGATATATTTTTCTTTCTCTATTAAAGAAAATTGAAATCAAAAGTAATAACTACTTGTACCGTCCCGCAAAAAATTGTCTTGATTTGAAATACGAGGGTCAAACTAACTAATGTTTAGTGTGAATTCAAACACATAATCTTTAAATTTTTTATAATAAAATTTACATAATATAAACGATGTAAATAGGCATTATAAGTCTTAATTGTTAACAATTGATCAAAATATTTAGAAAGTATTTGAAAATTATGGTCAGAAAATATCCATTAACGGTTCAAATAGTAAATAAGACAATTTTTTTGGGACAGAGGGAGTATCAACATGCGCGCCATCCTGGAATTTTGTTAAGGATAGTGGACAACCAAGGTTGTCCCTCTGTTTCAATTTATTTGATTGGTTTTAATTTGACACGGAGTTTAAAAATAACAACTAGGACTTTTGAATCTTGTGATCTTAAACTAAAGATACGTAGGAAGTACCAAAACTAGTAAATGTATACATGGAAACCTGTATATTATACCATCACCCGTATACATATCAATGCATGAATATAAGGTTTACTTGGTGGTAACATGATTGTAGAGACCATTTCAACCAATCAGATCTGTATCCATCCATATTAATTTGTTTGTCTGGTTTTAAGCATGCTACGTAAAAAGTTAAGCTAAAGTATTGCTACAAAAAAAAAGAGACATTCTTTTTAAAATGAACCAAATAAAAGTAAGACAAATAAATTAATTAACATGGCAGGAGTGACACCTAAGTGGTATGATATTATTTTGGGACAATTACAGTGGGTGGCCGTTTGGCCAAAATAATTACAAAAGAAATTATTCTTTGTACAGGCATGCATGTATGTCAGTATATATTTTATGTATAATAAAATTACATTCAAATTTTGAGTGTATCGTAATGTATATAGTAGCGCATGTATAAGTAATCTACACTGTATAACCAATATATACTTTCTATGATTTTTGGCAAGTTATATTGTATAGTCATGTATATTTTCTACGATTTTGAGCTATTTTTTATGTAAATATAGGAGGGCTATATTTGTTGTAAATTAATTAGTTTATTGTGTATATTTAAAATTATCATTATTATATTCATTCCCTAATTTAGGTAGGAGAAATGATTTCTAGTCCTTTACAAAAAAAAAAAATTGTTCCTTTATTGGTATGCCATTTTTGTGTCTTATCAAGTTCTTTTTTCTTGGTTACTATACTAATCTTTCTTGCTTCATCCATTTATTTATTATTGCTATTCATATCTGTGTTTCTTGTATTTTTGCTCCATTTACAGTCGCTTGCTAACAACATCTGAATTATAGAGCTACGACACAATCAATCCTTGTTCCTTTATCTGCCTCTGAAAGGTTAGTTGATCATCTTGCACGTCATAATTGTTTATATCAAAGTGACAAGATTCGAATATAAATCTAATTTTAGGATAGATTTGAGTTTTTGAAAAATTCATAAAGGTGGATGGTTTATATATCAGTCATAATCTTCTTTTTTTCTGGGACTAAGATTAAACAAGAGTTTGAAACCAACCTCCCTACCTTGCAGGGATACATTTTGTGTATACATTACGTACCCTCCGTAGACTCCATTTGTGATATAACACTGGATAAGATTATGACCAATATGGTTAAACATTGAAGAAGAGTAATCGAGCACAGAGTATGTTATGTCTAATAGATTTGTAACAATAACTTAGAGTTTATTTCTTGGTCACGCAACTAATAGTTATTAACTCAGAGAAAATGGCTTTCTTTATTGACGAAAATTGGAATCGAGAAGAAATGCAACTTTCTGAGACAATAACTATTCACACCGTCCCAAAAAAGATTGTCTTGATTTGAAATACGAGGGTCAAAATAACTAATGTTCGGTGTGTATTCGAACATATAATCTTCAATTTTTTTGAACTAAAATTTACATATTTAGAAACTAGTAGTATAAGTCTTAATAGTTAACAATTCAAAATAATTAGAAAGTATTTGAAAAATTATGGTTAAAGAAAACATCCATCAATTGTTAACATGCGCGCCATCCTGGAATTTTGCCAAGGATAATGTTGATCATATCAGAGAAAATAAGCATCTCCTTCATCCTCCAAGCATATAGTGGACAACTAAGGTAGTCCCTCCGTTTCAGTTCATTTGTCTAGTTTTGATTTGATAAGGTGTCTAAGAAAAGTACAAAGAAGACTTTTAAATCTTGTGGTCCTAAATGAAAGATACATAGAATGTTTCCAAACTAGTAAAAGTAAACATGTATATTATACCTTCACCCGATCAATATCAATGCATGAATATAAGCAAAGTATGAATCCTTTAAATCATATTAATGTCTATAAAAGGTTCCAATTCAAGTTTCAGTTAAAATGACCTGAAACTTCCAGTTTCCAGGTCAAAACCGCAACGGGAATACAACTATGGCTTATGCTAGTGTTGATTCTCTTATGAGAACAATGGAACTTGTCTTGACATCCAATTCGCCGGTACAATCTCTAATTTGTGACCACAAAGAAGAATTTACCGCTCTTCATGAAAAAGTTAGTTCTCTGGAAGTACTTCTCAGGAACATTGAGAAAAGCAACAATTCTAGGGAAATGACAGATTTAGAAGTACTGATAAAAGAAGTTGCAAATGCTGTTGAACACATAATTCAACTGAGAGTAACAGAAGTTGTAATGGAAAATGATAAAATGTTGAGAGAGAAGGCGCATGAGAGGCTTACTGATAGCCTAAAGAAAGTAGCAGAGGAGATTGATCGTGTCCTGATTGAGTCACCAAAGATTCAAGATAAAGGGAATCGAGCATCGAACAAATCTTTGGTTCAAGATTCTTCAAGTTCAACAAAAGATATTCTGAATATTGAGAACATTATGGTGGGACGTGATGATGAAAAGGAATGGTTGCTACACGAATTGACTAGAGGCTTCTCTGGTGAACTCAAGGTCATTCCCATCATCGGTATGGGAGGCATAGGCAAATCAACTTTAGCGAAAGAAGTTTACAATAATGTAACAGTTCTATATCGTTTTGATGTCCGTGCTTGGGCTACTGTATCTCAACAACATGATGTAAAGGAAATCTTGCTAAGTCTTCTGTGTTCTACAATCACATTGGATGACGCGGATATGGCGAAAGATGAGGCGGAGCTAGCAGACATGCTACAGAAAAGTTTAAAGGGCAAGAGGTACTTAATAGTCATGGATGACATCTGGAGTAGTAAATCATGGGATGATGTGAGACAATGTTTTCCGATTCAGAACAATGAGAGTAGAATTCTGTTGACTACCCGTAACACTGAAGTGGCTTGTTATGCTGGTACGGAGAATCTTTCTTTGCAGATGGGCTTCATGAATCAAGATGAGAGTTGGAAGCTTTTTAAAACTGCATCATTTGCAAATGAAACATTACCATCTGAGTTCGAGACTATCGGGAAGCAAATTGTGGAAAAATGTCAAGGGCTACCACTAACTATTGTCGTGGTTGCTGGGCTTCTACGCAAATCTAAAAGGACAATAGAAGATTGGGAAAGTGTTGCAAAAGATGTCAAGTCATTTATCACAAATGATCCTGATAAACAATGTTTACATGTGCTTGGGTTGAGTTACAATCACTTGACTAATGACCTAAAAGCATGCCTTCTGTATTTTGTAATTTTTCCACAAGGTCGTGAGGTTTTAGTGAGGAAATTGGTGAGGTTATGGGTAGCTGAGGGGTTTCTGAAATTGGAAAAAGACTTGGAAGTTACCTCACCAGAGAAAAAAGACTTGGAAGGAGTGGCTGAGAATTGTTTGCAAGATCTTATCGACAGATGTCTAGTTCTAGTCAGTGATAAAAGTTTAGATGAAACAAGAATTAGATTCTGTAAGATTCATGATCTAATACATGAGATGTGTCTGAATGAAGTTCAAAGCAAAAACCCTTTTGTCATGAATGACATTGTATTTGATGATGCGACAAATCATGTTCCTCCACTTAGTAAGCATAAAATGTTGCCGTGTAAGCGATGGACTGATGATCAAACTTACAATGGTTCTTATAGGGCCCTTCTTACTCCTGGAGATCATCATGTGATAAGGAGGCAAACAGATGATGATGACAATGATCTCTTGAAACAAATTCGTTCTATTTTCTCTTTTTGTCATTATTCTTCAACCTTGACTCTCAGATCAGAGCTTAAACATTTCAAGTTACTCAGAGTCTTGGACTTGAGTCGCATAATGATTGATATTTTCCCTCCAGAGATACTATGCCTCATTTGGTTGAGGTACCTAGTACTGTCTGGGGATTTTGATATACCTCCAGAGATTTGCAGGTTATGGAATCTGCAAACATTCATTGTTGAATGGAATAGTTCAGTAGATGCAATTTTCCCACAGAAAATTTGGGAATTGGTGCATTTAAGGCATCTCAAATTGAACAGATTTTGTTTGCCAAATCCTGCAAGTGTATCGGTTGACCAAGGGAGGTGCTTGGTTTTTCCAAACGCGGTAAAGATTTCAGGTTTGTGTGCAAGTAGTTGCACAAAGGAGGTCATTTCAGGGATTCGCAATGTTAAACACTTGAGAATCTGTGGAGATGAAGATGACTATGAAAATTTTCAAGAATCTCAACTTTTTGACAATCTTGCCCATCTACATCAACTTGAAACATTGAGTTTTCGACTTTATGCTCTTGGGATGTCAAAGGGAAAGATATCACCGGTGACTATTCCAAGTGGAAAAGCTTTTCCCGCAACACTCAGGAAGATAAAGTTTGCGGGTACTCATCTAAGGTGGGAGTACTTGGACATTATAGGTGAGTTGCCTAACCTTGAGGTGCTGAAGCTGAGGTATGACGCTTGTTATGGCAAAGAATGGAATCCAATTGTTGGGGGATTTACTAAGTTGAAGCTTTTGCTGATTGAAGAAAGTAATCTCAAGTACTGGAAAGCCACAAATGACAATTTTCCAGTCCTTGAGCGCCTCGTGATTAGAGAATGCCATAGGTTGGAAGAGATACCCATTGAATTTGCAGATATCTACACACTGAAATTGATTGAGTTAGAAGACTGTAACCCCGCACTTGAGGCTTCTACTGCACAAATTCAACAAGAACAGGAAGACCTCGGAGCAGAACCAGTGCATGTTCGTATCTTAGAACCATATTCAGGTGAATATAACATTACATGAACTTACCATATCAGCTTATGATACATTCAATTGCTCTTCTTTTGCTTGATAATAAAACGGTTGGCGCGTCATAGTTGTAAACAAACGTTAGATTCTTATAGAATTGTAGCCATTATCACATGATTTCTGTTTAGCAAATTCAAGAAGAACAAGAAAACATCGGAAATGAACTAGTGGATGTTATTTCCTAAAGTGATTCAGGTGTGAATTCATCTTTCTATAACTAATGACAAAATAAATATTTTGTTAACAAATTAATTTAATAAAAATATCCTCAATGAATTGAAAAAAAATGGTGTTACATGTTATTTTGTGTTATTTGCCTTTGAAGTGGAGAATAAGGATTTATGTGTGAATCATAGTTTTGGTTTGTGTAAAGAAAGACTCCAATAAATTTTACTTCTGTGACTTCATTCAGGAGAAAACGAAGATGACGAGGATGATGATGATGATGACGCCGACGACGATGATGATGACGACGAGGATGATGACGATGATGGGGCCGACGACGATGATGATGACGACGATGACGATGACGATGACGATGACGACGATGACGATGACGATGATGAGGATGAGGATGAGGATGAGGATGAGGATGAGGATGTTGTTACTATTGATCAGTTAGGATTAGATGACTTGTTTAGGGAGATTAACAAGGCGATGTGGCGTCAAGCCTTAACGAGGTGAGTTCAAATACTTTTGAAACTGAATGCATAAGACCCTTTTTTAATCTTCATGAAGGAATTGTACATTGCATCGGGAGCTTCACTTTGATTTAAAGACTTCAATCATTTTCTTTGTTGTGCAAACTATGACATAAATTCATTAAAGATCAACATTATTTTGTGCTTATTTTCAGAATCCTCTGTTAAAAATATTTTTTCTAGATCAAAGAGGGAGAACTTAAGTCGATTATATCTCACATATTCCCATATGATTCACTCAAGATTCTCTACCAGAGGTGATACATAATTTAGAGTCAGTGGATTCAGAATTCTTGTCAGACTTTTAAATGATTTGATGTGTGTATGAGTTTAGAAGAAGTTAGATTTGAAAGATGTGAGTTTAGTTGAACACGCTCTAAATTCGCATCTGAATAATGTGACTTGTTGAACTTCTACTAATCCTTTGATATTTCTTCCAAGGATGGTGTGATATTGATTCATGACGGACATTAGCAAAGGCTTTCAAGAGCAGAACAATTGAACTCCAACTGGTTCCTCCATCTCAAATTACCACTAAATTATCAACTTCAAGCAATGTGTGGCTTCCAAGGAGATGTGATTTCTCTAAAATGTAATAAAGTTGTTAGTTTTGTATGGTATTATACTTTTGAGTTTGTAAGCAATTCCAAGGAGAAATGTGATTTTTCTAAATTGTAGCAATAGTGTGCTAGTTCTGCATTATATCATATTTTTGAGTTTGTAAGCAATGTGTGACTTTAAAGGAAATCTGATTTCTCTAATTTGTAATAATAGGGCTAGATTTGTGTGAAAATTGAGAGGGTGGTGACAAAAAAGTGTTGAAATTAGTATTGGTGACAAGTTTCAAATTTGTCATTAGTTAAGTTAATGTTGTGATTAAGTTAATGATGGGTGTAACTGTACAGTTTTAAAACTTTTGGAACCCATCTATTAAAAAAAAAACTTCTTTTTTTTTAAAAAAAAAATCCAGTCGGGAGATTTCGGACTCTCCGCGACACGTCCGCGTCGCGGACTCGTCGCGCGGACACAGTTGATGAACTGTTCTTGGTCCAAAATTGTAGTATCATTTTTTTTCGAAATCCGGGGTTTGTTTTTGTCATTTGTTTGGTTGAAATAACAAATATTGTTGTTTTGAAGCGTAGTCCATTGTTCGGGGAATTTTTTGGAGCCTTTATCTAAAAAATTTTAAAAATAATTTGCCCGAAATAGTGACCCTCCGCGACGTCTCCGCGTCGCGCACTTGCTTATTTTCTGTAGAGAAAATATTTCATCATTTTTCGTTTGACCCGGGAGTTTTTTTTTAGAGTTTTTTTTTTTTGCTAAACCAACATGTCGTAACATTTTGAAGGATGTGTGGTGGCCGGTGAATTTTTCGGGGCCCGTAGCGAAAAATTCCAAAATTTTAGGGCACGAAAATAGTGACCCTCCGCGACATGTCCGCGTCGCGCACCTGCCTATTTTCTGTGGAGAAAATGTTTCGTCCTTTTTCGTTTGACCCGGGAGTTTTTTTGAGAGTTTTTTTTTTTGTTAAACCAACATGTCTTAACATTTTGAAGGATGTGTAGGTGGTCGGTGAATTTTTCGGGGCCCGTAGCGAAAAACTCAAAAATTTTAGGGCACGAAAACAGTGACCCTCCGAGACATGTCCGCATCGCAGAGATATCGCGCACCTGCGTATTTTCTGTGGAGAAAATGTTCTGTCGTTTTTCATTTGACCCGTGAGTTTTTTTGAGAGTTTTTTTGCTAAACCAACATGTCTTAATATTTTGAAGGATGTGTAGGTGGTCAGTGAATTTTTCGGGGCCCGTAGTGAAAAATCCAAAATTTTAGGGCACGAAAACAGTGACCCTCCGCGACATGTCCGCATCGCGGAGGTGTCGCGCACCTGCTACGAAATTCCCAGCAGCTGCTGTAAAAATTTTAGGGCACGTAAACAGTGACCCTCCGCGACATGTCCGCGTCGCGGAGGTGTCGCGCACCTGCTACGAAATTTCCAGCAGCTACTGGAAATAATACAGCAGCTGATGTACATTTCCCAACAAATGTTGTACATTTCCCAGCAGCTGCTGCGAATAATCCAGCAAGTGAATTTTTCGGGGCCCGTAGCGAAAAATCCTAAAATTTTGGGGCACGAAAACAATGATCCTCCGCGACATGTCCGCGTCGCGGAGGTGTCGCGCACCTGCTACGAAATTCCCAGCAGCTGTTGTACATTTCCCAGCAGCTGCTGAGAATAATCCAGCAACTTGCCAACTTGCTACAACAAGTTCTAACAAAATGTTTTCCATCGAGTTATTTCTATTGTTGAATTGGACTAAATTCCTTATATTCGTCTGTAACAATGAGCACATGGATTAATTAATAGAAAAAGCCACCGAAATAAGTCTGATTTAGATCTGCCATCGTATTGTTTGTGTAAGTACTATCTCAATGTATAAGATCACTATTGATTCCACCTCAACGCATAAGATAAGTAGTAATTTATTACAAAACGTATCGACGCAACCAAGTAATAGTCACTTTACTTAGTCACCATCACTTACATATTTAATTACTCAATAGATAGTTTATTACTTGTGAGTAAGCGAAGGCAATGTATAAGATCACTCGTGAATTTAACATTTTATTTGAAGTCAAAGTAACAAAACTCAACTTATCACTACATATGGCTGATACCATCACCTTATAGTCATCTTCCTATAGGTACTAACGAAAAATCAAAGGTCAGGTCCAGCAGCTGCTGGGAATAATACAGCAGCTGCTGTACATTTCCCAGCAGCTGCTATACATTTCCCAGCAAATGCTGTACATTTCCCAGCAGCTGCTGAGAATAATCCAGCAACTTGCCAACTTGCTACAACAAGTTCTAACAAAATGTTTTCCATCGAGTTATTTCTATTGTTGAATTGGACTAAATTCCTTATATTCATTTATAACGATGAGCACGTGGACTAATTAATGGAAAAAGCCACCGAAATAAGTTTGATTTAGATCTGCCATCGTATTGTTTGTGTAAGTACTATCTCAATGTATAAGATCACTACTGATTCCACCTCAACGCATAAGATAAGTAGTAATGTATTACAAAATGTATCGATGCAACCAAGTAATAGCCACTTTACTTAGTCACCATCACTTACATATGCAATTGTTCAATAGATTGTTTATTACTTGTGAGTAAGCGAAGGCAATGTATAAGATCACTCATGAATTTAGCATTTTATTTGAAGTCGGAGTAACAAAACTCAACTTATCACTACATATGGCTGATACCATCACCTTATAGTCATCTTCCTATAGGTACTAATGAAAAATCAAAGGTCGGGTCCAGCAGCTGCTGGGAATAATACAGCAGCTGCTGTACATTTCCCAGCAGTTGCTGAGAATAATCCAACAGCTTGCCAACTTGCTACAACAAGTTCTAACAAAATGTATACTACCGCCATATTGACGCAATATATTATAAAACATATGGATTGTATATTATAAAACATATTGACGCAATCAAGTAATACTCAATTTACTTAGTCACTAGCACTTACATATGCAATTGCTCAATAGATTGCTTAATAGTTACCATCACTTACATGTACAATTAGTTACATAAGTTGATTGTATATTTTATTTGAAGTCGGAGTAACAAAACTCAACTTATCACTACATATGGCTGATACCATCACCGTATAGTCATCTTCCTATAGATACTAACGAAAAATCAAAGGTCGGGTGCAGCATCTGCTGTACATTTCCCAGCAGCTGCTGTACATTATGATTACGATATCTTCCGGCTCATAATTTAATTCACAACTACAAATAATTTGATTTACAAAATCCTCATATGAGATATCTCGATTCACAATCATTGCTATCGTCTCGACCATTTCTTTGTCTTTCCAACGCCAAAAAAAACGATTGTTCGAATCAACTCATTCACCACGATAATCAACTCCTAATACTATTTTGTCTCCCATGGATGATCTTCAAGGTACCTATATGAGTAATAGTTAAAAGCGCAACATGAGAAAAGTGTACAGAAATACAACAATTGCAACTGCTTCATCATATGAAACCAACTTTGTTAGTCCAGCAGCTGCTGAACTGTGTGCAGCAGCTGCTGCGTCTTCCCCAAAACGACCCAACAGTGCAGAAATGGCAACAATGGGCGAAAAATCAACAAAATCACAAAACACAAATAAATAGCACCAAATACACTTTTATCAGTCATAATAAGGATGGAAACTTACCTTTCAAGTACTTTCAAAGCCTACCCAAACAAATGCCCCAAAAAAATTGATTTCTTTTCACCCAAATTTGAAGCTCAAATCTTGTGTTGGGAAAATACTAACAACAACAACAACAACAACAACAACAACAACAACAACAACAACAACAAGAAGGAGAACAAGAACAAGAAGAAGAAGAAGAAGAAGAAGAAGAAGAAGAAGAAGAAGAAGAAGAAGAAGAAGAAGAAGAACAACTATAACAACAAGAAAACCAAAGGAACTGATGCAAATGGAGGAAAAAATCTCGCGGGAAATGGGTTTCGTTGGGGTCGCGGGAACTGGGTGAAAGATGGGAGGGTTTGGGGGTATTTTGGGTATTTTCTATTGGAGGGTTAAAGTGTATAAAATTGAACTTGGGGACCTTTTTTAACATTGACTTAAATCATTAACCATTAATTAAATTTTTATCACCTACACATAATTGTTAAAACTAGTGTCACTTTTTTTTAATTTCCAAACAACTTTGTCATCCTTAATTAAAAAGCCCTAGATTTGTGTTGTATCATATTTTTTTGTAAAATTGTTTGATATTACTCAGTTGGGCATTACTAATTTACATGTACATATATACATAGTTGGGGGTAGGGGGTGGGGTTGTTCGGAAGTTGGGAAAGAACTTGGAAGAATAGGCTGAGATTGTCTGAAAACTTCACAAAATTTGAGGGACATAAAGCTGCTCGGATTAGATATGGATGTGGATTCAAAGGTCAGATATCTGAGTAAAAGTAGCTTCTTTAACTTCTATTCTAACGGACTGAATATCTTTTATAAGGAATCAGAGGAATATGCGACGATTTTTTCCCGAAAATTCCCAACGAAAAATACAGACTACTCCTTCCTTTCTATTGAATCGATCATAACTACTACCTACATTTCAGGAAATTGTACACCACAAATAAGAGCTGATAAAGAGACTCGCAATTCCGTAGAAAGACATCACGATTCCTTGTGGGAAAAAATTGAGTAAGAGGTGACAAAAAATTCTCAATTAAAAAAGGTGACACTAAACATGATTACGAAAAGTAGCAATATCACATCATATCATCAGATCATCATATTATAACTAAAAGTGGGAAGTTCCAAACCTTCAAAGTTGGATTACCATTTTGTTCTTCCGCTATATTAAAATATTATAAATTATTTAAGTTTTTAAATAGTAAATAGTAAATAATAAATTTTAATTCATTTAACATTAATTACATTATTCAAGTTCAAATTTTTTTTTTTGCAGGATTAGATAAGAACAAAACGTCAAAACATTTCAAATTCTTGGCTACATTAATTTAGAAACAATGAATATTTAAAGGAGGCTGCCTGTTTAAATGTTATCATACTAAATACTAATAATAGCTAAAATAATGATAGGAAAATAAAATTTTTCTTATTGTACAATCTTTTCCCAAAGTTTATACATTTCTGGAATGATTATAAATGACTAGAAATCAATAATAGGAATTAGATTAATGTAAATAATTACTATGAAAACTTATAGTAGCTTATGACTTTGTATGATTTTCTATAACATTAATATTTTAAGTTGGAAAAATACTTTAAAGAAATAATATAATTTCATGAAGAGTCTTTTACACTACCCCATCAACTATGCATACAACTTAATTACATGTTTCTATTTCAAAATTTTTTTTCAGACGATTAGATAAACAAAATGTCAAAACGTTTCCAATTGTAGGCTACATTAATTTAGAAACAATGAAATTTAAAGGAGGTTTACTTTTTAAGTATCATCATACTAAATGCTATAAATAACTGATTATAAGATTATACATTTTTAGAAAGAATAATCTCTTATTTTTGGAAGCTTTTTTAAAAGATTATACATTTCCGGAATGATTATAAATAACTGAAAATTAATAATAGGTGTATAAAAAATATAATAATTACTTTGAAAACTTACAGTAACATATGGCTTTATATGGTTTTCTATAACACTAATATTATAAGTTAATTTTTTTTTTTTTGAAAAAAAAATAGTAATAATTTCATGAAGAGTCTTTTGCACTACCTCATTAACTTATGAATCATTTATTAAATTATTAAATTTCAATTACTCTGAGGTCTATCATAATTATAAAGTTTTTGGAGAAATTGAGAAGTTGAAGAGTTGTCTTTCAATTATTTAAAATGGACTATTTATATCTACCAATTTTCTTTATCACCTCACACTTTTGTATTGCTATTTTCATGTTTAGGTGAATATTTTTTTATTGATCTTTTCTTCTCTTCCTCTTATTTCAATTTTTCATTTTTAATCCAATATGTTGATACTGTTTTTCATAATTTTGTCTTCCTTTTTTAATAGAAGGTTTTGTGTTCAACCCATATTATAATGCATAAAGAAAAATTGACTTTATAGTGTTTTGAAATATAAATATATATAATTATTGTTATGCATTTCAATTTTTTTTAATTAGTGATTGGTGTACATGTTTAAAATTTTCTAATGAATTACAAGGATTATTGTGAGGCATGATTGATTGAACTCATCAGAAATATATATATAATTAATACTAAATATTTTTTCGGCAAAATATACAGATAACAAAATTAGTATTTTGAATCAAGCAAAGAAGATAGAGGGTACATGTAGATGTAATTATAATAATTTTAACAACTATTATTTCTGTTACAAATAATAACTTATTTATTTTTTTAGGTGTACATAATAAATTTGATAATGATCTACTATCTAAGTATATATTGATCGAATTTACGTACAACTTTAATTTTTATAAAACACTACTCTATTTGACAACACGTTCTTGATATGTATGCAACTATAAGAAACAGAGGATGTTGTTCCTTAAAAAGAAGGGAAAAGCTTTGAAAACATGAAATATTTTACAACCATGATGCTGACATTAAAATGATGTGTTGTACATAAAGTTGAATACTCGATGTATTCGCCAAAATTTGCATATTCAAAGTCTATGTAATGACCAATAATATTGTTTCTAGAATTAGCCCTCTTAATTTCATAATAATATTTTTCTCATAATTCTAAAAGAGTCTTTTGGACTATTTGATAACTTTTATTACGGAGTTGAAGGGTAGTGTAGATAGTCGAGTTAGTTGATGGGCTAAAGTGATAATTTAGTTCAAATTCTGGATCACTTCTACCATATTTACTAATTATTAGGTTAATATAATTCAGCACTTTTAGTACATAACTAGTTTTTATTTTTAAAAATAATAAAAAAAATATAGAAAAAGGAGAAATAGGGTTATAAGCAGTACATAATCATTTAGAAAAGAAGCAACTGCGAGGAACTGCAAAAGGAAAAAAAAAATTCATGTTCAAGGTAAGTATTTTATTGAAATTTAATTCTTCCAACTTATTCCTACATAATACTAAGGGACAATAGTTAGTTCACATTTATTTCTGGGTCTAATGGCTAAAGCAACAATTGTTGTTTGACATGTGTTAGGGTTCAAAAATCAAATTTATAATTTAAATATGTGGCAGTGATGTTGACTTGGAAAAACATGAAATATGAGTGGTCATCTTTGTATAATGATGGTGAATAAGTGGAGCTCTCATTGAGATTAATGTATAAGGGATATGAATTGAATATTTTATTTTATTTTATTTATTTATTTTGCTACTAGTCAAGTTTTGAGTTTTCTTTTAGTGCTAATTTACCAACAATAAGTGATGATTAGAATTAGATGGAGATGTTTAATGTTTAGGATTTCCAGGCATGTAATATGGCATGTGGTTACTGGAAGGGCAAATTATTCTTCCATATCGTGATGAGCAGATTTACGTAATCAAATTTATACACATACATTTGTATATATATTTTCTCAAATCTTTTAATAGGTATTAAATACTAGGTTTACTATATTTTATAAACTCCATTAAAGTTATATTGGAAGAATTAAGACTTAATTTTAGGCTTGAAATTTTGGAAATTAACTATGAAATTGATTAGTTTTGGGCCTAGGTTAGACGGATAGTAATGTGGGTCTTGTTAGTTTCGAAATCTTATTGTGATAATTTATTTGACTAGATCGTGGTGTTACGGATTTTATTCGAAAGGGAAAGACTCAAGTGTTTGATTGATCGAGATTTGATTAAGGCAAGTGAACTTTCAAAACTTTGTAATTCTTGTAGAATTCTCGAATTATCCTTTCTCCTACGTGTGATTCATGAAATATTTTAATGAGGGTGCTTAAATATAAGATGTGAGTTGGTGTGTTGTTGTGACACTTGAATTAAACATGTGTGTAAGTGATGAGAATTATATATATATTCTTTTAAGATATATTGTTGTGGTTAGTGATGAGGAGTGTATTTATTTGTGGACTTCATCTCATGTTCATTCATTCTATGATACACACATTTGCATTGTTCTGAATATTGATATGAGTGAGATGGTAAAAAGTTGGGACCGAGGTGTTTACCGGTCGAGATGTGATGCCGAGGTCTTTGCCGGCGATATTGTGATGCCGAGGTCTTTGCCGGCGATATTGTGATGCCGAGGTCTTTGCTGGCGATAATGTGATGCCGAGGTCTTTGTCGGCGATATTGTGATACTGAGATCTTTGCTATTGATATTGTGATGCCGAGGTCATTGCCCGCAATTATTGCATAAGCATTGCATCTTATCCTTGCATATTCCTGTGTGGCATGATGTTATTCCTGTGTTTGATTGTATGGTTACTTGTGAGTTGTGACATTGTGATTTAATATTTGTGACATACTGAAAACTATCTCTAGAATGTATTATGTGTTGCTGGACTGGGACTTTTCTGAGTGCAGGTGTGTAGTTCGGCGATATGTAGTTGGGTGTGAAAGGAGTTTGTGTATTCTATCGGACTTATTCTGTTTTGCTAGTTGACTTGTTGGGTACCGCGTTGTTTTGGTACTCACCCTTGCTTCTACACTTGTGTAGGTTTTGAGCCCGGGCCATTTATAGTATATTTCTTGATCATCCGAGGCTTCTTAGGAGATTTAGAGAGGTAGCTGTTGTCATTTGGCTGACTCTCTTGTCCTGTTTCCTTTCTGCTTTGTTCTGTTTGAGAAGAAAGACAGTCGTAAACTTGTAATTCTTTGGATTTCTATATGACTAGTGGCTTGTACACGTGACAACCAAATCCTTGGGTGGCATTTAAGTTTGTGAAGATTTCTCTTTTTAGTTAACTATTTTATTTAGTACTTTCGCACGTCATTTCGATTTCTTGTTGGGTTTAGGCTGACTTGTCTTGGTGGGTTAAGACGAGTGCTATAACGTCCATTTTCGGGTCGTGACAGTCTAATGGATATTACTTTTTGAAATATAGTAGATAGCAATATACATATAATGTGTCTTGCAAGGATAATAATTTTGATTGAATAGGCTTATCAGTATTTAATCTGAGCTTGCATTTATTATCTTCAAATTTGATGTAATTCAGCATACTCTTATTATAATATTTTACAAGTATTTATATTAATTAGCATGGAATATTCGAAAACTAGTTATATTAAAAGTGGGAAGCCAAAAAGCTAAAAGTTATATTAAAAGTGGGAAGCCACAAAGCTAAAAGTTGAAATACTAAAATACCCCTTAAAAGTTGAAAGATTATTTACTCTCCAACCTAAAATTATTTTTTTGTTAAAAAGGTAAATCTACATTCTAACCATTCATGCTAATTAATTAGATAAATCGTGTTATAATACACACATAATTCAATGAATATCCAATTAACAATAAAGGAGAGTCCACTCATTTTAACCTTCGGTTATTCTTCTAGACGTTTCTCATATGAATAATTTAATATAATAATGATATTAATATTATCATCATTAATAATAATATAATAATAATATCTCCAAGGCTCTTATTCTTGTAGGGGGAAATTTTCATAACAATCTATATATATTAGACTAGATAAAGAAGAGTAATGTGGCATGTCCTTAGCCCAAGATCTTGTGCTTCTTTTTTGGCTCTTTATATATATATATTTTTGAAGTGGTATATCTTTTTGTCAAGAATTATATTTTTTATTATTTTTCTTTTTGTTCATTTATGTATATCATTTTTAAAAAAAATTATTTTATTTTTAAAAGTCATTTTCATAACTCACACCTCTTTATGTTCATAATTACTACTTTTAATTGATAATAGTAATTAAGTAATATTCTTAATTCTTAGCTCTTTCATTTTCATAGCCTCCTTGCTATTAAATGTATAAATTTATGTCACCTAATCAAAATCAAACCAACATGATATTCTCATTCCTATAAATAGAAGCTATTGTAGAATGGAAGAGAAGATCAAAAGCACAAAATGAAGAAAACGTAAAATTGAGAGGTAATATTTTCTTTTAAAAGAATTTGTTTATATTATGATTGGCAATATATAGTTCTATTTTATTCTGCAATTTATAATTATAACATTAATTGTTTAAAAATATTATTTGCTTTGTTAACTAATTTCTTCATCTTTTCTAAGTGATGCTATTATTTGTATCTTTATGTCAGGGTGATCCAAATGTGAAAGCAAGGCGAGTATTTTTGTAAAGGCAAATTTACCACTATCAATGAGCATGATCTAGCGGCTTTTTATTAAAAATAAAAAAATATCAATAAGAATAAGTACAAGTAAGGAGGCTAGGTTTTACCTTACTAATCTTATGAGGTAATTAACCTCTACTAACAAGCATGAAGAAAATACGAGCTAGAGAGTACTAGGTATTTTGTGATCATCACAGAATTTGTAATACATTCTATGATGATATTACAAATGTGAATGCTTAAATAATGCAAAAATAAAACAACCAAGAAGAAGGTTGAGTTATCGACCTCAAACTTTCTTTTACAATTGCGTGATCTAAAATAAATAAATCACCTATCTAAAATAACTTGAAGTATTTTTTTCTTGTCTTCTTCTTCCGACCTACCCCACAAATGTGAAAAGCAAGAGAAAAGGAATCCCCAAATGTGTTCCTTCTCCTGTGGATTAGATATTGGAGGCTATATATTTTTGTTTTGTATATAGAGATCTTCTTTTTCTTTTTTTAAGTATAATATCAAATTGTCAAAGAAAATATGTAAATATTTTTTATCATGAATATTTATTTTGTTTATTTATTATCAAACTAAATTTTATAAGAAAAAAGTTAACTTTTGTGAATTTATAGATTTGTTTGAGATGATGTAATGGCACGGCATATCATGTTCACTGATTTTAGATCATTCTTTCGATATAAACATTTTTCTAAACTTACTCAAGTGGTTGAAATGATTTTTTATCCACGATGCCGAACAAGTTAAGGATCAATTATCTTATTTAATTGGTGAAATATGGACAATAACTCATAAATATCTTATGAAATTATTTTATTCTTTATTTGATAATGAATTGCATTATTTGGTTCCAGGATTATATCAATTTATTACTTCAATATTAATGAGAGATGAGTTATTCAATAATCTTTCTTCTCCTCCTATATTTTTTATAGATAAATTTTCTTTTTAGATGTACTCAATAATTCTTTTCGTCTTAGCTATTGTAACTCTAATTGTATTGTTTCAGTGAATCGGTGATTATAGAGGAATTCAATTGAACAAAAGCTTCTCAATAAATTTACCCTTTAAAGTAAGTTTAACACAAATTACTTGTTAGAAGATCACACATTTTATTATATTATTTAAGTATATTATAAGACAAAAAAATCATTTTTATACTCATAAGATACACGTGCAAAGTTCGTGCCCAAAGACTAGTTGACAAAGAAATATAAGGAACCCAACTTTAAAAATAGGAGCTTTGTCACGCCCCGAGAGGGTACCCTTGGTGTGGTCGATATTTGAAGAACCATTGCTTATTCCCCAAGAGAACCACCTGGTCTCATCGTCACATCAACTCAACAGAGGAAGAAATACTCAAATGAAACAAACATCATATGAATGAATATAGCTCTACTAAAACATAGTTTCCAATAAATAAGTTTGGAAATACAAGATACTCAACAAACCCTCTACTCAATGTCCATAAAGCCTTTACTCAATAATCTAGATGGTACCATGACATGCCATGGATACCCCTATCAAAGAAATAAAATACTCAATGAAAGTAAGAGAATAAAAAGGCTCCTCCAGAACGCAAGGAGGGCTCACAAACTCGAAAAATGCACTAATCTAGACCTCAACGATGTGTGGGTTGAAGTCCTCTATCACCTATATCTGTATCATAAAGCGATGCAGGTCCAAATGAATATCAATATATGGAATATACTGGTATGTAAAATAACTCAAGAAAGTAAAGCTCGACTCACTCACCTCAACTCAACAACTCATACTCAACTCAATAAATATTTAAGTTTAAAATTAATCATGCTTTTAAAATAGACTCAGTAGTATTTAACTTAGTTTAAAAATATCATGCTCAATCAGTGTTTGCTTAGGAGTTTCTCTTAACCGCCATTCAATCCCATCACCATTAGTTTGGTGATGCACAACGAAGGGAATGTCGTTGCCTCGCCGTCCTAAACTTGCCAAGGTAAAGGACAATCAACTCTCTCATGGATCGATAGTAAATGTCCATCTTTTGGGACGTGAATCGCCAAAACGTGTTGTACGACTATCCTACGCTGGCAACATAGTTCTATGGGTTAGAGTAGTTATTTACTCGCTCCCAGCTCGATGTTCGATACTCCTCCCAAGAATAAAACATGTTCAACTCATCAATCAACTCAAATCTCAATAATACTCATACCAATAAACTCAAATCTCAACCTCATTAGGTTATCTCAACTCAGCTCATCTCAGTGTCTCATCAGCTCAATCAATCAAGAGTAATTTATTCAGACTCAAATAGTCATTTGGACTCACTCAATTAGACTCGTCATGTAATACAAGAAAAATGCATAAAAGTACATGTGATTAAAATGCGACATGTTTTTTCATGCTCAATTATGCTCAAGATACTCAACTTAGGTAATCACACTCAAACCTCAACTCACTCCATGTGCAGAATTTCATAAAAGTCATGTAGTTTAGGGTTAATGCTATCAATATAGTATTATATCTCAATTTCATATCAGTAGTTATGCAATGCAGCAAGTGCCTTATACATCATCATAAGAATCCATAATAAATGCAGTAAATTCGATATTAGGATAAAAGAATTTTTCAAATCTCAATTTCGACTCAAGTAGGTGAAAGGGGTATGTGAACAAATGTCATTTCACACTTTAGTAAGCCTTACGTACCTGGAAATAGGGGAAATCAAACTCCAATCGATCCTCGCGTTTGAACTTGAACCCTCGCTCTTCTCCCTCTTTATTATTCTCAAGAAATTCCTAAGCGTGAAGAATAGTGAAAATACCCATAGGATTCTGTTTTAGGACTTTAATATAGGGTTCTGTTTTAGGACTTTAATTAAGTCTAAAATGTCCAAGAATTTGATTAAAAGGGATAAAAATAGACAAAAATGCCCTTCTTTAAAATTGCTGACAGGTTCTACGAGACCCCATTTACGGGCCGTAGAACATTCTATGGGTCATCAATGACCTCTCATAGATGAGGGGTCCAAAAATCTGAGTTACTGGAATTTGATTTAGAATCCACGAAACCACTTCTACGGGCCGTAAAAACTTCTACGGCCGTCTGATAACTCGTAGCTCAAGATACTGAAAAGTTAATTCTTGGATCACCATCTCACAAAACCAGTCTATGGGTCGTGGAATATAATATGGGTCGTATGTTATCTCGTACATGGGCCTCAGACTTAGAAAAACTTGACCAAGTCACTAGGGATTCTACGAGACCTCTTCTACGAGCCATAGATGGCCCTTGTAGTTTTGTCTTTCGGCAACTTTTCTCGGTCATTTTTCTCAGTTTTCTCTGTGCATCTACCCAGACTAGGTGAAAAGAATTAGAGGGTGTTACATTATCTCTTCTTTGCAATCATTCGTCCTTGAATGAAGAGAAAT
This sequence comes from Solanum rostratum, assembly GCA_029948455.1. Lineage (NCBI taxonomy): Eukaryota > Viridiplantae > Streptophyta > Magnoliopsida > Solanales > Solanaceae > Solanum > Solanum rostratum. Next base: position 59,451,810 of record CM057053.1, read on the forward strand.
CTAGGAAACTTAGTCAAGGCACGTATCTCCCTATGGACTCTAACGATCAGGAAGCTCTCATCTTACACGTGCAACCAATCAGTCAAAAAACTTAGCAAGTAAAACAAATAAACAGTTAGCATATCAAATCAATCCTCCCTCGAACTTTAGAGCTTTATCTTCTATCAAACTCAGAATGGAAAGAGAACTCAAGGAATAGGAATTCAAGAATTTAGAAGGAAATCATTAACGTCAACTCTCTCATCATCAGCAAGTAGGAATAAATGAGGGTACTTGGCCTTCATATCCTCCTCCGCCTCCCAAGTAGCTTTTTCTGCAAATTGGTTTCTCCACAACACCTTGACAGATGCAATCTCTTTGGTTCTTAACTTACGAACCTGATAATCAAGGATTTGGACGGGGATTTCCTCATAACTCAAATTGTCCTTTACTCCAATACTCTCGACAGGCACAACTAAATACGGATCTCCTAAACACTTCTTGAGCATGGAAATATGGAAGGTTGGATGGATAACTGCTAGCTCTTATGGTAGCTCCAACTCATATGCCACATTGCCCACTCTTTTCACAATCTGGTAAGGACCAGTGTACCTCGGACTCAACTTCCTTTCTTCCCAAATCACATCAGTCCCTTTATGGTTAACACTTTCAAATACACCCAATCGTTGACCCCAAAATCTAAGTCTCTCCATCTGACATTGGTGTAGGATTTTTGTCGACTCTGTGCAGTATTTAACCTTTCTTGGATGATCTTTGATTTCTCCATGGATTGGTGTACCAAGTCTGGCCCAATCGACTCTGCCTCTCCCACCTCGAACCATCTAATTGGCAATCTACACCTCCTACCATAAAGTGCCTCATATGGAGCCATCTGAATACTCGAATGGAAACTATTGTTGTAAGCAAACTCAATCAAGGCAAATGGTCATACCAATTATCCTTAACGTCAATGACGTAGGCTCTCAACATATCCTCCAAGGTCTAAATAGTACGCTCCGCCTGGCCATTTGTCTGCGGGTGAACAGCAGTGCTGAGGTGCACCTTCGTACCCAAACCTTTCTGAAATGATCTCCAAAGTCAGGAAGTGAATTGAGCTCATCTATCTGAGATGATAGACAAAGGGACTCCATGCAGTCTAACAATCTCCTTTATGTACAGTTAGGCATAATCCTCCACGGTGTTAGTCATCATGACTGCCAAGAAGTGTGCAGATTTTGTCATCCGATCAACTATCACCCAAATCGACTCATCTTACCTGTGGGACCTCGGTAAACCTGTGACTAAGTCCATATTAATCATATCCCGTTTACATTCCAGAATCTCAAAATTCTGAGCTGCTCCACGTGGCCTTTGGTGCTCAACTTTCACTTGTTGGCAATTCAGGCACTTAGAAACGAACTCAACAATGTCTTTCTTCATTCCATTCCACCAGCAGATTTCTCTCAAGTCATGGTACATCTTGTTGACCCTGGATGGATGGAATATCTGGTCCCATAGGATTCTGCCATGATCCTCTTTCGAACCCCATCAACATCTGGAACACTTTCCACAATCTGCCTTGGTATCTCAATACTCTATCTCCCCCTTGGGTGAAAGTCATCACTTTCTGCTTATGCACATCTGTCTTCACTTGTAGCAAGATGGGATCTTGATCTTGTTTTTCTTTCACCTCCACTATGTAACGACCTGGCCTAACACTGTGAAGTATTGTCCGCTCTTGGGCCTAGCCCATCACAGATTTGTCCCTCTGAGATCACCCCAAAAGGTGCCTTATAGTGTGTATACCAGTCCTTTACTTATATACCTAGCATATTTCCTGTGTTTTGCCGATGTGGAATATCTCATCTCAAGATGGATTGTTACATACACCCCCTCTATGGACTCAGCATCCTTGCTGAGGTTTGCCCTACCACATGGGATTCGCCTAGACTCAGCACTAAGGTTGGCCCTGCCTCACCGGGATTCGCCTAAACTCAGTTGAACTTAGCCCCACATCGACAAGGCTAACACAAGAGTGACTCTGATACCATCTGTAATGACCTAGCCCAACATTGTGAAGTATTGTTTGCTCTTGGGCCTAGCCTATCACGAATTTGTCCCTCTGGGCTCACCCCAAAAGGCACCTCACAGTGTGTAGACTAGTCCTTTACTTATATACCCAACATTTCTCATGTGTTTTGCCGATGTAGGACATCTCATCTCAAGATGGGTTGTTACACACTACTAGAGATGATGCAGGTCCATTATGCACAAATACTCCACCCTCACCCGATTCGTCTAGTTAAAATCCTGATCGTGTCAGTCTGTGAACCTCTTTAGCCAACTCCTTTTTCTCTTCCTCCACATAGGTGGTGCTTCCCATAGACAACTTCTTAAGAGCATTAGCAACTACATTAGCTAACCTGGATGGTAGAGGATGCTGATGTCATGGTTTTTTAGTAGCTCAAGCCATCTCCTCTGCCTCAGATTAAGTTCTTTCTGGGTGACATACTGCAGGCCCTTATGGTGTGTGAATACATCAACACGTTCTCCATACAAGTAGTGGCGCCATAATTTGATAGCAAACACCACTATTGCCAACTCCAAGTCATGAGCGGGATAATTCTTCTCATGCACTTTAAGTTGTCTAGAAGCATAGACAACAATTACCAATCTATATCAGCACACATCCCAATCCCACTCTCGAAGCATCACAATAGATGACAAATCCATATGTTCCATTAAGCAAGGTCAACACTAGGGCAGTAGCCAACCTTGTCTTCAGCTTTTGAAAACTCCTCTCACATTCATCAGGCCATTGAAACTTAGCCTTCTTCTGAGTTAGTCTAGTCAATGATGTAGATATGGAAAAAAATCCTTCAATAAATTTGAGGTAGTAGCCAGCCAAACCAAGAGAACTCCTTATATTTATTGGAGAGGTTGGTCTAGGCCAATTCTAAACCGCCTCAATCTTTTGGTATCCACTCGAATGCCATCGCCCGAAACTATATAGCCTAAGAATGCCATAGATTTGAGCCAAAGCTCACACTTCAAAAACTTTGCATATAACTCATTATCTCTGAATGTCCACAAAGCGATTCTAAGGTGATTAGCATGCTCCTCCTCATCTCTGGAATACACCAAAATATCTTCAATAAACACGATCACGAATATGTCAAGATATTGTCTTAATACTCTATTCATCAAGTCCATGAAGGTTGCAGGTGCATTTGCCAACCCAAAGGACATCATCAGGAACTAGAACTGACCATATCAGGCTCAAAAAAATCGTCTTTGGTATGTCACATTCTCTCACTTTTAACTGGTGATAGCCTGATTGGAGGTCTATCTTGGAGAAAACAGTGGCACCCTGAAGTTGGTCAAACAAGTCGCCGATCCTTGGAAGGGGTACTTATTCTCGATTGTCACCTTGTTCAACTGGCAGTAGTCAATACACATTCTAAGGCAACCATCCTTCTTTCGCATGAACAAGACTGAAGCATCCAATGGCGAGACACTCAGCCTAATAAATCCCTTCTCTAGCGAATCCCTCAACTGCTCCTTCAATATTTTCAACTCTGCAAGGGTCATTCTATATTACAGAATAGAAAGAGGTTGGGTATCGAGGAGAACATCAATTTAGAAGTCAATCTCCCTATCAGGAGGGACTCTGGGAAGATCCTCAGGAAATACATCAGGGAACTCGCTCATGATCGGAACAGACTTAAAAGTAGGAGGGCTCAATATCATTAGACTTGACTCGCATGAGGTGATAGATACATCCCTTAGAGATCAACCTTCGAGCCTTGAGGTAAGAAATAAACCTACCCTTCGGTGCAACAGAATCTAACTTCCACTCAATAATGGGATCATTTGGAAACTAGAATTTGACTGTCCAGGTTCTACAATTAACAGAGGCATAACAGGCGTGAAGCCAGTCCACGCCAAGGATCATGTTGAAATCAACCATCTCCAACTCAATAAAATCAGCAAGAATATACCTATGATAGACGGACACCATACACACTCTATAGATTCTCTCGGCTCGAATGGACTCACCAACATGAGGAGTAGAAATAGAAAATGGCTCAAGAAAGCACTCAGGAAGGATCTCAAATCTACCCGCCACATATGAAATCACAAAGGAACAAGTCGTACCCAGATCAAGTAAAACATAACAAGGTAAAGACTCAAAGCATACCCATCACAACATCTGGTACAACTTGTTGGTCCTATTGGTTCCCCATTGCATATAGATGGTTGGTCTCATCGCTTGTCCCCTGTGCACCATCTCTCTGGTTACCCCTCGTTAGTGGTGTTGTGGTAGAGGACTGGGCCTTATTTCCCCACATCGAATACTCCCTCTTAAAATTGGCTGGTTGGCCACACTTGTAGCAACCATTCCCTTCATCTCTATATTCTCCTAAATGCATCCTGCTACATTTCCCACAAGGTGGCTTCCCTTTAGAGCCAAGGGTCACACTTACATGTGAACCATGTGTCCTAAAGTTCTGCTTACCTTGGCACTTTTGATCATACCCCTGGCTCGGGGCTGGTGCATTGGCTGAAGATGGTGCATAGCTAGATGACCTCTTCAAGAAGTAAGACTTATCTTTCTTACCCTACTTAGTCTGATTGGGGTCAGGCTCTGCTTACTTGTCCTTCTTGCTTAGATGCTCCTCTCTATTTCTCTTCTTATCCTCCTCGGTTTACTGGGCATAGAACAAAATTCTAGAGATATCCATAGTCGGGATCAACAATGCCGCTTTGCACTCTTTCTTCACATGCCTACCCATCCCAAATATGAACTTCCTCATCCTCTCCCTATATCCTAGACCATCTTTGGCGCATACCTGGATAATTGGATGAAGTCAAGCTATACTCTTCAACAGTCAGTCCCTCCTGTTTCAGATTTATGAACTCCTCAACCTTGGACTCTCTCAATAATTGAGGAGAGGTGATCGAGGAAGGCACTCTCGAACTCATCCCAAACTACAGGCTCAACATCATCAATCCGACTCTCCTCCCACAGATTATACCAAACGTTTGCCACATCCTTGAGTTGGTAAGCAGCAAGCTCAACTCCCTCAGTCTCAATCGCATGCATGGCTTTCAGCACTTTCCACGATGAAGTTCTGAGGGTCTTCCTAAACTTTTGACCTAGTGAAGACTGGTTGGTTCATCCTCAAAAAGTCTCCCAGTCTGGTAGCAGTTATTGGCTCTTGGGCTAGAACTAGGAGTTTGTGAACTCTAGTTCCCTCTTTGGGCAGTTACCAACTGTGTGAGCATAGCTGTAGCTCCTCTAAAATTAGCCTCTGTGGTAGGAACAGGTGGAGTAGTAGGTGTCTGTGGAACACCAGTGGCCCTGGCCGGTCGACCTCGACCCCTCGTCTCCATCTGAGGAGGCACCTCTGAAGTGAGACTCTCAGTATTGCTAGCTGAAGCATTTCTCTGGGTCACAGTACGCTGCTTAGGAGATATGATCTACAAGAGCATAATGCACGAGTTAGAAAGAAGCTTTATAGTGTTTTAGCTCTATCACACTAACTCAGGATACAAGAAAGTGTAACAATTACTAATGTCCTATAGCTTCCCGCTTATGAAGTGTAGTGCACAACACACCCATAAACAAGACTCTACTAAACACAACTTCATAGATTCCCTAGAACTCTATGCTCAGATACCAAGTTTATCATACCCTGGGAGGGTACTCTTGGCGTGGCCGACATTTGAAGAACCATTGTTGATTTCAAAAGAGAACCACATGGCCTCATCGTCATATCAACTCAACAGCGGAAGACATACTCAAATTAAACAAACATCATATGAATAAATATAGCTCTACTGAAACATAGTTTCCAATGAATAAGTTTGAAAATATAAAATACTCAACAAACCCTCTACTCAATGTCCATGAAGCCTCTACTCAACAATCTAAATGGTATCATGACAGGCCATGCATACCCCAATCAAAGAAATAAAATACTCAATGAAAGTAAGAGAATAAAAGCGCTCTTTCAGAAAGCAAAGAGGGCTCATCAACTCAGAGAATGCATTGATCTAGACTTCAATGATACGCTGGCTGAAGCCCTCTATCACTTGTATCTGCATCATGAATCGACGCAGGTCCAAATGGCCATCAGTACATGAAATATACTGGTATATAAAATAGCTCAAGAAAGTAAAGCTCGACTCAGTCAACTCAACTCAATAACTCATACTCAACTCAATAAATATGCAAGTTTAAAATAAATCATTCTTTTAAAATAGGCTTAGTAGTATTTAACTTAGTTTAAAAATATCATGCACAATCAGTGTTTGCATAGGAGTTTCTCTTAACCAACATCCAATTCCACCACCGTTAGTTTGGTGATGTACAACAAAGGCGATGTCAGTTCTACGTCCATCCTAAACTTTCCAAGGTAAAGGACGATTAACTCTCTCATGGATCCATAGTAAATGTCCATCTTTTGGACATGAGTCACCAGAATGTGTTGTACGACTATCCTACGCAGGCAAAATAGTTTTGTGGGTTAAGGTAGTTATTTACTCGCTCCCAGCTGGGTACTCCATACTCTTCTCTAGATTAAAATATGTTCAACTCATCCATCAACTCAAATCTCAATAATACTCATATCAATGAACTCAAATCTCAACCTTATTAGGTTATCTCAACTCATCTCATCTCAGTGTCTCATCAACCCAATCAATCAAGAGAAATTCATTCAAACTCAACTCAAACTCAAATGGTCATTTGGACTCACTCAATTAGACTCGTCATGTAATACAAGAAAATAGATAAAAGTGCATGTGATTAAAATGCAACATGCTTCTCATGCTCAATTATGCTCAAGTTACTCAACTCAGTTAATCACACTCAAACCTCAACTCACTCCATATGCAGAATTTCATAAAAGTCATATAGTTTAGGGTCAATGCTATCAATATGACATTATATATCAATTTCATATCAGTAGTTATACAATGCAGCAAGTACCCATACATCATCATAAGAATCCATACTAAATGCTGTAAATTCGGTATTAGGGTGATAGAATTTTCCAAATCTTAACTCTTAATCTCAATTTCGACTCAAGTAGGAGAAAGGGGCGTGTGAACGAATGTAGTTCCATACTTAAGTAAGCCTTACACACCTGGAAATAGGAGAAACTAAACTCCAACCAATCCTCGCATTTGAACTTGAACCCTCGCTCTTCTCTCTCCTTTGGTGTTCTCAAAAAATCCCTAGGCATGACGAATAGTAGAAATTCCCTTAGGGCTCCATTTTAGGACTTTTATTAAGTCTAAAACTTCCAAGAATTTGATTAAAATGGATAGGAATAGACAAAAATACCCTTATTAAAAATTGCCGACAGGTTCTACGAGACCCTATTTACCGGTCATAGAATATTCTACGGGTTGTACATGACCTCTGTTAGATGAGGGGTCCAAAAATCTGAGTTACTAAAATTTGGCATAGAATCCACGAAACCACTTCTACGGGCCATGGAATATAGTACGAGTCATATGTTGTCTTATACATAGGCCTCAAACTTAGAAAAATTTGACCAAGTCACCTGGGGATTCTACGAGACCTCTTCTACGGGCCGTAGATAACCCTCATATTTTTCTCTTTCAACAACTTTTCTCAATCATTTTTGTTGTTTTCTCTGTGCATTTACTCAGACTAGGTTCAAAGAATTAGAGGGTGTTACAAGCTTCCCAAGTTGAATTTGCTTAAAGTATACTGTAGTAGTTTCTTCCTCTATCATATATATTTGTGGTACACGTATAAAAAAAACACAAATAGTAGGATCTACACTTACTAAGAATGTAATAGAAAATGAAATTATGCATAAAATCTCTATGTATAGAGATAAAATCACAATGAATCATACATTATTAAAAGATTAATGCAACTTTAAAGATCGGAGCTTCCGACTTTCAATAATATATGTTAGACTGATTCAAAAGCCACTCCCGCATTTTAGCTGTAGGAAAGAAACAAAAAAGTTCAGAAGCATCCCTAGGTGGGCTTAATCAAAGCATATATATACTTACGTGAGATACGAACATCCATGGGCTTGTTTCTAAGGTCTTCTTGTTCTTGTTGAATTCGTGTCGCAGAATCCTTGACTTGGGGATTACTGTCCTTTAACTCAATTAGTGCAGTGAGTTGATTTCTGCAAACTCAATAGGTATCTCTTCCAACATAGCGCATTGTATAATCATAAGATGCTCGAGGACAAGAAAATCATCATTTGTGATTTTCCAATACTTGATATCACTATTTTTGTTTATTATTTATTAATTAATTTTTGAGAACGTGTATTGGATGCTTGTCCTCGACTATGGCAAGAATTTGTATATGTCTAATCTGATGTTGATTATTATTTATTGCATAATATGTTTGTGTTTACGACTATGTGTTTACATATAAAGCTATCATTTTCATCCAAAGGAATAAAAAGAATGATTTCAAGTATAATATTCTAAACCAAGACGTGGCCGGCACCCAAAGACTATTGCTAGTCCCCAAGCGAACCACTTATCCTCACCACATTCATTTATTCAGCATAACTAACCAATCTGCAGAAGACTAAAGATATATAATGGTGGAAGTCTAAAAATATATAAATAAACAGGCTAGTCCGAAAGAAGCTAGCTCAACAAGATCTCAACTCAACAACTCGACTCTAGTCTATGAAGCCTCTATCACTATCAATTGGTGCCAATGACAGACCCATAGCTACCTCAACTCAAAATAAAGCTAAATCAATACTAACTCTAGAAAGCTAGATGAAAATAAAATAGGATCCTTCGAAGTAAGGGAGGCTCACCAACTCTGCTGACTGCAATAGATCCTCAACGATGTGCCTGTGATGATCTCTAGTACCTGTATCTGCATCATGAAACGATGCAGTCCAAATGGACGTCAGTATGTGGAACGTACGAGTATGTAAAATGGCTAAATAAAATAGATATAGGCAGAATAATATAGAATCATATCAGCTTATAAGATACTCAATCGAGATGTCAAAGGTCCATCTAAAGTAAGAATAAAGAATAGAAAAATGACTCATAAATACCAATCCAAACTCATCAATCGACTCAACTCAACTTAACTCAACTTAGAGTACTATCAGTGTGGGACCTATCTGGAGTTTCTCTTATCCGACAACAATCACTTATGAGCCAGTGATTGTATAACAATCCTGCTGATGTTGCCACAGTTGTTCCTACTTGCCAGGTAAAGAGCAACTCGGAACCACAAGGAGTCTGGCGCTAAAGTCCTCGATTGCTTTCAAGGACTTTAACTCAAGAGGGCCTCTGATGTGATAGTTCAATCCTCATCTATGCTTGGTGACATAGTTAATGAGAGCAAGTGGAACTTACTCTTACTCATTTCGGTGCTCGACACTCCTCCCAAGACTCAATGTTCATAAGACTCTTCATCTCAATCAATCATCTCAATTAGTCTCACAGAGACTCTCCTTATCTCATTAACTCAACTCAATTGGGCCTTTCGGCCTATCACCTCAAGTTATCTCATCAACTGAATTCTCATTCAATAGCTCAAGTCTTAGATCAATCATTAGAAGGAAGTCAATTAGACATATCTCTAGAGTTCAATTATGAATACGCAGGGGACCATTAAGCTCTATTAACTCATCATCATTCTCACATCATAATCACCATCAACATACTCAAGTTAAGGCTCTAGACTCAACCCCTAGGTTCATTCATGCAATCTTTAGTAAAATTACATATAAAGTTTATGCAGTAACTCATGAAAAGTATCTAATCAGTAAATCAAGCTTATGATGATCATCAACACATGAAATACATGTAATATATATATAGAGAGAGACAGAATTTAAAAGAAAATATTTAAGAGACATGTATGTAGACTCATTATACTCTCAACTCCTCTATTACCATCAATGGGGCATGTGGAAGAACATTCTCGTATTTTAGTTTAGCCTTACATAACCTGGTATGAATCCTTGACACTCAAGCTCATTAGAACCCTCCTCGATTTCCTCAAATTTTCGCCTCTCTTCTCTTTAGCCCTAGTCTTTGTTAGGAACTTGGAAAAGACTTAAGAATGGGGATTAAAACCTTTTTATGCTCAAAACGACCTATTTTAATCGTGTTTTAGGTTTAGGAGGGGTTGGAAAAGGTCTGAAATGCCCCTCACAAAAATGAAAAAAACTTCACCTCGGGAAGCCTAGTTTGAGACGCAGACTGGGTATTCTTTTGGGGGGTTTTCGTCAAAAATTCTTCGATCAAGTTTTCCAATCCTGTAGAAAATATTGGGATCAAGTCTACGTGTAACTCCGCGGCGGGTCCACGTTGCGGACCTGTCGCACATTTATTTTGGAAATCATTTTCGTATCGAAAAATTATCTTTTGATCTGGTTGCTCTAAAAATCAACCTAGACCATTTTCCCACAGAATTTTTCATGTTGATCGCATTTCTGCCCTCATATTTTCCATTCAGAGTTTGGGAAGACGCGTTATGCACATCTCTCCTCTAAGGATATTTTGGTAATTTTATTGGGTGTTACATCATCTCCCCTTTAGAATCATTCGTCCTCGAATAGTGAGTAATGGTAGGCATCAAGGCACGAATACAATCAAGACTCCTCTCAATACTCACTCAATCAATCAAACTCTCGAATCCTCGTCAATATCACATGTACAATCTCTACTCAGACTCAGGAATAGATACATCAACTCAGGAATAGATAATTCAAATTAAGTCAAGGGTAAGAACATTACCTTCAACAATCCTATCATTAGGCACGGATGGAACAGTAAAACTCAATCAATTTGAATCATTTAAACATCTCGAAAATCAATCATTCTAACTCAATAAAGAAGCCATCAACTTTAATTGAGAATGAGATCATCGTGATATACAAGACTCTATGGACACTCTCAAGCTCAACTCTTCATCTCAATTGCGCTGCTTTTCATAGCATTTCACTCCATCAACTTAAGCATATAGCTCCTATTCAAATTTATGTCTAATCACATCCTCTCATTCCATTTCACACCTAACTTTAAGGCCTAAGGTTCTAGTCCTAGGATAATCATACTTATACCAATCTAACCCCTCAAAATATATGTTTCATATCCCCATAGTAGCCTTTACTTAGAGAATACAACTCGTTCTCAACACTTTAACATACTCACATGATAGCAATGACATATTCAAGCCTATCACCCTAACCATTTTATGGCCTCTTTATGTCAACATCACTTGAGAATCTTCAAACCTATCATAGCACATCTACAGCCTCAATCGCATGAACTCTTATCATGAGAGACACTCATATTCTCTTATCTATCTATCATACACATCAAGATTTTTTTTCTATCTTCTCCACATCTATAACCTTAAAAGGAAATGGTATCACATCATTATCAAAATCAAGAACACTCATTCTCTCTCACCAACCATCACTCTTCTACTATTATCAACATTCTTATCAAGACCAAAAAGCAGGATCACTCAAAGGGCTTGGAACAAAAGATCATTAGCACGATTCAATCGAGAAATCTTATCTGAGAACATTCATAATGAATTATAATCTCCCTCGTCTGTCAAGAATCATTCTGAGTTCATAGAACTATACCTAGTGTAAAACTCAGGCCACCATCTCATTCAACATAGGACCAGAAACCCTTAGGTCCATGAGGTAAGATCAAAATTGCTAAATGAAGTCATTGTTTCTCATCCTCACAACTCAACTTGAATGACAATTAACAGGTGGTACATGGGACTAGACCATGGGCATGGTGGTCATACACCAGATGGGAACAGAGTATCACCTCACTGAAGAATAAGGAATATATGATATGACAAAAACTTAACCTCTCATACCCATCACTATAAAAAAACTCAAGATTTACTTTGGTTTATCACCTCATCATCTCCCCCTTAGCTCAAAGTCATCCTTCTAAATTTGCAAATCAATTCTCTTTTCTAGGCTATAAGTATGTATCTCTACACGGTCAGGGAATCGTTATCTGTAGGAACATCTTAAACTCTTCTATTATACTATAGTCGCATATATCTACAATAACCACTAAGACTCTCTTTAAGAAATCTATTCTTAACTCCTTCCTGTCTCTATGGAAATCTCTCCATATTTTCTGCTCTTAGTGACATACATGACCATTTTCCACGATTTTACAATCTAACCTCTTCTTTTTCCCTACTAACACTCAACTTTTTGTGCTCTCATAAATTCATCGGTATAAGACTTAGACTATAATGGAAAATTCATCATCACCTATTCATAAGCCCTAATCAACTTAGTTACTCCTGGTAACAAAGAATCCTTACATCAGCCTACTTCACATTGACAACTCAAAATACTATCTAGATTCTTATAGCACTCATAACTTAGAGCTCAACACAACTTTATACTATCATGGATACATATCTTAAGTGTCTTCTTATCTAATAAGTTATCCTCAATTCACTATTCCTACCTAGGGGGCAGTTGTAACCTACCCATAACATCATTCTCCTCACAAATCAGGATCTTCATCTCGAACATACATTATGGCCAAACTCTTAGAGCAAATCTCCAACTAAGTCTATCACTGTCACAATGTTATCCCCTCTTTAACACTACTTAAAATTCAAGCTTAGGGTCTAATACTAACATATGGATTGCACACTTCTCTTATTATACCAACCCATAACTACCTTTACACTTCCCTCATATTATACTAACCCATAGCTACTAGGTAAAAATTCGGAATATAGGCTTATTAAAATCTCATAGCGAATACTCAATCAACACATCCCTTCCTCATAACTCAGTACTACTCACCTATTCATCATACCTCCTTATCTAGCTAAGCTCATAACTCTATGAATTTCATGGGGCTCTCTCTTCAAGATCATAGCCTAGTCTAGATCTATCACCCCAAAATACTTTGTTTCCCCTATTCAACATCTATGCCTCATTCTCACTAATACGAATACTATAATACCTCCACATAAACCTTTTTCTAAGTTGAGCACTCCAACTCATCCTAACAATAATTCTTTCTCTATACCTCATCATGAATATCAATTGCTACTTACGACTATTTCATCAAAACTTATGGGAATCAACTCATCACATCATTACTTACCTAATAGATAATAACTCTAGTTATGAGCCTTAATCAACTATAACTCTCACTATCTTATCCTTTCCTTTCTGACGTCGACATTCTAGCTCTGGAATGACATCTCTACTTATGATTTACAAGACCTCAAGTCACACTCTTAGGTGACAATAGTAAACTCTTTAGAGACATAAGTTTCTCTCTCATAGATAACATCAAAAACGAGTAAAGACTAGAATCGTACCCGTCATAACATTTGGAGAGACATCTGGAGAATCTTCTTAATCTTCACGACCACCCACGACATATAGCTGGTTTGTGGCCTCACTTGTGCCAGTAATAACATCTCTGTGATTTTCTCTAATTGGTCGTGTCGGTGTAGAAGCATGAGCATTTTTGGCCCGCTTTGGTCATTTCCTCTGGAAATAACCCACTTGGCCACACTTGTAACATCTAACACTCCCTTTATGACATTCTCCCAAGTGAAATTTGCCGCACATGCCATAAGTTGGCTTTCCTTGGGAACCTCGAGCCACACTAGCTTGTGACTGAGATCCTTGAGCTATAAAGCTATGAGGCCCTACTTGAAAGCAACTCCTATTTCTATTCCTCCTCGGCCTCTTAAACTCAGGTGGGTTCATCCCCTAGAACTCATAGATCCTCGATCTATTCAGAGCATACTTCTAGCCTATCTCCTGTCTTACAACCAGTGTTGTCACAGCCTGGGCCAAAGTCTGGATAGCCTGGCAAAGTTCAGCATTGCTAATGTCAGTCTATGATGGTTGCACGGCAGGGACGGCTGGACCTATAGGTTCATCGTGATTCCGGGGCTCGAGTTGGTTAACATTCTATCTAGACGAATACCTTCTTCCTTTATCAACTCTTTTTGGAAGCATGATCACAATTCTGCAAACGTGTAACGCACGAATTGGAAGAAAGCTTCATAGAGTTTAACGCTATCGCACGAATTGGAATAAGAAGGAAGTGTAACAATTCCTAATGTCCTATAGCCTCCTGCTTATGAAGTGTGGTGCACAACACACCTATAAATAAAACTTTACTAGACACGACTTCATAGACTCCCTAGAAAACTTGAACTCTATGCTATAATACCAAGTTTGTCACACCCTAGGAGGGTAGCCTAGACGTGGCCGGCACCTAGAGACTATTGCTAGTCCCCAAATGAACCACTTGTCCTTATCACATTCATTCATTCAACATAACTAACCAATTAGCAGAAGACTAAGATAAATAATGCTGGAAGTCTCAAAATATATAAATAAATAGGCTAGTCTGAAAGAAGCTAGCTCAACCAAATCTTAACTCAACAACTCGACTGTAGTCTATGACGCATCTACCACTATCAAATTGGTACCAATGACAGACCCATGACTACCTCAACTCAAAATAAAGCTAAATCAAGTCTAACTCTAGAAAGTTAGATGAAAATAAAATAGGATTCTCCGAAGTAAGGGAGGCTCACCAACTCTACTGACTGCGATAGATCCTCAACGATGCACCTGTTGACGATCTCTAGTACCTGCCTCTGCATCATGAAATGATGCATTCCAAATGGACGTCAGTACGTAGAATATATGAGTATGTAAAATGACTGAATGAAATAGATATAGGCAGAATAATATAGTATCACATCTACTCATAAGATACTCAATCAAGATGTCAAGTGTGTATCTAAAGCAAGAATAAAGAGTAGACAAATGACTCATCAATACCATTCCAAACTCATCAATCAACTCAACTTAGAGTACTATCAGTGTGGGACCTATATGAGAGTTTCTCTCATTCGACAACAATCACTCATGAGCTAGTGATTGTACAACAATCCTGATGTTGTTGCCACAGTCATTCCATAGTTGCTAGGTGAATAACAACTCGGACCCATAAGGAATCTTTCTCTAAAGTCATCTATTGCTTTTAGGGACTTTAACTCAAGAGGGAACTTTGATGTGATGGTTTAGTCCTCACCTATGCTTGGCGACGTAGTTAATGAGTGCGAGTGGGACTTACTCTTACTCATTTCGATGCTCGATACTTCCCCCAAGACTCAATGCTCATAAGACTCTTCATCTCAATTAGTCTCGTAGAGACTCTCCTCGTCTCATTAACTCAACTCAATTGGGCCTTTCAGCCTATCATCTCAAGTTCTCTCATCAACTCAATTCTCATTCAAGAGCTCAAGGCTTAGATTGATCATTAGAGGGAAGTCGATTAGACATATCTCTAGAGTCTAATTATGAATACTCATGGGACCATCAAGCTCTATTAACTCATCATCATGCTCACATCATAATCACCATCAACATACTCAAGTCAAGCTCTAGACTCAGCCCCTAGGTTCATTCATGCAATCTTTAATAAATAATATATTTATGCAGTAACTCATGAAACGTATTTAATCAGTAAATCAAGCTTATAATGATCATCAACACATGAAAAATACATGTAATATATATATATATATATATATATATAATTTACTAGAAAAAATATTTAAGAGACATATATGTAGACTCATTATACTCTCAACTCCTCTATTACCATCAATTGGGCACATGGAAGAACATTCTCATGTTTTAGTTTAGTATTATATACCTGGTATGAAGCCTTGACACTCAGTCTCATAAGAACCCTCCTCGATTTCCTCTAATTTTCGCTCCTCTTCTCTTCTCTTTAGCCCTAATCTTTGTTAAGAACTTGAAAAAGACTTAGGAATGGGGATTAAAACCCTTTTTATGCTCAAAACAACCTATTTTGATCATGTTTTAGGTTTAGGAGGAGTTGAAAAGGTCTGGAATGCCTCTCACGAAACTGAAAAAAACTTCTCCTCGGGAAGCCTACTCTGCGACGCGAACTGGGTATTTTTTCGGGGGTTTTCGCTGAAAATTCCCGAACGAGTTTTCTAATTCCATAGAAAATATTGGGACCAAGTATAAGTGTAACTCCACGGAAGGTCTACGTCGCAGGTCTGTGGCACACTTATTCTGAAAATCGTTTTCGCATCGAAAAATTATCTTTTGATCCAGTTGCTCTAAATATCAACCAAGACCATTTTCCCACACAAGTGTTTATACTGATCTCATTTCCGCCTCAAATTTTTCATCGGAGTTTGGAAAGACGTGTTATGTGCACATCTCTCCTCTAGGGATATTTTGGTAATTTACTTGGTGTTACACTCCTTTTAATAGTACATATAAGTTTAGTAGATTGAAAATAAACTTTTTTGTAAGTTGTATAGAGATTTGATCAACATGTCCTTCTTGTGATAAAAAGTAAATCATTGTGAATTCATGATATATAGGGTGAATTATTCAAAAACAAAATTATGTATTCCGTAATGTAATCTTATGAGTGATTTTAACTATTGTAATAAGTCTATTTCAAAATAACTTAACTAGCTATTTATAAAATGAAAATCACCTAAACCATTGTCTTTCTTTGAAATTTAAAAATATAACAAAAAATACATGCAATTTAAACCCAAATATCTGGACAAACATAGAGATGCTGATAGGAAAAAATGTACAGATTTGTTTGGTTTTGTTTTGGTTGAAACTATTGTAATAAGTTTGTTTGGGTACAAATTCTAGACGTCATTATAAAAAGAAAAACACCTAAATCATTGTGTTGCCTTAAAAATGCAATAATATAACCAAAAATACTACAAAAAATAAACCAAATGACTGGAAACTTTCGGTCAAATATGTAAAAAGAAGTTTACAAGTCAGGGTTGATTTTATGCATAACTAACTTTTAAGAGTTATATTTGGTTTTAATTTTGGTTGTAACAATTGTAATAAGTCCGTTTGACAACAAGTTGACAAGCTGTTTATAAAATGAAATTCATCTAAACCATTGTCTTTCTTTGAAATTCAAAAATATAATAAAAAATACATTCAAATTTAAACCCAAAATATCTGGACAAACATAGAGATACTGCTAGGAAAAAAAGACAACAAACAAGTTATATAGATAAATCTCTTAACAATATATAACTACAGATCCATAAAAATGACCAAAAACCCCCCAAACAGTCTTTAAAAAACCATAAAATCAATATGGTGTCTTGTTGCTCCCCAGCATATGGAAGTGTACGTGGTCTAAACAAGTAATATAGTGGCCCTAATTATAGGGGCCGGGATATTGAACCCAAAAGATTTAAAGAAAATTGAGAAACAATCCAAGCTATTAAGTTTACAATGTTTTGAGTAAAAATAGTGAAGAGAGTTGTGAAAAAAATTAAACCACTAATCAAACTACACTACACTAGACTGGTTTGTTGTTACTATCAATTTAAGAGCAATTCCGGAATTGTAACCTTATCGAGGTCATTTTAGTCTCAACGTTCGCACGTATGTCTAGGTTCCTGACTACTAATTCATAGGGTTTAAATTACTAAAATAGGGTTGCACGCCTCTACCGGCCTACCATTATTGACTGCCTAACTACATCGTTGAGCGAGGATAGACAGACCAATAAAAGAGCTTTAATGTTATCTTCCTGTAATTTGAACCAAGCGAGGTGTAAGGTTAGTTGTCACAGGTGTCCCTGACATGAATCAATCTAGTCTCCTAGTTGAATAAGCTTCATATACTATTGTGTTCTATCTATTCCAACATCTCTCGAATCCAGAATAAATAACTGGTTTACTCCCTAGTTGGCCAGAGTATGGAGTATAGATTTAAGTAATATAGGAGTAGTCAATAGAAACCAATTCATATATATCAAAAATCAAGAACTAAAACATTGTCTATGGCTACAACCCCAAAATAAGGGAGAATTAGCTACTCATAGTAGGTGCATACATCAAGGATAGGCTAAAAATTATTAAGAACCCAGAAAACAAAGATGAAAGCTAACCAAACTAGCCCCAGAAAGAGTTTTTAGTCGCCTCTTCTACGTCCTCCCTCCGACCAGATCTCAAAAACCTAAAGCTTACAACCAAATATAACTTAAAATCTTGTAATTCGATCTTTTTTCACGTATCCTCGAAGTTCGCGACGCGGACTGGCATGATTTGAGCAGAACATCACTATATTTGTTGACATGACCAATTTGCACTTGTTTTTGCACAAGTCCGGAATGCGGATTGTGCAATATTTCCTATTTCGCGCCTTTTTCTTCTCCTTTTTTCAGCCCACACAGCTTTTCCCCAGGTCTATGACGCGCACTTGAGTACTTTTCTGAGTTAACTGATTGTTCTCCTTCAATTATGGGTTTTGTTCTTCCTCCTGATCCGGGTCTGACTCCAGGATAGCATAATCTGATCAAACTCTACAAAAATACAACCAAACGACACACTCAGCCTAGATTAGCAAAATAAACAAAATCACACTAAAAACACCTAGACTCTATGGATTTACCCTCTAACTCGGCTCTATTTATGGGTATATTTGGTTAGTTAGGTATATAAATATGCCTAAGATCACCACCTCATACTTAGAGCTTTGTCCGTCCTCGGGCAAATCAAGACACGTGCATGAGACTCCCTAGGTAGTATGTACAATGATCATCATATGACTGAGTTGTTTGAACCATGGAAAACAACTTCCAATACCCTAGCAGCATTAACTTTCATCTAGCCTTCATGCATCAGTGCAGAACTATGCAGAATTTCAGTTAACAGCTCATCGAGTTGCCAACCTCAAATAATTATGTGCCCTCACCAGAAGAATTACCCATGCACACCACTAAGAACATAGAACAAGGATTAAAAATGGGTACTCAATCTACTCTTTCTCTCCCAATAGATGTCTTATATTGCTTCTAGTTTCCATAAGTTTGCCCTTAATGTATGACTTTAATCTAGTTAGAATCTAATTCAAAGGATCACATAGGTCTTTTATTTGGTTGTAATGTAGGCTATGGGCTGGTGGAGTACATTCATGGATATAGCTAACATGGATCGATTCGCAAGTGCTCATAGCTTGCATACAATTCTTTAACTTTATCACCTTTATAATCCTCCCTAACTCAACACCCTTTATTGTATCTATAAAGTATAAAAACTTCACAACACTATCAAATATTTATATTTATATATGTATACAAAATTTTCCCTTTTTTATTTTTTTTCAAAGCAGTAGCCCTATGTGATGGGTCCGCGCCGCATACTGGTCACGAATCAATACTGGTTCAGGCCAACAAGTTTCTGCTTTTTCTTTTATTCGCTACACTACCACTTATCCTTTGGGTGTCCTTTCGAGCTCCCTTCCCTCTGACTTATCATGCTAAAGCACTTAGGAATTAGGATCAAACATGGTTCAAACTCAAAAGAATGGGTTGGCTTGAAATGTGGCTAACCAAAGAAAAAGGTTAAAGCTCAAGGGGGCTAACTAAGGATGTTTATATTAGGTGGATAAAAAGGCTAAAAAATTACTAGGGCTACCAAAGAAATGCCTAGATCTTTTCCTCCAAGTTCAATTCCTACCAAGTCTCATCCACATACCCGGTAAGTTCTAGCAACTATTGCAACATAGACTCACAAATAAGCTCACTCGCTCTGGCACACTCTCATCATAAGGTTAACACTAGACTTACTATCACATCATTCTCATGAATTCAAGATTACGCATATCCATTCATGAAGTACAAGACTCAAACATTAGCTTACTAGGAGTTCAAGTGATCAAGTTATCTTGGTTCGCATGCTCGACACACCATGCTTATTTATACAACTACCGACACTCTAAATGAGACTCAATTTGATGAATACCCTTAGGACGGTCATCATCCATCCATCATCCGGCCTCGTCACTCAACTATGACTACTACTAACATTCTCAGCAATAATACTCAACAACACAAGTAATTATAACTAAAAATAATGCATAACTAAAACATTCACGCATCTACTACCATTCAAGCATCACATACTTAATGATTACAGACCAAATGAAAATGATGTCCAATAGAAAGCAAAACAAATAAAGCCTTAGTACAGGGTGAATTGAACAAAACAAAGCATAATCAGTAAAATACTCCTACCCCACACTTAAACTTAGCACTACCCTCAGTGCTAATTACACATAACCTGTGGAATAGGATTATAGTGCTCACTCCTCTGAGCTTGGCAAGATGGGTTCACCCCCAACAATAGCAGACTCCTCTTCGTCGATCTCATCCTCCTCTATATCTGAAGCATTTTGTGCCTCATCAGGGTCAGCGGGGATGTCATCCTCAATGGGCTCAATAAACTGAGGCTCGATGCCCAAATTTACCCCGAATTTTTGGCCTAGGGTTTTCACCTGCCAATAACAAGCAAAGAAATTACTTCATCCAACAAATTGGGCTTAAAATCTCAACACCCAACCATAATCTACCAAAAATATGCAACAAAACAACTTAAACCATTTAAGCACATCTCAAGTTCAAGAAAAAGTCACCAAACTCGAGTAAGAACAAGCAAATGTTGAGAGAAAAACACTTACCCACTTGAAGAATACTAGAGGAGAAGATGAAGATCTTGAAGAATTTGATGTGCGACGCGGATTAATTTGAATATTTGGGTGTTTGGAAGAGGAAAAGAGATAAATTTGAGAGAAATCTGTGGGTCATTGGGTTCAAGTGCAAAAAAATGAGAAAAAAACGTGGGGGGTTTAAATAGGGGTTGGGTAGCATGGAAAAGAGGGAAAAAACACACATGCCCGTGCCACGTTCTCGATGCAGTGTGGACGCGGATAATGCCTTGATTTTTTTTCTAATTTTTGACTTACTTGGGCGCTAAAATGGAGGCTGGTTTACGGCCAGGAGCACTGCGTGACTGGCCTAGATAGCCACTATTTTGGGGCTCAAAAAAATAAAATTCTTAGCTTTGGACCCCGAAAAAATCTTCGAACACCTGAATATGCTAAAAACAATGAAATAAGTTAAATCGGCCAAAAAATACAAAAAATATCTAACTGATCGTCGGAAATCAAAGATGTAAATTTTCACACCAAAATGAGCAATGTTCGCGATGTGCCACTATCGCGGACATGTACTTGGTGCAAGCTTTTAATGTTCTACGGGTTTTTTAATATATAAGAATAAATAAAAAATAACTATTGTTACCTCACCACGGGTTGCCTCCCACACAGTGTATGATTTACAATCGCGGCATGACTCAGCATTTATCATTCGTCATTGAGCAAATCCACGGCATCATCATTGGCCAAATTCATGGCCTCATCATCTTTGCTCATGTCTTCACCATAGTAGTGCTTGACACGCTGACCATACACCAAAATTTTGGTTCATGGCCCCATCCTTCAGCTATACCACTCCATGTGGCATCACGGACACCACAACATATGGTCCACTCCACTTTGACCGAAGCTTACTTGGGAACAGTTTCAAACGAGAGTTAAAAAGAAGAACATGTTGTCCCGGCTCAAAATTTCGCTGGATGATGTACCGGTCATGCCATTTTTTGATCTTTTCCTTATATAGCTTCATATCCTCATATGCTTGGAGCCGAAATTCATCTAACTCCTCTAGCTATTCCAATCTCTTTCTCCCTACGAGCTCTAAGATCGAGATTGAGCCTTTTTATGGCCCAATACGCTTAGTTCTTAAGCTCCACCGGGAAATGACATGCTTTCCTATAAACTAGCCGGTAATGAGATATGCCAATAGGTGTCTTCTATGCCATCCTATATGCCCACAAGGCCTCATCAAGCTTGATAGACTAATCCTTCCTTGTGGCATTGACGATCTTCTGCAGGATCTGTTTTACCTCTCTATTAGACACCTTTACCTAACCGCTTGTCTATAGGTGGTATGTTGTGGCCAACTTATGCCGCACTCCATATTTTGCCAAAAGATTCTTCACAGTTTGATTTATAAAATATGTACCCTCATCACTAATGATGGCCCTTGGAGTCCCAAACCTTGTGAAGATATGTTTCTTCAGAAACTTGCTTACTACCTTAGTCATTGGTGGATAAAGCTACCACTTCCACCCATTTAGAGACATAGTCAACTGCAACCAAGATGTAGTGATTATCAAAAGAGGGTAGGAATGAACCCAAGAAGTCCATCCCCCATACAACAAAGATCTCCACCTCCAAGATGTTATTCAGGGGCATCTCATGCCTCTTGGAGATGGTTCCAGTCTTCTGGTATGCATCACAGGTCCTCACAAAGTATACAACATCTTTAAAGAGAGTGGGCCAAAAGAAACCTGATTGAAGCACCTCGTGAGCTATCCATTCACCTCCATGATGGCCTCCATAAGGAGAAGCATGACACCTCTCTAAAATCTTCCACATCTCTGCCTTAGGCACACATCTTCTTACTAGCCCCCTGCTTGAAGAGATACGACTCATCCTAGATGTAAACCTTTGGATCATGAGTCAGACGCTTTCTTCGCTGATAATTAGCCTCCGGAGGAAACACCCCACTCACCAGGTAATTCACTATATCAACATACCAAGGTAGCTCCTCTACTTCTAGCGCCGGCAGCTGCTCATCTGGGAATTCTTCTTTTATCTCCATTTGCTCACCTATGTGAGCATCATTCTCCAAATGAGACAGGTGATCAACAATCTGGTTCTCACACCCCTTGCGATTCTTAATCTCAATGTCGAACTCTTGGAGCAAAGGATCCATTTGATTAGTCGAGGTTTCGCATCCTTCTTATTAAGTAAGTACTTCAACAGCATGGTCGGTGAACAATATGGCCTTGGTGCCCACAAAATACGATATGAACTTGTCAAATGCATAAACTAATGCCAATATCTCTTTCTTAGTAACTGTATAGTTGCTTTGTGCTGCATCCACAGTTTTGCTGGCATAGTAAATGGAGTGAAACACCTTCTCTCTGTGCTGCCCCAACACTACACCCACAGCATTGTCACTAGCATCACACATGAGATTGAATGTGAGCTCCCAATCAGGTGTTGTCAGTATTGGAGCCTCGACCAGCTTCTTCTTCAACAACTCAAAGGCTTGCAGACAAGAAGCATCAAAATTAAAGGGTACCTCTTTTTCCAGGAGGGCACACAACGACTTTGCAATTTTGGAGAAATCCTTAATGAATCTATAGTGGAACCCCACGTGTCCAAGAAAACTCCAGACCCCTTTTACTAACACTGGTAAAGGTAGCTTCTCTATCACCTCAATTTTAGCTATGTCTACCTATAAGCCATGTTTGGACACCTTATGCCCCAAGACTATCCCCTCATTAACCAAAAAGTAACATTTCTCCCAGTTAAGAACAAGGTTAGTCTCTTCACATCTCACTAGCACCCTGTCCAGATTGTGCAGACATATCTCAAAGGACTCTCCAAAGACTGAGAAATCATCCATGAACACCTCTACAATTCCCTCCACTATGTCATGGAATATGGCTATCATGCACCTTTGGAAGGTGGTTGGTGCATTGCATAGTCCAAAGGGCCTGAGTTTGAAAGCATAGGTTCCATATGGACAGGTGAAGGTAGTTTTCTCTTCGTCCTTGGGTGCAATAGTGATTTGGTTGTACCCCGAGTATCCATCCAGAAAGCAATAATACTCTTGTTCAACAAGTCTGTCTGGCATCTGATCAATAAAGGGCACCGGGTAGTGGTCATTTCTAGTAGTATCATCAACTTTTTGTAGTTCATGCAGATATGCCACCTTGTCACCATTCTAGTTGGGATCATTCATTCTTATCATTGGTGACCATCGTCATTCCCTCTTTCTTGGGGAAACATTGCACCGGACTCATCGACTTACTGTCTAAGATTGGAAAGATGATCCCCGCATCCAACCACTTAATCACTTCTTTCTTTACAACCTCCTTCATGATTGGATTCAATCTCCTATGTGGTTGGGCCACTGGCTTGTGACCCTCCTCCATAAAAATCTTGTGCATACACAAGGCTGGGTTAATGTCATGGATGTCTGAAATTTGCCAACCCATTGCTCTCTTTCTTCTCTTCGGTACTGCTATGACAGCTTCCACCTGGGCTGCAGTCAATGAAGCGGACAAGATTACAGGTAAAGCATCATTTTCACCTAGAAACATGTACCTGAGATGCGATGGCAACAACTTTAACTCAAGCTGAGGAGCTTCTTCAGCTGAGGGTTTGGGAGGAGGTCCCAACACTCTGTTTAATGGCTCAACTACTTTCTTTAGCATGCTGACATTGTCATTATTCGACACATTTTCTATTTCTTTAGCCTCTGCATCATCCACTAACCCTTGATTCAGTAACACTCTGGCTAGTAGGTCTATGATCTCCACCTGGCTTACTATAGTCGTTGTGTCTAACCTGGTGATGGCTTCCAAGTCCTCATATGCCACAGGTAGCTTCATAGTTTTGTAGACATCAAACACCTCAACCTTATCATGGGATCTCATGGTGAGCCTCCCTACTGCCGCATCAATCAGTGCCCTTCCTGTAGCTAGGAATGGGTGACAAAGAATGAATGGGACCTTATAGTCCGGTTCAAAATCCAAGATGACAAAGTCCACAGGGAAGATGAGATTTCCCACTTGGACTAAGACATCCTCAGTCACACCATCTGGCCTTGCCACAGAACGATCAACCAATTGTAAGATGATGGTGGTGGGCTTTGGGTTTTCAAGCCCCAACTTCAAGAACATGGAACTGGGCATGAGATTGATGTTTGCGCGCAAATCACATAAACTTCTAGCATTCAAATAACTCCAAATATTTACTTGCATAGTGAAGCTCCCAAGATCTTTCAACTTAGTCGACAGTGAGGATCTATTGAGAATCCTAGAGCTACATGCCTCCGAGAGTGCCACGGTTTCATATTCCGCCAACTTGTTCTTGTTGGCCACAATGTCCTTCACATATTTGGCATACTTTGGGATCCCCTACAAAACATCAATAAGAGGTAAGTTAATATGTACTTGTTTCAGGATCCCCATAAACGTTTGGAAGCAATCATCCTCCTTCTTCTTTTTTAACTTTTGTGGAAACGGAGGAGGAGGTTTAGGGAATGGAGTTGTCTCTTCAGCAGTTAGGCTGGGATGTCCAGCCTCCTTACTTTGTGCAGTGATTGGTTTAGCCCTACCTTTCTTCTTTGGGACTAGCTTAGTCAATTGTCTTCACTCCTAGTGTTGACTGCATTAACCTTCTTTGGGTTGGGGTCAGTGTTACCTGGCAAGCCTCTTTAGGGTCTGGAGTTCACTGTACTTGCCAACTGCCCCAACTGTTTCTCCAAGTTTTGGAGACCTTTCTTGTTCCTTTGAATCTCTTCCTCTTGCCTATTCTAGTTTGCCAGAATTTGTCTCAGTACCTCACTGTCAGCTATGTTGTTCGGGTTAGCCTGCTTTGCAGGCTGTTGCATCTGCTGATTGTAATAAGTATTGCCCCCTACTCTGCTGAGGTGGCCCCTGGTTTTGTTGATTTCCACCCAAATAGAAGTTAGGGTGGTTTCTCCAATTTGGTTTAGATAAGTTCCACAATCCTTGATATCCACCTCTGTTGGCATTGCCCACAAAGTTTACCGCTTCTGGATTAGCTCCATAGAACTAAGCAGTGTGGTCTCCTCCCCCACAAACATCACACCAACCATTTTGATGTTATTGTACCATATTCTCTGGGCTGGTTGTTGACCAATAGCCACCGACGCTTGCTGTTGCTGACCCAATGCCAGGTTGTGAAGTGAGTGGTCATCATGTTTTGCATGGCTGACATTTGAGCCTGCAGGGCAGTCATAACATCAATCTCCAACATATTGGCCTACTTTTTTACTATCGCTTGGCTTTTTCCTCCATTCCACTCAAGATTTCCTTGTGCAATCCGATTAAGAAGAGCATACAACTCATCATATGTCTTCTCCAAATGCCCTTCCACCTGCAGCAAAATCAAGAAGAATCTTTGTGGTGGGTTCCCAACCTTCAACGAAGGTATGGACTAACACTTCATTAGCTTGTCAATGATGGAAAAAATTAATAAGGAGAGTTTTAAACCTACCCAAGCTTGATATAAATTTTCTCCAAGCTTTTGTTTGAAGCTCGAAATCTCACTCCTGAGTTTAGTTGTCTTGCCAGATAAGAAGAATCAAGTGAGGAACTTGCGAGAAAGATCATCCCAGGAAGTGATGGAGTTGGGTGGCTCAATCTGTAGCCACCCTCGTTCTTCCCCCAACAATGAGAAGGGAAACAAGGTCATCCTTATGTAGTCTCTGTTCACGCCTGTGGGGATGAAAGTATCAGCAATCTCCAAGAAGTTCTGAAGATGGACCTGTGGGTCTTTATGTGGTAGCCCTGTGAATTGTCCAGTAGAGTGTAACAACTGGACCATGTTCTGTTTGAGCTTCCATCAACCATCAGGCTTGGGCTTCAGAAAGCAAATAGTGACATTGGTGGTTCGCGGGATTGCGACATCCCGAACAAGCCTAGGTGTCGGTGGTCTAGGTGATGGTGCATGCGAGTTTGCTTCTGCCATTTCCTCCCAAACAGGATTAATTTCTTCTTTGTTATCCTCTAGATCCTCTCGTTCAATGAGTTCGATTGGCAGAATTTGGAACAAGACACCTGCTCTCCTCTTAGATTGATGAAAGCAAGAGTCCTAATCTTCCAGTTTAGTAGGCAACTACCTGCAAAAACAGTACGACTAAGATAAAATTTAGTGAACACCACAAAATAAAACAACTTAGAAAATTAACCAGCTTAAACTTTAAATCTCCGGCAACGGCGCCAAAAACTTGTTACTCCCCAGCGCACACAAGTGTACGTGGTCTAAACAAGTAATATAGTGGCTCTGATTAAGGGGCCGGGATATCGAACCCAATGGATTTAAAGAAAATTGGTAAACAATCCAAGCTATTACGTTTAGAGTATTTTGAGTAAAAATAGTGAAGAGAGTTGTGAAAAAAAATTAAACCACTAATCAAAATACTATACTAGACTGGTTTGTTGTTAACTATCAACTTAAGAGCAATTCCGGGATTGTAACCTTATCGACGCCGTTTTAGTCTCAACGTTTGCACATATGTCTGGGTTCTTGACTACTAATTCATAGGGTTAAAATTACCTAAACAAGGTTACACGCCTCTACCGGCCTACTATTATTGACTGCCTAACTACATCGTTAAGTGAGGATAGACAGACCAATAAAAGTGCTTTAATGTTATGTTTATGTAATTTGAACCAAGCGAGGTGTAAGGGTAGTTGTCACGGGTTTTCCTAACACGAATCAATTTAGTCTTCTAGTTGAACAAGCTCCTTATACTATTGTGTTCTATCTATTCCAACATCTCTCGAATCCAGAATAAACAACAAATTTACTCCCTAGTTGGCCAGACTATGTAGTATAGATTTAAGTAATATAGGAGTAGTTGACAAAAACCCATTCATACATATCAAAAATCAAGAACTAAAACATTGTCTATGGCTACA
The DNA here is from genome assembly GCA_029948455.1 of Solanum rostratum. Lineage (NCBI taxonomy): Eukaryota > Viridiplantae > Streptophyta > Magnoliopsida > Solanales > Solanaceae > Solanum > Solanum rostratum. The sequence continues at coordinate 59,479,285 of CM057053.1, forward strand.
ACCCCAGAATAAAGGAGAATTAACCACTCATAGTAGGTGCATACATCAAGGATAGGCTAAAAATCATTAGCAACCCAGAAAACAAAGATGAAAACTAACCAAACTAGCCTAGAAAGAGTTTTAGTCGCCTCCTCTATGTTCTCCCTCCGACCAGGTCTCAAAAACCTAAAGGTTACAACCAAATATAACTTAAAATCCCATAATTCGGTCTTTTTTCACACATCCTTGAAGCCCGCGATGCGGACTGGCATAATTTGAGCAAGACTTCAATTTATTTGCTGGCTGGACCAATTTGCACTGGTTTTTGTACAAGTCCGCGATGTGGATTGTGCAATATTTCCTATTTCACACCTTTTTCTTCTCCTTTTCAGCTCACGCAGTTTTTCCCCAGGTATGGAACATGCGCTTGAGTACTTTCGCTGAGTTAACTGATTTTTCTCCTTCAATTCTGGGTTGTGTTCTCCCTCTTTATCTGGGTCTGATTTCGAGCTACCATAATCTAATCAAACTCTGCAAAAACACAACCAAATGGCGCACACGGCCCTAGATTAGCAAAACAAACAAAATCACACTAAAAACACCTAGAATCTATAGATTTACCCTCTAAGCCGACTCTATTTATGGGTGTATTAGGCTAGTTAAGCGTATAAATATGCCTAAGATCATGTCTGAAAGTAGAATCTGATAACAAAGTGTCTAGTTCTTCCTTCGTGGTATAAACTTTAACCGAACTACGTTGTCACTGACTGGAATGTGTTCTCTTGCAACTTTGGGAGCCCCGAGCCCCAAATCTATTAACAGCCTTCCAAGTGACTTCACTTTCGCTAACTACTTCATCATCTATCTTTCGACTTTCATATTCTCAAAGCAATGCACCATACCTCAAACGGAAGAAATGCGGATCTATTAAACAAGCAGAAATATCCAATTGTCCTTGCGAATAGTATTCGGCAAAAATATAGGTGTATAACCCGTAATCATTGTAAAAAAAAATGAAGAAGTAAATTATGATTAAATAGAGTATCAACCAACAAATTTAAACAACAATAAAAAAAAATCAAATATAAGCACTATCAGCAAATAAAACCAACAAATATCACCAATATCAAAAACAAAATTCACCAATATTCAGCCAACAATAACACAAAAAAATCACCAATACAGGCCCCTCTCGACTGTATTCCCTTGCAAAATATAACTAACAATGTCACCTATAACACCAATAATACCATACATTAAACTAAAAAAGATCAACAAAGTTCAAACCCAATTATCAATGGTTTGTATGACCTATGACACCAATAATTAGTACTTTAAATATTAGAAACATGGAAATCAACAAAAAAATTGGTAACCAACAATATAACCACCTAGAGACAACTTGTTAATATAATTTAAACAAAAAAAAAACTCAAATAGAAGTAAAAAAGTTTATTATGAATATTCAACCAACAATATCACCAATCGCAAACAAACTTTAATGACAAAATGTAAACCAAAACTAAACCTACAAAATCTCAAAACCAATTTTCAAGTAACACCAAATCTGCTACTTTGAATGTTGAAACCATGCCATTCAAAACCATCAAAGATTTAACCAACAATAGCACCAAACTACAAACAAACTTCTTAACATATCTTAGCTAGCCAAAAAAAAAAAAATTAAAACCAAGAAAATCAAAAAGTTAATTATGCAAAATTAAACAAAAAAAATCACAAATAATACAATATGCTTCAAAAGCTAACAATTATAAATCAAGAAATAATCATCAACCAACTACTACACTCAGCAAATTAAACAAAAAAGAAATGTAGAGTTTCTGAATATAAACTAAAATTACAAAAAGAAAATGGGAAAAGTACTATTACATACTTTTAACCTTTTCTTCAAACTTTTTCCCCTACCCTTCTTCAAACTTCTCTTCAAAGAATTGGAAGGAAAACTTTTCTCTTCAAAGAATTGGAAGGACCCTTGCTAGAATCCCTTTTCTTCGAAGTCTCAACTACAATGACTTTCGTGCTGCCTCCGTCTTCCAGCTTTTTGCGAACTAGTGAAGGAGATAATAGATTGAAGTTTGGCCTTGAGCATTTTGTAGGTGTATTATCCAAAGAAATAGCCCCTACATTTAAACACGGGCTTTTCCTAACAGGGTTTTTACTCCCATGGCGAAGAACAGTGACAGAGTAAGGAAAAATAAAGAATTAAAATAAAACTAAACGACATAAACCAATGCACAGAGAATGGTACAAAAACAAGAATTTTCAGGCGAAATAGAAGATGAATAGAAAGGAGAAAATGCTAATGGAATAATAAAGGTTCTTTTTTTCTTGGAATATTCAAAAGTTTAACCCAAAAAATGGAAAAAGTTTAACTTGGCAGCCAACTTTGGAAAAGGAAAAAGTATGTAATGTATTGTCAATGTCAAATAATAATTATATTGGACTTCTCTTTGAAAAGAGAAATAATGTATCTTTGTACACATTAAAAAGAAACACCTTTCAGTGTATTAGATTTTTCATTAAAAAAAATACTAAAAACAGAAAGTGACAGGAATGTAAATAAACAACCTAAAAGTTTAAATATTTTCGGATGTTTACATGCTCTATAAATTGGCCTCTTAAAGTGTATAATCCTGCAATTTTTTCTTTTTTTTTTTAGACTACATATTATTTGATAGTGTCCGTAAGCTCTTATTCTTGTAACTGGGAGGTTGAAAGAGAGGATGGGGGATAAAAGAGGTTATCGATGATGATGCTGATAATAAAGAGTGCGCATTAAGAAGAAGAAGAGAATAACATGATGAGTAAATTCAAAGAAGAAAAGGAGTGGTTTCGACGGCGGAGGAAGAAGAAAGTTTAAGGAGAGGGATAGTATAAGAAGAAGATCACTATTTTGATTTTCTCTTTTAGCGTTTTTCCTTTTTTTATTTTATTATTATATTTTGAAAATAATTTTAATGTTTTCTAGTATAAAATATTATACTCAATACTTTTAAATCCATGCAATCACATATATTTTTTTTTTAATTCAGCAATATTAATGTCATATAAGTTTGGTCAATAATAAATATATAAAAAATATTGTATTTTAATCTTCTATTGACAAACTCGTGAATAAAATGATTTAATTGACAAAAAGACTCAAATATTTCAATTCATTTAACTATAGTAATTTTTATCACGTATTTCCTCATCTATTCTATGTACTATATTAAAAGTGTGAAGACCCTTAATAATGTTGTTTGAACCTTTTGCGCTTCATCAAAAGGTTATGCTTTAGATAAAATCGTCTTTCACTATTATTTTAATTATTACATTTTTTTAAATTATTGTTATTTAATTATTCTCTTAATATAGAATGTCAAGACTAATTAGTTTTTGTCAATTAATTATAAAAAAAAAAAGGAAAAGGGGAAAAAAAAGGACGGAACTTTTTCTTACAAATTATTTTGTGATAGGAGTCCTAAAACTAATAGAAATCTTAAGTCATCAAAATTTTACCTAAAATAAATAGAAAGAATTAATCAAATAAGGAAAAACAATAACATACCATATTTAAGAGATTTTAAAGTCCTAATACGAGGTAAATAATAGAACTACAATTTTTAAATATAGAATAACTCAAATAAGGAAATATATATATATATATATATATATATATATATATATATATATATATATATATATATATATATATATATATATATATATATATATATATCTTACAACAACAACAACAACAACATACCCAGTTGAATCCCACAAGTGGGGTCTGGGGAGGGTAGAAATGTACGCAGACCTTCCCACTACCTCGTAAGAAGTAGAGAGGCTGTTTCCCGTGAACCCTCGACTCAACAACCCATAAGTAGAATAACTAGATATTGCGAAGGGAACAAAAAGGAGAAATAAAACTTAAAAAGATCGAAAAAAAGGGCAACTATCTTCGAAAAGCACATGTTAATATGTAAATACGATAAATCACACACAATCGATAAACATCAATCGCTCCTATCATTGCTACCTCACTAAACCTCTAGATCACCCATCCACCTAACCCTACCAACCAATCATCCTACTACTCTAATTCGCGACCTCCACTCTTTCCTATCTAAGGTCATGTCCTTGGTTAGATCCAAATCCGCCATATCGTGTCTAATCACCTCCCCCCCAATACTTCTTCGGTCTACCTCTACCTCTTCGTGTATCTCCCAAAACCAGCCTCTCGCACCTCCTAACCGGCGCATCGGTACTCCGTCTCTGCACGTGCCCAAAAAATGATATCATATTTAATAGATTTCAAAGTAATAATGAAACTAATTAGTTTTTGTCAATTAATTATGAAAAAATAAAATAAAAAAGGAGAGTGGGGAATAAAGAGTCCTTAGACTAATTGAAATCTCTTTTAGCACCTAGTAAAATAGCTCCTGTTGAAGGAGAAGAGGAAGGGGAAGGGGAAGGAGAAGATATAATCACTGCTCTGCCGAGAAACGTTGTCGATCGTATTCTTGAGCTGTTGCCGGTTTGTGACGCAGCGAAAACTAGTATTTTGTCCAGAAAATGGAGATACATTTGGGCTTCGCTTCCATATTTGGTGTTGAATAACTTCTTTTGCAAAAAGTTAACAGTAGAGAAACAATAGATATGATTCTCTTACAACATACTGGAGATATTGTGAAATTTGATCTTGATATTTCAGGAGTAAATTTGTCTTCATATACAGATATCCATAGATGGATGCTTTGTGTCACTAGAAATGGTGTCAAGAGACTTAACTCTTAACAAAATAATGCTTTATGACTGCCCTCGAGGAGGACCCCTTCTTTACGCAATATAGTTATAAATGAAAGAGTAAAGTGCATTATTTTTATTTCACTTTCAATTTAATGTGTTAGGCAAAGTGACATTTGCCAACCCTGACTAAAGAAGTGGCCTTAAGACGTAGCAAAAGTCTTTTTTTAAAAAGTAAAAAAAAGGACAATTTTTTATTTAAAACACTTTTAAAATCTAGTCAAACACCAAATTTCGTGCCACTATTAATAATTTATTTTATTTTAAAAATAAAGAAACAGTCCTAAACAACTTTTGTTATTAATGAAAAATAATTTTTTAAAAATACGCCTAACAAAAAAAGTTACATAAAACAAGCACAAATGAAAAAGGTTAATCTTAATATTTAAGAATTATTGATCTTTCTAAGTTTTTGTATAATTATGGGTATGTACGAAAATATGTTTTTTCATTTTACTTGTCACTTTTAGTATATCAAAGGTAAAAATATGTATATTTTTTCATGTATCAATTTTAATATTAATTACTTATTACTATATATATCATAATAAAGATTTATGTCAATTATATTTTTTAAAGATGTGTATAAAATCATAATTGGCCAAGTAAAATTCTAACAGAGGGAATACTAATCAAGTTCTAACTTTTCAGCTCTTAGTTGAATAAAGTTTTGACCTTTTTTTGATGCGTTTAACCAAAAAAAAATAAATACTTTTTCAATAAAAATACATGTAAACACACATTCCAATATAAGAAAATTAATTGATGCAAAAAACGAAAATATCTTCTTCACGTAAAATTTTAATGGATTAGAACTTACTATATTTTAAGAATTCTTACATAGTTCAAATTCTTACTTAAATTAAATAAGAAAAAGATTTAAGAAGTAAAATTTTAATCAATTTAAAGTATGAAATATTAGGGGTTTTAACTTCTTACAAATAGATAAAATTTTAATAACTATAACTTTAATTAATTTATCATTCACACGAATTAGGTCTATCATCTTCGTCGCCTAAGAAATCAGTAATATTATACCGAATAATATAGTTGTGAATAGCAAACAAATATCGTAAAATTAGTTGGAACTATACTTGATTTGCAAAATTTTCTATTCTTAATAACATAATTTGATATATATATATATATATATATATATATACACACAATCGATGTAAAGAGATAATAGATTTTCTTTCTTTACAAAATATGAGCAACTTGACTTGTCATATTAATCTTAAAATATATAAGTGGATGTTTAACTCGATTTTTCTTCTTTGTTTTTTCGTTTATACCCTTTACAAAAAAGAAAAAGAGGTCGCATCCTTTGTTGCTGCGGTGCATCATTACTCTTGTTAATTATCCTGAAAACCTTTTCAGTCCAACTTTTGTCTCTCTATATTGTTTATTTCTTTTCCTCCTCTTTGCTCTATATTGTTTCTCCATAATCTATTCTTTGCTTGTTTAATAATTTTCTTTACTTTTTTTCCCCTTCAAATTCCTAGAGCAATCCATATAGATCTTATTGTTGCTCTAGTTTCTACTCAGACAACATTCTTAGATGCTCGGTTTGCAGCAGAATCAACAAATATAAAGAAATGACTACAATAATTTTTGCTTAAATTGAAAAATGAATTCTTCCCTTTCTCTTAGGGTTATTCTTCAATTGTCATGAGAGGCCTTGATTTTAAATAGAAACTATTCAAATCTTTTATCTTTTCTTTATAGTGGAGTATCAAATTTTAATTCTTTTTATGATTTTTTTTTCCTCTTCTGGCAGGTATGATTGGTTTTTCCTGTCATAAATTCGACCTAGGAAATTCATTTTTATATTGGGATGATTATGAACTCAGGTTTAGTTTACTTTTCCCTTTTACAATGTATTTTTATTTTAGTTCGTCTTTGTGTGATAGAAAATAAATTACAATCACAAATAAAATATGAAGAAACATAATTTTATTGATAAATAATGGGGGTACAAATCTGTTTCTCCCTTGATTCTTCTCTCATAAGATTTCTCCGTGATTCGAGGACCGTTAGTGGTGTATTTCTCGAACTAGGACGATTTGGACTTGATCTCTATGAATAGATCCGTTAGTGGTGTATTTCTCGAACTAGGACGATTTGGACTTGATCTCCATGAAAGTGGATCCTCTTGAAGTATTTGATTATCAAGAAGAATATGGTAGATTTTGATCTCTTTATAAATATCCCTAGAATTTATGGGATATTTGAGATGGCTCTTCAAAAAAACATAATACTCTTTATATAAGCATGAATTAGAGTTTAGGATAGAGTAGCCTCCAAGAAACAGTCTTGATTCAATACATCATTGCTATCAGTGAAGTAGTGCAGAACAGAATCATAAGTGATCTCCAAATTCATGCTGAGCGGGAAAAAGAATGCACCGGACATGCTCATTTTGACACCTATGAAATGTTTGGAAAAATGCCCTCTAAAGACACATTAACAACTTCTGAAAATTGCTTCAAAATGACTCAATAGGTATTATTTTAAGGCCTTTTTTGTCTGGCTTTAACTTTCAAACGAAATTTTGTCCTGAGTAAACAAGCATCCACTGATTCACAATATTCACATGGTAAACATTTTTACCTTTTGATAGAAATTTATATTTTCCTTTACTCGCATGAAAGTAAATTTTGCATCTGATTCACATTGGAAGCATATTATCTATATGAATAGTTAATTTCTTATATGTTCTTGAATGTTAAATTTAGTTTTAGTGAGTGTTTTGATTCATTTGGGATTAACGTAACAATGGTAAAGTCCCGTGTTTTGTGTTCAATATATTGTCTCCATTTTTATAGTTGTTTCAAGAGCACTTAAACTAATTATCAGATTCTCTTGGCAAAGAAAGATTGTCTCCTATTATTGTTTATTTCTATATCTTAGGTCTAAGATGTTAAGGTTTCCCGGGTCGATTTCTACTTTAGATGTTTCCTAATGTTTAATTTTATGTTCTTTTAGTATATTTTTTTTAAGTGAGTTTAAAAGTATCGGTAAATAAACCATTTCTCATATATTAAATCACTAAGTAATTTGTCCGTGCGTCGCGCGGTCATAATACATAAGTTGATAAATTTTAATATTAAAAATAATAAAATACTCTAAAGTTATCAATTTATCTCAAGAACTTCCATTAATGTAATATTGTGAAAATCCTAGAAATATTATAATTCTGAAATAACTAATCAAATTAAACATGAGATAAATTTACTTTACAATTAATCTTAAAATTAGTTATATCTTATTTCACACACCAAAAGAGTCTTAAAAGCATCATATCATTATGGTTGACCTTGGTCAATTTTTATGCATTCTCATCTCGCTTTTTCATTTAACTATAATAAGTTAATTAATATTGAGTGCAAATTTTCTTTCATTCAACTGGTATATTAACACTTCTTAAAGGTTTTATTTAAGAAAAACATTAGGAGTTGTTTAGTTATAAGAATATTAATTTCAGGATAAAAAGTTGAATAATTTATCCTCGTTTGATAGAAATTCTCCTTTAAAAAAATGGTACGAATTTGCTCGTAATTTCATCTCAAGCTTGATTGAAAATAGGAGAATTGTGATATGTAATACCTCCTCATACTTTGGACATTATTGTTGGGACGTGATCATCTAAGCACGTCTTACATTCATAAATTGAAAATGATAAAAAATGAGTAAGAGGTTTTATCATTTTCATCCGAATTTTGGGTTTCCATAACAAAAAATTGAGATTATATTCAAACATATCCATAAAATATATGATTTATAGCAGATATGTCACAAGTGTTATATTTATATCTCTATCATTATAAATGACTCCATTTTCGACTATTGGAAGTGAAGATTAATTTATCTATTTTTAATTTTTTACAATTAAAAGAAAAGCCACGCAAGAGTATATTTGATCATTTTTGCAAATTTGAGGAGTATATTTTTTTTTATCTTTTTCATACGTTACTTTTTTTTCTTCTTTAATTCAACATTTAGTTTGAAGTTTATTATGTTGTTATCAAATTTTTTCCACTAATATCTTGCTTCAGTCTATCATAAATGCCCCCACCAACCCCACCCAGGAATCTATGCAAATGCAAAAAATAATTAAATTACAATTTGATCATAAAGAATTGTCAAAAATAATACATAACGAGTCTTGAATTTTAAAGATTTTTTGTTTAGTTTAAACTTTGAATATTGATCACTATTAAGCTTATGTCTATTGTCAATACAAATTAGTGGACAAAATTTCTGGTTTCTTTCTTAAATCATTTTTTATTAGAAATCTATACTTGATGAAGTCAGTAAAGAAGGATAGGGTCAAGAGATCAGTAAACGTGAAAATCATATGCAAAACTCTATGAGGAACTAAAAGTCATTATTCATTCAAGTTGAATGCGTTTAGTTTGTCTTCGTTGAAGTTCTTAAATTTTTCTAATTCAAGTTCTTATTAATTTTTGTCCATGTTTTTTTTTTTTTGATGCAATCTGATAGTCATTGAGATTTTGGTTACTGTAGTTTCAAAGCTGATAAGGTTAGACATGTTATTAGTAGGATATATAGAGGAATAATGATTGGACCCGACGAGATTCCAGTGGATTTTTGGAAGATGTAGACTAGTGAAGGTTAATAACAAGCTTATGGTGTGAGAATTGTGTTAGAGTGCGATGAAGTAGTTAAGAAGTTTGTAAGGAAGTTAGTTAGAGAATTTAGTTAGTTACAAGGTCTATAAATAGAGGTTGAACCTCACACCAAATGTATGATACACAAATGAAAAACGAATTCATTCTTCATTCCTATCTTCTTTTCTTCTCTCTATATTATCTTATTTCTTCTTCTTCAAGCTATCATAGCTCTCCATTAATGGAGCTTTCATGGTATCAAAGCACACGATCATAGGAGACAAAGGTTGAAGAAAAGTACTTAGACTCATACACTGCTTAAGGAAGAAGAAAAGAGGTCATTGCTTCAGGTAGATCAGAGAAGAAAATTCAATTTTCTGATGGAGAATGGCACTGCATTTGAAGGAACTAATGCTGGAACTACAAGAACTCCTAGTATTCCTACGATAGACCATAATCATCCATTATTTCTACAACCTATTGACACTCCAGATAGCTCCTTAATCTCCCTTGTGTTGACAGGTTCAGAGAATTATGCTCTGTGGAGTAGGTCATTTAGAATTGGATTAGTTAGTCGAAGTAAACTAAGATTTATAGATGGAAGGTTTCCTAAGTCTAGGTTTGAACCTGAACTCTATGATCAGTGGGAAAAATGCAATGTTGTAGTGTTATCATGGATCATGAATGTTGTAAGGCCTAGGTTACTTAGCTCAGTCGTTTATGCATTTGATGCTCGCAAGGTGTCAAGAGTGTTTCATCTTCATAGAGAAATTCACACTTTAAGCCAAGGCACAATGACAGTGGCTGATTATTTTTCCAGATTGAGAGATCTTTGGGATGAATATGATGCTATTATACCTTGTCCTGGTTGTCCATGTCCTGAGTCTAAAACGTGCAGTGAACACAGTGAGTATTAGAGGTTGCTTCAGTTCCTAATGGGACTCAATGAGTCCTATTCTCAACCTAGGAGTCAGATTCTTATGATGAGTCCCATTTCTACATTGAACAAGGCCTATGCTTTGCTAGTAGATCAAGAAAGTCAGAGAAGTCTAGTGAGTTCAACTTCATTTAACTCAACAATGGTAGAAGGTGCTGCAATGTATAGTAAGACAGGTCCTTATTTCAACAATGATGCTATCTTATCTAAGAGTACCTACACAGGTTCCTCATCAGGTAGTTCAACTGGTGGAAGTCACAAGAGTAGTGCAGGTGCTACTGGAGAGAACTACAAAGTTAGGAAGAACCTTCCGCAGTGTGAACACTATGGTTGCAGAGGCCACTCGAAAGATCAATGCTACAAGATTCTTGGATATCCTTTAGATTTCAAGTCCAAAAGAAAATCTCAACAATCAAGAGCATATACTAATCAGGTGGAGTTTTTACAGAGTGCAAGTCAAGATCACAAGGAGAATGTAAACCAAGGGAAGAATGAACCTACATCATTCCTGGTGCTTTTTTCACTCAAGAACAATAACAACAGATTCTGAATCTACTGTCGCAAACTGGTGGTGGCAATACTGGAGCTTCATCAGCTCATGTTGTTGTAGCTGATGCAGGTAGTCCTATTAGAGTATGTTTCAGTAAGTGTGAAGGTCAAGAATGGATAGTGGATTCAGGAGTTGCTCATCACACTACATCTAAACTGGAACTACTAGACAAGGCTAAGGAAGTGAATAACAATACAAAGAATAGGATATATCTACCAAATGGTAAAATAGTGGCAGTGTCTCATGTAGGGAATACAACTATCCTTGCAAGTAACACTATCTCAAATGTCCTATACTTACCTGAATTTAAGTGTAACTTGTTGTGAGTGTCAAAACTCACCAAGGAACTGCAGTGTGTGGTCAATTTCTTTCCTAACTTTTGTGTTTTTCAGGATCTCTTCACTGGTCAGGTGAAAGGGATTGGTAAGGATGAACTGGGACTATACATACTAAGAGAAGGACCAAATAAAGCTCCAAAATAGTAGGTCAACAACAGTAGAGGAAATTAAGATCAAAGCATGCACACCAAGAATGTGGCTGATTTGGTAGATATTTGGCATCAGAGGTTATGACATGCTCCTATAGACATAATAAAGAGACATGATTGTCTCGTAACCTTTTCAAGTAAGGATCATTCTCATTGCACTGTGTTTCCACTAGCAAAACTTACTAAGCTTCCAGTTCTTGTGAGTTCTCATGTATCCAAAGTCTTTTTGAACTATTACATTGTGACATTTGGGGACCATACAAAGTGCCTACACATAATGGGAAGAAGCTTTTTGTAAAAATTGTTGATGATTTTAGTAGATATACTTGGGTGTTTCTTATCACCTCTAAAACTTTAGTTGTAATGAAACAGTTCCTCAATCAAGTAAAAAATGTGTTCTTTACCAATGTTAAAACTCTAAGAATAGACAATAGTTGTGAGTTTTTTAGCCATGCTTTCAAAGAATTACTGTGTGATCTAGGTATCACTCATCAAAGCACATGTGTATACACACCTCAACAAAATGGTGTGGCTGAAGGAAGCACAAAACTATTCTGGAAATTGCCAGGTTTGTCAAATTTCAGGCTGTTGTACCACTCGGGTATTGGGGTGAATGTGTGTGCACTATTGTGTACATTCTGAACAGACTAACCTCTAAAGTACTTGGTTTCATTAGACCTTATGAAATGTTGTATAAACACCCCCCAAGTCTGTCACATCTTAAGGTGTTTGGTGTCTGTGTTATGCTGCTGTCCAAAAGTTTATGATAAATTTGCATCAAGAGCTATTCCAGCTGTACTAATGGGCTATTCTTACTCTTAAAAGGGCTATTTGTTGCTTGATTTCCACATGTACTCATTCCTAGTCAGTAGACATGTTGTATTTTATGAACACATATTTCCCTTTAAGACTATGAAAGCATCTCCTACCCATATCTTTCTAATACTTGAGACAATTCTTCCTCCTTAAGATGTGTCACCAACCACACCAAGTATTGAGTCCACTCCTATCCTCCTCATGAGTGTCCAGTAGTCCATCCTTCAAACATGCATGTAACTACTCCTCCTGCACCTACTATGCCTGACCATACACCCTCTACTGGTGTGCCTGCACCATGTAGAAGATCAAATAGATCAACCAGAACCCCTCTATGGCTTCAAGACTTTGTCACTAAACAAAAGACTAACACATGCATGTATCCCCTAGCTAATCACATATTTTATACATAACTGTCTGCTTCATGTAAGCAAGCACTGCATGTATACTCAGTCATAACAGAACCGAAGTCATACAAAGAAGCTGCTGCTAATCTAGAATGGGTTAAAGCCATTCAACTGGAGATAGAATCTTTGGAAAACAACCATACTTGGAGCATAGTTGACCTACCATTTGGCAAGAAACCAATTGGCTGCAGATGGATCTACAAAGTCAAGTACTTAGCCTCAGGAAAAGTAGAAAGACTCAAAGCCAGACTTGTTGCCAAGGGGTTTAGTCAGAAAGAAGGTCTGGACTATGGAGAAACATTCATTCCTATGGCTAAGATGGTCACAATCAGGACTATTGTTTCTCTTGCAGCCTCCAAACACTGGTTTATCTATCAGATGGATGTCCATAATGCATTTCTCAATGGTGATCTTCTCGAAGAGGTCTATATAGAGATACCTAGTGGATTTGCCAGACAGGGGGAGAGTCATAAGGTCTGCAAACTACACAAGTCTCTCTATGGACTCAAGCAAGCACCCAGACAGTGGAGTTTGAAGTTGACTGAATCACTAGTTCAGATGGGGTTTAAACAAAGTCATCATGACTATTCGCTATTCACAAATATGTTTGGAGATGACATTGTGGTACTGCTACTTTATGTGGATGATCTTTTAGTAACAGGAAGCAATCATCAGTTGCTATGTGACATAAGACAGGAGATATAAAATAAGTTTAAAATGAAGGATCTAGGGGAACTAAAATTCTTCCTAAGAATTGAGTTCTTAAGATCAAAGAAAGGAATAGTAATGTCACAAAGGAAGTATGCATTGGAGTTGATCTCAGAATCTGGCTAGGGGGAGCCAAACTTGCACACACACCACTTGAAATGAATAAGAAACTCACATCAATCAAGTATGATGAACTGTTCAAGAAAACTGAAGGTGATAAAGTAGTGATAGATCCTACAGTATATCAAAGACGGGTTGGAAGACTCTTATATCTCACTGTGACAAGGCCTGATATTGCATTCTCTGTACAGGTTCTGAGTTAGTTTATGCACTATCCCAAACTCTCACACATGGAAGTAGCAAAGAAGCCCCTGGTTAGGATTGTTCATGGCAGCAGAGCACTCTACAAAACTAACAACTTATTGTGACTCAGATTGGGGAACATGTTTAGAAACTAGAAGGTCCGCCACAGGCTACCTAATTAAGTTTGGCGGAGCACTCATTTCCTGGAAGTCTAAGAAGCAAGAGACACTTTCAAGGAGTTCAGCTGAGGCTGAATTCAGGAGCATGGCCACTTGTGTAGCTGAAATAACATGGTTGATAGGGTTATATAAGGAATTAGGAGTGAATGTGGATCTTCCAGTAAATGTGATATGTGACAGCAAAACAACTATTCAAATAGCAGCCAATCCAACATTCCATGCAAGAACAAAGCAAATATTGACTGCCATTTTGTCAGGGAGAAAATTTGACAAGGAATTCTAAAAATTGAGCACATAAGCACCAAGAATCAACTAGCTGACTTACTTGTTGAAGGCTTAGGAAAACACAACACAATCTACTACTCAACCAGCTGGGAATCAAAAATGTATTTCAACCATAAGCTTGAGGGGCAATGTAGACTAGTGAAGGTTAATAACAAGCTAATGGTGTGAGAAGTGTGTTAGAGTGGGATGAAGTAGTTAAGAAGTTTGTTAGGAAGTTAGTTAGAGAAGTTAGGTAGTTACAAGGTCTATAATTAAAGGTTTAACCTCACACCAAATGTATGATACACAAATGAAAAAAGAATTCTTTCTTCATTCCTATCTTCTTTTCTTCTCTCTACATTATCTCATTTCTTCTTCTTCAAGTTATCGTAGTTCTCCATTAATGGAGCTTTCAGAAGAGCACGACTAAGGATGGTTTGCTATGATTGACTAGGTTGTTTAATGTTATTCATGAAGACTGCTAAGATGCCAGATGAGTAGAGGAGGAGTACAATGGTTCCATTGTACATGAACAAGGGTGATAAAAAATACAACAGTTACAGGGGCATCAAGTTGCTAAGCCACACTATGAAGGTTTGGGAGAGAATGGTGGAAGTGAGGGTGAGAAGAAGAGTGTCTATTTTAGGGAATCAATTCGGGTTTATGCCAGGGTGATCAACTACTAAAGTAATTTATCTTGTTCGGAGGCTAGTAAAGAAATATAGGGAAAGAAAAATGGAACTTCATATGGTATTCATTGATCTTGAGAAGGCCTATGACAGAGTTCCGAAGGATGTCTTATGGAGGTGTTTAGAGGCAAAAGGTGTTCCAATAGTGTATATTAAGGTGATGAATGACATGTATGATGGAGCCAAGACTCGGGTAAGGATGGTGATAGGAGACTCTAAGTATTTTCCTATCAAGATGAGACTTCATCAAGGGTTTGTGCTAAGTCCTTTTCTTTTTACCTTAGCCATGGATGAGCTGACACAATCTATTTAGGAGGAGGTTCCTTAGTGTATGCTATTTGCAGATGATGTAGTACTGATTGATGAGATTCGGGATAAAGTTAATGATAGGTTGGAGGTTTGAAGATATACTTTGGAATCCAAAAAGTTCAAATTGAGCAGGACTAAAATAGAATACTTAGCTATTTGCGGATGATATAGTACTGATTGATGAGACTTGGGATAAAGTTAAGGATAGGTTAGAGGTTTAGAAATATACTTTAGAACCCAAAGGATTCAAATTGAGCAGGACTAAAATAGAATATTTGGAGTGCAAATTCAATGTTGTTAGGGATGAAACAGATATCAAAGTGAAGCTTGCCACTCAATTCTATTCCCAAGAGAGAAAACATTAAATATCTTGGGTCCATCATCCAGGATAGTGGTGATATCAATGATGATATCACATATTATATTGGGGCAGCATAAATGAAGTGGAGGCTTGTCTTTGGAGTATTGTGTGATAAGAAGATACCACATAAGCTTAAAGGTAAGTTTTACATAATGGTGGTTTGACCGTCATTGCTATATGGGATGGAGTGCTGGTCAGTCAAAAACTCACATATCCAGAAGGTGCAAGTTGTGGAGATGAGGATGTTAAGATAGATGTGTGGACATACCAAGGGTGATAAGATTAGGAATGAGACCATTCGGAGAAGTTAGGGGTAGCCTCTGTAGTAGACAAGATGGGGGAAGCGAGATTGTGATGGTTTGGGCATGTGCAGGTAAGGAGTGTCAACGCTCTTGTTAAGGGGTCGGAGAGGTTGAATTTAGGAACATGAAAGGGTAGACCGAAAAAATATTGGGGGGAGGTGATTAGACAGGATATGACGCAACTCCATATTACCAAGGACATGACCTTAGATAGAAAGGAGCGGAGGTTGCGTATTAGGGTAGAAGGTTAATAGGTTGGTAGGGGTAGGATGATGTCTAGCCTTTTTTTATAGTAGGTTAGTAGGATTAGTCATGTACTCGTGTCTTTATATCTTGTGGTGTTATTGTCTGTCTTATATTTATTAATTTTATTGTATTTATATATTATCATTTGCTTTCCTCTTTAGTCATTTCACTTTCATATCTAGTATCTTCTGCTTTTGGGGCCTGATATTTTTGAGATGGGTCTTTTAGAAACAACCTCTCTATCTCTATGAGGTAGTAATAAGGTCTGCATACATTTTACCCTTCCCAAATTCCACTTGTGAGATTTCACTGGGTATGTTGTTGTTGTTTGTTATTTCTTTTGGACATAGACATCGTTTCTCCAAACTTATTAACCCGACTTATTATATAATTCAGTATACTTGCATTTAATCTTTGTTTATGTTATTTCTTTTGGTTGTAGACATTACGTGTCAGAACTTACTTGCTTGTCTAATCTCGTACCATGTTAGATACGTTAAGGGTGGGCATAAATATCGAAAAATTAAAAAATTAAATCAAACAAAACTAATTCGATTCTTCGATTTTGGTTCTTTGATTTTTCGATTCGATGTCGATTTCTTTCTCGTAAGTTTGGTTCTCTCTCTATATATAAAAATCATTCATGAAACAAGTCAAAGTAACAATAAATTTGTAATTCATATAATTAACTTAAAATATTATTTTCCAAGAGAAATTCAAACATATTTTTGTCGATTTATGTCATGTAAAGGGATTCGTCTTTGTACTTGTTTTCCTCAAACAATAGTTGGAGGTATAAGTTCTTGACAAAGATAAATGTAATATTTTTAAGCATAAAAAGTGTTCCACGGAGCCACATTATCACTTAATATGATTTTAAATTTTTACGTGTTTTACACTTTGATTTTTGTCCTCGTTTTATTTTTCATTAGTTTACACCAAAAAATTGATTTAAAAACACCAAATACAATCGACCCGAACTTAAAAAAGCTGAACCGAACTAAATTAATTTGGTTTGATATATGGTGCACACTTTTTCAAAATCAAAAATTGAAAAATCGAATCAAAATTTGCTAAAATCAAACTGAAGAACCAAATGCCCATCCCTACCTACAAAGGGAGTAAAACATACTGTAAAGAGATTCTCCATTTTCAAGAAGCAAGATTTTATGTCAAAAGTGGAAGGGCGATGCATATTGTAAACCCAATTAGAGGGTGAATAATGATAAGAATTTTTTTAATCCATACTTGATATTTACATCAATTCATACGACATTATCATAATTTTAGTAATAAGTTAAAATGAAAATATATACTCCCTCTGTCCTAGTTTAATTAAATTTATGAGATAATACACACATATTAAGAAAAATATTCAAAATAAAATTTACACCATAATTTTCATTATTATCCTTTGTAAAATCATAAATATATAGTGTAATTTATCTCCTAGAAAACATAGAAGTTCAATAAATGAATGAACAAATATGAAAAAGAAGCTTCAAACATTCCCCTTCAACTTTGAACAATTAAAATATTTTGAACATTAAAAGAAGTCTCAAAAATTCAATTAATTTGAGACGAAGGAATATTAATTATCTACGATTTGGCGAGAACAAAATATGTAAAGACACGTGTCATGTATTTCTTGTGTTGGATTGTTGGTATAGCATAGACAATGAATTCGAACAAAAAAAGAAAACTTAATTTTTTAAATTAATTTAGAAAAAAAAGAAGTGAAGGTATAATTTTGAAAATTATTTGTCAGGTCCTTATAGTTTCATAAACTATATTAAAGGCAATATAATTTTGTATTTTGGGTAGGGCAATATATCCTTTTAATTATTTGCCGTCATATTTCAGATTTCGTAAGTTGTCACTTGTCACCCATTTCCGGACACCCCCGCATGTATTGCCTATCATTTTCCTTACTCCGATCAGAATTTTAGCTGCCCGACAATTCAAGAACCTTTCAAAATCAATCTCAGGTTTTGCTTTCTTGTAAATACAACTGTTAATTTGCTTTTATACTCTCTTACTGTACATGTTCTTGTTAAAGATTGCACTTTTATGATCTGAGGGTGATTAAACCAACTAAATTTGAATTGGGTTTTGTTCAGAAAGTTGATGGGGTTAATGTTATCTGTTGATTTATAGGCCATATGTTGTAGACGTTAAGAGGGTTGATCGGAAAATCTTGGAATTAGGGATTCTGGTTTTTCAAACACTGTTTCCCTGTGTGGTTGATCCCCAATAGGGAAAGGGATCGACATGATTTTGAGAATATCTTTATGTTAATAATGACTAGAAGTTCTACATTTTCTCGGAAACTCAATTAAAATTTATGTGTGTTTGCTATGAAGAAAATGTTATCCAAGGAAAATGATTTTTTAGAAAATATTTTTTTGGAAAATAAGTTTGTTTTTTAACTTATTTTCTAGTGTTTGGCAAGTAAGCAAAAAAATATTATCTCAAGAATAATTAAATGTTATCTAGCAAAATATTATAGAGGTGTGGGGGGATGGGGAGTGGAGGTTCAAGGGTGGCGGGAGGTGGGATGGTCAAGGGGTGAGGGTTGGGTAGTGGGTGGGGAGGAGATAATAAACTTGGAACATCACTCATGCAACTTGTTTTCCTACTTTCATTAGGAATCATTTTTCTCATTTTAAGGATTTGGTTTTCCTACAGAAATGTTTTCCAAACATTTTGATCAACCAAATGTATGAAAATTAGATTTCTGGAAATCATTTCCTCCATATTGAACACACCCTTTATTTTATCGAGGGCAGAGATGAAATAGGTAGAGTTGCTCTCTGGATTACTGATAGGTAATGGGTTTGAGGCGTGAACAAAGTCTCTTTGTTTAAAATGTATATGTTCAACCCCACCCTCTGCACTCTGGTCAGCTTAGCACTTTGTGCATGGGGAAGCTCTTTTGCTATGGGCGGGTGTGTGGAAATAATAGGAGTTGTTATGCACCAGGGAAGCCTTTCCACTATGAATTTGACTGTGATCTAGTCATTTAGATTGAAACTCATTATGGTATCAAAGCCACAGTATAGAGAGTAGCTCAATGTTCAGATTTGAGAAGAAGTAATTGAAGCTTGAAGCTCATCCAACTATGGGAGATTTTGCAACTATGGAAGTCAAGAGGCTCTTTTGGGAAGATTTGGATGGAGTAGTGAGAGGCATACCAGGGACGGAAAAACTTTTCATTGGGGGAGACTTTAATGGGCATATTGGGGCTACCACTAGCAGGGTTGAAGATGTCCATGGAGGTTTTGGTTTCGGGGAAAGAAATGGGGGTGAGATGTCTCTCTTGGATTTTGCCAAAGCTTTTGAGTTAGTTATTGCTAACTCATGTTTCCAGAAGAGAGAAAATCACTTGATAACCTTTCAGAGTACGGTAGCTAAAACTCAAATTGATTACCTACTTCTTCGGAAGGGTGATAGAAGCCTTTGTAAGAACTGCAAAGTTATTCCGAGTGAAAATATTTCCACTCAACATAGGCTTCTAGTGATGGATTTAGAGATTAAGAGTGAAAAGAAGAGGAAAGGTGTCTACGCCCAACCAAGGATTAGATGGGGAGGCCCGACTCCTGCCCTGTCTCGTGAGATGGAAGAAAAATTGAGAAACTTAAAGGCTTGGAGTAGTGGTGGAAGTGTGAATAATATGTGGGACACTACTGCTGGTTGCATTAGAAAGGTAGCTACCGAGGTTCTAGGGGTTTCGAGAGGGACCTTCGGTGGACGTCAGGGCGATTGGTGGTGGAATGACGAAGTTAAAGGCAAAGTGAAAGCTAAGAAGGTGGCCTATACGAAGTAGTTGGAGTGTAGGGATGAGGATGAAAAGCAAATGCTTAAGGAGATCTATAAGACGACTAAGTCAGAAGCAAAAATGGCGGTGACGAATGCTAAAACAGCAGCGTTTGAGCACCTATATGAGGAGCTTAGTGATAAAGGTGCAGACAAGAGAATGTATAGGCTGGCTAAAGAGAGAGAAAGGAAAGCTCGCGACTTGGACCAAGTGAAGTGCATCAAGGATGAGGAGGGTGAGGTGTTGGTGGAGGAGACTTCCATTAAACTAAGGTGGCAAGCCTACTTTCATAAACTCTTAAACAAAAAAAGAGATAGAGATATTGAGCTGGGTAAGTTGGCAAATTCCGAAAGGCATCGAGATTTTGGTTACTGTAGGCGGTTCAGAGTTGAGGAGGTTAGAAGGGCTATTAGTAGGATGAAGAGAGGGAGGGCGATCGGACCTGATGAGATTCCGAAAGAATTTTAGAAGAACATGGTCAAGGATGGCATAGAGTGGCTGACTAGACTGTTCAATGCTATTATGAAGACTGCCAAGATGCCGGATGAATGGAGGAGGAGTACAATGGTTCCACTGTACAAGAACAAGGGTGATATTCAAAACTGTAATAATTACAGGGGTATCAAGTTGTTAAGTCACACTATGAAGGTATGGGAGAGAGTGGTGGAGATGAGGGTGAGAAAAGTAGTGTCTATTACAGAGAATCAGTTTGGATTCATGCCAGGGCGGTCGACTACTGAAGCAATTCACCTTGTTCGAAGATTAGTGGAGAAGTATAGGGAAAGGAAGAAGGACCTTCATATGGTGTTCGTCGATCTCGAGAAGGCCTACAACAAAGTCCCAGGGATGTCCTATGGAGGTGTTTAGAGGTGAAAAGTGTCCCAATGGCATATATTAGGGTGATAAAGGACGTGTACGACGGAGCCAAAACTCGGGTGAGAACGGTGGGAGGAGACTCAGAATATTTTCCTGTTGAGATGGGACTTCATCAAGGATCTGTGTTGAGCCCTTTTCTGTTTGCTTTGGTGATGGATGAGCTAACGAGATATATCCAGGAGGAGGTTCCATGGTGTATGCTATTTGCAGATGACATAGTACTAATTGATGAGACCCGGACCAAAGTTAATGATAGGTTGGAGGGTTGGAGACACGCTTTGGAGTCCAAAGGATTTAAACTGAGCAGGACCAAAAAATAGAATACTTGGAATGCAAATTCAGTGTTGCGAGGGATGAAACAGACATTGATGTGAGACTTGCGGCTCACCCTATCCCCAAGAAGGAAAGCTTTAAGTGTCTGGGGTCCATCATCTAGAGTAGTGGAGATATCGATGATGATGTCACACATCGTATTGGAGCGGCTTGGACAAAATGGAGGCTGGCCTCTGGAGTATTGTGTGATAAGAAGATACCACCTAAACACAAAGGTAAGTTCTACAGAATGGTGGTTAGACCATCTTTGTTGTATGGGGTGGAGTGTTGGCCAATAAAAAATGTACACGTTCAGAAGATGCAGGTCGCAGAAATGAGGATGTTACGATGGATGTGTGGTCACACCAGGAGTGATAAGATTAGGAACGAGGCCATTCAGGAGAAGCTAGAGGTGGCCCCTGTAGCTGACAAGATGAGGGAAGCGAGACTGAGATGGTTCGGACATGTGCAGAGAAGGAGTATCGATGCCCCTGTTAGGAGGTGTGAGAGGCTGGATTTGGGAGCTACACGGAGGGGTAGAGGTAGACTAAAGAAGTATTTGGGGGAAGTGATTAGATAAGGCATGGTGAAACTTGACCTCATCGAGGACGAATTAGAGTAGCAGACTAATAGGGTAGATAGGAAGGAGTTGTTAATTGTCTGCCTTTTATATGTTATTTATCTACCTTTATATGTTAATTGTCCTTCTCTTTCTTGCCTGTTTATCATATCTAGCTTATTCTGCTGATGGGTTTTTGTGACGAGGGTTCCCAGGAAACAACCTCTCAACCTCTATGTGGTAGTGGTAAGGTCTGCGTACATCCTACCCTCCCCAGACCCCACTTGTGGGATTCCACTGGGTATGTTGTTGTTGTTGTTGTTTGTATAGTTGATCACAATCAGCCGCTGTATCTACAGACTTTGGGCACTCTGAGTCCTGTTGATATCTATAAAGCTAACAGGAACAGAAACTCCGCCCTATGGAGCAGATGATGCAAATAAATGTTTTGGTGAAGAACCAGTTAGGTTTCATGGATGTAAGCAATGCAATGGAAACAATGCAATGCTATTTATTATTATGAATCAACAGTACAGTCTTTCCTGAGTTCGAATTCGAGTATAATCTATGCTTCAAATGCGAAAGGATGTTTGGGATGAATTCAAACAGCAGTTTGACTGATCAAATCTAATCAGGATATTGTAGACTGAAATTGGATTTCTGAGACAAAGTACAAGTTCTATTGCTACCAATTACTCAAAGATTTAAGATTATGCAATGAACTATGCCATCTTGTGATTGTGAGGAGTCTAGGCATATCTAGAACACATAGAACAACAATGTTTACTTTGGTTTCATAAGAGTGATATCTTGTTGAAAAGACCTGTATTGAGTATAAATCAGGCATGTGTGTGTGTTGTGCAAGGGGAAAGTCAGAGATGCTTAGGTGTGACTGATATCAATAAGGATCCATTGATGATGTTAGCTGAAAAAGGATGAGTAATTATGCGACTTCAAATATCTTTTTCTATTAGTAGCTCATGTGGGAGATAATATCTCCTCTCCTTGTAACAGAGTTAGTTACTCATTCACAGAGCAATCAACTTCTCTTTCTTCTCTCTATGGTTTCTCTCTGACAAACTTCATCCCCTTGCATGTCTATGAATTCGACTATGATTTAGTCACTAGACTGAATTTAACTATGATGCAAGTCATGTGTAAGTTCTTAAGGTCAGATAATGGGATAGAGTTTTAACTCAAAATGTTCTGAATCATTGATTCAATTTCGAACAAAAGGGTCGGTACTTGCTGATAGGAAAGGAGAGAAAAACAAAGCATTGCCAAGAGCTCCGTCTAGTTGACCATTTACCCTCAACAAAAAGGAGCAGTTGAGAGGACACATAAATATACTTTAAGTAGCTAGAGGATTGAGATTTCAAAGTTCTCTGCCAAATAGATTTCGGGGAGACTGACTCTGTACAACAATAGGATATCTGATAAATAGGTGGCCAACAACAGTCATGAAGGGTAGGGCACCTCATGAGCTAATGTTTAGGAAGATACCACAACTGAGACATTTAAGGGTGTTTGGATGCTTGTGCTTTTTCAGCAACTTATCTGGAGGAGAAAAGTTCACTAATGGCAAGTATTTTCGTCTTTACTGAATATTCTAAAACTCAAGATGAATACAAGTTTTGTGATTTGGAGACAAGGGGGTTCGCGATGAGTAAAAATGCTCTTATCTGGGCGTATATATGTCTTTTTCAAGGTTTGAAGAAGAATTAGGTAAAAATTTTACCCCGACCAATGCACTAGATCCGATCATGGAGAGTCCTGACACAGTCTTGAATCATACTTTGCAGCCAAATGCAGATACAAGTTCACAGGTAGATATGCCTAAATAAGTTTTCATTGCTGAAATTGACATTGGAACGCCTGTTGCACAGGCTTCTGATGAAGTGCAAATGGGGCCAGATGTTACACAAACTAGTGAAGTTGTTGCAGAACTCAGAGAAGCATAGCAAAAGTTGTCCCTATCCAATGTCCAATTATGTTTCCTATGGGAGGTTATATGCTTGTTCCCAGCTTATGTAGGGGCCTTCCCTGCACATACTGAGCCCAAAATATTTCAAGAAGCTGCTCAAGACAGTATGGTGGTAGATGACATAAAGCAAGAAATTGATGCACTTGAGAATAACCAGACCTGAAAAATAGTAACTTTGCCAGCGGGGAAGTAGCCGATTGAAGCTACATGGGTTTATAAAATAAAATAAGACCAATGGTGATGTGGACAGATTCAAGGAAGGTTGGTGGCTAATGGGTATAATCAACAAGAAGAACTGGAGTAAGATCAGACATTTTCTTAGGTGGCCAAGATGGTCACTGGCAGGACTATTATCAGTTCAGTAACCTCAAGAAATTGGCCTTTGGCTTATATGGATTCGAGTAATGCTTTTAACGTGAGTGATCTTTATAAATTAGGTCTTTATGGATCTGCCTCAATGGTTCCATAGCCTGGGGAATATAATGTGTGCAGGTTGCTCAATCTCTTTATAGGTTAAAGCAAGCGTCTACACAATGGAACGTTAAGCTAACAAATGCCATATTGAATGATGGATACTAAAGTGCTCATGATCATTCATTGTTCATCAGGAGAAAGTGAGTGGAATAGTCATAATCCTAGTCTATGTGGATGATTTACTAATCACCGGAAATGACCTGGCACTTGTAGAAGAAGCAAAAAACACCCTGTATAGTTAGTTTGAGGTCAAGGACCTGGGAGAATTGTTGAGATCAAAAGAGGGAATCCTGCATAATCAAAGAAAGTATGCCTTAAAACTCATTCAGATATAGGGTTGAGTTGTGCTTAACCTGCTATCACACCTTTAGAGGCTATTCACAAGCTTACTACCATGGATTATGTCAAGTATACCAGAAAAAAGGGAATACAAAACTATAAGGAAAAGACATCACTGGTTATCAAAGGATGATAGAAAGCTGCTGTATTTGACAATTACCAGGCCTGACAGAAGCTTTGCACTGCAAGTGTTGAGTCAGTTTATGCAGAAGAAATCACAGCTGAGATCAGCAATGAGGATAATCAAATTTAACAAAAGTTCACCAGGTCAGGGAGTTTTCTTCAAGAAAGAAACCACTAATCAGTTGTCTGCCTTACGTGATTCAGATTGGCAACTTGCCTTAACACAAGAAGGTCAGTCACAAGCTATGTGATCAAATTGGGAGACTATCATATCTTGGAAATTTAAAAAACAAAACACAGTGAGCAGAAGTTTAGCTGAAGCAGGCTATAGAAGCATGGCGTTTGTTTACTACTGAGCTTACTTAGTTGGCAGGACAACTACAAGATTTAGATGTGAAGATATTGACATAAGTGAAGTTGCACTGTGATAATAAGACACCCATATGGATGAGATGCAATCCAATATTCCATGGAGAACAAAGCACGTTGAGATATATTATTACTTTGTGTGAGAAAAGGTTAAAAAAGAGGATCTGATGGAACTACAACACCTGTCAACAAAGGAGCAGTTGGCAGACTTACCAAAATGTTAGGAGTGGCTTAACATCAAAGTCTACATAAAAGCTTGGAGTTTTGGACATTTACCCTTTTCCCCACTCGAGGGGGAATGTGGTAATAATAGGATTAGTTATGGATTAAAAGGAAGTAGCTATGTAACCTCTTTTTTTTTCTTTTGTGTTGCTCATGTGGGAGGTAACTATCTCTTCTTGTTTGTAACAGAGTTAGTTGCACATCCACAGAGCAATGAACTTTCTCCTCTCTAATGACTGCTCTGTTGTTGCACATCCACAGAGCAATGAACTTTTTCCTCTAACTGCTCTGTTGTTGCACGTCCACAGAGCAATCAACTTTTTCCTTCTCTCATATGACTCCTCTCTTACCTGCTTCATCCCTTTTAATGTCTATGAATTTGATTGTTATCTAGTCATTTAGAATGAAATTTGTTAGGGGGAAACGAAAGGAAGTTGTGGGGTGGTATTATTTTCATTCTCTGTCCCATTTCTCCTTTTTCTGCATAATGAAGTGGTGCAGACAAAGAGATCTCCTTAGTTTTTGTTTGTCCAACTTGAAGTTCTCTAACTTTCTCTTTATAAGGAAAAAAGTAGTGTAAATTTGTGAGGAATTTCAGAAATTGAATCCATGACAAAGATTTCAATTTTCTTTTCTGGATGCTGAAAGGTTGAATTTGATCTTTGTGCAGATATTACCCAACTGAAGTTGATGAATGGACACTGATTTGGATAGAGATTTAATAAGTGATTTGCCTCAAAGTATCATAGAAAGCATCCTCATAAGAGTTCCATTACTTGACGCTGTAAGGACAAGCATATTGTCAAGAAAATGGAGATACAAGTGGGCAACCATTACACAACTTGTTTTTAATGACACATGTCTGACTCCTTGCCATGATAAATCAATTATCAGTTGCAATCTTGTAAATTTCATTACCCGTTGCCTGTTTCTTCATGATGGACCAATCCACAAATTTGAGTTGAATACTTCCTACTCGCCAACTTCTCCTGATTTAGATCAATGGCTACTTTTCCTTTCTCGTAAAGATATCAAAGAGTTGATTATTGATATAGGAGAAGATGACTGGTTTAGAGCACCTTCTTGTGTGTTCTTTTGTCCTAAGCTGACTCATTTGGTGCTTGTTCGATGTGAATTAAACCCCCCTCCAAATTTTAAAGGCTTCTTGTGTTTGAAGCACCTTAGTCTGCAGCAAGTTATCATTCCTCCACATGATATTGAAGTCCTGATCTCCAGTTGCCCTCTTCTTGAAAGCTTGACATTATCATATTTTGACAGTTTGGAGCTTACTATTCGAGCTCCAAATCTTAAATACTTGAATTTGGAGGGTGAATTTAAGGATATACGCCTTGAGAATACTCCACATCTGATTGGTATTTCAGTTGCTATGTATATGACTGATGATATAGCTGAGCACTTTGAACAAAGCTCAGGTTGCAATTTTGACAAGTTTCTTGGTGGTGTTCCTTGCCTTGAGAGGCTTATTGGCCATATTTACTTCACTAAAGTAAGGTCTCTTTCTCAATTTCCAATAATGGGAACATAAAATACTTCTCATGCATCTTTTCCCGGAAATGTTTTATCTATAGATCAAATATTTCAACTCTTATACCTTTCTCCTACCCTTCCTCTCTGTCTCTCTCTCGTTGTGCAGTATTTGAGTATAGGTAATGAGGAAGGAAGCTTTCCCGTTATGTATCAAAATCTGAAGTTCATTGAACTGTACCAAGTTAGCTTTGAAGACATGAAAGAGTTATTAGTTGTGCTTCGCTTGATCGTGAGCTCTCCTAATCTAGAGGAGCTTCAAATATCAGTAAGTATAAGTGAAAATGCTTGATTTCTTATTCTAAACTATATAGATTTTCTCAAAATGGTTCTGTTTTTGCACCTTGTCTTTGTCAGAGTTCTTCAATTACAACTACCACTGATATATATGATCTGGAATTTTGGGAGAAAGACTGGCCTGGTGACTGCACTTTTGGTAAACTGAAGATTGTACAAATGACTGATTTCTCCGGTCTGCCACATGAAATCGCGTTTATCAAATTCTTACTTGGACATTCACCTGTTCTTGAACAAATGATTGTTGCTCCTACTATATATGTCACGGATAAAGTGGTGAAAATGTTGATCGACTTGTTAACTTTTCGACGGGCTTCTCCTCAAGCTACTGTTAAATTTGTTCAAGAGCCATTGTAGCATTCATGTATAAGATGTATTGGTCTTTCCCCTTTGTTGCTTCATTCCTTAGTTTAGTGGTGGCACTATAATGAAAGAAAATTGATCTGGAAATTCTTTACCAGAAACAATCACTACATCTTTTGATTTTTTTTTTTAAAAAAATGTAATACAATGCATGGTCAGAAAAGATTTTTGTATTTGATTTATATATCATATCATCATGTATTATTAAAAGTTGAAAGATTCTAACTTCAAAAAGTACACTTATTTTTTCCCTATTAATGTGCTAAGAAAGAAAAATAAAACTCAAAAGTCACTATTTAAATACTCTTAATTATGTAATTGTTTTTTTCTGTATGGTTAAATCTTCAAGACTTTCACCCATCTTGATATAACAATAATTATGTTCATCTTTTTTGATCTTAAGAATTAGCAAAATTGGTGGCCAAATCAAAGGTTGATTGACGTCAATTTGTCAATGATTTTATGTTTGCAGATAGAGGTTCTTTCAATTTCAACTCATTTCCTTTTATTATTGGAATTTTTGTATGTCTTAGTTGCACATTTTAATTTCTATATACTTATTTTGAAGTTTGAGGTGTATTTAATAATAATAATAATATATATATAATTATTAATAAGTAAAGCTTACCTTTGACAAGTCTAGGTATGAATATGATACACTCATATCATATATTTGTTCTTATAACAACACCAATATACCCAATAAGTGGTGATCCGGAGAAGATATAGTATACACGGATTTTATCACTATTTCATGGAGTTAGAGAGGGACCATTTTAATGTTTGTCCGTAAAATTATAGAACTTTTTACATATTGTGTGAGCCTAACAAAATTTAATTAATGTCAATTTTCAAGTTTATATGATATCGAGTCATCTGCACATCGATAATTAACCCATCAAATAATCTACTTATAATGACTTATGAAACGACTTGACTATTAATTCTCCAAATGAACTTGTAATTTTTGTAGTAATATTTTCTATTATGTATTATAATTGGTGTTTCATAGAAAATGTGTGTATATATCGTTTGAATAAGTTAACACAAATTAATATGGGACACACGGAGGGAAGGTCTGATATTTTGACATTCCTGGTGGTGAAAGAAAATGTTAATATACAAATATATTATTGTGATTATATTGCATGGATAATAATTTGCTGGATTGTCTTACTTATTGTTAGATTTGCATATCCTATGAATTTGCCTAATCAAAGGAACAAGTTTGCAGACGTGTTTTAGTAGAGCAGAAATAAACGAGAACGCAGTGTTTTTACGTGGAAACGCCCAGCTCACAAAAAGTGAAAAACCACGACCTGTACCTCTCCAACTTCACTAAATCAATATGAGCCTCCAACAAACGATTACAAATCCTAGTAATCTAAGACTTCAACACAACTTCACCAACTTCCTAACTACACATAAACCTCCCGGGGCTTATGTTCCCAACGTCTTCGAGTTGCCCCCAACTTGAAGACTAACTACTGAGATAACATACAGACTCCACAACCAAAGAACAATTTCCTAAATGATGACTCAATAAAGAACCAAACCCACTAACTGTTTCCTGACTCTAGACTTTATTGACTTTTTTTTCTCTCTTTTCGTCTGAGTGCTTTCTGAGACTTAAGAGCTTCTTTTTATTGTTATCTTCTTGAGTTCTACTTGCAGTTAGACTCTCTTAATATCACTTTGTGGAAGACTCCTTTTTCAGCTTGAACTCTTCTTGCTTTATTAGAGTTTTATACCTTCTTGAACTCCTTCTTGCTTTATTAGAGTTCACCTTCTTGAACTCCTTCACTCCAACTCTTCCTTCACCTTTGACTGTTGAACCATCTTCCTGCTTTTGTGATTTCGACCTTATTTCCAGAAACTTTATCCTTTCCGCTTCTTGTGGTATCGTGTCTTCTTTCTCTCTGAGACAGTGCCCTGAAGAACCTGATAAGTAAACATGTTTCATTGTCCTTTGTCCATCATCAAAACTATGTTTAACCCAACACTTATCATCCCAGAAATTGCATATAAGATATAGTCTATAATGTGTGTGTGGTTTTAAGTTTTAACCAAGTAAAATTTGTTTTCAATAATATCATTTGGGGCCGTTGGTTTCACAAATTATTTAGGCATAATACATAAACTAACTCTTTAACTTGGCTTCAAATCATAAGTTAAACCTTCAATTTTCAAAATGCACAAATATGCACTCCAACTAACCCATTCTTAATCTTTTAAATATGCCAATCCTAGCTGGCAAAACGAGTTAATCACACAAAATTTAAGCGCGTGAGCTCTTTTTTTTTTTTAGGTCCAAAATGGTTTTAAAAAAAAGAGGTTGAAATGATTATTTTACCCTATATATATATATATATATATATATATATATATATATATATATATATATATATATATATATATATATATATATATATATATATATATCTCCTTATATTTCAATTGAAAATACCATTCTTCTTCTTCTTTCTGTCACTAATCTTTAAGAAATTTTTTCTAGTTTTTGACATGAAAATATTTCATAATTTGAAATATTTTTTTTAAAAATAAATATTTAAATTCTTTTTTGAGAGGTGGGGGGAGAGTAAGGGTAGGGGGTTGGGGGTGGGGTGAAGTAAAAAATTGAAATTTTCGAAATTTGAATTTTATGTAAATTTTATTTTATTTTTTTTGTATTAGGGTGGGGTGGGGCTAGGGCTAGGGGGGGGGGGGGGGGAGGGGGGAGGCTGGGGGCACAAGGTGGAATGAAAAGTTGGAGGTGGAGTAAAAATTAAAAATTTACAAAAATTTGAATTTTTTGTAAAATAAATTTATTTTGGCCAATCACAAATGTTTCTTTTACTTTTTTTTTAAAATTATAAATAGGTGGGATAATTTTAAGGGGAGTTTTCAAAAATACCAAGTTTTTGGATAAAAATTACATGCCCCTACCGAATCATTGAAAAATACCATATAAAATACCAACTTTATTTACAAATTTAGGAGAGAGAGTGTTTTGAGTGTGATTATTGTGGTGTGTGGTATGATATAATAGTGTTGGAAAATGAAAAAGAGTGTGTTTTTTTTGGTATTTTGATAAATAAATTTTAAAGTGTAATTTTGGGGGTGAAAGTTGTTATTTGTGTAAAAATTTCTAATTTTTTAATGATGTGACATTGCTGGATTGAGCATAAATTACACGTCATCGAGTTTGCGTTTCACGCATTGAGTTGTTTAAATGAATAAGAATGAGTTAGTTAAAATGCTTGTTTGTGATTTGAAGTCAAAGTTAAAATGCTAATTTATGTATTATGCCAATTATTTATGCATGAATTTATGTCAGGGTAGATTGTTAATAGTATACCATTTCTTACGGCTCCAACATGATCTTCATAGCAAGGAATCAAAAGATGGGACGAAGCTTGGACTTTATATCATAACTTTTGCACATTATATACTTGATCCATGAATTTATCTTAGGTAAATACGCACATTATTCTAATATTTGAAATTATGTGCAAAACAAGTGTTAATTAACCAATTTTAATGATAAAAATTTGTGTAAATAGGATAGGTCACATCATAAACCACATCTCCATACTCGATAGATTTGGAAATCCTGCTGCAAGTGTTTGAAGAGCTATTTGGATATGTATAGCTTAGGTTGAGGAACGGGAGCTTTAGAGTAACCGGAAAAATTGTTGTCATGTGATTAGGAGGTCACAATTTAAGACTTGAAAATTGCTTTTGGTTGAAATGCAAGGTAAGATCGCGTAAAATAAACCTTTGTGGTTAAGCCGTTCTAGTTCATTGATAGTTTGTTTCAAATGATGAGTTTTCAACTAGATTATGCATATCATTTTTGTCTCTAAACTGATCAATTAGCAAGGAAACTCTGTTCTATTTATATATGTATATAAACAAGTAATAAACATTTTCACTCAAACATAACAAGAACCAAAAATAGGACAACTCTCAGCCTTAAAAGTTTACAAGTTATCCTTCACAGTCTAGGATGTATAATATACTATTTGCAGTTTATGTATGACCTTATACACAAAGATTAATATGACAAGAGTCTTTTTTTTTAAATAATTTTTTGGATGACCGTAGTGTCTGGCCTAACTTTCCCACACCTTGACTAATTCCATAGGATACTTGCCATTGCCACCAGCAACAGTGACACAGGTTCTTATCTTCGAGACTTTGGCACTTAATTTAATTATCATCTTGGACCAGATAGTTCCATTGCTTGTACAAGCAATGAAGAATCATCAGTGAGATCAGAGTATCTTTCTGAAGAGGAAAATTCATTGACCCTGCTGCATCTTGTTGGTTCTGCTCTTTGAGATGCTTCCCATTTCTCTGCTAGTCCATCCCCTTCAAGCATTCTTACAACTTCTGACATTTTTGGTCTATGACTTGGTTGATACAGAGTGCACAATAATGCTACTTGTACCATTTCCTCTAGCTCGATCCTATCGTACTCGTTTTTCATGTCTTTGTCCACCAACATGTCTAGCTTTTTCTCTTGTTGAATCTTTCTTACCTGCAAGAGAAAAAACACAAAGAATGGATCCAGGATTTAAAGATGGTCGTTCGTTGCATCTCTATATACCTTATAGAGTCCATATTTTAGATAGTGTGAATGCGCACGCGCCTACTAATAATCTACTATGCTTTGGTCCATATTGTTCACACCTTACATATTTGCATTAACAACACTCTTAGTGTACTCTCACAAATGGGGTTTGGGTAAAGATGTAGAGAGGTTGTTTTCGACAATTGTAGGGATTTGTTGTACTTACCCAATCAAGCATGGCACCTTTCTGGTTTGCTGCTTTACTGAATTCCAGAGCTCTTTGTCCAGTGATCAATTCTAGCAAGAGAATACCAAAACCAAAAACGTCTGTCTTATCAGAGGATTGTCCTGTGGAAAGATACTCTGGAGCTATATGTCCAACAGTTCCTCTAACCGCGGTTGTTACATGTGAATCATGATGATCCAAAAGCTTTGCCAACCCGAAATCTCCTACGACAGCTTCACAGTAATCATCAAGCAGTATATTTGCCGCTTTCACATCCCTGTGAATGATCTTTGGATCACATTGTTCATGCAGGTACAATAAGCCCCTTGCAGCTCCCAAAGCTATTCTTTTTCTTGTACCCCAATCCAAGGTTGGTTTGGCTGCACGAAAATGACACATGTGAGGAGCATATATAAAGAAAATAGACGTACTTCTCATAGTAGTTGTATAATACGAGTATTTTTTCACAGATTCATTTACTTGGATGAAACTTGTTTAAACACGGAAGTCTAAAGGATGCACTATGATTAACAGGACCGAATTAAAAGATTGTCTAAAGAGCAGAAATTTTTGGATATGTTTACCTTTGAGACGCGAAGCTACACTTCCATTAGACATGTAAGGGTACACCAGCAACCTTTCAGTTGGTGTCATACAAAATCCATACAACCTTAGGAGATGGCGATGCACTGCCAGGCTGATCAACGCGACTTCAGTCTGAAATTGCTGATTGCCTCCAACTGCATTTCCATCTTTGAGCCTTTTCACAGCTACAATAATCCCGTCACTAAGACAACCTTTATAAACATTACCATAACCACCTTTCCCTAGTATGTTCTTGCTGCTGAAGTTGTTTGTAGCAGACTGAAGTTCCTTGAATTGGAACCTCCTTAAATTTCCTAAGCACACTTCTTCAATATGTTGTTCTGCAATTTAAGAACAACTAAGTTTATAAAAGAATCGATGAGCTAGAACTACACATTACCGTAACTTCAAATTGTTCTGATATAGCAATACTCACCATTACTGTCAAAGAAAATCTGCTTATTGTGCTTTTGTCTCCACCACAGAAAGAATCCAAACCCAACAATTAGTAGGCAGATGCAACCTAGACTTGTTCCAAAGGCTAAGACAACTTTGTGAGTCTTTGGTTTTCCAGAAGGCTGAACATCTGAGATAACACAGAATACTTCATAAATCTGTATGACTAGTAAAATACCACGATCACTATATAGACCGACAATAGCATATCCACTGTAATTCCACAATTAAGGTCTAGGGAGGGTGGCGTATATGTAGCCTTAAACCCATCCTATGCTGCTCAGACTCTCAAATATTGTTGCTGCACCTATGTCGGATTCTCCAAAATGCACTACTTTTGGATTATCCAACACGCATTTGTAGACATTTGTGAAGAGACGAACAACTTATATATAACCCCTACCTTTGTGAAGGTAGAGAAGCTGTTTCCGAAAACTATGTAC
The DNA here is from genome assembly GCA_029948455.1 of Solanum rostratum. Classification (NCBI taxonomy): domain Eukaryota; kingdom Viridiplantae; phylum Streptophyta; class Magnoliopsida; order Solanales; family Solanaceae; genus Solanum; species Solanum rostratum. The sequence continues at coordinate 59,512,831 of CM057053.1, forward strand.
TTATTTATCATTTGGCTGTTACAATAAGGTTAGTTCTTACTCTGTGGATTGTTTAAAGAGGATGAGAGGGGTATTGGTGTTGTTCCATTGCACTCCTGCTCTTTTCCAGTTGCACATATCATTGAATTTCCCAAAATGCTATGTGTCAACAAGGTAAAAGAGACAAATAAATACAAAAATATCTAGTTTTATTTACTGATATTAAGGAAAAGGTGAAACACAGATAACTCTTCAAGATGCTTACTTGAATGTTTTGGCAAGAATCTTTGGTACAGGACCACTGAGATTGTTGAAAGATAAGTCCCTGAACATGCAAAACACAACCCCATAATACATATATGTCCAAGTGAAATACAATCAAACCTCTCTATAATTGTGTCATTTGTCTGGATATGTTTTAGCAGCTATGGCAAAATGTTGTCATAAAAGATGAAAATTGGTTTAAGAAAACTTAGCTGTTATAGTGAAATGTTGTTTTAAAAGATGCTTGCTCTAGAGAGGTCTGACTGTATTAGAAAATATGAGTACCTCACAGAAAATGTTCTTAGAAAATTACATAAGTGACAGCTGAGTCATATCGGCCAAGTCCACAGGAACAACTCCAGTTAGACTGTTGTTGTTTAATCTCCTATGATCATCAAAATTTAACAACAGAAAATCATCAAGTAACTAATCCAAAAACTTGTTTCTTTCAGAACTTAGAATTCTCTTTGCTTACAAGTAGTGGAGGCTTTTCAGCTGAGCTAAAGAGGAAGGGATTTCACCGGTTAACTTGTTATCAGAAAGATCAATTGTCTTAAGTTTTTGAAGCATTCCAAGCTCCAAAGGAATTGGTCCTGATACATTATTGCTCTGTAGAAGTCTGTAAAAACAGGACACTCATATTAACATCTAAGAATAAGAATCGAAATTCAGATGTTTTGATATTTTATTTAGGCGTAATACATAAATATGTCCTTCAACTTAGCCTCAATTGACATCTATGTACTCTAACTTTGGGCGTGCACAAGTAAACATTTAAGCTTGTATAAAGTTGAATAAAAAGACACATGTGTCCTACGTGGCATCATACAACTCTATACAAGTTTAAGTGTCTACTTGTATACATCAAAATTGAAGGGCGTAGATGATAAATAAGACCAAGTTAAAAGGCACATTTCTGTATAACGTCTTTTTATTTACTTTGGTTAAGTAAGTACTCACATAATCTCAAGGTGTGTCAAGTTGTGGATATATGGTGATATTTTGCCAGACAAACTCTGGCTAGGGCATGCCCTGCAGAATCATCAATTCAACTATTTTCAAAAATCTTGTTAGGAATAGTGTTTTTTTGTAAAAAAAGAATTTGTTAAGTTAAAATTGTTTTACTTACAAGCCAGTGACAAATTTATCACTTGAACAAGTCACCATATTCCAGCTACAAGGATCAACAGCATCTCCATCCCAGTTTAAAACATTATGAGGATCATCTAAATTCTTCTTTATCTCCATTAAGGCTTGCACTGCCAAAGTAAAAGAAAACATATTCTTGAGCTTTTTATTACAAAAGTCCCAACAACATATCCAATATAATTCCTAGGGCTCGAAGAGATAAAATATACACAGATCTTACTATTAACTCATAAAGACAAAAAAGTTGTTTCTGATAGACCCTCGGCTTAAAAGAAAAAGCATTTCAAAGCAATTTGAAAAAGAAATACTGAAATGAAGCACAAAAGCCTAATATTTCATCAGAACTAACCTTCATAATTGACACCAGCTGGAGTAAGCATAGCATGAGCATAATAAGCCAAGAAGTTGTATAAGTACAAATAACCAAAAATAGCCTTCATTGTTCTAGCTTTTACTGATTCAAGAACTCCAAGAAAAGGACTACCCACAAGCCATAATGAGATTTTTCATATACATATATATATATACATACATATAAAAAAGAAAAAACTTCTTAAAGAAAATTTGGTTTGGTTATGGATTTCAACCAAGTCTACACTGCACTACAACAAACACATTAACATCTCTAGTACAATTTTCTCATATGTTACTGCTTCATACAAAGAATTGTGTCAGAGGGTCATAGTAGTTAAAAGTTAGAGCCAAATAACATGCATGACACTTTTGTTTAGCAAAGTAAAGCAAAGAATATAGTAATATATAAGAAAAGAAAAAAAGGAAAAGGAAAAGGAAAAGCATGAAAATTTTGAACTATCCCATATTCCCAGTCTAGAAAAATTCAAAAGATGGTGGAAAAGAAAAAAAAAGAATTCCTTCAATCATGCATTGTCTAAGAGGAAGATGGACTACACACTATATATGAAAAAATAAATAAATTAAGTTTTACTTTTTCAAGGATTTAAAATGAAAAGGTATTCCAAATTGCTGACTGTTAAAGCACTATAATGTTTATTATAGATGGATTTATTCAGATAACACTTTGTGGTACATGTGGGAGTTGTTTGGGGGGTGGGGTGGAGTGGGGTAAGCTTTTAGATAATAACTTCACCTTAGTTCAATATTCCGAGTTATTAATTATTGTGATTTTTAAATATTTTATATTATTTTTAAAAATATTATTTCTTATTTTATTGTTGTTATTATTTTTTTAAAAAAACTTTATGTTGCTTTTTTTAATTATTGATTACGTCTATTTTTATTATTTTCTTCTTCTTTTGCTTGAGTTTTATGCACTTGAGCTGAGGGTTTTTTACATAAAATTTCTCCACTTTTTTGAAAATCTCCGTATGCTTTTTCTAGGTCTCACTTAGTGAAATTCTATTAAAATATTATTATTTTAAAAAAGGATTAGTAATTTCGGAAATAACCCAAGTTACTTTACTCCAATTCCATGATAAAATTTAGTGATAACAATCTTTCTATCTAATAATAATTGATTTGGCATAAAAATTAAGAAGTAATAAATGATGGGAGTAATTTTATCAAAATCACTTTTATTAATATAAGTTATCTAAATATTGAAAAATAAATATTATTTAATAAAAAAATAGATACGAAATGATAAATCATTTATTAATTTTATAAACTAAACAAGTATTATTAAATATCTTAAAATTGTATAGCAGACAGATAAAAACGAAGAGGAGGTGGGGTGTTGGGTTTTAAAGAATGACTCAACAGTATTATGAACATGCATATTGGGGTTGCTTTAATCTGCTGAGTTTCCTTGTGAATTTTGTAATCTGCAAAATTGGGTTATTAAGAATTTTTTTTTTAAAAAAATCATGAATTTATGTGCAAACATATAAATTAATTAGTTGATATTTTGCATAAATCCATAAGACAGTATCTTGTCTGGACAATCTAATTGTGAAGTCATATGTACAACAGTCTCCCATACCTATTCACGCCTAAGGCTAACTTTGGACTTTCCATTACTTTTTCTTATTCTAAAGTTATACTATTCTTGTTTAGAAAACAAAAATAGTATTTTTGTGGATTTTAATTGAATCGGTGGGAAAAAAATAATAATATTATTTTCATAAGAAAAAAATTTAAAACTTATTAATATTTCAATAAAAATCTATTTTACATTAGGCAAATAAATCTGATGAATTTTGAGTGAAAAATTATAATTTATATCACAAATTTTTATTGATTCGCAATGAAAAAGATCTATATTTCTAATTATGACAGTAGATAGGAACCTTTGACAAACCTTTATATAGAGGGAAATCAATAGCGTATCTTCACATTTAATGTCTATTAATTGAAAAAATAGATAGGTTTAAACTTTTTAAAATATCATTATTTTGTAAGTTCTATATTTAAATTATTAGGTATTTAAACCTCTTGTGCAATCATTAAACGTGTATTTTTAAGCAAATATATAACTTTCACCCCATAAATTACACTTTAAAATTTATTTATCAAAATACCAAAAATAACACACTCTTTTTCATTTTCCAACACTATTATATCACACCACACACCATAATAATCACACTTAAAACACTCTCTCTCCTAAATTTGTAAATAAAGTTGGTATTTTATATGGTATTTTTCAATGAATTCGGTAGGGCATGTAATTTTTATCCCCAAACTTGTTATTTTTAAAAACTGTCCATCATAAACTCGTATCAAAATACTTCAGAAGAATATGTCATGATAAGTAAACATTATGCTCTAAAGGTTCTCCAAAGAGTTCCAAATGATAGTATCCTTAAAAAAAGAATTTGAGAAAATTAGGTTAAAATTAAGTAAAACTATCATTGTTTTGTAAATTTCATGTCTAGCTAAATTATTGGATATTCTCATAAGCTAGTCCAACTAACATGAACTCTTGTGCACATGGAGTCATTTTTATCATGTGCTTCTCAATAAGTTATCTAAAATATTGTCATATATTCATTCATTCGATTGAAGGCGGGGTGAAGATTAATCTAAAGAAAGTTATAGCTAAGGTAGTAAGAAAATCATATCCAATAAATGATTGATATATAAGTGTCTAGAAGCAGGCAGCTATGGTTGACATGTCTGCTTTAGTAGATTAATTGACGTGTCTGTTTCAACTATTTGATTTTATTATGCCTTTTTTATTAATTATTTCTTCAGCAACATCAATTATGAATTTACAATATTTTCGCTTAAGCAGGAAACATGCCAATTGATGTGTCTACTTTAGCTATCTGATTTTACTATTTCTATTAACTATTTCTTCAGTTGTTTTAACTATGAATTATAATATTACCCCTGCTAAATTATTTTCTTTGAAAGGTAGTTGCTGATTGATGTGCCTCTTCAACTGCTTGATTTGACTATGTCGTATTTATCAATTATTTCTTCAGCTGCTTTAGCTATAAATTTACAATATTATCCGTAGTAATTTACTTTTCGTAAAAGCAACTGAGTGAATGACGTGTCTGCTTCAGCTACTTGATTTTACAATATTTTTCCTAATAAATAATTTTTTCAGCTATTTCAGCTATTATCAATTTAAATATTTAAAAAATAAATAACATTTTGATTGACTCTCGAAATTGTATATGTGCAACATAACTTGAAATAAAATAAGTAACATATATTATTTTAAAAAAAAACATAAATTTTTTTATAAGTCGTAATAATTAATAACTTAAAATTATAATATATATGTATATATATATAAAGAATATATTATTGTTACATAAATCGAGATAAAATAACAACATGTATTGGACCCGTGTTGGCACGGGCTCTTGTACTAGTATATATCTATATCTATACTGTTAGCAGAAACGTGAAAAATAAGAAAAAGAAGGAAAGAAGAACAACGATATTTAACATAGTTCAGATAAGAATGATCTTATGTCCACCAGAGAATAACTACTTTTATATTAACAAAGAAAGGGAAGAGATCCCAAATACATCCAAGATAATTTAGCAATTCTCTACTCTTCTAATGTATTTGCTACAAGAGAGAAATCAAATACTTTAGGAGATAAAAAGATAAGTGAGAGGTATTTTACAAATGAACCAAGAATACCTATTTATAGGAGCGAATTCTTCCTCTTGATGTCATTGATGACATCACTTTGTGCCAAAAATGTCAAGAAAGGTGTAACTATAAATTAACTACCATGACTTTTAATACCAACCAAGAAAAGCCTTCCCAACCAAAATTTTACACATTCATTGTAAATCTTGTCAATTTTAACAAATCTCCACCTTGGCAAGATTTCCATTTTGATTTGATCCTACAAAGACCAAACCAATTCTTTCAATCTCCACCTTAATTTGGATTCCGAGCATGCGTATGAACAACTTCGGCCAAAACTTCTAAGCTTACTGGGCAATCTCATTGTAAGAAAAAGAAGAATCAAACCTTTGTTCAACATGCTAGCTCCAACTAGCAATTGTTCTCCCAGAGTTGCATTAGTTGATGCATACTCCCGCCAAGTCCTTGCAATGTGCAAACTTGGAAAGCGGGAGTCTCTTGGTTAACATGTCTGCAACGTTATCGTTGGTGATAAGCTTCTCAATCTTGATAGCTCCCTCTTTAATGACATGTCGAATGAAATGGAATCTAACATCAATATGTTTGGTACGGTCATGGAATCTTTGATTTTTAATCAAATGAATAGCACTTTGACTGTAACATCTTAGAGTTGATTCTAGCTGAACCAAACTCAATTCTGCCACCAAATCTTTCAATCAGATTGCTTCTTTTACTGCCTCTGTTGCTGCCATATATTCTGCCTCTGTTGTAGACAAAGCGACAATCGATTGTAAAATTGATTTCCAACTAACAACACTGCCAACAAGTGTAAAGATGTATCCAGTTGTGGACCTCCTTCTATCGAGCTTTACTGCATAATCAGAATCCACATAACCGACAATTAAAATACCTTTACCTTTTTGAAAGGTTACGCTAACATTAGAAGCTCCTTTGAGATATCTTGATATCCACTTGACAACTTCCTAATGCCTTTTTCTTGAATTGGCCATGTACCTACTTACAATACTTACAGATTGAGCAATATCTAGACGTGTTCAAATCATAGCATACATGATGATATCAATTGCGCTAACATAAGGGATCTTTGACATATGCTCCACCTCATCCTCAGACTAAGGCATTTGTAACTCTGAAAGATTAAAATGAGAAGATAACAATGTACTTACAGGCTTGCTCATGTGCATGTTGAATCTCTCAATAACCTTTTCAATGTACCTCTTTCGAGAAAGATGTACAACATTGTCCTTTTTTGAAATCTCCATTCTAAGAATTTTCTTTGCAACCCCCAAATTCTTCATGTCAAATTCCTTACTCAACAGTTTCTTTAGAATGCTTATCTCTATGATGTTGTTAGTAGCGTTTAAGCATATCATCAACATATAACAATAAATAAATCATAGAGTTACCAGACATCTTTTTATGATACACCAACTGTCAAATGCACTCCTCAAGAATTCATGTGTAGTCATGAATGTACCAAATCTCTTGTACCACTGTCTAGGGGATTGCTTCAAACCATACAAAGACTTATTCAGTTGGCATACATGGTTTTCTTTTCCCTCAGTTAGGAAATGTTCAGGACAATCGATGTAGATTGTCTCTTCTAGATCACCATGTAAGAAAACAATTTTGATATCAAGTTGTTGAAGCTCCGACTCAAATTGTGCACCCAATGCTAGTAGCACGCAAATTGAGCTATGTTTCACGACTGGAGAGAAGACCTCATTATAGTCAAATCCCTCCTTCTAACTAAAATCTTTTGCAACCAATCTCGCCTTGAACTTAGCATCTTCCACTTCTGGAATGCCTTCTTTCTTTCTGTAGACCCATTTGCATCCAATTGTCCCCTTCCCCTTTGGCCTTTCAACTAAGATCCATGTTTTATTTTTGTGAAGAGACTCCATCTCTTCCATCATGGCTAACCTCCATTGTGCAGCATCCTTGCAAGAAGTTGCTTCAAAAATTTGAGTAATATCCAAAAACAAAACGATCCTAGATTCACCATATTTTCCACATCTGACTGTGCAAATCCACTCTTGTGTCTGGGTGGGTCGTCATTTTCACTAACATATTCGTCTTTATGTTTTTGCATTCCTTACTTTCACAAGAGTGATTCATACCGCATTCATAAGTAATCTGGGTCAAGTGAACTGAGTGGTACAGGTATCCCGTCGCTGATATACTCTGCAAATGCAACTACAGACACCTCGTAGTTGTTGCGTATACAGATAACAATTAATTGAAAAAAATTGCATAACAAAGTAATATTTCATCTCATTAAGCATATTTACAGGCTATCAGATCCTTGGTATGCAACGTCTTGAACTAATTCAATAGCAAATGGATGATGTGGACCAAGAAGTTCTCCGGTTGACGGATCTCTATGCGCAGCCAATGTTGTTCAAGCATTCCACCTCAGTTATTTTTCTAGAAATCACTGTCAATCATAAAATTTGGAAACATCACTTCCATTATTTTTAATTCAAGCGTTGTGTTCATATTCCTTGTGCCAACGAACGAATCAGACACACGAATCACCCTATCTTTCAGATCAATAACAGCCAATATCTAATGAAATCGGTCTTCACAGTTTACAGGAATGTAAACATCATCCACTAAATGCCACGGATCGGAAGCGGGAACGAAAAATCCATTTATTACCTTGATGACAAACCTCTCATGTGCAGCTACAACAGAGCCGCGTGCTATGTCTTCTTGTGTACTAATATTAACGTCTGTTGAGCTTGGGTAATACCGTGCATATGCGGCATTTATGTAGTTCTTGAAGAAATAACTGGTTGTTGTGTATCTATAGAGACTATTGAACTGGTGTTTGGATTTCTTACGAAGGTAGTAAAAAATAACATCGATGTGCTGCAATAACACAAAATTTCATGAAAAATATCTAAATGTATTATTGAGATAACAACACTGATGTATAAATATACCAAAAAATACAATCACTGATGCATAAGTGAGTCAGCCTCGTCTATCAAAAATAACATTACATGGATTCAGTCACTAGTGATAAATATGTGATATATATACAATGATTCATTGATGTATCAGTGATGTATAATAAATTGATGTATCAGTAAAATGTATAATTGGTATTGATACAAACAATGCATAGTACGCACTACAAATAACCAAATCACGAGTCAATGTGTTGCTGATTTACAAAACAAATGAAATAATTCTGTAATTTACCTCATCAGTCCAGCATCCACTCCTTGTGACATGTCATAGAACCAATTTTTGTTCCGTGGAAATGCAACAACACAGTCTATTTGAGCAAAACCCAGAGAAGATTTTCTAAATTTTTAGTAATCATCCACTTTATTCCTGGATACATATAGGTAAGGCAGTTAGTTTGGTTTTTATAGTGTAAAACAAAGTATAGTGTATCATAGATTCACTTCGATAAATGAAATTGTACTTACTTATTTGCATGATATTTCAGGAGGCCTTTCTCAACCCAATCAGTGAATTCATCGATTATGTTTTGTGGAGGATTATAATATATGGCATACCCGTTAAATTGGTATCTTGTCAAGGATTATATGACACCTTTTCCTTGCCCTTGTCAGTTGATCCAAATTCATTCATGTATGTCGACTGGACAAATTTAGACGACATTCTTCTACGTGGTCCCAGTGTCTGAGCCGAACTATGCAGCACAGTCTCTTTGCAAGGGAGTGTGGTTGGCAACTGGCTATCTTTGAGGAAGAATGGATTATCGGATGGTTCTTTATCCGTAACAGGTGAAAGAGGTGTTGCAGATGTTGGATCACGAAGCTGTGCCAACAATGCTTCAACTGCTACATTTATTCCTTCTTCAATGGTTGTGGATGTGGTGGAATCCTATAGTTTAAAGTTAAAAATTTGTATCTGAGAATATTATGAAAAAAATTCTAAAATGGTTTACCAATGTAGCATATTTTGATTTGTACCTCATATTTTGTGGCACATCGAACTCAATTGTCACAAACGAAGGTTGAGGCACCGGTGCATCTTCAAGCTCTTTTGTTGGATCCTCTGAGACATCAACCTAGGCAATAATGTCAAGTTAGAAATGTATATAAAAATTATTTAGTGACTGATATTAGAAATACTTAGACAACCATCGTTTCCTTGCCACTTGATGGAATTGGCTGTTTTGTTTCAACTTTTGAAGTTTGATGTATCACATTCTGTAAAAAATATAAGCGTATCATTCAATATAACAAAAAATGTTTAATTTTTTGATACATATGAATGCAATAAAATTGTTACTAATATTATTATGTTACTTGTGTTGCAATATATTGTGTACTGATACATTTACCTCAGATTGTTCTAGATAGTTGGTTTGTTTAGGGCTCATCAACTTTTTCAATGATGCGAACATCTTTGAATGTTGCAACAATCTAGAAAAAAAATGAGGATTTTTGAGGAACAAGTGATAATGGACTAATGATATATCAAGAGAATACTGTAATGTATCAGTATATATGATCACATAAAAATTATTTTGTTAACGGATACTTAAATGTATATTTTACTGATACGTGAATTTGGAAATGTCAGATAACATAAGTATATATTGTATTTTATGTATCAATAAAGTTGATACTATGTTTAATTCTACTAATACTTTATATGAGTCTATTGATACACAAGTAACCCTTTGGCTCACTTTGCTGATCAACTATTAATAAAGTAGATTTAATCACAAAAAAAGAGATTTTAATTCTAAATTTTGAAAATAATATATATATCGGTTGCATCAGCCAAATGAGGAACATCTTCCATAAACTCCATGAAATTTGACCAGAATCAACATGTACAACCCAAGCTGGTATGTCATCGATATCCTTCAAATTCAGAAAAAAATAAATAAATCCGCACAAATACTAAGTAATGAGGTCAATGAATGAACTTCGATAAATGTATGTTTATTACCTCCTCAGAAATGTGGACATCCTTCCCAAGAGCTCTCATAGTATCATTGTGATTCGATTTTATCAGTGCCTCTAGAGCAATTATTTTACGATTTAGTGCGTTGAACTTCTGATCAACCTTAAAATAAGATAAATAATTTGATTAACTGTAAAGTTTGCATCTATAATAAAAAATATAAAATGATTACTGATACTCACATATGTCCTCAAAAAAATTCTTGACTTCGTTCAATTCACTTGTGTCATCATGTTTAGCGGGGAATGTTGACTGGTCCGGAGGACACATATGCCGATGCATGTGCTTCATCCTCCCTATGGACTTGTGCTTGACGTACAAGCTTTCTAGGCTTGGTAGTTTGCACAGGAATCAATTTTTTTCCGTGCACAGCCATCCATTTTTAGGTGGTTGTGGGGACGTTGAATTAACAATGCGCTTTTATATTCTTAACAGATGTTCTAGTAGTTCAGTGCTAAAATACTCAAAACCAGATAAGACCTTTTCCCCGAACGCTTCGCATGCGTATCTTTTGTCGTTGATGGCGTAGCCGATGTACATGGTACAGTATCGGGAATATCTACCAGGTATGGTAACTAGAGAGATTCCAATTCCTTGGCGGTTGGAACTATGTTTGAACAAGGGACCTGAAAAATAAGAAAAGAAAAGTCATGTCAATATTTGACAAAACTATGAAATCGTGGAAATTTTTTGATTTTAATATAAAATAAGCACCTCACTGAATCATGGTACACATGAAAGTATCAAATTTTGGTCTCTGTTCAACGACTCGGTAATTCAGAATTCTCGAAATGTGATTACCATTTTTAACAACAACATCTTCAGCAACTATTGAAGAGCACTCGTACATCCAAATGTTAAGAGTGTATGGCGTGCCATAGAATCGATATAACTGTTTTCCAGTTGTGAAATTCTGCCTGAAGCTTTTAATTAGTCTGTCGTATGCAATAAGACCCCAAGAGGATACCATACATAAGTGTGCTCCTCGACCATACAGAAGTCATCAACTGGAATAGGAGATTCTGGCAATTGGGAGTACAAAATGTGTGAATGAAGTATAAAATTGTCATTCCAAAGGCATCATCATCATTGTCCCATTCAACCATCAAAAAGCGAGAAGCTAGACGGCCTTGGTTGACACTTGTATTGGGCTTGAGGAAGTATTTATGCATCAACTTACTAGGAGAATCGCCGGTGTATCGAAAATCATCGACGTTGCCGGTGCACTTCAACCCAGTGATGATGGAAAACTCTCTCTGACTAAAAACAAGTACATTTCCCTTACCATGTCTAATGTGGATTACTTCTTCATTTTCATGCTCAATCTCCATCAACAGAAAACATCTCATTATTTGTCCTTGAAATTTTGACACAGGCATCCTTAGATAAGGACCAAAAATGGACGGACGAAACAAAACTAATGCACCTTCACCAATGGCTTTGGTGATATGTTCAACATATTTCCAATTGTTTGTTACTCCAAACCTTAGCGAATGACTGAGGATTCGCTTTATGACTGTAACTCCCAATGAAATTATCGAAATACACCTAGAGAAGAGATGTGTGCATAACGTGCCTTCCCATGCTTAGATGAAAAATCCGAGTCCAAATTTATAATCAGCATGAAAAATTGAGTGGGAAAATTGGTCTCGGTCGATTTTTCGAGCGACCGGATGTAAAGATAATTTTTCGATGCAAAACTCAAAAACAGTGTCGGTGCGCATTAGGGTTGTGTCATGCCCTGAACACGGACCCACACTTATATTTTTTTCAATTTTTTCGACGAGATTGAAAAAAAACTCGTTCGGAGAATTTTTGGAAAAATTGTACTACTCCGCATCGCGGACTGGGTATTTCAAAAAAGGAATTTTTATTATTTTATTTTATGAGGGGTATTTTGGACCTTTTCCAACCCCTTCCAAGTTTCATAAACGAGTATAAGGGTCATTTTTCTCAAAATAGAGCCCCCAAAACCCATATTTGCTTCCTAAAGTGAGAATTCTTGAGAGAAGGAGTGGGGGAAACTAGAGGTCTTAAGGGTTGAGGGCAATTCTTGATAGAGATTGATGTTTTCTTCATCCCAAGTACGTAAGGATAAACTAAAGCATGAAATTATTCTTTCATCTGCCCCCATTGATGGTAATATAACAGTTGTGAGTGTATTGTATCTCCATGCATGTATCTTGAATGCTTTCTTATAAATTATGTATATCTTAGGTACTTTATATGTTGATGATCTTCATAAACTTGATTTTACTTTTAAATACTTTTTATGAGTCATTCTAGAAAACCCTACATGTTATTTTCATAAAAGATTGCAAGGAAAAAATTAAGGAGATGAGTCAGAGCCTTGACGACATGAATGTGCATGTGACTGTGATTGTAATCCCAATATGAGAGCACTGATGATGATGTCGATGTAACTTGGTGTTCTTGGAGTCTTAGAGATCATGAAAGAAATCCCAAGATAATTATCATAACCCGAGAGTTGATGGTTGATGTAATGAATTGAGTTAACAAGGTCTAATAAGACTAGTTAGACGAGTAATCCAGATGATTGATGTCTTATGAGCATGTTGAGTGCTGGGGGAAGTATTGAGCACCGAATTGAGTAAGAGTAGATAACAACTCGAACTTAATAACTATGTGGCCAGCGTAGGAGAGGATTGAACTGTAAAACTGGATGTTTCCTTTATCCTAAAAGAGGACTTGATGTTATTTATTGTGGATCCACTGATGCCATGTCATTTACCCCGGCAAGGTACTAGATGGATGCGACAACGACATCGCTTCGTTGTATCATCACCAGCTCATAGGTGATGGTTGTCAGTTAGAGAAACTCTCAGATAGGTTCGACACTGATAGTACTCTGATGTTGAGTTGATGGTATGGGTCTTGATTGATGTTAATGAATTATTGCCTACTCCCTACCCTTACCTTAGATGGATGTTTGTCATTCAGAGTGAGTATCTTGCGAGTTGATGTTATCCCATGTTAGTTATGCATGTATTGTTTCACTTAGCCATTTTACATACTGTACATTCCACGTACTGATGACAGTCGGCGCTGCATCATTTTATGATGTAGATACAGGATATAGAAGACTTTAGTAGACGCATTGTTGAGGTTCAGAGTTCCCTAGTTCCAGAATTTAGTGAGTCCTCCCCTTCTTTCAGAGAATACCATTTATTATCATTCATTTGTTTTGAGCTAGTCTTGTGAGTTTGTGGTAGCCATGGCCTATCATGGTACCATCCTAGATTGTAGATGTAGAGGCTTCATAGACTAGAAGATGATGTTTTGATGTTGAGGTCCTTTCCTCTTTGAATTGAGTTTTCTTAAAATTGTTATTATGTCATGTCATAGATGTCGAGATTGATTCTTATTGGCCTACAACACTTATTCATTGATGTAGAAATAACTGAGGTGTCCACTGCTTTGTTTTCCTTATTCTAATATTTTTCGCTGTATATGATGATTGAATGGCTGTCTTGAGACCAAGTAGTTCGCTTGGGGACTAGCAATAGTCCCTGAGTACCGGCCACATCTAGGGTACCTTCCCAAGGTATGACAAATTTGGTATCAGAGCACAGAGTTCAAATGTCCTAGGGAGTCTATGAAGCCGTCTCCAGTAGAGTCTTGTTTATGTGTTCGTTGTGCACCACACTTCATAAATAGGAGGCTATAGGACATTAGGAATTGTTACACTTCTTCTGTATTCTGAGTTCGTGCGATAGACTTTAACTCCATAAAACTCCTTTTTAATTCGTGCATTACGCGTTTGCAGATAATGCCTTCTAAATGTACTGTTGCCCAAAAAAGATGCCTTAGCCCCAAACACTGAGAATCCCCCACCAGAGGTCCCTACTCAAACTGGGACGAGGAGACGGGGTCGACCTGACAGAGCTGTTGAGATCCCACAAGCACCTCCTACTCAGTTAGTCTCCACATCAGAGGAAGAATTCAGGGGGATCTATTGTTATGCTCACCCAGCTAGTGGCCTTCCAGAGTAATAACCGAGGTCCCTAGGCCCATAGCTCCAACTCCCAAGAGCCCATGGCTGCAACCAGGCTTAGAGATTTCTTGAGGATGAACTCGCCAGTCTATACGGGGTCAAAGGTTGAGAAGGACCCACAACACTTTATTGATGAGATGTGCAAGGTCTTGAAGGCTATGTATGCTAATGAGGTTAAGGGAGTTGAACGTGCCTCCTATCAGCTTAAGGATGTTGCGAACGTCTCTTATAACCAATGGGAAGATAGTCGAGGTGAGAATGCTGACCCTGCTGAGTGGGATGAGTTTGAGAGTGCTTTCTTCAATAACTTCTTTCCTTAAAAGCTGAGGGAGGCAAAGGTTGATGAGTTAGTGAACCTGAAGTAAGAGAGGTTGACTGTCAAGGAGTACAACCTCAAGTTCATTCAGTTGTCCCGGTATGCCTCAGAGATGGTCCAGGATATGAGGGCGAGAATGATAAAATTCGTGTCTGGATTGGGCAGGTATGTAAAGAAGGAGTGCAAGGCAGCATTGCTGATCCCAGGTATGGACATATCCAGAATTATGGTCTATGCCCAGCAAATCAAGGAGGATAAGAAGAAGGACAGAGAAGAGCAACTGAGCAAGAAAGCCAAATCAACAGGGCATGATCCTGGCCAACATAAGCAGAATAAGGGTGATAAATCTTACTTTCAGAAGAGGTCTTCTAGTTATGCACCCTCTGCAACAAGTGCGCTCGTCTAACAAAACAGGTATGATAAAAAATCTTATGGTCACCAGAATTTCAGGGCTCAGGACTCTCAATTCCAAGCTAGAATGACCCAAGCTTCGAGGGAAAATTCACCCTGTGGCAAGTGTGGCAGACGTTACTTAGATGTGTGCCGTGAGGACACAAATACTTGTTACATATGCGGACAGACTGGTCACTTCAAGGATGAATGTCCTATAAGAAGACAGGGTAATGGAAGTAATAAAGCACAGTCCTCCGCAACACCCATAGCTAGCAGTCATCAGAGGGGTACTACTAGGGGTGCAGTGGGCGGGACAAATCGTCTGTATGCAATGGGTAATCGACAGGATCAGGAGGTTACGCCAGATGTTGTTACGTGTATGCGTCGAGTCTTTACTTATGATTGTTGATTGTTATGCATTGCTTGACTCGGGTGCCACTCTATCTTTTGTAACTCCCTATGTGGCCAATAGATTTGAGATTCTTCTAGAGTGTTTGCTTGAACTCTATACTGTTTCTACTTCTACTAGTGAGTCTATCCTAGCTGAGAGGGTCTATAGGGATTGTGTAGTATTTGTCCATCATAGGGATACCTTGGCTGACTTGGTAGAGTTGGAGATGGTTGACTTTGACGTAATTCTTAGTATGGATTGGCTTCATGCCTGTTATGCCTCAATAGATTGTATGACCCGAATTGTTAAGTTTCAATTTCCGAATGAACCGGTCCTAGAGTGGAAGGGGAGTTCTGTTGCAACTAAAGGTAAGTTTATTTCCTACCTGAGAGCTAGATAGCTAATCTCTAAAGGCTATATCTACCATCTCGTGCGAGTTAAGTCTGATGATGTTGAGCCTCCTACTCTTGAGTCAGTCCTGATCGTGAATAAATTTTCTAAAGGTGTTCTCTAAGGATCTACCTGGAGTCCCTCCTGATTGGGACATTGACTTTGGGATTGATATTCTTCCCAATACCCAGCCTATCTCATTTTCACCTTATAGGATGACCCCCGCTAAATTGAAAGATCTGATAGAGGAATTGGGGGATTTGTTAGAGAAGGGCTTTATTAGGTCAAGTGTTTCTCCTTGGGGTGCTCCCGTATTGTTCATGCGAAAGAAAGATGGGTCTCTCAAAATGTGCATAAATTATAGGCAATTGAATAAGGTCATGATCAAGATTAAATATCCTCTCCCCAGGATAGATGATCTGTTTGACCAACTTCAGGGTGCCTCATGCTTCTCAAAGATAGACCTCAAATTGGGCTACCGTCAGCCTTCAGGACTAGATATGGCCACTTTGAGTTCTTGGTCATGTCCTTTGGGTTGACAAATCCACCTGCAACCTTCATGGACTTGATGAATAGAGTGTTCAGACCCTAACATGTTTGTAATCGTGTTCATCGATGACATTTTGGTGTATTCGAAGGATGAGGAGCAAGCCAATCACCTCAGAATTGTCCTTCAAACTCTTAAGGACTGTGATTTGTATGCAAAGTTCTCGAAATGTAAGTGTTGGCTCAAGTCAGTGGCTTTTGTAACGCCCGATAAAAATTACTAAAATACCCCTAGAGGGAGGGTATGCACGTAACACATCTTCCAATGCTCGTATGAAAAATCTGAGGCGGGATTTGTGATCAGCATGAAAAATTAAGTGGGAACATGGTCTCGGTCGATTTTTAGAGAGACCTAATCAAAAGATAATTTTTTGATCCGAAGCGCAAAAGAGTGTTGGTGCGCGACAGGAGCGCGTCGCGCTTGTGTCGCGGACCAGCACTTGTATTTTTATGAAAATTTTTGACATGATTGAGAAAACTCATTCAAAAACTTTTCTGAAAAAGTGACCAGTCCGCGTCGCGGACTAGGCCTTTTCTGAGCTAAAATTTCTAAATTTTACGAGGGGTATTACGGTCTATTCTCAACCCCTCCTAAACTCTATATACGATCTAATAAAGTCATTTTGACATAAAAAGGGTCTAAAACCCCCATTCTAAGTCCTATTCCATAATCTAACAAGGCTAGGGCTTGAGGTTGAGCAATTCAAGAGGAGATTGTTGACGTGATTGATTGATATATTCATCCCAGGTATGTAAGGCAACTAAAAGCATGAGATTGTTCTCTCATGTGCCCCATAGATGGTTATAGATGAGTTGATGGTTCAAGAGTCTTCATACATGAACCCTTGATAATTTTTCTTAAAATTTTATTTGAAATTACATATTTTTCTATGTTGATGATCATCATACTATTTGTTTTATTGAATTGAACATTTTCATGAGAATTTACATAACCCTACATGACTAATTTGAAAAACATGCATAATGAACTTGAGAATTGAAGCTAGAGCCTTGAGTTGAGATTGTTGATTATGATGAGAGAATGATGATGAGCTGATAGAATTTGATTGCCTTACGAGTCTCTATAAATGAACTCTACTGATGTGTCTATTCGATTGATTGCTAATGATTGTTCTAAGCTTGAATCATTGATAAGAGGGTTAAAGTCCCTATGAGCTTGAGTGATGGAAGAGGTAGAGTCCTTATGAGCTTGATGATGACAGGGTCCGAGTCCCTATCAGATATCGATGATGGGGTTTGAGTCCCTATGAGATTAGTTGAGATGGAGGTTTTATGAGCGTTGAGTCATCGGAGGAGTATCGAGCACCGAAAGAGTGACAGTTAATCTGGCTCGAACTTGTCAAACTACATTGCCAAATGTAGGTGAGGCTTAGGACTATCACATATATTATGGTTCCCTCATGAGTAAAAGTCCCTGAAAGCAATAACGAACTTGTTGAGTACTGACTCCATATTAGGTGAGCTGATATGGTTTCGATCGTTCCCTACCTGACAAGTTTGGAATGGTTGTGGCAACATCAGCGAGATTATTGTACATTCATTGGCTCATAAGTGATTGTTGTCGGATAAGAGAAACTCCCACAAATTTCCTATCTTGTGTACTTTGAGATGAGGGAGGTGAGCTCCTCTGAGATGAGAGGAGGTGAGCTCCTTTGAGATGAGTCTGAGATGATTGATGAGTTTGAGTTGTTGACGGGTCACTTGTCTACTCTTTATTCTTGCATAGATAGACATTTGACGATTTGATGTGATTTGATGATTATTTTGAGTTGATGTTGTTTCCATATTATTCTATATGTATCTATTTCACTCAGCTATTTTACATACCTGTACATTCCAGTACTGATGTCCCCTTTGAACTGGATCATTTTATGATGCAGAGGCAGGTACTAGAGATCGTCAACTGGCGCTCTGTTGAAGATCTGAGACACTCAGCTGATTGATAAGCCTTCCCTACTCCGGAGGATCCACTACTATTTATTTCATCTTTCTTTAGAGTTAGATTGGACCTATTCTTTTATTTTGATCTGGGTAGCCATGGGTCTGTCATTGGCACAACATGATTAGTGATAGAGGCTTCATAGACGATGGTTGAACGTTGATGTTGAGATTGTGAGCTAGTTCTTTCTGCTAGTCTTTATTATTATCTATATCATTTTGAGACATTAGATGAGATGTGCCCATTTACTTATTTTTATTTCCGTTGTTGAATTGAGTTGTTTGATTGAATGAATGTGATGAGGCTAAATAGTTCGCTTGGGGACTAGCAATAATCTTTAGGTGCCTGCCACGCCAAGGGTATCCTCCCGGGGTGTGACAACTTTCCTAGGGCATGTTGTTTCTGGTGATGGTATTCGAGTAATGCTCAGGAGATTGAAGCGGTTAAGAACTGGCCAAGACCAACCTCTCCAACTGACATAAGAAGTTTCTTGGGGTTGGGAGGCTATTACCATAGGTTCGTTGACAAATTTTCTTCCCTATCCGCACCATTGACCGAATTGACTAAGAAAAATGTCAAGTTTCAGTGGTTTGAGGAATGTGAGAAGAGCTTTCAAGAGTTGAAGACTAGATTGACTACGACACCTATTTTGACTTTGCTCGATGGGACGGAGGACTTTGTAATATACTGTGATATGTCAAGAGTTGGGTTGGGTTGTGTGTTGATGCAGAGGGGAAGGTGATAACTTATGCTTCCAAGCAACTTAAGGCTCATGAGAGGAACCATCCGACCCATGATCTTGAGTTGGCAGCGGTGGTGTTTGCACTTAAAATCTAGTGCCACTATTTGTATGGAGTGCATGTGGATGTGTTCACTGACCACAAGAGCTTGCAATATGTCTTCGGTCAGAGAGAGCTCAACCTATCACAGAGGAGATGGTTGGAGTTGCTCAAGGATTATAATATGCGCATCCTCTACCACCCAGATAAAGCTAACATTGTTGCTGACACTCTTAGCAGGTTGTCAATGGGTAGCACGACCCATGTTGAGGAAGGAAAGAAAGAGCTAGTAAAGGAAGTGCATAGATCAGCTCGATTGGCAGTTCAACTCGAGGAGAATGACGCAGGAGGAGTCAATGTTCAAAGTGGGTCTGCATCATCCCTAGTAGCAGAGGTAAAAGAGAAGCAAGATTGAGATCCTGTCATACTCCAATTGAAGGAGGCTACCCACAAACAGAAAGTGACGGTCTTCTCCAAAGGGGGAGATGGGGTATTGAGATACCAGAGTAGGTTATGTGTCCCCAATGTTGATGGTTTTCGAGAGAGAATCATGGTTGAAGCTCATAACTCTAGGTATCCCATTCATCCTGGCTCTACCAAGATGTACCAAGACTTGAGGGAAGTCTATTGGTGGAGTGGAACGAAGAGGGATATCGCTGAGTTTGTTTCCAAGTGCCCTAATTGCTAACAAGTCAAAGTTAAGCATCAAAAGCCTTGCGGATTGGCAAAGAACTTCGAGACTCCTGAATGGAAGTGGGAGATGATTAACATGGACTTTATTACCGGCCTACCTAGATCCCGAAGGCAGCATGATTTAATATGAGTGATTGTGGACAAGATGACTAAATCAACTCACTTCTTGGCAGTCAAGACTAATAATATTGCGGAGGAGTATGCCAAGTTGTACATCCAAGAGATTGTGAGGTTGCATGAAGTTCCATTGTTTATCATCTCGGACAGAGGAGCTCAATTCACCTGAATGGAAGTGGGAGATGATTAACATGGACTTTATTACCGGCCTACCTAGATCCCGAAGGCAGCATGATTTAATATGAGTGATTGTGGACAAGATGACTAAATCAACTCACTTCTTGGCAGTCAAGACTAATAATATTGCGGAGGAGTATGCCAAGTTGTACATCCAAGAGATTGTGAGGTTGCATGAAGTTCCATTGTTTATCATCTCGGACAGAGGAGCTCAATTCACCTCCCAATTTTGAATATCTTTCCAGAAGGGATTGGGTACCTTGGTAAATTTGAGTACAACCTTTCATCCATAGATAGATGGCCAATTGACATTTTGTGCCAGTTTGTGTCAAAAGTATTTTGTGCCATCTAGCATTACCCAAAAAGAAAATCTTATATGCCCTTCAGTCCAAGAATCAAAGTACATTTCATTTGCAAGCATATCGTACGCAGGTAAAAGTTGAAAAGACATGAGGAGATTAAAAAATGAATTAATTAATAAAAAACGAAAATAATAAGAAAAAAAACTGTATTGTTTAAACATAATCTTTACATGTACACGCATAGATATAATTAGGGATGGTAATGGGGCGGGTACGGAGCGGGTTGAGCTCAACTAACTCAACTCGTAATTTTTTTTAAATCGCCCTGTCCCACACCGTATGGTGACTTTTTTCATTTTCAACCCGCCCCGCTTATATTTTTAAGTTCTTTTATTTTTAGTTGAATTTAATATGAAAAATAAAAATTCGTATATTTTTTCGCTAATTAACATCTCAACAACTAATTAACTATTTTTATTTGAATTTCAACAATTGTTTCTTAATCGTTAATTAAAAGTTTCCAATTAATATTTTAATATGACTAGTTTAAATTTTAGGGAAATTTTTTTTAACAAAACTCAATGTTTAATATAAAAAATTTATATCTTTGATTTTTACTAGTTACAAAGATTTAATTTTCTTCTAATTTCTATTTGATTTTTTAAACCCCCAACCCACCCACCCCGCATTAGTTTTAAAAATGGTTATTTCAACCCGCCTCGCATCTGCCCCGCCCCACCTAACTTTAAACCTACCCATCCCGCATATCTCTAAATCCGCCCTGTTGCAATCCCCGGATATAATCATGAAAAAAAAAAAGGAGATGAGGAATGATTGACAATTTAAGATCCCACCCCAACTTGTGTATATTATGTTATAATTCTTTTATATATATTAAATAAATGTCTATGAAAACAATTTTTTTTTGTTCTTTCAGCTAGGTTAGAGAGTGTTTTGTTAATGTTCTGAGTCTGAGTACAACCTTGTATTTTATTATGTTAATTTTAAGGCTTAACTCATAAAGAGACATTTAAACTTGTTCTCATTTTCACTTAGACACCTAAACTAAGACAAGCTGCTTAGATTTGATCCCATTAAACACTTTTATCCTACTTGGCACTCTCCGGTACTATTTTTTTAATTTTTCAGCCAAAAATAAATAGTTGCAGTCCAAAAAAATTTTTTTTTTCATAAAAGTAGGTTCTCAAAAGTGTTTTGAATAACTGAGAATTTTGAAAATCTACTTTTATGAAAAAAAAATTTTTTTTGGACCGCAACTATTTATTTTTGGCTGAAAAATTAAAAAAACAGTACCGGAGAGTGCCAAGTAGGATAAAAGTGTTTAATGGGATCAAATCTGAGCAGTTGAGATGTCTATTAGGAACTTGTCTTAGTTTAGGTGTCTAAGTAAAAAATGAGGACAAATTTACGTGTCCGTTTATGTATTTGGCCTAATTTTAACTTTCTAGAATTATATGAAATTAGATGGATGTGATATGTGTAGGGTCACACACATGAGGCTGATTGATTTGATGATATTTGTACTCTCACGTGCACATATCATGGACCTTTTATTTGACTGGGATCATCATTCATCAATGGATAGTGTGTTACATCACATTCCCTCTTACTTAATCATTTTACAACAACTACAAATTACTACTCCATTATCATTGATTACCTTTTAAGAATTACTCAACAACAACTAATAAAGATTACTCCCAAATCACTACGAATTTAATTCTATTAATAAAGGGCATTTTTACTACAAAGTGTCTCACGTTCACGTAACATCTAGGGAAAACTGTACAGTAAAAGATGTGATTAGACAAGTATATTTTGATAAATATTATTGCTTACTTTCACAATTCAAATTCGTGTTCTATAAATCAATTAAAGATAATTTTAATCCTGCTATAAATTAAAACTCCCCTTTGATAAAACTTTCCCTTATATCATGGTTTCATACACCTAGATCATCAGTAGTCGTCAATAGCCGGCCAACATGAGCAAAGCTACCATTCCCAATCAATTGATGAATATTCTTCATCTATATATTATATTATATTATATTATATTATATTATATTATATTATATTATATTATATTATATTATATTATATTATATTATATTATATTATATTATATTATATTATATTATATTATATTATATTATATTATAAATCTTGAACATTCTTAGTAAAATTCTTAATTTTATCGTTATCAGCCAACTATGACATACATTTTTCCATAGGAATGAACAATGTGGCATAGGAAAAAAAGGTGCAATATATAGGATCTGAGTTAGGACCAAAAAACATGTACTTAACATATATATACTTTCCTCCATTTTTATTGAAACTGTTTTATTTTTTAAAATATCTCGATTTCAATCATTGATTTAATACGATAAAATTTACTTATTAAGAAACGTTCATTGGCTAGTACGGATAATTACTAAAAAGACCTTGGGAAAATCATTCTTTTCCATATCACTTAATATTCTGTTGTTCTCTGTTCCCATTAGTGTGGCGATTTGATTGGATACTAATTTTAAGAATGACAATAAATTTTCCAAAATTCATGATATATATTTATGTGACTATGTATTATATGAGGGTTTCCAGGAAACAGCCTCTCTACCTGTGTGGTAGTGGTAAGGTCTGCGTACATCTTACCCTCCCCAGACCCCACTTGTGGGATTTCACTGGGTATGTTGTTATTGTTGTATTATATGATTAAATAAAATTGAGATAGATTTAAGGAAAAAATGCAATATTAGACATTTTTAGAGGCTTAATTACAGTCAATGTCAACATGCAAAAATATTTACACTTTTTCATTCTTATTTACATCACTGTCATATTGTATATATATTTTTTTTCATTATATTTGAGAATAGTAAGTATGTTTTCTTACACATTTTGTCTTAATAAAAGGTCAGACAATGAAATTTTTTTTCCAATAAAAAAGTGTAATAATGAGTTGATAAGACAATACAATACTACTTTTTACTTTTCCAAGTATGGTACAAAGTCCATTTTTCTCTATTTTCTTTGTTAAACATTTTTTGAATAAACCAATAAGGTGAAAGATCACCCTTTTCGTCTTCCACCTTTTGTCTTCTTTCTATTCTTTCTGCACTTGTTGTTATTCGTGACCTTTATCATAGTTCTTCAAATCACCGCCATGTCTGTTTTCGGTGAAAAAACCCCAGTTCCTAAAAGTCCTCGTTTAAATGTTGAGGCTGTTTGTTTGGATACTACTTCCACCCAATGTTCAAGGCCTACTTTTAATCTAAATGTATTTACTCCATCACCTGTTAGGAAAAAGCGAGTAGACGGAGACACTCCTAAGGTCATTTTTGTCGAGTCTTCTAAGAAAAAGGATTCCAGCGATAGTCCTTCGAAGTCTTTGAAGAGAAAAGGGAAACAAAAGGTTAATTTAGCCCATGACAGCGATTTCGAGGATGAAATACCATTCTTGAAAAGTATCGCTTGAACCAGGAACTAAACTCCGGAAATGGTAGATGCGAGGTTACCCCTTTTATATTTGTGTTTATTCCATGGTTTGACTTACATATATAAAGTTTCACTTTTACAGTATCATATATAATTTTCTTTATGTAGTCTCGGGGTAGTGCTTCTCATAAAGACGACAATCGTCAACCCAAGAAGCCAGTCACAAAGCCTAAGAAGGGCAGGGGGAATACTAATTTTTTCATCTTTTATATTTATTTTTTTTGTAGTTTGCTGTTTTGAAGTTTTTTGAATGACATGCTTTCAACATCCAAAGTAGTTGTATTGGTGTTATATTATTTTTTAGATATTTGGGATTTATTTTTTGACTCTTTGATTGTTATATTTTGCTCCAATTTATGGGAAAAGATTATTATGTAATGGGCGATAGCGTTGGTTTCCTATGCAGTATAAAATGCTTTACTAGTATTTTTCTTGTTTGAAATGGTTTAAATTACCCCCAAAGTTTGTCTATAGTTGGTTAACCATCCCTTTTTGGTTGAATAATATGCTTTCAACATTTAGACTAGCAATCTGGTCGATAATGAGTTTTGAAGTAGTTAGATGTTTTGTGGTATATTTTATTACAATTTGTTGGTTCTGTGATTTAGTTTATGGTATATGTTGGTCTTTGTTGTTTTTTTGACTCTCTGATAGTTACATTTTGCTTCAATCTATGAGGAAAAGATTATTATGTAATGGGTGATAGTGTTGATTATCTATGCAGTATAATTCACAAGAACATTTTGTAGTCTTAGTAAGAGGGGGAAGGGTTAAGGATTTGCCCGGTGTGAGATATCACATTGTTAAATGTTTTACTAGTATTGTTCTTGGAATGGGTTAAATTACGCCAAAAAGTCTGTCTGTAGTTAGTTTTAATGTTGGTTAACTATCATATTTTGGGTTGAATTATATGTTTTCAATATTTAGACTAGCAATTTGGTTGATAATGAGTTTTGAAGATGTTGAATTTTTTTAGTATATTCTATGACAATTTGTTGGTTCTATGATTTATTTTATGATATATGTTGGTTTTTCCTTTTCCTCAGATTATGTT
Source organism: Solanum rostratum (assembly GCA_029948455.1). Lineage (NCBI taxonomy): Eukaryota > Viridiplantae > Streptophyta > Magnoliopsida > Solanales > Solanaceae > Solanum > Solanum rostratum. The sequence goes on from CM057053.1 coordinate 59,537,893, forward strand.
AATAAAGCGTGTTTTTTTTTTTTTTTTTTTTGCATTTGTGGTCATATTGTTTGTTATCCCTTTTCCATGATAATGAATTCCATGCTTTCAACATTTCAAAGTAGCATTCTTGGTGTTATATGTGATTTAAATATATGTATTGGTTTATTACCTTATGTTCGATTCATTTATGGTGTAGATTATGTCCCTTGTTTTGTCATTAAATTGGGTCTGAGTATTGTTTTTTGGTTTTTTTTTCTATTTCATTTATATTAACAAGTTTGTTATTTAATTGGTGAATTTTTGGTTAAAGTCGCTGAAGTTGGGTTTCAAGTTGTTGGATTTTCTTTGGTTATTTTATGATAATGAGTTGGTTTGATGATTTATTTTCGGGTATTTGTTGATTTTTTCTTTCCCCAGGTTAGTTAACAAGTATTTTTTTTTTTTGCATTTTTGGTGATATCGTTTGTTAATCCTTTTTATAGTAATGAATGTCATGCGTTCAACTTTTGAAAGTAGCATTCTTGGTGTTATATGTGATTTAAATATTTATATTTGTTAATGACCTTTTGTTGGATTCATTTTTGATTAAAAATATGCCACCAAAATTGTTTGCCATTAAATTGGGGGGTTTGTGCATTATGTTTTGTTTATTTTTGCTTTGACTCATGTTATCCAATGGGTGAATTTGTTGGTTGAATGCTCACAAATAACTATGTCGGTTCATTTATTTGTGTTCAATAGTTATGGTTGTTCATTAATTTCTTTGTGTGCAGTTGGTTTTTTATTGGTGTTATATGTATTATGTACTATTGTTTCAAGTTGGTGATATCTAATCTATTTAATTTTTTAATTGAATTCAATACTTCCAACCTATGTTTTTAGTATGGGATTGAAGTAATACTTTATGTGCTAATGTTTCCCTATCTGTTTATTTATCATTAGGAGAAAAGAAAACAACCTAGATGACTTTCATCATTAGGAGAAAAGAAAACAACCTAGATGACTTTCATCATTAGGAGAAAAGAAAACAACCTAGATGACTTTCATACATTAAATTTTCTGCCCTTAAGGGGATATCTGACCAATTGAAAAAATTGAACATGCTTGACATGTTCAAAGTTTCACCATTTGGCTATCTACTCGATTTACCTCCTATGCAAGTGCAATGTCAGCTGATACAACATTTGATGCAGAATGAGGTACTGAGTAACTGGAAAGAGATGTTCGCATTCATCTTGAATGGTTCTGTAATTGAATTTGGTATTGTCGAGTTTAAAGCTATAACTGGTTTCAAATGTGGAACATTGGACGCCTTTGTCCATGATCTGGTTGGTCCGTCAAAACTCATGCGGAAGTATTTTCCAAATATCAAGAACAGAGGGGTGCCAAAGGATCTGTTTATTAGTGCCTTTAAAGATGAAGAATTAACCGAGCCAGATGATGTATTCTATATGTGCATTATCTATTGTATTAGTACTTTTATACTTTCATCCCCCCCTTAGAATGCATTTGTTCCTGAAGACCATTTTTTATTGGTAGAGTCGGGGAAGTATGCTAACTATCCGTGGGGCTATCTATCATTTCTTAATTTGAGGGACTGCATATCCAAATAGGTAGCTGCGAACCAAGAGAGGGTGTTGTTCTTTGGATTTCCTTTGGTTCTTCAAATCTGGTTTTATGAATGTTGCAATCAAGTTGATAGGTCAGTTGCAATTCACAAATATAATCAGACCCCGCATATGTTCAATTGAGAAATTCCTGAGAGGAAGATCTTTTATCAACACTTTAAAGGAGGGATGTTTCGAGCCTGTGGGAACTAGGTAATATATATTCTTTTAAGATTAATTATTTTTTATTTTTACTGTATATGCTGATTTTTTTGTAAATTATTAGTACAAGTTTAAGAACATGTCATTCACGTCCGATGAGTTGGCTGCAATTCGGGCAGAAAAGTTGCTTGCACTGAATGCTATTGGTGTTTGCTGAAATAATAAGCAGCCATGTGTTAACTCTAACCCACACAATTTCATTCGGCCAAAAATAGTGGGTGCGCCGAATGCTACTGGAGTTTGCATGAATGATGAGCAGCCCCCCTAATCGTTATCCAGATAATTTGGACAAAAATGATACCTCTACGATGTTTGAATGCAACAAGATTGAAGCCATTGAGAGGATTGAAAAAGAGATTCATTTGGTATGTATTTCATTCATTGCCTGGTATGTCCCTTATACCTTGCTCATTATATATTTTTTCATTTTTATGTTGGATTGTTTACACGTTCGTGAGCAATTAGCAACCTTAGAGGCTAAGGTTGATGACCAGTTTTGTGAAATGAAGGCTTCCATTGAAGAGTCATTCAGAAAGTTCATGTCTGAGATAAGAAGTGAAGAAAATGTTGATGCAAAAGGTGATAAGTCAAGCTTACTAAAGATATTATTGAACTATTATTCACCTCTTTTTTTATCTGTTTGCATTTTATTTGGAATTTTCTGTTTGTTATACCAAAACTCAGTTTCATTCATTGGTGTTTTTTTAAATTTTCATCCTTGAATTGTCGCGACAAGGAAGAGTATTTTTCGAAAGATGCTTCTGGGATTTGTGATATTCGGAATGATCTTCCAACAATCCCTACGGTTTGATTTACTTTATTTGTTTTTTCCTCTTTTATTTATAGTTTAACTTTTCTTAAGTTTGTTGGTTATCTTTATATTACATAGTTGGATGGTTTTTTAAAGATAAAATATTAGTTAAATTAATGGTATTTTCTCTTTTTAAAAGTGATGTTTGTTGATTTTTATTTTAGAGAATGTTTTTCTGCTGTGTAATATGTTGGTAACTCCGTTATTCAATTTTGTGCATTTATGTTATTATATGTTTGTAAATTGTTGTCAGCTAATATTTATTATATATAGTTGGACTAAACCTCTATTTGTTGGTTGGTTAACTGTTTTTCTTTAAATGGAGCTATCTGTTTAAATTTCTCGCGGTATGGGCGACTATTGTTTTTGTTATTTTGGTCTTTTTATTGTGTTATAAATATTTTGTTTGTTATTTTTTGAGATAGATTTTATCCATTGTTGTATTTTTTCATGTCTTTTGGTGTCATTAAACTGTTACACAAATGTGGTGGACATATCTGGTGGTATAATTGGTAAAAACTTCTAATAACTTTTGACGCAAAGTTGATGTGTAATACAATATTAATTTTTTTTAGTTTGAGGGCACTGCTAGAGTTGTGTCAAGTGAAGAAACACAGGAGGATGTGCATAACCATAGTGAACAACCTGGTGTCGGTTGCAACAAACAGCGCACTGATGATCTACGGTTATCATATGCTGGTAGATTTTTTCTGTCCAACTGGTTTTTGTAATGTTCCATCTTATTACTGGTAGATTTTATTAATTCAATTTTATAGGGGAAGCGAGAGGTGTTACTCATAAGTCACCTACGCTTGACGACTTTAAATGTCACGCTCCAAGAGGGTACCCTTGGCATGGCTGGCAGTTGAAAAGCTATTGTTGATTCTCCAAGAGAACCACCTGGCCTCATCATCACATCAACTCAATAGCGGAAGAATAACTCAAATAGAAACGCATCATATGAATAAAATATAACTCAACTAACTCATAATTTTCCAATGAATAAGTTTTGAATATATAATACTCAATAAATCCTCTACTCAGTGTCTATAAAGCCTCTACTCAACAATCTAGATGGTGCCATGATAGGCCATGGACACCTCAAATCAAAGAATATAATACACTCAATGAAATTAAGAAGATAAAAGGGCTCCTCCGGAGAAGCAAGGAGGGCTCACCAACTCTGGGGAAATGCACTGATCCAGACCTCAACGATGCGCAGGCAGAAGTCTTCTATCACCTGTATTTACATCATGAAACGATGCATGTCCAAATTAACATTTGTACATGGAATATACTGGTACATATAATAGCTCAAGAAAATAAGGGTCACTCACTCATCTCGACTCAACAATTCATGCTCAACTCAGTACATGCAAGTTTAAAGTAAATCAATGTTGCTCTCTTAACCGACATCCAATCCCATCACCTTTAGTTTAGAGATGCACAATGAAGGCGGCATCGTTGCCACGCCCGTCCTATACGTGCCACGATAAAGGACAATCAACTCTCTCTTGGATCTATGGTAAATGTCCTCTTTGGGGACAAGAGTCGCCAGAACGTGTTGCACGACTATCCTACGCTGGCAATGTAGTTCTGTGGGTTAAAGTAGATGTTTACTCGCTCACAACTCGGTGCTCGATACTCCCCCTAAGACTAAAACATGCTCAACTCAATCAATCAACTCAATCCTCAAATGCTCAATCAATCACATCAAAATCTCAACCTCATTGGGTTACCTCATCTCAACTCGTCTCAGTTATTCATCAACTCAGTCAATCAATGCAGACAATCAAACTCGACTCAGACTCTGACGATCATTTAGACTCATTCAAATTTACTCATCATGCAATGCAAGTAAGTTTCATGGTAGTATAATTGATTTTTTTCAATATGCTTTTCATGCTTTGTGATGCTCAATTTTCTCGACTCATCAACTTAACATCAAACTCAGACCTCAACCCAATCCATGCATATAATTTCATAGAATTATGCAATTTAGGGTTCATGTTATTATGTATAATATATATATATGTGAATCTCATATCAATGATTATACAATACAATAATTTTCTCATGTAGCATAATAAGGCCTCATGATAAATGCAAGGATTTAGTAATTTGATGATAGAATTTTCAAAACTCAATTCTTGTCCTCAATTTTGACTCAAATAAGTGAAAGGGGCATATGTTCAACGTGGTTCCACACTTTTAAGCCTTAAATACCTGGGAATGGAAGAAACAATCAGATTTCAATGAATCCTCGTGCTAGAATCAAGACTTCTTGCTCTTCACTCCTTCTAATGTTCTTCATGAAAGCCCTAAGTGATGAATGGTAGAAAATACGTTTAGGGTCTCATTCAGGATTTAAATTTAGTCCAAAACGTCCAAGGGTTAAATTAAAAAGGGGTAGGAATAACAACATTACCCTTCCTAAAAACCGTCATATGAGTCTATGAGACCCCGTCTACGAGTCGTAGAGCATTTTACAGGTCATAGATAGCCTCTCATGAATTAGGGGTATGAAAATCTGAGTTATTGGATATTTGCACGAGAACCTCTTTTTCGAGTCATAAATTGTTCCATGAGTCGTAAACCACCTCTTATAAATAAGGGGTTCTGAATTTAGAGTTATTGAAAATTTATCACGAAACCTCCTCTACGAGTCGTGATATACTCTACAAGTCGTATACCATTTCATAAATAGGCTCAGACTTAGAAAATTTCACCAAGTCATCTGGGATTTCACGAGACCCATTTTACGAGTCATAGACCTCTCTATGAGTCGTTAACGACCTTCGTGAACCTTCTTCTGCAGTTTTTCTCAGTCTTTTCTCAGCATCCTCTGTGTATCCACTCCATATTAAGTAGAAGGAATTAGGGGGTGTTATATTGAATTACCGTACTTGAGCGAATCTTAGCTTGTTGCGTTAGGAAACAAGATCCCTTATGTCACACCAATGCAAGAAGCAAGAGCTAAGGTACTTGGAAAGTATGCCAAATCCCCGTACACGGACCTCGTGACACAGTTGGGTCTTCAGGCAAGGCCCCTGCCATATTCCAACGGAAACATCCGTTTGAAGAATACAACAATTTTGATGTGGATCAGGATATAATTGATTCATTTCAATTGTGGTTCAAGACGAAACTGTTAAAGAAACATGGTAAATACGTGTATTTGCATTTGCTGATATCTTATTATTCCTTTTTACAATCAGTTAAGTGTTTTGGTCGGTTTTTTGTAGGAAACAAAGTGCATTTACTCTTGCTTCCAACAAGATAAATCCCCCTTTTGACTTTGGGGTTGATAGAGTAGGATTGATGGATTGGTTTTACGATTTGGTCACAACTGGACAACCATGGGGAGACTCGGCAATATATCAAAAACTAAACTATGTCCTTTCACCTATTTTTTATTATACTCATAACCCATTATTTAAACGTACTAAAATATGTAAATGCAACATGTTGATGTTATCATTTACTACCTCCAAAAAAAATAAAGTATGGACCTGGAAATGATACAAGAGTTACATTTATGGACTCCTTTCATACGATGGGTTGAGCAAATATATGATCATCAACAAGCATAATAGAGTAATTACGCCTGATCATGAGGTTGCTCACTACATTCAGAGGTATAAGATATTGCAAATACCCCATGGGATTTAGTTGACTATATGTAACACTCCCTCTAATTTCTTCTACCTAACTTGGAGTGGATGCACAGAGAATGTTGAGAAAAGACTGAGAAAAACTACAGGAGAAGGTTCAGGAGGGCCACTTACAACTTGTAGACAGGTCTATGACTTATAGAATAGGTCTCGTAAAATCATTCAGATGTCTTGGTGAAATCTTCTAACTCTGAGGTTTATATACGAGATGGTATACGACCTGTAAAGTATTCTACGGCTCGTAGAGGAGGTTTCGTGATAAATTTCAGTAACTCAAAATTCAGAACCCCTTATTTACAATGTTTAGTTTACGGCTCGTAAAAGAGGTCTCGTGCCGATTTTCAGTAACTCAAATTTTCAGACCCCTTATTCACGAGAGGCTATCTACGGCCCGTAAATGGTGTCTCATAGACTCAAATGATAGTTTTTAAGAGAGGTATTTTTGTCCATTTCAACCCCTATTTAATTAAATCCTTGGTTGTTTTAGGCTTGAATAAAGCCTTAAAACAGAACCCTAGGTGTATTATTCACCAATGTTCACATTCAAGGGTTTTTTAGAGCACTAGAGGAGAAAGAAGAGCGTGGATTCTAATTCAAGCGCAAGGATAGTGGAGTTTGATTGTTGTTTTTTCTTCGAGGTATGTAAGGCTACCTAAAGTGTTGAATTATGTTCATAAATGCGCCCCTTCTCCTACTTGAGATAAGATTATGAGTATTAATTGCATATTCTCAATCCTATGAATCTTGAGTCCCAAATTCTTGTACATGTCTGAGTTTTATGAATATATTTGAGTTATATTATGAGATGCATCATTATTACCATGAAGTATGAGTGTATTTTAAATTCTTGATACCCTAATCCTAAACTTAGTATTTTCTTTACTTCCTAAATTGGAATAATAAACCTAACCTTCTAAACTAAGTAAGTTGAACTTGAGAAATATGTTTCCTTGTCTCATATATGCATGTAATGAATATTTGTTATGTCTTACGTGTTGAGCATGGATGATATGATGTCACTTGATCATAATTCGTGAGAGTCTTGCATGATGTGAGTTAGAGTCTTGAGTTGCATTACGTGAATGATGGTCCTAAGTTATCGAGTTGTTAAGAAATTGAGTTGAGTTACTGAGAACTGAGTTGAGCTTGAGTAAATTCTCATGAAACATTTTTGTCTTGGAAGGAGTATTGAGCACCGCATTGGGTGATTGAGGAGCACCCTAGAACTACGTTACCCGTGTGGATAGTCGTACAGTTAACTCTGTCAGCTCACGTCCCAATAGATGGACATTCTCTTTGGATCCAAGAGAGAGAGGTAGAGGTTGACGTCCTATTCCTTCGCAAGTTTAGGACGGGCGTGGCAACGACGTCGTTTCGTTGTACATCACCAAAGCTCATGGTGGGGTGGAGAGGTATGTCGGTTAGAGAAACTTCCAAGCAACACTTGAGTTAACCTATCATGAATTTTGAACTAAGTTGCATTACATATTAAGTCTAGTTCTAAAGCATGATTTCAAACTTTAACTTGCATCAATTACTTGAGTTGAGTTATGAGATGTGGAGTTGAGTCTCGAGTCGAGTCGTTTGATTGAGTCTGAGCCTTAATTATTTCTTGAGCTGTTTTACATACCATACATTCCATGTACTGACGTCACTCGGCGCTTCATCGTTTCATGATGTAGATACTGGTGACAGAGAACTTCAGTAGGCGCACCGTTGAGATTCAGAGTTCTTGAGTTCCAGATTTCATGAGCCCTCCTTGCCATTTGGAGGAGCTTTCTTTATTTCACTAGTAGTTTTATATCCTTTAAGTTGGGTAGCCATGGCTTGTCATGGTACCATCTAGACGTTTAGAGTAGACACTTCATGGACCTTAAGCAGAGTATTGTTGAGTATTTCATTTTCTAGACTTGATCTATTTTGGAGACTACTTATGAGATCTTTATCTTTCCCTTAATGCTTGTATTGCATATTTATTCCGTTGTTGAGTAAGATGTGACGATGAGGCCAGGTGGTTCTCTTGAGCAATCAACAATGATTCTCCAAGTGCCGGCCATGCCAAGGATACCCGCTCGAGGCGTGACACTATATTTGCATCTCCATCAACATACCCAATTTATGCCACTAGGTGTTGGCTATGATATGCATAAAAAGCTTCTGCATTCATGTGTTTGACTTTTTATTTGAAGTTGGATCGAAGCATTGCACCGTAGTCAATCTTGTGTCGAAGAAACTTGCAGAAATTATCACCCTGTTCTTCATTAGCACCAGATTTATGGTAAATGAAATGACATTGATTAGAACAGGAAGATGGAATCTATCGAATGCGCTCTTGGGGATCCCCTCGTTTACGTCATTTGTGACAACATTCCTCAACAATGTGAGGAAGTAGGTCTTTTTTTTTCAAACCACAACATATCAGTTTCTGCGAGTACTGCATATTTTTTCCCAACTTTTCTATTTTTCCCCCATGGTGTCAACGATATTGTTTGCTGCTTCCTTGAAATTTTGTTGGTTTTCTTTGGTTTTGTGTGGTTATTTTTTGTTGTATTGCTGTGATACTGACTTTAATATTGATTATGTATTTTTAAAAAAAATTATGTTACCAACTTTGTTATTTGATTCCGTGGATTTGTTGGTTAAAGTTGTGAAAGTAGGGGTTAAGGTTGTTGGTTATTTATTGATTTATTTTTATGACTATGTGTTGGTTCTACAACTTTTTTCCTGGTATTTTGATGGTCTTTTGGTTGAATTGTTGTGATATTGAGTATTACAATTGGTTATGTTTTTTTAATTTTCAATTATGTTACCAAGTCTGTTATTTGATTTGGTGGATTTGTTGGTTAAAGTTGTGGAAGTGGGAGTTCAGGTTGTTGGTTATTTATTGGTTTATTTTTATGATAATATGTTGGTTCTAGAATCTTTTTTTTTTTGGCTATTTGATGGTATTTTGATGGTTTTTTGGTTGAATTGTTGTGATATTGAGCATTACAATTATTTTTTTAATTTTCAATTATGTTACCAAGTTTGTTATTTGATTTGTCTGATTTGTTAAAGTTGTGGAAGTGGGTGATTCAGGTTCTTGGTTTTCTTTTGATTTATTTTATGATAATGTGTTGGTTGTACAATTTATTTTCTGGTATTTGATGGTATTTTGGTCCTTTTTTTATTGAATTGATGTAATATTGAGCATTACAATTGGTTATATTTTTTTTTTCAATTATGTTTCCAACTTTGTTAGTTTATTTGGTTAATTTGTTGGTTAAAGCTTTGGAAGTGGGGGTTCAGGTTCTTGGTTTTTTTTTTGGTTTATTTAATGTTAATATATTGGTTCTACGTTTTATTTTCTAGTACTTGATGACAGTTTTCTTGGTGTTATATCTGCTTTAAATTTGTTTTTGTTAATCTTTTGTTGGATTTATTTCTGGTCCAAATTATGTCACCAAATTTATTTATTTTTCCTTTACAATTACATGATCTTTGTTACTTAGTTGTTATTTAATTGATGAATTTGCTAGTTAAATGTTCAGAAACAACCACATTGGCTAATATCTTTGTGTGCAATTGGTATGATAATGTGTTGGATCTATGATTTATTATTGTTTTTTAAGGGGTTTTTTATGTTAATGTGTTGGATCTATGATTTATTTCCTGGCATTTGATGGTTTTTTTCTTCTTCTACTGATTATGCGGGTTACTATCTTCGTTTATTTTTCAGTGACTGCGGGTTATACACTTGTGCTTTTGCTGAACACTATTTGCAAGACCACTTTGATATTCCTGCATGTTCTATAGATCCATATTTATTCCGATTGACGTACGGTGCATTGCTTTGGCAATATGAAACACAAAAGATAGAGGATGAAGCAGTCAGTAAAGTGAAGTGACGGGGAAAGTTGTTAGACGGTTTTGGGGCCCCAAAGTTGCAAAGGAGTACATTTCAGTCAGTGACATTGTCGTTCGGCCAAAGTTAGTACCCCACACGAAGAATTAGATATATTGCTATTATGTACTAATTTCAAACATATCTGTAGACATTGATTTTATGGTTATTTTGTAGATAGTTTGGGCTTTTTGGTAGTTTTAGATCACTAGTTATTGTTAATACCAAACATTCTTGGTGTTTCCCTTTTTTATTCACTATATGCATGTCTGATTTGGCCATGACATTGGCTTAATTATTGATGATGTATTGATTATATTATTGAATTTTTAAAAGGAACATTAAGTTTTAGGTTAAATATATTTCTACGCAGGTTGACAACTTGTACCATAGTTTCAATTAAAACAAAAAATACTACATTTAAAAGGTGTTGTCCATATTGTATTAAAAAAATTACGCTATTTTTATGCAAATTTTCCACCACACATAATGTGCACCTAAAAATACATGAAATTGTTGGGTCGAAGTTTGTTATTAAATTGGTTTATTTGTTAGTTAAGTGTTCACAAAATAACCATGTAGGTTCATATGTTCTACCATTTAGGTTGACAACTTGTACCATAGACAATGTGCGGCTTCACATCTCTACAATTTTGTTGTGTATAAGCCAAATCAATTGTAAATGACCTGGAATTGTAAATGCAACATCATTGAAAAATCATCTCATAATTAACTAATCACATTGGTTACAGAGATTTTTTAACTAATCAACACTATTACAACACAAACCAACATCAAAGTGGAATGTGCACTCATAGAACCAATAAAATTACCAAAATATTAACCAAAATAGACACCATCTTTCTGAATAGTTAACCCACCAGCAACAACAATCCTTAATAATCAACAAATCAGACAAATCATTTTATCATAGGAACAAGAATTAATCCATCTGGTTTTTATCATGCGGAATTAGTGCAAGTTGTTTTGTTATGACCCGTCGACCCACATTTACTGCATGTGATCTTGGTTCTTTTGAATTTCACTTCTGTAAAACCCTTCCGATCGTAATTTGATGATCTCCCTGGTCCCTTCTTTACATCCGGTGGCAGCACAGTTTCACCCAACACCTCTTCTGGAATAACCCTAATGCTTTCGCTAGGCAATGGTTCTATGGGTACTGCATATGCATCTTGCAAGTTTTTGTTGTTGTAGTAAACTGAATAATAATCCTCAACATACTTGTTTTTGTATGCAATAGTTGCGATTGCATGTGCACAGGGGATCTCAATATGTTGAAACCTTCCGCAAGAACACACTCTTGTGTTTAAACAAACAGTGAACCTCTTTGCACCATTTGTAATAGTATAAAGATATTGTGTTGATGCACTCACCTGTAATAATTTAAAAAAAAATATTTTGAATTACTAATTTATGCTCAAACATTGATAAATCCATTATTTATTTGGAAAAATCAGAACTATAAATGTCATTCTATGCGACAATTTTTCACTATCCAACAACATAAGATTGTATTACTATGTCAGAGTTGTTGTAATCTCCCTTTCTTGGTTGTGTTTCTCATTCCATGTTTCAATCATTTTCCTCATGTACTCTATCATAGGTACCACAGCGAGCTTTCGATCAGGTAAAATTGCATTGTTGATTGACTCAACAATATTGCTTGTTAGTGTCCATGTCCTCTTTTACAATAGAGTGTGCGCGGGATCACTTTTCAAAATCAGCTTCTACCAAGTAGGCGTGACATCTTGGACTTATCTCCCTCAATTGACTCATCAGGTCCTCAAACTCCTCAACTGTGTATGCCTTTGTCAAGCTAAAAAACAACTTTCTCGCCTCCTCTGTATTATTGCGGGTTCTTTTCGACACATTTGTCCACAAATGATATATGCAAACATAGTGTAGGAATCTAGGATAAATAGATGCAACAACATTTCAAATGCTTTTGTTCCTATCTGAAACAAAGCATATACCGTGTCTATCACCGAATGCCAACTTAAAACATTGGAAGAACCAATTCCAAGATTTATCATTTTTCGAGTCCACCACATTGTATGCGAGAGCAATATATGACCTACAATTAAACTACAAAATTTAAGTTTTTTTAATAATCATTACAATAAATGAAAATGTCATTAGAATAATGGTGTTTTCAAAACTAACCTCTGAGATCCAATGTGCTAGCAATCAACATTGTACCTTCGAACGACGACCTAATGTGTGTACCATCAGCAACCACTATTGGTCGACAATATTCCCATCCCCTAATGCATGCATCCAGTGCAATGAATGTATACAAAAAACATCCATCATCCATCTTTCTTAAATCCACTATAGTTCTTGGATATGTTTTTTTCAATATATATAAATATACTGGTACTTTTCCGTAAGACAGAGTTGGGTCCCCTCGCAGTACACTCATGTCACGCCCTAAGCCCCATTAAGGCGGACTGGCACCCGTTGCCGGCAAGGCTCGGGAGAACCAACATATAACTATACACCTGCTATGAACATTTAAGAGGTTTCCATACTCAATATGCTGTCAAAAGAAAGTAAACTGTACTAACAAACCAAAAGTAAATGCATAAGACTAGGCCATTGGAGCCACGATGTCTATAATACACTATTTGACCACACTTTAATTTACATTGTCTACAAAGCCTCTAAATAAGGAACAATATCTATATGAGTCGGGACAGGCCCCGCCTCATGACCAACTATACAATACAAAATACAAGTTATAAACACACAAGCCCCGAAGCAACCTGGAGCTTAGTAATAGCAGCTGAAAGTCTTGTACTCTTACTGGGGAGATCTAGTAGCTCCTGTACCTGTAGCATGAAATGCAGGTCCCACGTAAGGGACGTTAGTACGAGATAATGTACTAAATATGTAAGGCAGGAAATACTGTATATGCAATAAGAACTCAAATGAAATCACACACTGGTGTGTAAGGATGAAAAGACCACCTTTAGTCATACTGTGGAGTCATGTACTTTATGTCTTTTTTTTTATTACTGTATCTTTCTTTACTGTATAATCTGTGCACAATATATCATGTAAATGACCATCTGATCAGTGGTAAATCTGTGATGGGATCGACCCTGGCTAGGTGATTCCTTCACCCCTCGGGCTACCACCCGTAAATGAGATCGACCCTGGCTAGGTGATTCTTCCACCCCTCAGGCTACCACCCATTTATAAGCAACTGTAAGTTATCTTTTATTTACTTTGAGATGGTTCTTTTGGTGGTCATAACCTTTAGAACTGTAGGAATATAGACATGTGACATATGAACAACCATACAAGGTAATACCACAATGGAAAGAGAGATACACAACTAATGAACCGTATCGGAGATTAAACAACACATAGACTTTGTTTGGTAAGAAGGAACTCATGTATATTTAGTATTCAGGTACATAAGCAAGTTGACAATGACTATGTATGGGTACATATGAACATGGTAAAAAGTGGGGACACGGTTAGCAGCCATGTCGGAGTTTGTACATGCCTTTATGTGCTAAGAAAGATTATAGATTTCATGCCAAGTAATAGGAAATCAAGTAGCCTTACATACCTCGCTGTACTATGTCGTTATTACCTCGGAGTAGTATCCTTTTCCTCCAAACACTTATCTACAATATATAAGGTGATAAAACTAGTGTTAGAAGCTGGTAAGCACATCTTAGTAATCCAATTTCACCCAAAAATAATATCCGGGCAGCAAGCTCGGAATTAGCACCCAAAGAGTATTCTTTCAACATTTCCACTCCTAGTCGTATTTTCTAACACACATTCCCATATACATGTCATATCCAGCTATGTTTAGTCCCATAACAGCATTACAATAACTCATACAGTACATCATACAACAACTCTACACAACATGCAAGTAGACAACACAACATTGCGTCCTTCCGCTACACTTCGACGTCAACCATTCCAAATCCGTTTCAACCTCAACCAAACTATCCTCAACATATTTACAAACAATTACAGTCCTAAAACAGTCCAAAAACAGTCCCTAAGTAGATGGAAAACATGAGACAACAATTCCTAAAAATAGTCCACGAATTCTTACTAATGAGCGGAATTAAGACATCATTTAAGAACTTATTTTTGCAGAAGATAAAAGTGGTCCAGCAGCCTCCTCACATCATTCCAGACCCAAGACTTCTTAAAAACATACATATTACTTCATAACCCAGCCAACCAACAAGATAAAAGTCCCTTATTTAACAAGAAAAGTGAATCACAATATTTGGAACACATGTTGTCCCAAAATTCCTGCACAATACAACCAACATACTCTTCATGTTTTTCATGGAAAAATTACACCAAACCATGGGTATTTTATCTTACCTTAACCCTCAAGGATTAGGTTCTCTTCAAGAACCCTAGAAGTGTGTCTTGGCTGCTTTAGAAAATGAGAAGAGAGCAAAAAGAAACTTAGAGAGAAATCTGAAATTTTGGCTTGAGAAAATGACTAAACGTTGCTGCTTGTTGCTCCCTTTTATAGGCCACTTTTGGCCGACTTTCTTTTGGGTTTTCAACCTTATTTTATTAAGGTTATGGGGCAGCAGCTTGGCCCTTTCATTTGGGCCTTATTGGGCTTCTGGGATGGGCTTTGTTGCAAACATTTCTCCCCTAAGGCCACTTATTTTGGGCCCTAGTTTTGAATTGGATTGTAATTGTAATTTGGCCCTTTTCCTATCCATATTGGGCTGCAAATGTTGTCCTTTTATGATGCTAAACCATGGGCCCAAATGACATCCTTAACTCGGGGTTTATTCTTTATCGGACTTGAACAAATTCGGTGTTGGGCCTTGTCTCTGTTTACCGAGCTTATTTAAGCTAAGCATGTAGGTAACTCACCTACTAGCTTCCTAAGTCACACAAGCACCTCAATTATTTTACTTCATTTAAGGTCACACTCTCCTTAACTTGACTTAAAAATTATTTATGCTCGGTCATCTTAAGCATTAGACATACATATAGCCCTTTAATCTAAAATTCACGCACTTTTAAAATGTGCGCGGATTTGACCCCGCCATATCATGTTTCATCTGTGTTGGACTAGTACATGTAAGATGTGGGGTGTTACAACTAAATACTTTTTTCCTTCCTCTCCAAGCTTGCATATAACTTAATGTTATTCCATGTTCCCTCTTCATGTCCTTTCAGATTTCAGTTGGTGTGTAATTTAATTTGGGATCACTACATTTTTCTAACAACATTGCACCAAGCACCCCACTTTTACATTCACGTTTCGACATTAGCCTACCTTTCATTGGGCACGTATGTATATCATAAAATTAATGAACTTTGAACAATGTGAAATTTCTCAAGCACGAAGACTGAAACAACCACGTGCATCCATTTGTTGGGCACTTCAGGTTGTAACTGCAAAATGTCAATGTCAACAAAATTATTTTTTCAAATTTTTACCAATTATTCTACTATATTAACCATACTTTTTACCAAAATATAATGCTAACCAACTCCAACAGTTACACTTTAATCATCGATACCAACATAATCACTAAACTTATACCCAACCTTCTACCAAGATGAAAATCAATCTGTTAACAAGTTTACCAAATTCACTACCAAATGTAAACTATACTTCTGGGCAAAACTCATTCTATTTTTCTCAAGGGACAACCTGTTTAAACACTAACCAACATAGAAGTCAAAGTTATAACCGTATATTTAAACCATCCAATGTCAACATGAACAAGGTTTTGACTTAAAGCAATACATACAAATAAAAATAATTCTTGTTTCATCAACATCCCTGTCAACAATATAACCAATTTACAACCAAATGTAATCCAAACTACTAGACAACACCAATTCTGTTTCTATAAAAAGGTCAAACTCTTTTGACACTAACCAACACACTAATCAAACTTATAACCATAATTAAACCAACCACAGTTAACAAGAAAAACTTTTTTCTTAGACCAATACATACAAATAAAAACATTTATAATGTGCATACCTTGCATGACTTGACCTTAGAACAGTGTATTCAAACCCTCTCAACAATGCATAATGTCTCTGTCACGCCCCGGGAGGGTACCCTTGGCGTGGCCGGCACTCGAAGACTATTGCTAGCCCCCAAGCGAACCACCTAGTCCCATCACATCATTCAATCATACTTCTACTGATCAGCGGAAAGTATATGCAAGCAGTGGACGCAGTTCATCTAAAGTTCTAAATATAATATAAGCAAAATAACGAAGGCTAGTAGAAAGAACTAGCTCACAATATCAACATCAATGCTCGACACCGATCTATGAAGCCTCTATCACTAAATCATGTGGTGCCAATGACAGACCCATGGCTACCCAAAAACAAAATAAGATAATAGTCCAATCCTAACTCTAAAGCATGATGAAATAAAATGATGGTTCCTCCGGAGTAGGGGAGCTCACCAAATCAACTTCGGATCTCTGATCTTCAACGGAGCGCCTGTTGAGGATCTCTAGTACCTGCCTCTACATCATAAAATGATGCAGTCCAGAGTGGACGTCAGTACTTGGAATGTACTGGTATGTAAAATAGCTGAATGAAACAGAAACCGGTAGAAAATATGGAAAATAATATCAAGTCAAAATAGACATCATAATCACATTAACCGCCAGCTTGCCTGTCTGCGAAAAAGTACAGAGTGGGCAAGTGATACATCATTATCTCAGACTCATCAAAGTCTCAACTCATCACATGGATCATCTCAGAGGAGTTCACCCCCCACCCCCCTCATCACATCTCATCTAGACTCAGAATAAAGTACGAATTTTTTTCGGGAGTTTCTCTTAACCGACAACACTCACTTATGAGCCAGTGAATGTACAACAATCACCCTGATGTTGCCACAGTGGTCCCAAACTTGCCAGGTAAGGAACACTGGATCCCATATCAATATACCCGACATGGAATCAAACTGAACGGATCCTCTATTGCTTTCAGGGACTGTTAAACCTCGAGGGAAACCATATGTATGTATGTGATGGTTTAAGCCTTTCCTACGTTTGGCGACGTAGTTAATGAGTTCGAGTGGGACTCACTCCTGCTCATTTCGGTGCTCAATACTCCTCCCGACTCAATGCTCATAAAATCAACCTCAACCAGTCTCATAGGGATTCACTCCCCGTCAACGACTGCCAGTCTCATAGGGACCCACTCCCCGTCCACGACTGATATTTCACCGGGACCTTGGCCCCTTTTCATCAATTATCTCATAGGGACTTCCACCCTATCATCAAACATCTCATAGGGATTTTAACCCTATCATCAATATCTCATAGGGACTTTAACCCTATCATCAACACCTTCTCAATGACCCAAGAGTATATAACAGTCATTAGGAAACAAGTGAATAAACACACCGGTAGAGTTCATTTATAGAGACTCATACAACAATCAAGATTTCATCAACTCATCATCACAGTCAACAATCCCAATGCAAGGCTCTAGGTTCAAGTCTTAAATTCAGTATGCATGCTCTTCAAAATAGTCATGTAGGGTTATGCAAATTCCATGAAAGTGTTCAATTTAAGAGAACAAATAGTATGATGATCATCAACATAGAAAACATGTAATTTCAAATAAAATTTTCAAGAAAATCCATAAAAGAAATCATGCATGTAGACCCTTCAATCATCAATTCAACTTTGACCTCTATGGGGCACATGAGAGAATAATCCCATGTTTTAGTTTAGCCTTACATACCTGTGATGCACTGTTCAACCGGGTGATGTCGAGGATTCTCTTCTCGTGTTCCTCACCCCAAGCCTTTCTCTCCTCTCCTCAAGTCCTAGCCTTGTTAGATTTTAGAATAGGACTTAGAATAGGTTTTGTTAGGCTCTTTTCGTGTAGAAACGACCTTACTAGCCATGTATTAGTGTTTAGGAGAGGTTAGGGATTGACCGAAATGCCCCTCGAAATCAATTAGAAATTTTCAGTTCGGAATTTACACGGTCCGCGACGCGGACCTATCGTGCACTGTGTATTATTGGAAAAAGTATTCTTAAACGAGTTTTCTCCATCCCGTCGAAAATCTGGAAAAATATATAAGTGTTCCTCCGCGGCAGGTGCGCGTCGCGCCTCTGTCGCGGACAGTCACTGTTTTGTGACTTGGATCGAAAATTTATCTTTCGATCGGGTCGTCCTAAAATTCGACCCGGACCATTTTCTCACTCCATTTTTCATGTTGATCACGAATCCGGTCTCGGATTTACCATACGAACCCCGGAAGATGCATTACGCGCGTACCCTCACCCTAGGGGCATTTCGGTAAATTTATCGGGCGTCACATCATCTCCCCCTTGGGATCATTCGTCCTCGAATGAGGAGTGGAGGTGGGCATTAAGGCACGAATAGACTTATGACTCATTCCCACACTCAATTCAATAATAGTAAGTCAGATACAAGAATAGGATACTTAGCTTAGTGAAGAGCAAGGATTTACCTTCAGTGCTTTCACCATCAGTTGGCACGAACAGGTGCGGATACTTTGCCTTCATCTCCTCCTCAGCTTCCCATGTGGCTTCTTCAACGAATTGATTCCTCCACAGTACTTTGACTGAGGCTATTTCTTTGTTCCTTAGTTTACGAATCTGACGATCAAGAATTTGAACCGGAACCTCTTCGTAAGATAGGTTATCCTTCACCCCAATTCTATCAACAGGGATCACCAAGGCCGGGTTTCCCAAGCATTTCTTTAGCATAGACACATGGAACACCGGGTGTACTCCATCTAGCTCGGAAGGCAACTCTAGCTCGTAGGCCACCTTCCCAATTCTCCTTACGATTTGATAGGGTCCAACATAACGTGGACTCAACTTTCCCTTCTTCCCAAACCTTAGGATACCCTTCATAGGTGACACCTTCAAGTACACCCAATCATCTACTTCGAACTCCAAATCTCTTCTCCTCACGTCAGTGTAAGATTTTTGGCGACTCTGGGCAGTCTTTAACCTCTCTCTAATGACCTTGACCTTCTCCATCGACTGGTGAACAAGATCAGGTCCAATGAGCTCCACTTCTCCAACCTCAAACCACCCAATGGGCGATCTACACCTCCTTCCGTACAAGGCTTCATAAGGAGCCATTTGGATGCTCGCATGATAACTATTGTTATATGCAAATTCAGCCAGAGGCAAATGATCATCCCAATTCCCTTTGAAATCAAGGACGCAAGCTCTCAACATATCCTCTAGTGTTTGAATTGTACGCTCCGCTTGACCATCCGTCTGTAGGTGGAAAGCCGTACTCAGGTTCACCTTAGTACCCAAGCTTTTCTGAAATGATCTCCAGAATTGGGAGGTAAATTGAGCTCCTCTATCCGTGATGATGGACAAGGGGACTCCGTGCAACCTCACAATCTCCTGGATGTACAACTTGGCATACTCTTCGGTAGTGTTCGTTGTCTTGACTGCCAGGAAGTGAGCTGATTTAGTCATTCTGTCCACTATCACCCATATCGAATCATGTTGCTTTCGAGACTTTGGAAGCCCAGTGATAAAGTCCATATTAATCATCTCCCATTTCCACTCCGGAATTTCAAAGTTCTGAGCCAATCCACATGGCCTTTGATGCTCAACCTTCACTTGTTGGCAATTTAGGCATTTCGAAACGAACTCCGCGATGTCTCTCTTCATTCCATTCCACCAATAGACCTCCCTTAAGTCATGGTACATTTTGGTGGAGCCAGGATGAATGGAATATCTAGTGTTATGAGCTTCTTCCATGATTCTGTCTCGTATGCCATCAACATCTGGGACACACAATCGACTCTGATATCTCAACACTCCATCTCCCCCTTTGGAGAAGACCATCACCCTTTGATTTTGGACATCCTCCTTCAATTGGAGTAGGACAGGGTCTTGGTCTTGTTTTTCCTTCACCTCCACCACTAACGAGGAAGCAGACCCGTCCTGGACATTAATTCCTCCTTCGTTGTTCTCTTCGAGTCGGACTCCTAATCGAGCCAACCGGTGCACGTCCTTGGCTAACTCCTTCTTTCCTTCCTCCACATGGGCTGTGCTACCCATTGATAACCTGCTAAGAGCATCAGCCACGACGTTAGCTTTACCTGGGTGGTAATGTATGCTCATGTCATAATCCTTGATCAATTCTAACCACCTCCTCTGTCGCAAGTTGAGTTTCTTTTGGCTAAAAACATACTGTAAGCTCTTGTGGTCAGTGAACACATCCACATGCACGCCATACAAGTAGTGCCGCCAAATTTTAAGTGCAAACACCACTGCTGCCAACTCGAGGTCGTGGGTTGGGTAGTTTCTCTCATGGACCTTGAGCTGCCTGGAAGCATAAGCTATCACTTTCCCCCTTTGCATTAATACACATCCCAATCCAACCATCGAGGCATCACAATAGATTACGAAGTCTTCGGTCCCGTCGGGTAGAGTTAGGACCGGTGCAGTAGTTAACCTTGTTTTCAATTCCTGGAAACTCCTTTCACATTTTTCGGACCACTGGAATTTGACCTTTTTCTGAGTCAATTTGGTCAGTGGCGCGGATAGGGAAGAAAATCCCTCCACGAACCTGCGGTAGTAGCCTGCCAGCCCCAAGAAACTTCTGATATCAGTTGGAGTGGTCGGTCGGGGCCAGTTCTTAACCGCCTCAATCTTTTGGGCATCCACTCGAATACCGTCACCGGAAACCACGTGGCCTAGGAAGGCCGCTGACTCACGCCAGAATTCACATTTAGAGAACTTTGCATACAACTCATGGTCCTTAAGAGTTTGGAGGACCACTCTGAGGTGGTTAGCATGCTCCTCCTCACTCCTTGAATACACCAGAATGTCATCGATGAACACAATCACAAACAAATCAAGATATGGCTTGAACACTCTATTCATCAAGTCCATAAAGGCGGCAGGTGCATTCGTCAGTCCGAAGGACATGACCAAGAACTCAAAATGGCCATATCTAGTCCTGAAGGCTGTCTTTGGAACGTCACGCTCCCTCACCTTCAACTGATGGTAGCCAGATCTAAGGTCTATCTTAGAGAAGCAAGAGGTGCCCTGAAGTTGGTCAAACAAATCATCTATCCTTGGGAGGGGATATTTGTTCTTTATCGTGACCTTGTTCAGTTGCCTATCATCGATACACATTCTGAGAGACCCATCTTTCTTCCTCACGAATAAAACAGGGGCACCCCATGGTGAAACACTTGGCCTAATGAAGCCCTTTTCCAGCAAATCTTTTAATTGCTCTTTCAATTCTTTTAACTCAGCGGGGGCCATTCTGTAAGGTGGGATCGAAATAGGCTGGGTATCTGGAAGAACATCAATCCCAAAGTCAATCTCCCTATCAGGAGGGACTCCGGGCAGATCATCAGGAAAGACTTCTGGAAACTCGTTGAAAACCGGAACTGACTCAAGAGTTGGGGACTCAACATCATCAGATTTCACTCTCACCAAGTGATAGATACAGCCTTTGGAAATTAACTTCCAGGCTTTAAGATATGAGATAAACCTCCCCCTAGGTGTCACTGAGTCACCCTTCCACTCTAGAACTGGTTCATTTGGAAATTGGAACTGAACCGTTCGGGATCTACAATCCACAGAGGCATAACAGGCGTGAAGCCAATCCATGCCAAGGATCAAATCAAAGTCAACCATTTTTAACTCGATCAAATCAATAATGGTGTCCCTATGATGGATGGACACTACACAAGCTCTATAGACTCTTTCAGCTCGAATCGACTCACCCACCGGAGTAGAAACATCAAAGGGTTCGAGAAGACTCTCGGGGGTTTTATCAAATTTACTGGCCACATAAGGAGTTACAAACGACAATGTGGCACCAGGATCCATCAAAACATAACAATCAAGAGTAAAGACTCGGATCATACCCGTCACGACGTCTGGAGAATTTTCCTGGTCTTGGCGACTTCCCATATTATACAAGCGGTTTGTGGCCCCGCCTGCACCTGACGTAGTGGCCCTTGGGTTCCCTCTAACCGGTGGGGCCGATGCCGCAGACTGAGCCTGGCTAGCCCGCTTTGGACAATCCTTCTTGTAGTGGCCTACTTGGCCACACCCGAAGCATGCGTCATTCTTATCACGACATCTCCCCCAATGCACCTTCCCACAGTTATCACACTGTGGTCTACTCTGAGAACCTTGAGCCACACTAGCTTGGGACTGAGGTCCGTGGTTCCCTGTATTCCGGAACCTCTGATCATACGGGCCTTTAGGCACAGGTGCGCTAGCAGCTGAGGGTGCTGGAAATCGATTCCCATTACCCCTCCTTCCACCTTCGTGGCTGGATGTCTTAGCTCTCTTGCGCTTGAACTCTTCCCTGTCCTGTTGTCTTTCTTCGTCAGCTTGCTGCACGAATGTCATCAGTTGCCCGATGTCCATGTCACTCACAAGCATAGCTCCTCTTCCATCTCTCTTGGGTCCTCTGTTCAACCCATCTACATACATTCCCATCCTTCCCCGCATGTTAGCAACCATGTCTGGGGCATAGCGGGATAGTTGCGTAAATTTCAATCCATACTCCTGCACGGTCATGGAGCCCTGTTTCAAATTCAGGAACTCCCTCACCTTAGCCTCTCTTTTCTCCCTTGGGAAAAAGCGTCCTAAGAAAGCCTCCTCAAATACCGCCCAAGTTACATATGAAGCATCGTCCCCTTGGCCCTTCTTCCATTGGTCGAACCACAGCCTGGCCACCCCTTTGAGTTGATAGGCAGCCAATTCAACCCTATCAGCATCAGCCACGTGCATCACTTGGAACACCTTCTCAAGTTCCTCCATATAGTTCTCGGGGTCTTCAGTAGATGCCGACCCCGTGAACTCGGGCGGGTTCATCCTCAGAAATTCTCGGACTCTAGAGGTGCCATGAGAGTCTGTCCCACCCGCACCTTGCCTCACAGCAGGTGCTGCGACAGCCTGGGCCAAAGTTTGAATGGCTTGGCGTAGCTCAGCATTCGAGATCTCAGCTTGAGGAGGTTGCCCAACAGGGACAGCTGGATCCACGGGCCCCTCGGGTACTTGAGGCTCAGGTGGGTTAACAGCTTGCCTGGCAGGACGTCCCCTTCCTCTGACAGCTCTTCTGGGAGGCATGTTATCGATTCTGCACGTGTAACGCACGAATTAGAGGATAGTTTTCATAGAGTTCAGCTCTATCGCATGATTTAGAATAAGAAAGAAGTGTAACCATTCCTAATGTCCCATAGCCTCCTGCTTATGAAGTGTGGTCGACAACACACCCATAAACAAGACTCTACTAGACACGGCTTCATAGACTCCCTAGGACACTTGAACTCTGTGCTCTGATACCAAGTTTGTCACGCCCCGAGAGGGTACCCTTGGCGTGGCCGGCACTCGAAGACTATTGCTAGCCCCCAAGCGAACCACCTAGTCCCATCACATCATTCAATCATACTTCTACTGATCAGCGGAAAGTATATGCAAGCAGTGGACGCAGTTCATCTAAAGTTCTCAATATAATATAAGCAAAATAACGAAGGCTAGTAGAAAGAACTAGCTCACAATATCAACATCAATGCTCGACACCGATCTATGAAGCCTCTATCACTAAATCATGTGGTGCCAATGACAGACCCATGGCTACCCAAAAACAAAATAAGATAATAGTCCAATCCTAACTCTAAAGCATGATGAAATAAAATAATGGTTCCTCCGGAGTAGGGGAGGCTCACCAAATCAACTTCGGATCTCTGATCTTCAACGGAGCGCCTGTTGAGGATCTCTAGTACCTGCCTCTACATCATAAAACGATGCAGTCCAGAGTGGACGTCAGTACTTGGAATGTACTGGTATGTAAAATAGCTGAATGAAACAGAAACCGGTAGAAAATATGGAAAATAATATCAAGTCAAAATAGACATCATAATCACATTAACCGCCAGCTTGCCTGTCTGCGAAAAAGTACAGAGTGGGCAAGTGACACATCATTATCTCAGACTCATCAAAGTCTCAACTCATCACATGGATCATCTCAGAGGAGTTCACCCCCCCCCCCCCCCATCACATCTCATCTAGACTCAGAATAAGGTACAAATTTTTCCCGAGAGTTTCTCTTAACCGACAACACTCACTTATGAGCCAGTGAATGTACAACAATCACCCTGATGTTGCCACAGTGGTCCCAAACTTGCCAGGTAAGGAACACTGGATCCCATATCAATATACCCGACATGGAATCAAACTGAACAGATCCTCTATTGCTTTCAGGGACTGTTAAACCTCGAGGGAAACCATATGTATGTATGTGATG
This sequence comes from Solanum rostratum, assembly GCA_029948455.1. Lineage (NCBI taxonomy): Eukaryota > Viridiplantae > Streptophyta > Magnoliopsida > Solanales > Solanaceae > Solanum > Solanum rostratum. The sequence continues at coordinate 59,562,376 of CM057053.1, forward strand.
GTTTAAGCCTCTCCTACGTTTGGCGACGTAGTTAATGAGTTCGAGTGGGACTCACTCCTGCTCATTTCGGTGCTCAATACTCCTCCCGACTCAATGCTCATAAAATCAACCTCAACCAGTCTCATAGGGATTCACTACCCGTCAACGACTGCCAGTCTCATAGGGACCCACTCCCCGTCCACGACTGATATTTCACCGGGACCTTGGCCCCTTTTCATCAATTATCTCATAGGGACTTCCACCCTATCATCAAACATCTCATAGGGATTTTAACCCTATCATCAATATCTCATAGGGACTTTAACCCTATCATCAACACCTTCTCAATGACCCAAGAGTATATAACAGTCATTAGGAAACAAGTGAATAAACACACCGGTAGAGTTCATTTATAGAGACTCATACAACAATCAAGATTTCATCAACTCATCATCACAGTCAACAATCCCAATGCAAGGCTCTAGGTTCAAGTCTTAAATTCAGTATGCATGCTCTTCAAAATAGTCATGTAGGGTTATGCAAATTCCATGAAAGTGTTCAATTTAAGAGAACAAATAGTATGATGATCATCAACATAGAAAACATGTAATTTCAAATAAAATTTTCAAGAAAATCCATCAAAGAAATCATGCATGTAGACCCTTCAATCATCAATTCAACTATGACCTCTATGGGGCACATGAGAGAACAATCCCATGTTTTAGTTTAGCCTTACATACCTGTGATGCACTGTTCAACCGGGTGATGTCGAGGATTCTCTTCTCGTATTCCTCACCCCAAGCCTTTCTCTCCTCTCCTCAAGCCCTAGCCTTGTTAGATTTTAGAATAGGTTTTGTTAGGCTCTTTTCGTATAGAAACGACCTTACTAGCCGTGTATTAGTGTTTAGGAGAGGTTAGGGATTGACCGGAATGCCCCTCGAAATCAATTAGAAATTTTCAGTTCAGAATTTACACGGTCCGCGACGCGGACCTATCGCGCACTGTGTATTTTTGGAAAAAGTATTCTTAAACGAGTTTTCTCCATCCCGTCGAAAATCTGGAAAAATATATAAGTGTTCCTCCGCGGCAGGTGCGCGTCGCGCCTCTGTCGCGGACAGTCACTGTTTTGTGACTTGGATCGAAAATTTATCTTTCGATCGGGTCGTCCTAAAATTCGACCCGGATCATTTTCTCACTCCATTTTTCATGCTGATCACGAATCCGGTCTCGGATTTGCCATACGAACCCCGGAAGATGCATTACGCGCGTACTCTCACCCTAGGGGCATTTCGGTAAATTTACCGGGCGTCACAGTCTCATCACAACTACAAGAATCTTCTTGGTTTTGTAGATTTGATTGACTAAACATCATCATTTTGACTATTGTCTATAATTTCTTCATCTTTATCCTCCACAATCATCATTGTTTCGATCGCAGTCCAAGCACATTGTATCTCTTATTGTATATGATTGTGTCGAAGCTTGCTCACCCCCATCACATAAAATTGTTTTCATACATCTATCAACACACGTTATACATAAAGAATACTTGGAAAAGAAGTCTATGTTGCTTTTTGTTTAATCCAAATACACTTGCACGCCCATATTGCTATGGATGTGCAACGGCGGGGATTATGTTAACCTTATATTGCAATACCATTTTAGTAGTCGTTGTGTCCACACCTATTTGTGATGCAATAGTTTCAACCAATCCTTTCAAATCCTCTTTTTGGATCAAATATAACTCCTTTGATTTTGCAATCCACACAAGCGACCTGTGTATGTAGATAGGTGCATATAAAAAAAACTCATCAAGGAAGCACAAAGAAAAAAAATAATAAACTCAACTACCAAACGAGAACAAAATAAAAAAAATTTAAACCACAACTATAAAATAAATGACATCTTAATATACCAATTTAAACCAGACATAAACAACCTAGTGCCATTATCCAAGAAAAATATTAACATTCATTCACAAGGAATAATCAATACTCAAAATTATGCACACATGCAACACATGCTAAATCAAAGTTTATACTAATTGGACGACAAATAAACGTCTTTCTTTTTTTTAAGAAGAAGAAAAACAAACTTGTTGCATCCCATTTTCTAGCATGTTGAATCAAAATGGAGACACAATTCATAATCAAATATGATCAAACCCAACCTCAATGAATATATTCTTCTCTTTGATACTTTTTTTTTCCTACTTTAAAGAAGATTCCAATGAATATTCACATTCATGATAACTAATAAATGAATTACATACATCAGAGAGGTCTCATTTTATTGCATTTTCGGTTAGTACACAAAGGTTTTTTGGGGCATTAGTCATTATACATTGTGCAAAAATAAAATATTCAACTTTGTCTCCATAATTTTTAGATGCATCAAATGAAGAAAGATAAAAAAGTGAACCAATTCTATTTGTATCTTGTAAGGAGCCTGCATTTGTTTGTGCTAATGAAATTTTTTTTGGCACTTCTCAATAAAAAAACTCATTGTGGACACACCAACATTAATTGCACCTAATTTGCATTTATTACCTTGCTTTGATTATACACGTTTTGGCTTTTCTTTTGATTTTTTTTATTTCCTTTGCATTTATACCATGATTTAATAACACACGTTTGGCTTTTCTTTTGATTTTTTTTAATTTCCTTTGCATTAATTACCATGATTTGATGACACACGTTTGGCTTTTCTTTTTTTTCTTTTTTTTCCAATTTCCTATGATGGATGTACATTTTAGTTAAAAAAAGTTGACATTTCATGGTAAAGAATTTTTGGTGACACATTAAAGTAAAATTACCCCTTAAAATGTGTAGTATGGTTTTTTCCCTAAATTTAATTTAGCAAAAGTTATACTTAATCAACCAAATATCCCAAACACCCGACCCCCCCCCCCCCCAACCCAACTAATCCACAAAGCACATTGAGATACTTTTTCTTTTGTGTTCTCTTTTTTTGGTGTGTGGCAACTGGCAATGTCTTTGTATGGAAAAGACGGTCAAAAAAATAAGGTGGGGGGCTACCAAATTGAGTAATTGACCATAAATCTTAACCAAGATTTGCATTTAGTTGGGTGGTACCCAAATGAGAGGGAAATTATTGTTCTGTTTAGTAGTTGTCTTTGTTTGAAAGAGGGGATGGAGCTACTATTTTCTACTTAATTTATTTATGAGTAACATACATATGTACAAATTTCACATGTTTCTTTGCCTATGGAACTGTCTTTTTAATGGAGATTACATATCTCTAAAATAGTTGAACCCCTCAAACCCCATCTGTCTCTTTCAATGTTTCAACCAATCCACATCCATACCAAATTAAAGTTTTAACCCCTACCACAGTCCCTATTAATAACCAAAAAATTCAAAAATGTCCTTAACATATTAGCAATGTTTCATAAATACTTTCTAGTTATTGAATCAAATTTGTCCTTCTTTCTATGTATTAGGTCAAAAATGTCCGTAACGTATTAAAATAATTCTAAAATGTACTCATTCCACTTCTTCAATACAAAAAAAGGGCCTAAAATACCCTTGAACTATTGAAATGGTATAAAAATGCCCCTTATCCACTTATTGGGCCTAAAATGCCCTTGTCATTCACCTTCAGGTTCTAAAATGTCCTTCATTCACCTTTTTTGCTCACTTATACCCTTGAAACTAACAAACCTCTCTTTTTCTTTTTCTTTTTTTAAATATTTATTATGATTCATTTTCTAATGGAGTAAAATAAATCTCCATCTTTATTAGATTTTTTTCCATAATTTATCGAAACCAAAATAATGTATCTCTTTATGGATCAAAGTGATTTATTAAAATAATTAACCGATTTAGCTTTCTAAAAAAGAAAACTTTTTTTAAAATATATAAAGTTAATGAAAAAATATGTTTTAATTTACCAAAGAGTAATTTTTTATTTTTGTTAATTATAATAAAAAAAATAACGAAAACTATTCAATTTGATTAAATAAAAAAATTAAAAAAGATAAATCGGTTTTAATAAATGGTTGGTCTTTAAATGGTTAATTATTTTGTCTAAATAAAATACAAGTATGTGCAGATTTTTTTAAAAAAATTCTAAACATGTATTGTTGTAACATTAGATTTTTCCCCATAATTTATTAAATCCAAAGGAAAATACCTTCTTCATGGCTATAATTTTTTTAAAAAAAAAAAAACTACAGTAAAACTACTAGTTTTTTTTTTTTAATTAGATTTTTCACATATTTTGTCCAAACCAAAATAAAACCTTTCTTTATAACCCAAAACAAACTTTAAAAAAATTATAAGATTTTTTTTGTAAAAAAAAGAATTGAGGATGAAGGTTTATTTTATTCCATGAGAAAATAAAACATAATAAATATCTAAAAAAGAAAAAAAGGATTGTTAGTTTCAAGGGTATAAGTGAGCCAAAAATATGAATGAATGACATTTTTGGACCTAAAGGTAGATGATAGAGGCATTTTAGGCCCAATAGGTGGATGAATGGCATTTTTGTACCATTTTTAATAATTCAAGAGCATTTTAGGCTCTTTTCCATATTGAATATAAAATATAATGCTCTTAACCTATTCGAAATGATTCAAATAATTTTACCCTTCCTTCTACCTATTAGATTAAAAATTCCTTTAATATATGAGAGGTAAATAAAAAAAAACTGATTCTAATTATTCATGTTAATTGAAAAAAATGCTGTACTTAAACAATTATTTAGTTTTCTTTTGATTTGAATTATTTATGTTCTCAAAAAATTCTTACTTGTTTGTCTCGCCTAATAGAAGTATTTGCTTTAAAAAGAATATATGAATTAACATGTGAACTGACCTGTAGACACATAAATTTTATTTGGATTAAATTCATACAAAATTTTCGTTAAAATCATATTCATTTGGGTTGAATGATTAATTTGGGCTTAAAAAATAGATAAAGTCTAGTTTATTAAGTTCAAGTCCAAGGCCTAGTCTCACCTTGAAGACCAAATCCATGCCACGTGTATGGTGATGAGGCATCCATGACCAAAAAATGACGCCACTTGTCCAAATGATGTGATAATCTTAGCCAAATGCAAAAACCAATCACACTTCACCAAGTGTCAAAATGACATCTTTAGGCCAATAATAAGCAACCTTGTCCATCCCTTACAACAATATGAGGGGATAGACATGACATTCAGAGAACACTCGACAAACACTTGAGTAAGCATTGGAGCAAGTATTGTGAAAAGCTACAACATCTACTACATAGTTCTTCTCAGGAGTGATCGACGGAGTTTTTCCAGAGATATTTTCGAAGAACAAAACTTTTCGGTGATTGAAATACATCTCTAGGGGGATTTAAATCATCTAACAATTTGAGAAGTAAGCTACTGAAAGCCCTTGGATCTTGGAGAATTTTAGGAGAAAGAATCAAGAGAGAACCAGAATTGTACTCACAAATTCATCAATAAAGAAATTACATCTTTCTTTTATTTATTTTTGGTTGTAGTTAATTTTTGATACTTTGAAAATTTGTTGCGAACAAATTTTGGCACGCCTAGTGGGACCGAATCTGCTTTTCATCTCTTTCTCTTATAAATCAAAAACTACAACTTCAACTACTACAATGGCCTTTAGGAAGACCAATGATGTTTCATGCAAAGACTCTATTGTCGCATCTCGATCGTATTGGTCCAGCTAGTTGAATGAGTTCAAGATTTGTCGCTTAGATGGATCTGAATACTTCATTTCTTTGGAGATGGTGAAAAACACAACTTTCAGATGACAGTCGTAACTGCAATCCCTGAGGAGAACCCCAAATCTGTGTTCTTTGGAGAACTTTCTCCAATTGGTTCCAACTTTAGTGAATCTGATGATTCAATGGATTCTCCAATTTCAGTGAATGTCAATGCCTTGATGGCTGACTCAACTAACATGGATGAAAAGATTTTAATAACGGAGCAAACTATTGAAGCCTTGGAGAAGTCTGTTGATGATAAAAAATCTTCATATTGCTCAACTTATGAATAAATACCCCATGCTGACCTGTTCGATAGACTTGGGCAGGCAAAGTACTTCATTAAGATGGATCTCCAGAAAGGCTAATACCAGGTACGGATTGCAAACGGGGATGAGCCAAAATGACGTGCGTGACAAGATATGGAGCATTCGAGTGGTTAGTAATGCCCTTCGGCCTAACCAATGCACCCGCTACTTTCTGCACGTTGATGAACAAGATCTTTCACCCCTACTTGGATGATATATTCATCTATAGCAACACCCTGGAGGAACACGTGGAGTATTTGAAGAAGGTGTTCTGATTCCTACAGGAGAATGAGCTCTACATCAAGCGGGAGAAGTGTGAATTTTGTACCTAGTGCTGCTAGACTTCTCCAAGATGTTTGAGGTGCACGTAGATGCCTCAGACTACGCCATTAGGGGTGTGCTGATACAGGATAGACACCCTACTACTTTTGAAAGCCGCAAGTTGAATGAAACAGAACAACGGTACATGGTACAAGAGAATGAGATGACAACTATCGTGCATTGCTTGCACATGTGGAGACACTATATACTTTGTTCCAAATTCTTGATCAAGACCGACATGTGGCCACTAGCTACTTTCAATCATAAAAGAATCTCACCCTGAAGCTGGCTAGGTGGTCGGATTTCCTTGCTGAATTTGACTATGAGTTGGAGTATAAGCTAGGCAAAGGCAATGTCACAGCAGATGCATTAAGTAGGAAGTCCGAGCTAGCTGCCATCATTATAGCCCACCGTGATATCCGAGATGCTCTTGCAGCAAGCAAGGAGACTATAAAGTCTAGAAAAATTACCAAAATACCCCTAGAGGATAGGTATGTGTATAACCCATCTTTCGATGCTCGTATGGAAAATATGAGGCCGAATTTATGATCAGCAAAAATAATTGAGTGGGAAAATGGTCTCGGTCGATTTTTAGAGCGACCGAACAAAAAATAATTTTTTGATCCAAAAACGAAAATAGTGAGAGTGTGTGACAGAGGCGCGTCGCGCCTCTATAGCGGACCCACACTTATATTTTTTTAAAATTTTACGATGGGATCGGGAAAATTCGTTGAAAAACTTTTTCTGAAAATGCACAGTAGGCGACCAGTCTGCATCGCGGACTGGGCTTATCCAAACTTGAAAAAAATTTAAATTTTAGAAGGGGCATTCCAGTCTATTCCCAACCCCTCCTAAACTCTATACACGATCTAATTAGGCCGTTTTGACGTAAAAAGGGCTAAAAAAAAACTCATTCTAAGTCTTATTCCAATAATCCAACAAAGCTAGGGCTTGGGTAAAGAGGAGAAGAGCTTGAAGTTGAGCAATTCGAGAGGAGATCCTTGACGTGATTGATTGATAACTTCATCCTAGGTATGTTAGGCTAAACTAAAAGCATGAGATTGTTTTCTCATGTGCCCCATAGATGATCATAGATGAGTTGATGGTTCCAAAAGACTGCATACATAATTCTTAATGGTTTTTCCTGAAAATTGATTTAAATTCACATGTCTTCTTATGTTGATGATCATCATACTATTTGTTTTCTTGAATTGAATATTTTTATGATAATTCGTACCATACTACATGCCTAATTTGGAAAGCATGCATAATGAACTTAAGAATTGAGTCTAGAGCCTTGAGTTGAGATTGTTGATTGTGGTGAGAGAATGACGATGAGTTGATAGAGTTTGATAGTCCTATGAGTCTCCATAAATGAACTCTAATGATGGTATATTCGATTGTTCCCTAATGATTGTTCTAAGCCTTAAGTTATTGATTGAGATGTTAACTGATGAGAGGGTTAAAGTCACTATGAAAACTGATAGATGAGAGAGCTAAAGTCCCCATGAGACTGATCGATGAGAGGGTTAAAGTCCCAATGATTTGATTGGTTTGATTGGATTGATTGTCTTATGAGCATTGAGTCATGGGAGGAGTATCGAGCACTGAAAGAGTAAGAGTTAGTCCAACTCGCACTCGTCAAACTACGAAACATAGGTTGGAATTAGAACCATCACATTACATTGTAGTTTTCCTTTAGAGAGAGTCCCTGAAACAATAGAGAACTAGTTGATTGTAGTTTCCCTTGGTGGATTTGATTTGTTCCCTACCTGGCAAGTATGGAATGGTCGTAGCAACACCGGCGAGATGTTGTATAATCACTGGCTCATAAGTGATTGTTGCCGAATAAGAAAAACTCCAAGAAAGTTCCTACCTTGAGTACTCTGAGTCGAGATGAGATGAGATGTGAAGAGATGAGTTCAATTGAGTTGAGTTCATTTGATTGATGAGGTTGATTGGTTGAGGGGTCACTTGTCTACTCTTTATTCTTGCTTTTGATAAACATTTGACATGTTCATTGTTTACTATTTCTGAGTTGATGTTGTTCCATATTATTCTACCTGTCTCTGTTTCATTCAGTTATTTTACATATCGTACATTCTACGTACCGATGCCACTCAGTGCTGCATCATTTTATGATGCAGATATAGGGATTAGAGATCGTCAACAAGCGCATCATTGAGGATCCGAGACGTTCAGCTGATTGGTGAGCCTCCCCTATTTCAGAGGGTTCATTACGTTTATTTCATCTTGATTTTGAGTTAGACTAGACTAGTCTTTTATTTTGAACTCGGTAGCCATGGGTCTATTATTGGCACTACTTGACTAGTAATAGAGGCTTCATAGATGATAGTCGAATGCTGATGTGAAGATTGTGAGCTAGTTCTTTCTACTAGCCTTCTATTATTATTATATATATTATTTGAGGCATTAGATGATATGAGTCCATTTACCTGCTTTTACTTCCGTTGATCTGTAAAGTTGTCTGGTTGAATGGATGTGATAAGGCCAAGTAGTTCGCTGGGGGATTAGCAATAGTCCCTGGGTGTCGTCCACGTCTTGGGTATCCTCCCAGGGTGTGACAAAGATAAGGCACTTTTGGATGGAAGATGGACTCTTACTTACCGCTGGTCGGAGAATTTATGTGCCACATTTTGGGAGCATTAGATGGCGAATTCTGAAGGAAAGTCATGACACGTTATGGGTTGGACATCCTGGGCAGTGCCACATGAGAGCTCTAATCGAGGCAATTTACTATTGGCCATGTATGCAGGATGACATAGAATGCTATGTGCAAACATATCTTATGTGCCAACAAGACAAGAAGGAGAAGCACCAACCTGGAGGATTTTTGGAGCCATTTCTAGTAGGAAAGCGTCCATGGGAAAGCACCATTATGGACTTCATCACTTATTTGTCAAATTCCGAAGGGTATAGGACGATTATGGTTGTGGTGGACAGATTCTCAAAGTATGCTAACTTCATGCCCGCCATAGCAGGTTGCATTACCAAGGAAGTTGCCCAACTCTTCTTCAAGAATGTGGTAAAGTATTGGGGGCTATCGAGGCTCGTGCTTCACTATAAACTTCTAGAGAAAATTGTTTGAAATTCTTGGCATGGAGTTACATTTCTCCAGTAGTTTCCATCCACAGAAAGATGGCTAGACTGAAAGGGTAGCCTTATTGGAGTGCTATTTTAGGCACTTCGTGAGCTCTCATCAAAGAGATTAGGCAAAATTGTTGGATGTAGCCAGATTCTCATACAACTTGCAGCGAAGTGAAGCTACTGGGAAGACATCGTTCTCGTTAGCTATAGGCCAACAACCACAAACTCCACATTCACTACTGGCCGCGTTCGAGGGAAAGAGTTTGGGGGCTTATAACATGGCCAAAGGCTTTGAAGAACAGTTAGACACCGGTAAGTCATACTTGGACATGGCGGCAAAGAAGATGAAGAAGTTTGCCGACCGCAAGCATCATCCCACAGATTATAAGGTTGGAGACCTGGTCTTGGTAAAGTTTAGTGTTCGTCACCCAAGTTACACCTCCTTTTTAGAGGATGAAATAGTCGTTGTCAAGATATAGAACCTAACCAAGGTTAGGGTAGAACCTATTGGGAATACGTAGACTCAAGAAAAATTTGCCAACATGCAATCCAAGTAGTTAATCAACTCAATTCCCCTCTTTGAAGGGGACTAGAGGGAATGCAAGGGGGGTTTTCAAAAATCAATGAGAAAATAAACTAACTAACTATCACGAGAGAAAGATTAATGACGAGGAGCAACTAGGGTATTGTGTTCCCCATGATTCCCCAACTCAGTATCACCGGATAACCTTATTCTTGTCTAGTGCATAACATACAAGACGATAATTTAAGTTCACCAAGCCCTTTGGTCAAAGGTGACACGAATTTCACTATGCAACTTGTCCCATCTCCATAGTGTGCATTACTAACAATTACCTATAAGTCCCCGTACAACCTCCCCTTGGCCCAGTTTGGTTGATTAGACGAGAACACATCAATCGAATCCTGTTAATTAATCTCTTTTCCTATTTATTACTACTTTGATCAAATCAGTAATATGGGGGTTCTAATGTTGGCCACCATTAGAAAACATGCAAAATGAAGAGAGTTTATTAATACATGCATATACACCTTCCAAGAATCGTCAATTATCTGGTTTTACTTTGTCAATTTTTCATGGTTTCCACGACCCTAGCTGTGGATTTAGCTACTCATGCTTTGTATAGATCAAGAGATTATGAATTTAGAAGACATAATTAAACACTTACACAACTGAATTAAGAACACACAAATTCAATGTCGATGAAAATCACAAGCTTGAAGATTAAATTATACCATAAGTGTTTTTAAAGACACTCTCACAATCTTCTTTCTAAGAAAATAAGTTCTCTCAACATTAACCTAAACTAAGCTAAACTTTTCGCACACTAGTCGTCCCCCCAAAAAATAACCCTAAAAATCTATTTATAATAAGTAAAAATAAATCCTAAACAAATTAGGAAAACTGGTCGGCAAACTCCACGAAAGCACTTTACGACTCATATTGTCCTCTACGATTCGTAATCGGGGTCTCGTTATCAGCTACTAGAATTTTGAACTTCTCTTCTATGACACCCCTTCACGACTCATAAAGTGGGATTCGTCCAATAACTTTCCTGCAAGTCCACTTCTCTGATTCTCAAGGCATGAAAGGTCTTCTACGACTCGTACAATGATCCATGACTCGACTGCATGTTCGTAGAATTAACTTTTGAAACCTCGCCCATCATTAGAATTCCTCAAGAAACACCTTTACGACTTTTAGAATGCTCTAAGACTCGCAAAAGGTCTCGTACAGTAGCAAAAACCAGCAACTTCTGCAAGTTTTCCCCAAATCATGGCCAACCTGTATTCCTGCAAATCTAAACACAAAAACACATAAAAAAACAACTAAAGTCGCATTGAGAACACACAAAATCCTAAGTTTTAAGCATCAAAAGTGTTGTATTTTGGCTGCTGATCAGTTAATCCAAGACAATTCAAGGCATTACGGGGCGTGCACCAAAGCTTGGTACTGAAGTACGAGGGCCCGTTCAGGATCATTGCCAAAGTAGGCAAGATCTCATACAGGTTGAAGGTACCACCATCTCTAAAGGTTCATCTTGTGTTTCATGCCAGCATCCTCAAGCCTTAGCATGAGGAAAAGGATGACCCTAGCGGGGGATAATCGAGTCGGGTACCTATCACAGTCACCGCCTCACATGATCGGACATTGAAGCAATCATGGACTACCAAGCCAAGTGAAAATGGGGATAGCCAACCGCTGTCATGTTTCTAGTCCATTAGAAGGAACAATCTCCCGAGGAGGCCACATGGGAGAAATATGTAGACTTGTGGCAGTTTAATGACAAAGTACGGGAGTTTCTTCAGTGGTAGTGCGCCATGGTCATCGCCACATCAAGTGGGGGAGAATGTCATGACCCGCCACTCGATCGTCTTGAAAAAGAGAGAATCTAGAGTCTTGGAGGGATTTGTAGAAGGCTCTAGAATCTTGTAGATAGAACTTGAAAGTCCTTAGCAATATCTATACTTGTGGAGTGTTTGAGATTAGGGACTAAAATGTAAATAGTGAAAGACTTGTATAGTAAATATTATTTATACTTTGACCCCAAGTAGGTAATATAACTAGAGGGGGTCATCATTCACTTGGTCAACCATCCAAAAATTGTAAGCAATCTTCCATAAGCAATATACAGGTCTTTTTTCTAAAGCTTTCTTGTCTTCTCATGTTTAGCATTCCCTTAGCAATCAAGATAAATAGGGTTACTTGTGTTTGCAAGATCATGAAAATTCGTCCGTAAGTTGACAAGTGCCGCACGAAAGTCGTAGTGGAAGTCTAGATCCATAACACTAGGTACTCTAAGGATGAATTCATCAATGAAGATTTTGAAGAAGTTCTACATTTTTTAAAAACATTAACTTTATAAGTAAATTGAGGGTAAATTAGGTTTAAAAAAATTGTCTTGTCTTGATTTCTTCAAAATGACAAGTAGAATTTAAAATTAATTAAATCAAGAAATTTTTGACATCTAACCGTGGAGGAGAGGAGTATTATTTTGATTCTCGTGACAATAAGGTTTTGTTGGCCTCCGTTGTGTCCACTTCTATACCTATCACATTGAGTTATAAAGTTGATCTAATTGACCACTACTTTGATTAACTCTCTCTTTTGAGACAAGGATATGCTTGCAATTCAATAACTACAATTAAGGAAGAACATACTGACAAACAACATTTGCAACAAAATCTAAAATTTAAATCAATAGATTAATCGTGTCATTATAACAACATCTAATCAACTTTTTAATTAGAGAGATATTGCTGGCATCCAACATTTGAACCTGCCAAACAACATGCTATACCATAGGTAGGCATTAAAGAATTATGTCAAGATCATATAGTTAATCATTTTCTTTTAAAAAAAAAAAAAAATTAAGGCAACACTATAAAGAAAAAATTTAAAAGGTGAGTTTAGCAATAATGCCTCTAAAAGAGTTTATCTTTAAGGGTATGTTTGGTAGGAAGGATATTATTTTCTATAGAAAAATATTTTCTTGAAAAATGTTTTTCAAAAAAATATAAGTGGTCTTTTATTTATTTTTGTGGTGTTTCTATATGTGACCAAAAGATACTATATGATTTAGAAGCATATTTGAATTTAGAATCTCAATGTGAATTTTAATTTCGAAACTCAACTTTGAGTCTTGTGTTCTCGAAGGATTCAAAATCTATTTGTATACTCTGAATTTTCTTTTTTATGTATATTGTGTAATTTTTTGCCGGTATGAAGATGAGGTATGTTAGAGGTAGAGAAGGACATAATTAATGTGAAATGTGAATTATAAAACTTGTTTTCCTTGTTTCAATTAGGAAAGTCATTTTCTCATTTTCAAGAAACTTATCTTTCTAAAAAAAATATTTTTTAAAAAATTTGACCAATCGAATACACCTCCATACACGCCCTAATTAGGTTGGATAGAGTTAGGATAATAGAATCAACATGATGCCTTTTGATTTCCAAAGTAGAGGGAAGTGTATTATCATTATTAACACAAGAAAATCACTTCCTGCAAATTATAGGAATGACTTAAATTCATAATAAAATTAGAGAATAGGAGGATGTGTCAAATGACCAGAAATATAACAAGAATTTCCATCCCAATTTGAGCTGATTTAACTAAGTGGAACACATTAGCTAGTTAAGTGTTGTGAACTTTATTTATTCCTATTGCGTTGCGTTTTAGTAATAAAAAATGGAGGGGATGGGAAAATGTAAAGTTAATGTTGGAAAGAGTAACTCTCCCACGTCAATTAAAGAAAGAAACTTTCAAGTGCTTAAATATAAAAGCGCTTCTTCATGCTCTTAAAGGATTGAGAAGAAGACAAGTCTTGCGCTATTGGTTGCTTCACACAAGTGTGCTTTCGTTCCTATTTACTTTAAGCTAACGGGCATGTTAAATGTTTAAACACACATTATTCCATTTGGCTCCCACTCTCTTTATTTGCTTGTACAAAGAGCATGCTCGAGGGGGTTACTATTCTCACCACGCACTTGCATTACCACCTAATTAAGCTTGCTGCCACCTACCATCAAGTGTGTGTACATGAAAAAAACTTCAAACAAAAGCACAAAGTTCGTTAAAAAAAAAGAGAATGACAAGAGATTTTCTTTATAGTGGCCATAGTATAATTTATTGTTGCAAGAACATTTAGTGGAAATTGAGCTAATATCAATATATTCAAAGTCGATGAAGTCTTTAGCGATATTTATATAAAGTGTTGAATATAACTACTGGATTACATTATAATCACTAAATGTACCACTTTCCCCGCTCTACAAGTTCAAAAAATATACACACAGAATAAATAGATATACTACTTTTTGTACCAAATAAAGGGTGAAAAGAGATTCTGAAGATTGAATTATAAGTTGTCTTAGTGAAAGAAAAAGCAAAAGATACTCATGGCAGGTTTCTCCTTTAAGGAAAAAAAGATGGTCTGGTTACATTTTGTATTCACATATAGGCAGCTTATAATTACTATAAATTTTTAATTTCCAATTTATGATATTATCCGACAAATTAATTCATCATTCAGCAATTTCAATAGTGTTTTTAAAAAAAACGTTTTCAGGACGAGTCCTGAACGTACCAAAAACGTTCTAAGGTGCAAATGAAAGGCGTAGATCCATTAGATGTAAGTCTTAGAAGTTGGGGGTGTAAGTCTTGGGCATAAAAATGTAAGTTCGGGGGTAAAAACTTACGCTCAGGCATTCATTTATTTTCTTTGGCTTTAAATATATATATATATATATATATATATATGTATGTATGTATGTATATGTATATGTATGTATTATTGGTGTAATAATATTTATATTTTATGCTTTCACATTTTTTTAGATCATAAGGATTTTTTAAAAGAATGCATAAATAAAACTCTCATGGATCGTATCCAAAATTGATATAATATAACTTTCATAACATTATGTTCCTGAGTCAACTTTATTCCTTTTTTTTTTAATCATTACTCTTACTCTTTTTATCCTCTTTCTTCTGTAAAATATGTAAATAATAATAGTAAATATGAAGATAGATGATAATTTCATTTTAAAGATTATTTTAGATATTATAATTTTTTGTATTGTTAGTTGTTACCTTTCTCAAATAGCAACTATAATACTTTTTTCTATATTATATATTATAAATACCTTTCTCAAATAATAGTTATAATATTTTTTCTATAGGTTATTTTTGTTAAGATTTATCGTAAAATCATTGAAAATTTCCTTTAGTGCAGCAAATCTTGGTAGCTAACCAAGCCAGCGCACAGTGGCAGGTAAAACAAGGTAGGTTGCCGAAATGGACTATTATGAATCGTTTAGCATGAGGTACAATGTATAATAATTACAAGATAAATGTAGAATTATTTTATTCTGCATTTGATTGGAGGTTACTAAGTAATTCTTGAATTATTCATCCTCTCATTTATAGTTACTGATAAAATAATTTATCCCTTATGATAAAATAACTTATCTAAAAATAATTAAGTATAGAATAAATTGTTCCTAACGAAATGAACAATTTTGTTGTGGTCAGGAGTTCTTTTTATCCCCTAAAGGTTTTTTTTTTTTTTAATTTTATGAGGAAAAAGAGTATCATGTATATTTTCACATATAATTGTGAGGTATACCATGTATACATTCTGAGATATAGAAACTTATATATATTGTGAATTATTAAGTTACATTCAGTTATATATATACACACTTTTGAAATACATATTATGAAGAATCAATGTCAACAAAATCATCTTCAGTTATGTACTGTGAAGATTAAAGGATAAGAATATTGGAAAATTTTCTGTGTGTCTTATGACTGAATAATTACATAGATTTATACATGTGATAAGGAATACTCTGCAAAAATGGAAAAGGACTATAAGATAATATCCTAGACTTGCAACAAATTGTAACTGATTTCTGTACACCTCATCTGTTCTAGAAGATGTTTTATTCCTTGTATTTGTTGCATCACCACTTAGTTTGGATGAAGTATGTGCATATCTGAAGCCCAAAGCATATAAGGCCTAAAAGATAGTTTTCAGCCCAAGCCAAATGTCAAATACTTTCTCCGACTAAAACTTTCTTTACATGGCTCAATCTAGAAGCTTCAAGTCTTGTAATCTTCTCCTCTTTCCCTCTTCTGTATATTCTTCTCGTCAACGTCCCCCCTTAAGTTGGAGGGGATGGAAATCACACCCAACTTGTCCATGATTCTTTGATGAGAAACCCTATTGAGAGGCTTAGTGAACAGATCGGCTAGTTGACCTTCCGACGGAACAAAAGACAATGATTTAAGACTGGAGATGAACTGTTGTCGTACAAAATGATAGTCTAACTCGACATGTTGAAAGCATCTGGTAATCTCAGCAGTTACCTGGTAATCTCCGTACAAAAAAACTTGATTTCGAGCAATATGAATGGCTGCCTTGCTATCAGAATGTACTGAATGGGAAGACCAGGAGAGACAGAGAGGTCCTCAAGTAGGCGCACGAACCAGGTAATTCAGCAGTTACCCTTCTCATGGACCTATATTCTGCTTCTGCTGATGAAAGGGAAATAGAAGCTTGTTTTTTTTATTTCCACGAAATTGGAGCTCCTCCTAATGTGATAAAAAAAATCCACTAACAGATCTCCTTGTGTCTTTGCAGGACGCCCAATCAGCATCACAAAAGGCAAGCAGTTCTAAAGAGGGATCTGAAGTCAAAAATGTGCCTTGAACAGGACCAGCCTTGAGATATCTCAATATATGTAATGCTGCTGAAAAGTGTGAAACAATAGGCTGTTGCATATATTGACTGAGACAAAGGACGGCAAAAGAGAGATCAGGACGAGTGTGAGTGAGGTAATTTAACTTTCCTACTAAATACTTGTATAGAGTAGGATTAGACAGTAATGGTCCATCGTCCTGATGTAGTTTGGAATAAGGATCAAGAGGAGAAGGCACAATAGAACCATAAACATGACACTCCACCAAAAGATCTAAAGTAAATTTTCGTTGACACAAGATGAAACCTTGTTTCTCTCTAATGACTTCGATTCCCAAAAAAATAATGAATGTCCCCCAAGTTCTTAACTTGAAATTCAGAATTAAGAAAATCACTGATGGAATCAATCTCAGAGGATTCACTCCCTGTTAGCAATATGTCATCAACATATATGGCTAAAATCAGTATAAGATCACCGTTCATCTTATAAAACAAGGAATAGTCATTCAGGGAACTAGAATAACCTTTATATGCTAAAGCACCTGCAAGTCTTGCATACCATTGACGTAAGGCTTGCTTTAAGCCATAAAGTGACTTTCTTAGGATACAAACATGCTTCGGAGTAGGTGGGGAAAAACCTATAGGAAACCTCATGTACACTTCCTCCTTCAATTCTCCATGCAAGAATGCATTGTTGACATCAGGTTGAGACACTTTCCAGCCTTTCTTGATTGCAGCAGCCAGCAAACATTTGATTGTGGTGATCTTTACCACATGTGAAAACGTTTCACCAAAATCAACACTTTCCTTTTGAATGTCCCCCCTTGCTACTAACCTAGCCTTGAGCCTTTCAAGAGACCCATCTGAGTTATGCTTGATTTTGTAGACTCATTTACAAAGCAAAGCCTTCTTGTCTGGTGGTAATTCCACTACCTCCCAAGTATTATTGAGATGAAGAGCTGCAAGTTCTGCCTTCATTGCCTTTCTCCAACCTGGATGCTTGTAAGTTTCATCAAAGTTTCTATGTTCCATAACAGCTGATAAGGAATACATGATATTTTAATTTGGAATAGACAAATATCCAAAGGAAAACACACTAGGACTGTTGGGATGAACAAAACAAGAATTAGTGACATTTGTGAGGAAAATGGAGTTACAAACATAATCCTTCAAATAGGATGGCTTATTACTTATTCTTTCTGATCTCCTTACTGGTGTCGAAATGGTAGTAGGGCTGGCAGGATTTGAAATGGGTGAAATGGGAGGTGAAATAGGCATATGAACTGGTTCAGGGTTAGAAGGAATATGATTTGAAGGCTCAATATGTGGTATGGAGGGAGGCATTGATTGAGAATCTGAGATGAAATCAGGGGTAGGAAATAGTTTGGAAGTAGTATCAGAAGGGTAGGGCTGGCAGGATTTGAAATGGGTGAAATGGGAGGTGAAATAGGCATATGAACTGGTTCAGGGTTAGAAGGAATATGATTTGAAGGCTCAATATGTGGTATGGAGGGAGGCATTGATTGAGAATCTGAGATGAAATCAGGGGTAGGAAATAGTTTGGAAGTAGTATCAGAAGGGTATTGGGTTCCAAAAGGAAAATAGGTTTCATGAAACTTCACATCTCTGGAAACAAAAAAATTTCTGGTTTTCAGGTCCATTACTTTGTATCCTTTTTGGTTAGGAGGATAACCAATGAACACACATTCCTGTGCTCTATGTTGAAATTTATCCCTACCATGCGATAAATTTGAAACATAATGCATGCAACCAAAAGCTCTAAAATATGTATAATCAGGTTGTATATCAAATATCACTTCGTAAGGTGTCTTTCCCATCAATACCTTAGAAGGTAATCTGTTGATTAGGTGAGTCGTAGTTAGAATGCATTCACCTTAATACTGAATAGGTAGATTAGACTGAAAAAGCAAACCTCTAGCCATTTCTAAGAGGTGTTTGTGCTTCCTCTCTACTACATCGTTTTGTTGGGGAGTGGCAACACAAGACCTTTCATGAATAATCCCCTGAGTAGCAAGAAATGTTGCTTCTTGTGTTCCTCTCCCTAGTTCCAGTGCATTATCAGGCCTGATTTTCTTAACCTTCAAACCAAATTGTCTGTCCACCATTGCTATGAAAACTTTGAGAACTGGAAAAGCATTGCTTTTAGTTTTCAACAGGAAAGTCCAAGTTCCTCTACTGTAATCATCAACAATGGTAAAAAAAATAGTTATACCCATCGTGTGTAGGCGCTTTGTAAGGTCCCCATGTATCAATGTGTATTAGCTCAAACTTAACCTTGGATTTATGACACTTACAGGAAAAGGCAATCTGTGTTGTCTAGCTTTAGGACAAACAGGGTAAATCAAATGTGAATCAAAATGAATTGAAATGAAATTAAGATTCTTCATTATTGAAAAAGGCAAATGCCCCAATCTGACATGCCATAAGGCTACATTAGGAACAACATTAGACAATCTAAGGACAGAAAGATTTTTACAATTGGGATTAGAAATAGAAACAGAAACAACACTGGAATGATTTCCTTTGGGAATTGAAACTATTTCACTAGAAACAACATTGGAATTTCTTCATTTTTGAACAGAAACTACATTGCTAATGGATCCTGGTTCCATCCTAGAGGTCTTGAGTAGATATAATCCATCTCCTACTTCACCAAAAACTCGTTCCTTCCTCAGAGAAAGGTCCTGTAAGACACAAGCACTAGGAGTAAATAAAATGTTGCAACGAAGATGATTGGATAACTTATGGACAGATAATAAGTTGTGCTTGAAATCTGGAACATAAAGGACATCGTAGAGTGTAAGGTTAGGCAGAAGTTTAACACTTCCTGTATGGGTGACAGTGATGGAGAAAGAATTAGGCAAACTGATATTTAAAGAAACAGGAAGAGAAGTGAGTGATTGGAATCAAAACACATGTGTTCAGATGCACCAAAGTCAATAATCCAAGTATTGATATTATAAACTGAGAAACATGATCCTAAATACTTTAAGATGGTACCAGCAACAACGTTAGCATTAATTGTTAATCCTGAGTTGTTTGCTTGGTTGTTTTTCATGTCCTTCATTACTTGTTGCAACAGATTTGAGTATATTACTCCTTGTTTAGGTACGAGGGACAATTTTGTGTCCCGTGTCTCCATATTGAGTAGTCACTTCTTCAACTTCCTCCCTTGGTAACACTGCATTTCCTTTCACTATGTTCTATAAGTTCCTTGGTTTTGTGAACTCAAAATCATCAGGAAATCCTATGCACCTGTAGCAATCATCATACGCATATCCTGTTTTTCCACAGTAGGTGCAACTTACATTTGGGTTGTACTTTGTTTTTCTTTGCTTAAACTTTTGGACTGATTTCCCAAAGCTTTAATTATTTGGATTTTCAAACCTCTGAGTTGGTTGCCTCTGTCCTGGTTGTCCTCCCCTATTTGACTGATAGTTGAATTTGTGGTTTCCTCTTCCTTGTCATGTTGCCATGAAAGATGCTGCATCAGGTGAGAAAGAAGTGTTAACATATCCTTCTCTACGATTCTCATCCTGTAAAAGCAAAGCATATGTATCGTCAATCGTTGGCAGAGCAGTCATCACTAAAATGGTTCCTCTAGCCTGAGCATACATATCATTCAAACCCATCAAAAATTGAATGAGTCTCTGATCCTTTAAGGCCTTATTTTAATTTCCCTTTTCCCTCGCACACACATACACAGCTGCAATATGTGTGCAAATTGAGAGAATCTTATTCATCCCATAGATGTTTGAACTTTATGAAATATCCTGTAATGTCATTATTTCCTTGCATTAATCCTAACAACTCTTTTTGTAGGTGGTACAATTTGGCTCCATTGGATCTGCCAAATCTCTGCTCCAAGTTGTCCCAAAGATCCTTAGCAGTTTTGGAGTAGATTACGCTATCAGCTATTTCCTTGGATAGTGAGTTCAACAACCATGACATCACCATGTTATTACAACAACTCCATTGCTCATAGTTTGCTGCAGTCAGATCTGGAGCCTTGCAAGCACCATTGATGAAGCCAAGCTTTTTCTTGGCTGAGAGAGCAATGAGAACACTCCTCCTCCAACCTGGAAAACCCTTTTCATCAAAGATAGAGTTTATCAAATTAATTCCTGGTAAATCTGAGTTGTTGAGATGATAGGGGTGATTGATGTCAATGGTTGCACCATTTCCAGTTTTGGTGGTTTGAGCTATAGTGGTCTCCTCGGTCATCTTTGATCACAGAAAAAAATGGCAAGCTAGAGATGATTGGATCGAGCTATGGCTTTGATACCATGTGAAGATTAAAGGATAGGAATATTGAAAAATTTTCTGTGTGTCTTATTACTGAATAATTACATGGATTTATACATGTGATAAGGATTACTCTGCAAAAATGGAAAAGGACTATAAGATAATTTCCTAGACTATGCAACAAATTGTAACTGATTTCTGTTCACCTCATCTATTCTAGAAGATGCTTTATTCCTTGTATTTGTTGCATCACCACTTGGTTTGGATGAAGTATGTGCATATGTGAAGCCCAAAGCATATAAGGCCTAAAAGATAGTTTTCAGCCCAAGCCAAATGTCAAATACTTTCTCCGACTAAAACTTTCTTTCCATGGCTCAATCTAGAAGCTTCAAGTCTTGTAATCTTCTCTTCTTTCCCTCTTCTGTATATTCTTCTCGTTAACATGTACACAAATGACAAAAATAGATACAATGTATTGCAAAGAGAATAAGTCAATGCCAAATACATGCGTACATTATAAATATCAAATATTATACGTACCCAATGATTTATTAGCTTAACTAAACAAGTACTGGTTTAACTATTTCAAAATATATCAGAATCATACAATATATTAATATAACTTATAAGAAAGTGATCTGACTTTGCTCCAAGATACAATATTGGCTACACAATGTTATTATTTTAGACATGCGTTTGCTAAATTACAAAGATGTCAATTTTATATTGGACTTGTAACATATCATATCTCTGATAAGTATCAATAAGGAAAAATTACGTAACTAGGTAATTATATGATATGTATTTATATTATATCACTATAGTTTGAAAAAAAATTATAATTTATAGCTATAGTTAGGTTTTGTTGCTATAGTTAGAGTTTTGTTGTTACTTTCTCTCTTCATCTCTTCCTTTGTCTCGCCTCTTTCCTCCCTCTCTGCAATTTCTTGCCAGGTATATAATTACATATGTATACCAGTTGTATATATACAATTACTTTGACAAATATACATAGCCAATTCGACAGATATACAAATATAATTTGCCTCTCTCCACTCTCTACCCTCTCTCACTCGCCTGTCCCTTCCTCTCTCGATCTCGCTCTCCTGTCTCCTCCCTCTCTCAATCTCGCTTGTCAGATGTACAAATACATATGTATATTAGTTACATATATATACAATTATTGACAGGTATATACATACAATTTGACAAATATACATATACAATTCATCTTTCTCCTCCCTCTCTCAATCTCGCTCACCTCTCTCCTCCCCTCCAGGTCATATAGCCAAGGTTATCCTATGTAATTATATAAAATATAGCTATTTGTCCATATTAAATTTTAAGTGTGGGCTATTTATAAACATTCCCCTATCAATAATATCCTTTTACTTTTATGGGCTTGTTGGGTTGGCCCGGTAGTATGATCACATCCCATAATAGTTAAAAATTAGGGAAAATTTCATAAATGAGCAAACATTAAATACAAAATCACATAAATTAACTACAGTTTCAAAAAAGTACACAAACAACTAACCTTTTAAAAAAAATGGCTATAAATTCGTGGGTCCCAACACACTTTGTATAAAACCAAAAAAAAATCAACATTCTTATTCTCTCTCTTCTATGCAAGAATTCAAAGATTTCCTTCCATTTCTTGCTCCTTCAATCTTAGCAGGTAAGATTTTCAAAATATTTTCCTTAATCTTCTCTGTCTATTCTTCCAGCTTTTATTCACTTTTAATACCATTTTTTTGGCGCTTTTTAAATTATTATTTGTTTTGAAAATTTCAGTCTCACCCATTTTTTACATAAAACCGCATGCCCTAAATCTTTGAAAAGCCGAATAAATCACAAGCTTACACTATAATGGCCGACGAATCAACCTCTAAGAGGATAACTAGAAGTATAAATTTGCATGATAAGTTTAGTATGGATGATTTGCCTTCTTTTTCGTTGGGGATAACTCAAGAGGATGAGCCCATTGCAGGAAACATTGCAAGAGATAGGACTAGTGTAGAAATTAGATCCAGGAAGCAGAATGACAATGTTTATCGGCCAAGCATTTCAAAAAGGATGAGAAAAGATATGGATCTGAATTCCGGCAGTAGCGAAGCAAAGAAAAATGGGGACGGCTCTGATTTTGACAAAACCAACGAAATCTAAGAGGACAACCAGGTTCAACTTTTTTTTTTAATAAAAAAATGTTAGACACATAGGTAAACATATAAACATGAAATTAATTTATTTTGTTTGTATAAAAAAAAAATATGTTTGTATAAAAAATTTATACTTCACATTAAAAGCACAAGTTATACACTTATGTATACAATTTATGTAAAGTGGTATTATTATACATGTATTTATATATACCATTTATGTAAATGGCATTATTATGTATAAGTTATAGTATAGCATTTATGTATAACGTATACTATTATACACTTTTTCTATTCAAGCACACTGTCTGAGTAATTATACATTTACAACTGTGTTCTGCCAACACATTATACAACTGTGTTTCGCCAATACATTATACAACTGCATAAGCACATCTACAGTTCAAGCATTTTTTTATACATCACAAGTATATATATGCATACCTGGAATCTGTATGAAATCACACGATCAAACGTATAAAAAAACAAAATCAAAAATCAACTTTACCTCAGTAGAATTCGTATAGATCAGCGGCTTTTTCTTTTTCAGCATTACTCGTGCTACAGTATTTTCCTTTTTTGGTTTTATGTTTTACAGTATCATAATAGGTAATAAATATTGAATATATTGACATTCCATTATTTAAGGGAACGTTTCCTTTATTATATCTAATCAATAATTAATAAACATTAAATGCCAGCTATTCTTTTCTGTATAAAATATTAGTGTAATACCATTTTATACAAAGCACATACACGTTCAAAAGGCTATAAAATGTAATTTTTAAAATTGTGGCTATTTTAGCCTATTATATTTCACTAGGTGGTTATTTATGAAAATTTTGGACAAATTCACATCATGTCTTAATTTAGCAGGATTGATATGTAAATACAAGTACTACATGGCATTGACATCTTTTTAATTCAAAACTATTTAACATATTTTAAGCCTAAACCATATTAGCACTAGATAGTCAATCAAATAAAAAGAAAAAAAATTACCATACATCAATCTTCTCAAAACAAAGTACAACATTAGTTGTATGGTTGCCTGTTCAATAGCCTGCCATGACCAAATCTCATCAATTCTTAGGAAAACACTCTTTCCTCCCCAAAATCAAGTCTATCTGACGGTCTTAAAATATAGTTACTTACCATTATCAATTTAAAATTTAAAAATTAATGTTTTTTTTTTCAGAAGGAGTCTTCTGAAATTATATTCTATCATGTACAATTATAATCTTTTAATTTGTATACTCATCAGTTTAATTAAGTTTACACATACTGATTTGTTAATTGGTTGCTTAATGTTAGTCTTTTATCTCTTATTAGTATTGCGGTATGCGATTTGCGCGTGATCAAAGTGTGTATCTTGTCTGGTAACAAACATTACAAAGAGAAATTAAATTCAGTTATGAACTTATGAAAAGATAAATAATTAGAATTTTTCTTGGCGGCTGTAGAGTATTTTTTTAATTTAAATAAGAAAAAAGCAGAAATTTATTAAATAAGGAAGATTTAAGAGTATTTCCACAGTTAGAAGATTTTTCAAAAAGAGCAAATATTTGAAATATAATAAAAGACAAAATAGTTATAATTTACTAAAATTATGATTCATAGCTACATATTATAGGAGAGAGGCGAACGAGATCGAGAGAGGGAGGAGAGAGGCGAGTGAGATCGAGAGATAGTGGAGAGAGGCGAATTATTATATTTGTATATTTGTCAAATTGTATGTGTATATCTGTCAAATAATTGTATATGTGTAACTGATATACATATGTATTTGTATATCTGACAAGCGAGATTGGGAGAAGGCGGAGAGAGGCAAGCAAGATTAAGAGAGGGAGGAGAAAGTCTAGTGAGAGAGAGGGTAGAGATGAAGAGAGTCGAATTGTATATGTATATCTGTCTAATAATGCATATATACAATTGGGGTGTGTGTGTGTGTGTGTATATATATATATATATATATAT
Organism: Solanum rostratum; assembly: GCA_029948455.1. Taxonomy (NCBI): domain Eukaryota; kingdom Viridiplantae; phylum Streptophyta; class Magnoliopsida; order Solanales; family Solanaceae; genus Solanum; species Solanum rostratum. Next base: position 59,587,447 of record CM057053.1, read on the forward strand.
ATAGAGAGAGAGAGAGAGAGAGGGGGGGGGGGGGGGGAGAAGCGAGAAAGAGGAAAAGAGGAGAGAGAAAATAACACGAAAATCCTAACTATAGCTATAAATCATAATTTTTTTCAAATTATTATAATATAATATAACTATATTTGTCATATTTTTACCTAGTTACATACTTTATCCAAAATTTTATGGGTCATTATTTGCTATTTTTATGAGGGAAAAAAAAAAAGAGCGAGAGATAAAGGAATATTTTGTGCTGGGTTTTAAAATGTGTAATTTTTAGAAATCCCATCCAGGTTTTCAAAAATACTCAAAAATCCTGACTCTTTCCCTAATTACAAAAAATGCCGACTTTTTGTTCGTTTTTTATACCTGGAGGCGTCATTGCTGTTAATAAGGAAAAAAAATTTCTGCCAACTATGTAGATCCCTTAATATGGTAACTGTAAGAGAGAGAATATTAAAATAAAAAATAAATTTAAAAACGGCTCTAAAAATGGAAAAAATTATAATTTAAATAGTGAATGATATTAATTAGACTTCTACACAAAAAAAATTGTACTAATTATATCTTTTAATAAAAATATAGATTCTTTAATATAAAAAATAGATGGATAATGATAAAGAAAATTGACATATTCTTTATGTATTATTTTATACAAAATTGATGAAGAAGCTCCCCTCTAGTTTTCTCAAATTTCTATCTTGATATAGCACGTAGCATTTAAATTTAATGAAGTATCAATCTTACTTAATTTGTTAGGTATCCACATCAACTTTCAAAAATCCCCAAGTCAAATAGGTATCAATTTGACAAACTAACCGGTGTGAATATCAAGAAATAAATTACTTAAGTATCAATCTTACTAAACTTGTTAGGTGTCCACATCCACTTTCAGAACCGCAAAAATTGGGTATCAATTTGACAATCCAAACAGAGTACATCTCAAGAAATCAATTACTTACGTATAAAATTTAGTTAATTTGTTAGGTTCTCACATCAACTTTCAAGCACCTAAAAATTAGGTATCAAATTGACCCAGTGTATAATATCAAGAAGTCAAATACTTATGGATCAAATTTACTTAATTTGTTAGGTATCCACATCAACTTTCAAAACCCCAAGAATTAGGTATCAAAATGACAAACAAAAGCAGTGTAAATATGCGTCAGTAATACATTCTTACCGTTGTGGTGGTCGACATTGGCAGTGTCGACTTCTTCACCACCTTCGAACACTTCTTGTGTAAGGCCAAGACTAAATGAAGGTATGGGTTCCATTGTTGATTGAAAGAAAATCTAAAGAAATTTCTAATAATGGGGGTCAGGATGGAGATAATGGGATTGAAAACTGAAAAAAGAGAGTGAAGGAGAAAGAAATTGAAAACTGAAAAAAGAGAGAAGAAGAATGAAAACTGAAAAAAAAAGGAAATTTAAATCTTCCTATGGAAACTGTAAGAGAGAGAAAATATTTTTTAAAAAAAAATTCAAAAACGGCTTAAAAATGGAAAAATTAAAATTTAAAAAAATGAGAGAAAATGATTTTAAAAAAAATTAAAAAAAACTGCTTTAAAAAAAGAAAATGTTTAATTTGAAAAGTGCTTAACATTAATTAGACATCTACACCTAATAAAATTTCCAATTATAACTCTTAATAAAAGAATATATTCTTTAAGTATCAAAAATAAGTTGAAAAAATTTAAAAGATGGGATTTACGTAATTTTTAAAAAATATTGGGATAGTTTAATATTTGGAAAAAAAAGGTTGTGTAATTTCATAATTTTTACTTAATTGGGTCGCAATTTCTTCCCTGAACTAATACACCATGCCCAATGTTTCTTAATAAAATATATATAAGGGTTAATTACACCCACAGACCATTGAGAAAGATTACAACAACAATAAGATACCCAGTGGAATCCCATAAGTAGGGTCTGGGGAGGGTAAGATGTACACAGACCTTACCACTACCACATAGCAGTAGAGAGGCTGTTTCCTGGGAACCCTCGTCACAAAAACCCATCGGCAGAATAAGCTAGATATATGATAAACAGGCAAGTAGGAAGAACAATTCATAATGAAAAGCACATGATAATAAGTAAATACAGGAGAATTAACATGTAAAGGCAGATAAATAACATATAAAAGGTATTCAATTAACAACTCCTTTCCTATCTACCCTATTAGCCTGCTACTCTAATTCTCGACCTCCACTCCTTCCTATCTAAGGTCATGTCCTCGGTGAGGTCAAGTTTCACCATATCATGTCTAATCACCTCCCCCCAATACTTCTTAGGTCTACCTCTACCCTTCCGTACCATTGAGAAAGATTATTTATATAAAAAATACTGCACTATTTTTTATTACACAAAATGGCCAATTTCGACAGCCTGGGCTATTTGTTATACAATTTGATTATGAATTGACCATTTAGCCTTCTCCACATCAGCTCCTTATTCGTTCTTCTTTAAATTGTCGCCCGTTTTTTCTTTCTTTCTCTTTTTTTCAAAAAAACTTTTTAGGTGGTGGGTAATTAATTTTTTTAAACTTTCTATGACATAGTTTTTTTAAAAAAATGTCAATGTTAAAATTGCTCTTTTTTAATTTTTTTTCTTTTTTAATTGTTTCACTTTTTTGTGAATTTCTTTTGTGATTTTATTATTTCTTGTTTATTTATTTTATTTTATTAAAATGAAAATGCATGATGGTCAAATAAATATCGATATCGATACATTACATAATTATTCATACAATATTGATACACGATCATGCACCATTTATATAATGTCGATACACTCCATACCTATTTATACAATATCGACACAAATTTATATATAATTTATACAATATCGATACACATTTACACACTATTTATATAATATTAATACATGCTAAAGCACAATTTTATATAATATTGATGTATTACATAAATATTTATACAATATTGATATAAGTTTATACACATTTATATAATATCAATACAATATATATATACACCACATAATAAGAGCTGATATTATGGGAAGAGTTCTTAAAAAAAATATTTTTTATTTTAGAAAATACAGTAAAAATAATTAAAAAAATAAGTTTTTTGTTAAAAAATAAATTCAATGCTATAAGAAAGAAAAAGAAAGGCACATGTCATGGGCTGATCTTGAGCTGCCGACAGTTATCGGGCCAATTTAGGCTAATTTTAATATAAATAAAACATGAGCTATTTTTTGGGTAAACATTTTACTTTTGTATATATATATATGAAATTTCCCCTATGTATAATCACGTCAAAACATACAACTTACATATAATTTGCATTAAAAAATTTGTTGTATAGAATTCGATCAAAACATATAAATTGCGTACAATTTGCGTATAACTTTTGCTTACAATAATGTTGTTGCATTTTTATGTCTTTTATGTGTATTTTGCATGTATACATTTACAAAAGACATATAACTTATACATCGTGATCTGAAATATAAAAACATTCGTCTCCTTTTTCCAGGATTTTCAATATAATATTCTAATAAAAACCAACTCAAATGTACCAATATCTATTAAAGACACAAACATTCTAAATAATGAAGAATTCCACAAATAGAATTTGAGAAAGACAAAATATATACAAATTTTACAATTATTTTATGAGATAAAAAAATTATTCTCAAAAGATACTTAACAATTTCATCGATTAAAGTCTAAACCAGAATTGGATAAACAAATAAATCTATGACTGTTAGCCACCAATAATAGTCAACATGAATTATATTCTGAAACACATTAAATATGAGACTTTCAATAATCATTTTACCTTTTTTATGTCCTAAGATATAATCTTTATCAATTGAATGTTTATTTAATTTGTGTGGCATCTCTCTATAACCGGGATGTTTGTAATTTTTAAGAGCACTCACAATTAAGAGTAAAAAATTAAAAAATAATTAATTTTATTTTAAAACTTTTAAAATAGTTAATAATTTGAGATAAATATTTTTAAGAATTACTATAAATAATTTGAAGCAGAATGATACTCACGGATCATCTTAGAATGAATCTAGAATCTCAATGTGAATTTTAATTTGGAAACTCAACTTTGAGTCTTGTGTTCTCGAAGGATTCAAAATCTATTGTATACTCTGAATTTTTTTTTATGTATATTGTGTAATTTTTTGCCGGTATGAAGATGAGGTATGTTAGAGGTAGAGAAGGACATAATTAATGTGAAATGTCAATTATAAAACTTGTTTTCCTTGTTTCAATTAGGAAAGTCATTTTCTCATTTTCAAGAAACTTATCTTTCTAAAAAAAATATTTTTTTAAAAATTTGACCAATCGAATACACCTCCATTCACGCCCTAATTAGGTTGGATAGAGTTAGGATAATAGAATCAACATGATGCCTTTTGATTTCCAAAGTAGAGGGAAGTGTATTATCATTATTAACACAAGAAAATCACTTCCTGCAAATTATAGGAATGACTTAAATTCATAATAAAATTAGAGAATAGGAGGATGTGTCAAATGACCAGAAATATCACAAGAATTTCCATCCCAATTTGAGCTGATTTAACTAAGTGGAACACATTAGCTAGTTAAGTGTTGTGAACTTTATTTATTCCTATTGCGTTGCGTTTTAGTAATAAAAAATGGAGGGGATGGGAAAATGTAAAGTTAATGTTGGAAAGAGTAACTCTCCCACGTCAATTGAAGAAAGAAACTTTCAAGTGCTTAAATATAAAAGCGCTTCTTCATGCTCTTAAAGGATTGAGAAGAAGAAGACAAGTCTTGCGCTATTGGTTGCTTCACACAAGTGTGCTTTCGTTCCTATTTACTTTAAGCTAACGGGCATGTTAAATGTTTAAACACACATTATTCCATTTGGCTCCCACTCTCTTTATTTGCTTGTACAAAGAGCATGCTCGAGGGGGTTACTATTCTCACCACGCACTTGCATTACCACCTAATTAAGCTTGCTGCCACCTACCATCAAGTGTGTGTACATGAAAAAAACTTCAAACAAAAGCACAGTTTGTTAAAAAAAAAAAAGAGAATACAACAACAACAACAACATACCCAGTGAAATCCCACAAGTGGGGTCTGGGGAGGGTAAGATGTACGCAGACCTTACCACTACCACATAGGTAGAGAGGCTGTTTCCTAGAAACCCTCGTCACAAAAACCCATCAGCAGAACACGCTAGATACGATACACAGGCAAAAAGAGAAGAGCACATAATAATACCTAGATACAAGATAGTAAACATATAAAGGCAGATAAATACCATATAAAAGACAGACAATTACCACTCCTTCCTATCCTCCCTATTAGCCTGCTACTCTAATTCTCGACCTCCACTCCTTCCTATCTAAGGTCATGTCCTTGGTGAGATCAAGTTTCACCATATCGTTTCTAATCACCTCCCCCCAATACTTTTTTGGTCTACCTCTACCCCTACGTATAGCTCCCAAATCTAATCTCTCACACCTTCTAACAGGGGCATCAGTACTCCTTCTCTGTACATGTCCGAACCATCGCAGTCTCGCTTCCCTCATCTTGTCAGCTACAGGGGCCACCTCTAGCTTCTCCCTAATGACCTCGTTCCTAATCTTGTCGCTCCTGGTGTGACCACACATCCATCGTAACATCCTCATTTCTGCGACCTGCATTTTCTGAACATGTACATTCTTTATTGGCCAACACTCCACCCCATACAACAAAGCAGGTCTAACCACCATTCTGTAGAACTTACCTTTGAGTTTAGATGGTATCTTCTTATCACACAATACTCCAGAGGCCAACCTCCATTTTGTCCAAGCCGCCCCAATACGATGTGTGACATCATCGTCGATATCCCCACTACTCTGGATGATAGACCCCAGATACTTGAAGCTTTCCTTCTTGGGGATAAGGTGAGCTGCAAGTCTCACATCAATGTCTGCTTCCTCCCTCGCTACACTGAATTTGCACTCCAAGTATTCTGTTTTGGTCCTGCTCAGTTTAAATCCTTTAGTCTCCAAAGCGTGTCTCCAAACCTCCAACCTATCATTAACTTTGGTCCGGGTCTCATCAATCAGTACTATATCATCTGCAAAGAACATATACCATGGGACTCCCTCCTGGATAGATCGCGTCAGCTCATCCAACACCAAGGAAAATAAAAAAGGGCTTAGCACAGATCCTTGGTGAAGTCCCATCTGAACAGGAAAATATTCAGAATCTCCTCCCACCGTTCTTACCCGAGTTATGGCCCCTTCATACATGTCCTTTATCACTCTAATATATGCCATTGGGACGCCTTTCATCTCCAAACACCTCCATAGGACATCCCTCGGGACTTTGTCATAGGCCTTCTCAAGATCAATGAACACCATATGAAGGTCCTTCTTACTTTCCCTGTATTTCTCCACTAATCTCCGAACAAGGTGGATCACTTCAGTAGTCGACCGTCCTGGCATGAATCCAAACTGGTTTTCTGAGATAGAAACTACTTTTCTCACCCTCATCTCCACCACTCTCTCCCATGCCTTCATAGTATGACTCAACAACTTGATACCCCTGTAATTATTACAACTTTGAATATCACCTTTGTTCTTGTACAGTGGGACCATTGTACTCCTCCTCCATTCCTCCGGCATCTTAGCCGTCTTCATGATAGTATTGAACAGTCTAGTCAGCCACTCTATGCCATCCTTGACCATGCTCTTCCAAAAATCTATCGGAATCTCATCCGGTCCGAGCGCCCTCCCTCTCTTCATCCTACTAATAGCCCTTCTAACCTCCTCAACTCTGAACCGCCTGCAATAACCAAAGTCTCGATGACTTTCGGAATATGCTAACTCGCCCAGCTCAATATCACTATCTTCTTTTTCATTTAAAAGTTTATAAAAGTAAGCTTGCCACCTTTGTTTAATAGAAGTCACATCCACTAACACTTCCCCCTCTTCATCCTTGATGCACTTCACTTGATCCAAGTCGCGAGCTTTCCTTTCTCTCGCTTTAGCAAGCCTATACATTCGCTTGTCCGCGCCTTTATCACTTAACTCCTCATATAGGCGCTCAAACGCTGCTGTCTTAGCACTCGTCACCGCCATCTTTGCTTCTGACTTAGCCGTCTTATAAATCTCCTTAAGCCTTTGTTTTTCATCCTCCTCCCTACACTCCAACCACTTTGTATAGGCCACCTTCTTAGCTTTTACTTTGTCTTGAACTTCTTCATTCCACCACCAATCACCTCGACGTCCCCCAAAGGTTCCTCTCGAAACCCCTAGTACCTCAGAGGCTACCTTTCGAATGTAACCAGCAGTATTGTCCCACATATTATTCACATCTCCACTACTACTCCAGGCCTCTAAATCTCTCAACTTTCCTTCCATCTCAAGCGAGAGGGCAGGAGTTAGACCCCCCCATCTAATCCTCGGTTGGGCATAGACAATCTTCCTCTTCTTTTCTCTCTTAATCTCTATGTCCATCACTAGAAGCCTATGTTGAGTGGAAATACTCTCACTCGGAATAACTTTGCAATTCTTACAAAGGCTTCTATCACCTTTTCGTAGAAGTAGGTAATCAATTTGAGTTTTAGCTACCGCACTCTGAAAGGTTATCAAGTGACTTTCCCTCTTTTGGAAACATGAGTTAGCAATAACTAACTCAAAGGCTTTGCCAAAATCCAAGAGAGACGTCCCCCCTCCATTCCTTTCCCCAAAACCAAAGCCTCCATGGACATCTTCAAACCCACTACTGGTAGCCCCAATATGTCCGTTAAAGTCTCCCCCAATGAAAAGCTTTTCCGTCATTGGTATGCCCCTCACCACCTCATCCAATTCTTCCCAAAAGAGCCTCTTGACTTCCTCCTCTAGACCTGCTTGGGGCGCATAGGCACTAACTACAGTCACTACATGCTTACCCACCACCAGTTTAATAGACATCATCCTATCGTTAAACCTCCTAACCTCCACCACATAATCCCTAAGGTCCTCATCTACTAGTATACCTACACCATTTCTGTCCCTAGAACCCCCCGAGTACCATAACTTGAACCCGTCTACATCCCGAGCTTTGGTCCCTACCCATCTAGTCTCCTGAACACACGCTATATTAATTTGTCTCCTCTTAAGACACTTTACTAGCTCTATGGATTTCCCTGTAAGTGTACCTATATTCCACGATCCTACCCTTAATTTAGAATAGCCCGTGCCCTTCCTACCACCCCCACCTCTTACCCCCGACCCCAACCAACGACATGACCTTACTCTACCATCAGATCCGGACACCACCAACTACGAACTAATACAACAACAATACAACCCAGCAGTACAATATCACACAATACAATAGCAACAGCAATAATGTAGTCACTAATATCAAGAAGTAAATATAACAACAATAGTATAAAGCAAAGAATCAAAGTATCACAGAGTCAAAGAGTATTCAAGCAAAAACAGTAGCCAACACAGAATTCAAGAGCAACAATAGACAGCAAAAAAACGGAAACACGAGTCTAGAACAGTGAGGAATGAAGCAAGAGTCTAGAATAATAGAACAGAGTCTAGGAAATGTTTATGAAGGAAATTCGCAAATGAATTAGTGTAGTCAAGAAGTAGAAAAATGAGGAATGATAGAACCTGGTCGCCGGAGAGTGGTTGGAATCTGACTGCTGCAAGATGTTGATCGGACAGTTACTTTCGCCGGAAACAATGGGTGCTCCGCCGGAGAGTGGTCAATGTAGATGCTGAACTATCACCACCGACTCGATTCCAAAATTTCTTGAGGTGGACGGTTGATTTCTCAGTACCGCAAACAAATATCTCGAGAAAGGGAACTGAACTAGTCCAGAAATTGACGATGGCAAGGGTTTCTTGAACCGGTAAGAGAAGCTTGAAATCTCCCGATGTTCAAACTCCGAAGACAAAATCCTGAATCTGAAACACAAATTCTTCCCCAATTTTACACTCCGATCACTTCTTTCTTTCGATCTTTACAGTTCCGGCGATTTTCCGGTTCGCCGGAAAGAGGCTGTGTACGATTAGAGCTTTTTCGAAGAGAAAATTGGTAGAGAGAGAAAATCCCACTATAACTTCAATAAAAGTAGTTTAGAATTCCTAAAATTGGTTCATTATTATTAGAAAAATCTCGTGAGTCAAAAAAAAAAAAAAAAAAAGCTCTAATCGTACAATAGATTTTCTTTATAGTGGCCATAGTATAATTTATTGTTGCAAGAACATTTAGTGGAAATTGAGCTAATATCAATATATTCAAAGTCGATGAAGTCTTTAGCGATATTTATATAAAGTGTTGAATATAACTACTGGATTACATTATAATCACTAAATGTACCACTTTCCCCGCTCTACAAGTTCAAAAAATATACACACAGAATAAATAGATATACTACTTTTTGTACCAAATAAAGGGTGAAAAGAGATTCTGAAGATTGAATTATAACTTGCCTTAGTGAAAGAAAAAGCAAAAGATACTCATGGCAGGTTTCTCCTTTTTAAGGAAAAAAAAAATGGTCTGTTTGCATTTTGTATTCACATATAGGCAGCTTAATATTACTATAAATTTATAATTTCCAATTCCTGATATTATCCAACAAATTAATTCATCATTCAGCAATTTCGATAGTGTTTTAAAAAAACGTTTTCGGGGCGAGTTCCCGAACATACCAAAAACGCTCTAGGGTGCAAATTAAAGGCGTAGATCCATCAGATGTAAGTCTTAGAAGTTGGGGGTGTAAGTCTTGGGCATAAAAATGTAACTTCTGGGGGTAAAAACTTACGCCCAGGTATATGTGTGTGTATTTATATATATATATTATTGGTGTAATAATATTTATATTTTATGCTTTCACATTTTTTCAGATCATAAGGATCTTTTAAAAGAATGTATAAATAAAACTCTCATGGATCGTATCCAAAATTGATATAATATAACTTTCATAACATTATGTTCCTGAGTCAACTTTATTCCTTTTTTTTTTATCATTATTCTTACTCTTTTTATCCTCTTTCTTCCGTAAAATATATAAATATTAATAGTAAATATGAATATAGATGATGATTTCATTCTAAAGATTGTTTTGGATATTATAATTTTTTGTATTGTTAATTGTTACCTTTCTCAAATAGCAACTATAATACTTTTTTTTTTCTATATTATACATTATAAATACCTTTCTCAAATAATAGTTATACTATTTTTTCTATACTATTGGTTATTTTTGTTAAGATTTATTTGTAAAATCATTAAAAATTTTACTTTTACTTATTTTCTTAGTAGTGATAAGATGTACACCCTGTAGATCTATCGGACTTATGCCCTATGTCCCGAGGCTTAGTTTCACCTCATGCTGCATAAAATATCTCGCTAACACCCTGTCTTTTAAAACACCAAATTTCAACCTTACGGAATCAAAAGATGGGCAGTGTTGCTAATTTTCCTTTATCCATTCTTTTTGAGAAAAAAAAATTCTTGAACTTAAAACCTTAAATTATAGGGGTAAAATGAGAAATTTTTTAGTTACTTTTATAGTAAATTGGAGGACTGTAATAAGGGACGGAAGGGATATATTGATTGCCTTACAATTTAAACATGTAGAATTACAATATAATACACAAATATATCTTTTAATTTGAACTCAAGTGATATTTATACTCTCCAAATTTGAACGTATACAAGTAGACACTTAAACTTGTATAAAATTGAACAAGTAAATATATGCGTCCTACGTAGTCATTTGTGTGAGACATCAAGCCAAATGCATATATCGTACAAAGTTGAAGGGTATAGATATCAGTTAAGACTAAACTAAAAGATATACTCTATTCATGTACCATCTACTTATTTTTTTCTTTTTGTATAAATCATTTGTAATGCTATAAATGTTTATCTTCTTATTTTGTTTAGTTGGCTGTTAGACGTGATTTTTCCATTTCCTTTAGTGCAGAAAATCTAAAAGGGCATACTATGTGGACTATTATGAATCATTTAGTATGGGGTATAATGTATAATAATTTCGAGATAAATGTAGAATTATTTTATTCCGCATTTGATTGAAGGTACTAAGTAATTTTTGAATTATTTATCCCTTCATTTATAGTTACTGATTGAATAATGTATCCCTTATATATGGCAAAATAACTTATCTAAAAATAATTAATTCTAGAATAAATTGTTGGAAAATTTACACAAATAGATAACTTTTGTGCAAAATTTGCACATTTCATTTTATTTACAAGAATAGCAACAAAATTACCAAAATATCATCTTTTCATATGTCCATGAAGTACACCATTTAATAATAACCTAGGATATCTAGGTTGTTGAAATGAGTTTCCCATCAAATCACATTAATTGCACTACTTTTAAAAATAGACACAAATTAAAACATTTTTGATACACTACCAAACACCACTATTTCTCATTACATTTTTTTGGATCTTTTTGTTTATATTATGTAGATTTCGCTCGAATAATTTTTAAACCTTTTTTTTTGCACACTAAATTATTTTTCATACTTTAATCCTTCATGAATAATATATAACATATGAAAAAATTTTAAAATACATTTTTAAACGCCTTCTTGTTAGCTTTTTTTTTCGATGTTTTTTCTCATCATTTATACATACATACATACATACATACATACATACATACATACATACATATATATATATATATATATATATATATATATATATATATATATATATATATATATATATGTATGTATGTATTTTTAAAATTTATATATATGACGGGTCGTGAATCCAAAATATGGTGTTCCAGATGGTTGATCACGTCGAATTAACATTCATTTACACAGTGGGTATTACTATGCATGTGAATAGTGGGCTGACTTTAATTTGATTTCCCCTTTCTCACATTTCCCAATATTGTCATATCACATCAACCACTACACCAATCATTTTTTAAAAATACTATTTTTCCTACTTATGTAATTAAATTTGTTAGTTTAGTTGTAATTTTTAAAAACTTGCTAGGGGCATGTAAATATCTTTAACTTTTTGTATATTTGTGCAAAATCCCCTAAATTGTTACCAACCAAATGAACAATTTTGTTGTGATCAGGACTTCTTTTTATCCCCGGATTTTTTTTTTTAATATTTTATGAGGAAAAAGAGTATCATGTATATTTTCACATATAGTTGTGAGGTATACCATGTATACATTCCGATATATATAAACTTATATATATATATATCTTGTGAATTATTAAATTACATTCAGTTATATATATACACACACTTTTGAAATACATATTATGAAGAGTCAATGTCAATAAAATCATCTTCAGTTATGTACACAAATGACAAAAACAGATACAATGTATTGCAAAGAGAATAAGTCAATGCTAAATACAATGCGTACATTATAAATATCAAATATTATACGTACCCAACGATTTATTAGCTTAACTAAACAACTGCTGGTTTAACTATTTCAAAATATATCAAAATCATACAATATACTAATATAACATATAAGAAAGTGATCTGACTTTGCTCCAAGATACAAGATTGGCTACACAATGTTATTATTTTAGACATGCTTTTACTAAATTACAAAGATGTCAATTTTATATTGGGCTTGTAACGTATCATATCTCATATAAGTATTGATAGGGAAAAATTATGTAACTAGACAAATATATGATATGTATTTATATTATATTATTACAGTATGAAAAAATTACAATTTATAGTTATAGTTAGAGTTTTGTTGCTATAGTTAGAATTTTGTTGTTATTTTCTCTCTTCCTCTGTTCCTCTCTTCCTCTCTTCCTCTATCTCGCCTCTTTCCTCTCTCTCTGCAATTTCTTATCAGGTATATAATTACATATGTATACCAGTTGTATATATACAATTACTTTGACAGATATACATAATCAATTCGATAGATATACATATACAATTCCCCCTCTCTCCACTCTCTGTCCTCTCTCGTGTCACGCCCCTGGAGGGTACCCTAAGCGTGGCCGGCACCTAGAGACTATTGCTAGTCCCCAAGCGGACCACTCGATCATTAGGACAATCACTCAACATCAAGCACAGCGGAGATAATAGAATAAAGCAATGAGCGGCATAAATCAGTCTACATCAATAAGAAAGGCCAGTTGCCAATAACTCAGTCTCAACATCGGGGATAAATAAATATAATTACTAACTCAATTCAAAGAGGGAAAAGACCTCAACTCATGTCTATAAAGCCTCTAACTCAACTAAATAGTTTAAAAGGGTACCATGACAAGCCATGGCTACCCAACTCAATAAATAAAATAACTGATAAAGAAAGGCACCTCCGGATAACAAGGAGGGCTTACCAGTGACCGAAATCAGAATCTCCGAATCTCAACAATGCGTCTGCTGAAGTCCTCTACCTCTTGTATCTGCATCATGAAACGATGCAGCGTCGCGAGTGGCGTCAGTATGTGAAATGTACGGTATGTAAGATGGCTGAATATAACAGTACAAAAAGAACAGTATAGAGACAACATCAACTCTACATCATACTCCGTCAGAATGTCAAATGTCTATCTAAAGTAAGAATAAAGAGTAGGCAAATGACTTATCAACATCTCATCAATACATCAGACTCATCTCAAGAACTCGACTCGACTCGACTCAACTCAACTCGAATTGACTCATGCCTGTCTAGGACAAAGATAAAGAGGAGATAGTAAAACATCAACATATATCAAGACTCATACCATCACATCAACATCAGAATTCTACTAGTAGGGAACCTATCTGGGAGTTTCTCTAACCGACAATCATCACCTATGAGCCGGTGATGACACAACGAAGTGATGCCGTTGCCACATCCATTCAGTACCCTGCCCGGGTTAAAGGACATCACCATCAGTGGATCCACAAGAAATAATATCAGTCCTCTTTTGGGACAAAGAAAACATCCATATTATGGTTTGATCCTCTCTCCTGTGCAGGTCACGTAGTTAATGGGTTCGAGTGGGACTCACTCTCACCCATTTTGGTGCTCAATACTTCGCCCAGAACTTGACATGCTCATAAAGCATCATCATCATCGAGATTTCTCATCATTGGTCCCATAGGGACACAATACATCAACATCAACATCAACATCATCTCATCAACATCAACATCATGGACTCAAAATATTATTTTAGAATTTAGTTTCAAGTTTTAAGACTCATGAACATCATTATATCATCATCAATACTCTCAACAATTTGGACCACAATCATAACATCACAAACATTATCATCGTCAAGGCTCTAGAAAGTTCATTCTTACATTCTTTAGTAAAATAAACATAGAATTTTGTAAAATTATTCATGAAAACAACTTATGTAGTGAATCGAGTTTATGATGATCATCAATTTAAGAAAAATATATGAATTAAGAAGAATCTCAGTAGGATACTCAAGGATTTTCACATATAACTCATCATCTTAAATCATAGACTCAATTTACTCAAAGGGGGTACATGGAAGAATAATCTTATGCTTTAGGTTAGCCTTACATACCTGGGATGATTGCTAACAACACAATCCCATGGAACTTCCTTTTAACTCTTCAATTTCAACTCTTCTCTACTCTCCTCAAGCCCTAGCTTGTTAGCGTTGTTAGGAAGAGGATTTAGAATGGGGTTTTTGACCCTTTCTTCTTGAAAATGACTTATATTGGTCGTGTATGAGTTTTAGAAGATGTTAGGAATGGACTAGAATGCCCCTTGAATTTTTAGAAACTTTCCAGCTGCGAAAAAACCCAGTCCGCGATGTGGACTGGTTGCGAACAGTTCATTTTTGGCAAAAAATTTCCTAAATGAGTTTTCTCAATTTCGTTGAAAAATTATGGAAACATAAGTCACTCTCCGTGATGGGTCTGCGACGCGTCTCTGTCGCGGATCCTCACCATTTTTCATTTTGGAACGAAAAATTATCTTTTGATTTTGTCGCTCTAAAATTTGACCGAGACCCTTCCCCCACTCAATTTTTCACGCTGATTACAAATTTGGCCTCGGATTTGCCAACCGAGCATTGGAAGACGCGTTATGCTCACCTCTCTCCTCTAGAGGTATTTTGATAATTTTACTGGGCGTTACATCTCACTCGCCTGTCTCCTTCCTCTCTCGATCTCGCTCGCCAGATATACAAATACATATGTATATTAGTTACATATATATACAATTATTTGACAGATATGTACATACAATTTGACAAATATACATATACAATTCATCTCTCTCCTCCCTCTCTCGATCTCGCACACCTCTCTCCTCCCCTCCAGGTCATATAGCCAAGATTATCCCATGTAATTATGTAAAATATAGCTATTTGACCATATTAAATTTTAAGTGTGTGCTATTTATGAACATTCTCCTATCAATAATATCCTCTTACTTTTATGGGCTTGTTGGGTTGGCCCAGTAGTATGATCACATCCCATAATAGTTCAAAATTATTGGACAAGTTCACATCATGTCTTAATTTAGCAGGATTGACATGTAAATACAAGTCCAACATGGTATTGACATCCTTTTTATTCAAAACTATTTAACATATTTTAAGCCTAAGCACTAGATAGTCAATCAAATACCATACATCGATCTTCTCAAAACAAAGTACAACATTATTTGTATTGTTGCCTGTTCAATGGTCAAAATTGGAGGTTTGAATTAAATTAAAAAAAATCTCCTCAATTCTTAGGAAAATAATCTCTTTCGTCCCCAAAATCAAGTCTATCTGACGGTCTTAAAATATAGTTACTTATCATTAACAATTTAAAATTTGAAAAATATTAATGTTTTTTTTTCAGAAGAAGTCTACTAAAATTATATTCTATCATGTACAATTATAATCTTTTAATTTGTATACTCATCAGTTTAATTAAGTATACACATACTGATTTGTTAATTGGTTGTTTAATGTTAATCTTTTATCTTTTACTAGTCTTGTTGTATGCGTTTTATGTGTGATCAAAGTATGTATCTTATCTGGTAACAAACATTACAAAGAGAAATTAAATTTAATTATGAACTTATGAAAAGATAAATAATTAGAATTTTTCTTGGCGGTTGTAGAATATTTTCTTGATTTAAATAAAAAAGAAGCAGAAATCTATTAAATAAGGAAGATTTAAGAGTCTTTTCACAGTTAGATGATTTTTCAAAAAAAGCAAATATTTGAAATATAATAAAAGACAAAATAGCTATAGTTTACTAAAATTATGATTCATAGCTACATATTATAGGAGAGAGGCGAGCGAGATCGAGAGGCGAATTGTATATCTGTATCTGTCAAATTGTATGTGGATCTCTGTCAAACAATTGTATATGTGCAACTGATATACATATATATTTGTATATCTGACTAGCGAGATTGGGAGAAGGAGGAGAGAGGCAAGAAAGATTGAGAGAGGGAGGAGAGAGGCGAGCGAGAGAGGGTAGAGATGAAGAGAGGCGAATTGTATATGTATATCTGTCAAATAATTGCATATATACAACTGGTGTATATATATGTGTGTGTGTATATTTGTACATCTGACAAGAGATTGCAGAGAGAGGGGGAAGAGAAGCAAGAAAGAGGAAGAGAGCAGAGAGAAAATAACACGAAAATTCTAATTATAGCTATAAATTGTAATTTTTTAAAATTATTATAGTATAATATAATTACATATCATATGTTTGCCTAGTTATGTAATTTATCAAAAAATTTATGGGTCATTGTTTGCTATTTTTATGAGGAAAAAAAGAAGAAGAAGAGAGAGATAAAGGACTATTTTGTGCTGGGTTTTAAAATTGGGTTACAATTTCTCCCCTGAATTGATACACCATGCCCAATTTTTCTTAATAATTTGATGCCAGTTCTTTCTTTCTTTCTCTTTTTTCTTAAAAAAACTTTTTAGGTGGTGGGTAATTAATTTTTTTTTATCAATTTGTCGATTACATTTTTTTTAAAAAAATGTCACTGTTAAATTTTTTTTATTTGCTCTTTTTTAAAAAACTTTTTTTCTTTTTTAATTGTTTCACTTTTTTTGTGAATTTTTTTTGTCATTTTATTATTTCTTGTTTATTCTTTTATTTTATTAAGGTGGGAATGCATAATGGTCAAATAAATATCAATATTGATACATTACATAATTATTTATACAATATTGATACACAATTATACATCATTTATATAATGTCGATACGTTCCATACCTATATATATAATATCGACACGTGTTTATATATAATTTATACAATATCGATGCACATTTACACACTATTTATATAATATTGATATATGCTAATACACAATTTTATATAATGTTGATATATTACATAACTATTTATACAAATATCAATATAAGTTTATACACATTTATATAATATCGATACGACATATATACACCACATAATAGGAGCTGATATTATGGCAAGAGTTCTTAAAAAATAGATATTTTTTATTTTAGAAATGCAGTAAAAATAATTAAAAAAATAAGTTTGTTTTTTAAAAAATAAATAAATTCCATGCTATAAAGGAAGAGAAAATAAGAAAGAAAAAGAAAGGCACATGTCATGGGATGATCTTGAGCTGCGCCAACACTTCGGGCTGATTTTGGATAATTTTAGTGTAAATAAAATATGAACTATTTTTTTGATAAACATTTTACTTTTGTGTATATATATGAAATTTCCCCATATATGATCCCGTCAGAACATACAACTTACATATAACTTGCATAAAAATTTTAGTTGTATAGAATTCGATCAAAACATATAACTTGCGTACAATTTGCATATAACTTTTGCTTACAACAATGTTGTTGCATTTTTATGTCATTTATATGTATTTTGCATGTAGGGTGCATGCAACTTTATGTCCATTGATACATTGGACATATAAAAAATATTCATTCAAAATACAAAAGACATATAACTTACTTATACATCGGGATCTGAAAAATAAAATCATTCGTCTCCTTTTTTCGAGATTTTCAATGTAATATTCTAATAAAAACCAACTCAAATGTACTAAAATCCATTAAAATTGACATATAAACTCTACATGATCGAGAATTTCACAAATAGAATTTGAGAAAAATAAAATATATACAAATTTTATGTCTATTTTTATGAGATAAAAAAATATTTTTAAAAGATCCTTAATAACTTCATCAATTAAAGTCTCGACCAGAATTGGATAAACAAATAAATCTATGACTGTTAGCCACCAGTAATAGTCAATATGAATTATATTCTGAAAACACATTTAATATGAGACTTTCAAAAATTATTTTACCTTTTTTATGTCCTAAGATATAATTTTTATTAATTGAATGTTTATTTAACTTATGTGGCATCTTTCTATAATTGAAATGTTTGTAATTTTTAAGAGCACTCACAATTAAGAGTAAAATTAAAGAATAATTAATTTTATCTTAAAACTTTTAAAAAAATTAATAATTTAAAATAAATATTTTTAAAAATTACTACAAATAATTTGAAACAAAATGGTGCTCACTATAGATCATCTTAGAAGGAATCTTTCATTGCAAAAGCTCAAATGTCCAATATTACTTCCTCCGTCTTAAAATAAATTATGTTTTTAGTTTAAACATATTTTTTTTTAAAATTATTCGCTTTTATTCTCTTGTTCTTTTTTAGTTGTTATTGCACTTTTCAAAATTTAATTTAATTTTGAAAACTAAATTAGATTACATGCATCAAAATAACTTAATTTTGAAAGAAAAAGTTAATTCTTCTCGATTCTAAAATTATTTTTTAATAAAAATATCATTTATTTTAAAACAGAAGAGTATGCCGTTGAACAAAGTCACTCTTAATTTCTTTAGTGTATTTTAACTTTGTCAAGCAAAAAGTTTTGTGGATATTTCTAGTGGGAATACCAATTTTAAATGAATTTTCTGTGCCCAAATCCAACATGATAACATAATTTGTTTGCATTAAAACACAGAAAAGTGAGACAAGGGCTGTCTAAACATGCATGTTTTGTACGGCAGAATTGTTTGGTGGTTAATTAAATTGTTGGCTACCTTATTTCTCTTAATCATTAACATAATCAGAGTAAAATTCCTAATGTCACCAACCGTTTTCCTAATAATTGTAAAGTAAATGAGCTTTTATAAATTGATTAGCATTAAATTATCTTTTCTTTAGACAAGCAGGTTTCTCTGCACATTTTAAATACATGCCTATTTTCTTTTATAGTTATATAAGGCTGCTCAAGAATGAAAAAAGTCTCGTGCTGGTACTAATCAATGAGATAAGTGGTGTTATTATAAGTTTTTGAAAATTTTTTTTTAGCTTGTAAAGAGTTAATTTTACATGATATCAAAACAAGATCATCCTCCAAATTAAAACTATCAGTCCACGAGATATATTGGAGGTGAGGTGGGTGTTAAAGAATAGAAAAACTCTCACGTTGTAATTAATGAGATGATCTCTTTATAAGGCTTAAGCAATTCTTCTCCTTTTAAGCTAGTTTTTAGGATAAAGTTAGGCCTAATACTTAATCTCTACAAAAATTTTGAAAAAATTGGCTTCAAAAGTTAGATTGAAAAGTGTTTCATCAATCCCAAATTAGTGATTGAGGAGTCTAGAGTCAATTTTAAAAGGAAAAACTACTTAATTACACAACCATTTCTATTATATTTACTAATTCTCCTTATAATCTGAAATATCACATATTGTCTCACTAATTAATAGTTTCATATCAAATTATAAGTCAAATATATCTAAATACATGTATTTTTGCTACCAAATACATAGGGAGAGAGGCGAGTGAGAAAGGAGGAAGGCAAGCGAGATGGTCTGTGTATCTCAGATATATGCATAAAATCGCACTAAATACTTGTATATGGAATATCAAATACATTCTAAATACAGATACATGGGGAGATACACAAACAAGAAAGGAGAAAAACGAGAGAGAGAAATAATGTAGCTCAGATCTATGCAAATTCAGGAACAAATCATACCTAAATTTGACTCATATATCTAGGAATCAAAATCTAGCACAAGTAATAATTTTGAAAACTCATAAAAAAAGATAAATAATTAAGTCCAGAATAATGAAATTTGTATTATTTGCTATGTTAAAAGGCAACATTTTTAAAAGTGTGAATTTGAATTCGTTGGCCCAAAATGAAGTACCGCGGGTAGGACCTAAAAAAGAGTAAGCAATTTGAGGAATGAACCCTTTTGACAATGGAAGGCTAGAAGCTATCACGAGTCTTCTCGAGGTGTTCAAAATTAAACATTTTTTTAACATAAAATTACCTACTCATACAAAACTAAAAAGATTTTAATATATATGTATCAAAATTTTATGGGATTCTACAATACACGTTCAATTTAGTTGGAATTCGGAGGCTATAGAAATTCCATAAATTCATGAAATATTCACAAATATCATATCAACAAGGAGTTGGACTCTCCACATGAAAAATCAAGAGAGGAATAGATTTATATCAACATATTTTCACTTTAAAAATTTGTTGCAAACACCCTAAATATGATTTTCTTTTTCTCTTTAAATTAATATAATTATCATGGGAATTAGGCATACGTCATGGGCAACTTTTTTTCTTAAAGAAAAGAATGAAATATTTGTTAATTTTGTAAAATATCCATTATTTTGAATTAAGCTAAAACATCAATTATTTTTAAAACAAAAGTGTGTCAGCCAGCCTAAAAAGGGCTCTTTAGTTTTGATTGACAATTCTTCTACAATATGTGTAACGAATTTGTCAAGTATATAATCCATTTTAATTATCAAATCTCAAAAAGGCAATTTAAGACGTTGGGAAAAGAGGGGGAGTGGGGGTAAAAACATAATGATTATAATGAACATTGGATTATAAGAAGGATTGAGACATTTTTTAACTTAAAATAATTAATTGTCATTGTGTGTTTGTGTGTCATAATCAATGATGCACTTGGGATGGGGCGTGCTAAGACGCCTGCTTCCTTGCCATAATAATATTACAGCAAACGTGCCATAGTGCACTGTTTTTGTGGATTTGTGGTACATCTTAACAACATCAAAAATGGGCTTTTCTTAATTTTTTAGCAGTTATCATGTGTAATATTTCATGTTAATAGATTAGGTTATTTATTTGTTGGTTGGATAATGGAATATGTCATTTTTATAACTTATAAATTTAATATAAAGATGTAGTCGGTCGTGAGTGGCATCTATATTAACTCTCCCATCGAAAAATCAAAAGTATAACTCAGCTGGACACACTAGCACAAATCAAGCATTTAAAGTTACGGAAGCAAGTTTAAATAGAGCTTAAGTTGAGTTTCCATAAATTCAAACAGAAATCTAAGTAATACAGAAATAACTCCCTTGAAATTGAAAGTCTTTGTACCAACACTCTATCTATGTATCCAACGTAAGGGAATGCAACTTCGAGAAAACCAAAACCAAATAAATAGCTAAGTGTCTGAATCCGTGGACAAATGGACTAAGAATAGTGGAAGAATTCATGGTAGCCCGAAAGAGTTGACTTACCCTTGAACTCTTAAATCAACAATCACCTAAATGAGATTTGTCAACAATCGTCATATGATGCATCATACTTAACAAAAAGAAAGAGAAAGTGCAGTATAAGTGCACATAACAACGGTGCACTAGTAGGATCACATAACTGTTCTAATGAACAAAATATAGGCAAGCAACTTTAACATATAAAACCAACACATACAACAGAGTAGCAAGTTATAGTTCATGCTTAGCTTATCACGTTCATAATTATCATTCTCATTACAATAAATTCAACAATGGCCCTCTTATGGGATCCACACTCAAATAAGTTATGCCGAAACGTGACACCCAATCCAATAATATGTCAGAACGTCAAATCTGATCCAATAGTGTGTTGGATTGTGACATTCGATCCAATAATGGGTCGAAACATGACATCATATCCCACAAAGGGATTCAAAAAGAGTCATGTTAATACTGAAGTGATAGCTATTGTTATTACAAAACCCACACAATGGTAAGAACTTGTCTCAATAACCTCTAAAGCCGATTAAACATGCCCTAAACATATCCTTCAACGCTTAAATAGTTTTATTTGACTGACCATCAGTCTGTGGATGAAAAGTAGTACTGAAAGTGAATTGTGTGTCCAACTCCTCATGCAACTTTCTCCAAAATTTCAATCTGAACTGAGTGCCACTATTTGAGACGATCGAGAGGAGTACCGTATGCAGCCTCACTATTTATTTATACATAAATTTTTGTAAATTACTGAGCATTATAATCCACTCTGACTGGAGTGAAGTAGGCTGATTTTATTAGCCTGCAACCACAACCCAAATAGAATCAAAATTTCCTAAGGTCTTTTGGAGGCCCTTGACTCTATGGCTATCCTTTCCCACTTCCATTCAGGAGTGGACATTCTCTTAAGTAAGCCTGCTAGGCTTTAGTGCTTGTATTTCATCTGCTAATAGTTTTGACACTTGGCTATAAATGGTTGCCTTTTTGCGCTTCTAGATTATGATGCCAAGAAGTATGACACAAAGAGTTCCAACCCCCGAGGGGAATTCGACCCCTACAGCCCCACAAACTTCCCAAGAAGAGGTAGGGGTTACTCATGCCGAGTACCAGAATGTTGTTACCTTGTTGGAACGAGTGGTATCCAACCAAGTGAACCAAGGGTCCCAAGCTCCTACTCCGCCATCAATGGTAAGAGACTTCACTAGAATAAACCCTCCAAAGTTTCATGGCTCTAGAATGGAAGAAGATCCTCAAGAATTTATTGATGAGGCGTACAAGGTTCTTGCTATTATGGGGGTAAGCTCGGAGGAGAAGACGAAACTTGCAGCCTATCAACTCAAAGGACTTCCTCAAATATGGTTTACTCAATAGAAGATGGAGAGGGATATTGATGAGCCTATTCCTTGGGAAGAACTCAAAGCCACCTTCTTAACCATTTCATCCCTATTGAACCAAGAGAGGCCAAGATGATAGAGTTTATGAATATCAAATAAGGCTCCATGAGTGTGAAGGATTATTCCCTCAAGTTTAAAAAGCTCTCAAAGTATGGTCCTCGCTTGGTTTCCAACTTTCGATCAAGTATAAATAAGTTAGTATTGGGAATATTCGACTTGGTTAATGAAGAATGTTGCACCACTATGCTTACTGGGGATATGGACTTGTCTCTGCTCATGATATATGCTGAGACCTAGAAGGAGAAAATCTTAAAGGAGAAAGAGTGGGGAGTCTAAGAAGGCTCATTATGATGGTGGATTTTAAGGCTCTAGGGGTGATGGAGGTAGTCGTTTCCAACAAGGCCACAAATTTCAAGGTCAAGGGTCCTCAAATGCTCAACAAAGGTTCACTAACGATAGAGTACTGAACCCTAAGGCTCAAGCTCAAGGTAGAAATGGTGGACTGACTCTTCCTAGGTGCCCAAAATGTAGGAGGAATAATAGCAGCACATGTTAGAGGAACACAGGTGCATGCTTCTGGGTGTGGCAAGATGAGCTTCAAGATTGTTGATTGTCCACATGCTCAAAACAAGGGTAGTGATGGTCGTCTTGAAGGACATGGTACTCATGGAGACCAAAGGGCACAAGGTGGTCAACAAGGGGGTGCTCCACGTCACAACCAATTCTACGCTCTTCAAGGGAAGCAAGGGGTGGATGAGGCACCCAATGTTGTTACTGGTATGTTAAAGGTTTATGATTATGATGTGTATGCTTTATTGGATCCGGGTGCCACTCTATCGTTCATTACCCCATTTGTTGCTAATAGGATTGATATGTGTCCTGAATTATTATTTGAACCCTTTGAAGTGTCTACCCCCATTGGTGAGTCCATTGTTGTTAAAAGAGTCTATAAGGGTTATCGTGTGTCCATATTGCATAAAGTCTTCCCTTGTGATTTTATTAAACTTGACATGGTAGATTTTGACATTATTCTTGGGATAGATTGGTTACATGGATATCATGCTTACATTGAATGTAGAACCCGCAAAGTTAGGTTCCAATTTCCTAATGAACCCATCCTTGAGTAGGAAGATCATAATTCAGTGGTTAAGGGTAGGTTCATCTCTTGTCTTAAGGCTCAGGAATTGAGTGCTAAGGGTTGCATTTATCTACTTATAAGGTTAGGGATGTCTAGTCTAAAGTTCCTCCTTTTAGGTCGGTTCCGGTGGTCAATGAGTTTCTTGATGTATTTTCTGATGAACTCCTAGGTATTCCTCTTGAAAGAAAAATAAATTTTGGTATAGACCTCCTCCTAGATACACAACCCATTTCCATTCCTCCCTACCACATGGCTGCTGAATTGAAAGAGTTAAAGGATCAATTGAAAGATTTATTGGAGAAGGGTTTTATTAGGCCTAGCAAGTCATCTTAGGGTGCACCGACGTTGTTTATAAGAAAGAAGGATGACTCACTTTAGAATGTGCATCGACTACCGTCAACTCAACAAGGCCACCATAAAGAATAAGTATCCCCTACCAAGGATAGATGATCTATTTGACCAAATGCATGGGGCTAGTCATTTTTCTAAGGTTGATCTTTGATATGGATACCATTAAATGAGGGTGAGGGAATGTAATATTCCTAAGATGGCTTTTCAGATCAGGTATGGGCATTTTGAATTTATGGTGATGTCATTTGACCTAACTAATACATCGATAATATTTATGGATCTTATGAATAGGGTCATCAAACACTACTTTGATATGTTTGTTGTGGTATTCATTGATGATATCTTGATTTATTCTCGGAGTGAGGAAGAGCATGTGAAACACTTGAGGGTAGTATGAACCTTGAAGGACGAAAAGTTGTTTGCCAAGTTTGATAAATGTGAGTTTTGGTCGAAAGAAGTTGCATTTGTAAGGTATGTGGTGTCAGGTGCAGGAATTAAAGTGGATCCTAAAAAGACAAAAGTGGTGAAGAATTGGCCTAGGCCCTTGAGCCCCACAGATATTAGGAGTTTTTTGGGCTTAGCGGGTATTATTGGAGATTTGTTGAAGGATATTTGTTAATTGCTTTCCCTTTGACAAAGTTCACATAAAAGAAGGCGAAATTTGTTTGGATCGATGAATGTGAAAAAATATTTCAAACTTCAAAGGACAAGCTTACATCCCCTCCTATTTTGTCCTTACCGGAAGGGTTATAAGGTTTGTTATGCATTGTGATGCTTCAAGAATTGGTTTGGGGTGTGTATTGATGCAAGGTGGCTAGGTCTTTTCCTATGTTTCTAGGCAACTAAAAGCCTATGAGCATAATTATCCTACCCATGACCTTGAGCTAGCGGGCATAGTATTTGCTTTAAAAATGTGGCGTCATCATTTGTATGGAGTTCATGTATATTTTTTCACCGACCACAAAAGTCTTCAATATGTGTTCACCCAAAGAGATCTCAATTTGAGGCAAAAAAGGTGGCTAGAACACCTTAAGGATTATGACATGAGTATGCATTATCATATGGGCAAGGCTAATGTTGTAGCCGATGCTCTAAGTAGAGTGTCCATGGAGAGTATGTCATATTGATGATGGTAAGAAGGAATTGGCAAAGGAAGTCCATCAGTATGCTAGATTGAGGGTTAGGTTGGATAAAGTTGAGAGATGTGGGGGTTGTATAAATCTTCTTTGATTGAAGAGGTCAAATCCAAGAAATACTTTGATCTCGCTTTGGTGGAATTTAAAGCATTGATGAAAGAGGGCAAGGTAGAGGTTTTCCCCCAAGGGGGAGATGGTGTCTTTTAGGCACCAAGGTAAGTTGTGTGTCCAAAATATTGATGGGTTGAGGGAATTGATTTTAAAAGAGGAACATAATTCATCCTATTTCATTCGCCCCGATTCTACAAAGATGTAGTAGGGATTTTAGGGAGGTATATTGGTAGGGTGGTATGAAGAGGGACATGCAAAGTTTGTAGCCGAATGTCACAATAGCAAACAAGTCAAAGCTGAACAGCACAGGCCGAGTGGCCTATCCCAGGATATTGATATTTCTACTTGGAAGTGGGAAGAGATCAACATGGATTTTGTGATTAGGTTGCCTAGGACCAAAAAGCAATTTGATTCCATATGGGTCATTATTAATAGAATAACAAAGTCAGCTCATTTTCTACTAGTTAAAACAAACTATGGCGCCAAAAATTATGCTAGGTTTACATCCATGAGTTGGTTAGAATACATGGGGTTCCATTTTCTATCATTTCGGATTGTGGTGCTCAATTTACTTCACGTTTTTGGAGATCTTTCCAAAGAGGCCTTGGTTCTAAAGTCAAGCTAAGCATTATCATCTTTCACCCAAAGTCGAAAGGACTATTTAAATTCTTGAGGATAATAGTTACCACTCTAGCACCAAAATAGCACCATATGAGGCCTTCTATGGGAGGCGTCGTAGATCCCTCGCTGGGTGGTTTGTGTGACGCCCTAGGAGGGTACGCTTAGCGTGACTAGAACTTGAAGAACCATTTTTTATTCTTCAAAAGAATCACCTGGACTCATCATCACATCGTACTCAACAATGGAAGAAATACTCAAGGAAAAATATCAAGTATATAAACAAATAACACTCTGATAAAATAGTCTCCAAGGTCAGTTTTGAAAAAGTAAAAGAAATTATCAACGACTACACAATGTCTATAAAGCTTCTACTCTCATCTAGAAGGTGCCAAGACAAGCCCCAGACAACCTCAATAGAAATAATGCTAATACTCAAATATAAGAAGAAAAGAAAGGCTCTTTCGAAAAGCAAAAAGGGCTCACCAAACTTTGAGAAGCAAGGGAATTGAACCTCAATGGTTTGTCTGCTGAAGTCCTCCATCACCTATATTTGCATCATTAATGATGCAGGCCCAATCGAACATCGGTGCATGGAATATACTAGTATGTAAAATAGCTCAAGGGAGCAGATAAGGCTCATACTCAAATCAATCAATAACTCAACTCAATAAATAATGCAAGTTTAAAGTTTAAAATCATGACTTGAAAAGAGACTCAGTTTTCAAGAAGCTCGGTTTAAATTATAATATGCTAGTCAAGTATTGCTTGGAAGAAACTGACATAACTCCCACCACTATGAGTTTGGTGATGCACAACAAAGTCGATGTTTTTGCCACGCTCATCCTAATTCCAGGGTAAAGGACTTCAGCCTCTCTCTCTCGGATCCAAAGAGAATGTCCACCTTCTAAGATATGAGCTGCCAGAGTTAATTGCATGACTACCCTACGCTGGCAACGTAGTTCTGGGGTGTTATTTTCTTACCTAGTTGTTGCTCAATACTCCTTCCAAGACTAAAACATGCTCATAAAAATAATCTCAAGCTCATCTCTTTGACTCACCTCAAAATAGCTCAACTCAATTTCTCATTAGCTCAATAACTCAAGTTTATCATTCAAGCAATGCAACTCAAGACTCCAACTCACATCATGCAAGAATCTTATTTTTATGGTCAAATAATATCATATCAACCATACTCAACACATAAGGAATGTTAGATTCTCATCACACGCATATATAAATCAAGAACATGTACTTTTCATACTCAACTTACTCAACTCAGAGAATTAGATTCATAATCTCAATTCAACCAACATACAGGAATATAATGCAACTTAGGGCTAAGCTATCAAACATACGATTAGCATTCTAATTTTATGGTAACAACAATGCAACTCATCAATTTATTTACGTATACTCATGAGGACTCAAAACAAGTGCAAGAAACTTAGAACTTAAAATCACTGGACTTGCATTACTCAGTCACTACCTGCAAACTTGACTCAAGTAGATGAAGGGGCACGTGGATGAAATCAATAAGATTTAAGTAGCCTTACATACCAAGAAATCAGAAGAACGGTCAAACCTCTATCAATCCTCGCGTTCGAACTTGAAACATCCATTCTTCTCCCTTCTCCAAAACTCTCAAGAATTTCTAAGTGTGTATTAAGGAATAATACACTTAGGGTTATGATATAGGACATAAATGAAGTC
The DNA here is from genome assembly GCA_029948455.1 of Solanum rostratum. NCBI lineage: Eukaryota > Viridiplantae > Streptophyta > Magnoliopsida > Solanales > Solanaceae > Solanum > Solanum rostratum. Next base: position 59,615,424 of record CM057053.1, read on the forward strand.
TAAAACGTCATGATATTTAATTAGAAGGTATAAAAATAGATAAAAATACCCTTCTTAAAAACTGGCAGTAGGAACCACGAAACCCCATCTACGGGTCGTGGATCTTCTCATGGGTCATAAGTGGCCTTTCGTAGGTAAGGTGCCCAAAAGTTTGAGTTACTAGAATTTGAGGAGAAATGTATGAAACCTCTTCTATAGGCCATACCTTAGGTTACAGGTCGTCTGATCACTCCTAACTCATGTTTCAGAAATCTTGGTTTCTTGGTCTTTAACCTATGAAACTTGACTTATGAACCGTAAAACAGTCTACGGGCCATCTGACAACTCATCACTCAAGATTCTGAAAAGTTGATATTTAGATCATCAACTCATGAAACTAATTCCACGGGCTATAGAATTATGTATGATCCGTATGACATCTCGTGCATGGACCTCAAACTTAGAAAAATTTCACCAAGTCATCTAGGCATCTACGAGCCCTCATCTACGGCCGTAGATGGCCTTCGTGGTTTCTTCTGGTGATTTTTCTCAAGCATTTTCTCAGTTTTCTCTGTGTATCTACTCAGACTAAGTGGAAAAAATTTGGGAGTGTTACATTATCTCCCCCTTGGGATCATTCGTCCTTGAATAAAGAGTAACCTAGGAACCTAGTCAAGGCACAACTCTTTTTATGGACCTAACAACCAAACAACTCTCAACTCACTTATGCAATAAGTCAATCAAGCAGTTAAGCAAGTAAACAGAAAACAAATTAGTTTAATCATCACTCGAACTCTGGGATACTACTGTCAGTCAAACTTAGAACAGGGGGAAACTTGAGAATTGGGAAAGAATCATTACCATCAACCTCTCATCATCAGTAGTTAGAAATAAATGTGGGTATCTCAACTTCATATCCTCCTCTGCTTCCCAAGTGGCTTCTTCTACCAACTAATTTCTCTGCATCACCTTGATAGATGCAATCTTTTTGGTTCTAAACTTGCGAACTTGACGATCAAGAATTTGAACTTGAATCTCCTCATATCTCAAGCTGTCTTTTACTCCAATACTATAAACAGGCACAACCAACTGTGGGTCTCCCAAACACTTCTTGAGCATGACAATGTGGAAGACTGGGTGGATGGCCGCTAATTCTGGTGGTAGCTCCAACTCATAAGCTACATTGTCCACTCTCCTTATAATATGGTATGGGCCAATATATCTCAGACTCAACTTCCCTTTCTTCTTAAATTGCATCACGCTCTTCATAGGTGAACTTTTAGATACATTCAATCGTCGATCTTGAACTCTAAGTCCCTTCTCTTTACTTTGGTGTATGATTTTTATTGACTTTGTGTATTCTTCAATCTTTCTCGTATGATTTTTACCTTCTTCATGGCTTGGTGAACTAATTCTAGTCCAATCAACTCTAGCTTACCCACCTCGAACCAACCAATCGGTGACCTACATCTCCTCCTATAAAGAGCATCATATGGAGCCATTTGAATATTCGAATTGAAATTGTAACGGGAAGACTCAATCAGAGATAAGTGGTCATCCAAATTACTTTTTAAGTCAATGACGCAGGCTCTCAACATATCCTCCAAGGTTTAAATAGTGCACTCTTCCTAGCCATCATTCTGTGGGTGGACCGTTGTGCTGAGATTCATATTTGAACATAAGCCCTTCCGAAAGGATCTCCAAAACTGAGCAGTGAATTGGGATCCCCTATCTTAAATGATAGACAAGGTGATTATATGTTGTCTAACAATATCCCTCATATATAGTCAGGCATAATCCTCTTCGGTATTTGTCATCTTTACTGCCAAGAAATGCACAGATTTTGTCATCCGATTGACTATCACCCAAATTGAATCATGTTGTTTGCGAGACCTCGGTAAGCCTGTGACGAAGTCCATGTTAGTAACCTCCCATTCAACTCTAGGATCTCAAAGTTATGATCTACTCTGTGTGGCTTCTGGTGCTCAAATTTAATTTGTTGGCAATTTGGGCTATTAGAAACAAACTTAGCAATGTCACTTTTCATCCCACTCCCCAATAAACTTCCCTTAAGTTATAGTACATCTTAGTTGAGCCTAGACGGATAAAATATCTAGAGTTATGGGCTTCCATGATCCTTCCTCAGGTACCATCAACATCTGGAATACAGAATCTGCTTCGGTATCTTAATGCTCCATTTCCCCTTTTGGTGAAAGCCATTACTTTCTGTTTATGCATATATACCTTCAATTGTAGCAAGATAGGGTCTTGGTCTTGCTTCTCCTTCACCTCCACCACTAGGGATGATGTAGACCCCTTACATATCAGAACTCTACCTTCACCAAATTCGTCTAATTGAATTCCAAGTCGTGCTAATCTGTGAACCTATTTGGCTAAATATCTCTTCTCCTTTTCCACATGAGCGGTGCTTCCCATAGACAACATGCTAAGAGCAGCATCAACAACATTAGCTTTACCTGGATGGTTGAGGATGCTCATATTATTATTTTTATTAACACAAGCCATCTCCCCCGCCTCAAATTAAGCTCTTTCTGGGTAAATACATATCGTAGGTTCTTATGGTCTGTGAAGACATTGACATGTGCTCCATATACGTAGTGGCACCATTGCTTGAGAGCAACCACTATTACTGCCAATTCTAAGTCAAGGGTGGGATAGTTCTTCTCATGTACCTTAAGTTGTCTAAAAGTATAAGCAACCACTTTACCTTTCTGCATCAATATGCATCCTAATCCTATTCTTGAGGCATCATAATAGATGACAAATCCATCCGTTCCGTTAGGCAAGGTCAACACTAGGGCAGTAGTCAGCCTTGTCTCCAGCTCTTAGAAACTCCTCTCACACTCGTCGGACAATTGAAACTTTATCTTCTTTTGAGTCAGTCTAGTAAACGGTGCAGATATGGAAGAGAACCCATCAACAAATCTCCAATAGTAGCCAGCCAAACCCAGAAAACTTCATATGTCAGTCGGAAAGGTTGGTCTAGGCCAGTTCTTAACCACCTTAATTTTCTGAGTATCCACCCGAATTCCATCACCCGAAACTATATGGCCTAGGTATGCCATAGATTTGAGCCAAAACTCACACTTTGAAAATTTCTCTTACAACTCGTTATCCTTGAGCGTCTGTAAAGAAATTTTGAGATGGTAAGCATGCTCCTCCTCATCTCAGGAATATACCAAGATATCATTGATAAATACAATCAGAACATGTCAAGATATTGTCAGAATACTCTGTTCATCAAGTCCATGAAGGTTGCAGGTGCATTTGTCAACCCAAAAGATATTACCAAGAACTCGAAGTGACCATACCAGGTTCAAAACGCCTTCTTTGGGATGTAACATTCTCTCACTTTCAACTGGTGATATTCAGATTTGAGGTCTATATTGGAGAAAATGATGGCACCCTGACGTTGGTCAAACAAGTAATCGATCCTCGGAAGGGGATATTTATTCTTAATCGTCACCTTATTCAATTGGTAGTAGTCAATGCACATTCTGAGCGAACCATCCTTCTTTCTCACAAATAGAACTGGAGCACCCCATACAGAGACACTAGGCCTTATAAGCCCTTCACTAGCAAATCTCTCAACAACTCTTTCAGCACCTTCAACTCAGCAAGGGTCATTCTATATGGTGGAATAGAGATGGGTTGGGTTTCAGGAAATACATCAATTACGAAGTCAATCTCCATGGCAAGAGGAACTCCGACCAGATTCTCAGGAAACACTTCAGGAAAATCATTCACAATTGGCGTGAAGCTAGTCCATGCCAAGAATCACATCGACATCAACCATCTCTAACTCTATAGGTCAACTAAGGTATCCCTATGATAGACGGACAATACAAAATCTCTATAGACCCTCTCAATCAAGATAGACTTACCAACTGGTGTAGAAATAGAAAATGGCTCAAGCAAACACTCAGGAAAGATATCAAATATACTAGCCACATATGGAATCACAAATGATAGTGTTGCGCATGGATCAAGCAATACATAGCAATCAAATCCAAATACTCTAAGCATACTCGTCACAATATCTGGTGCAGCTTCTTGGTCCTGTCGGTTTCCCAACGCATATAGATGATTTTTCCTACCGCCTGCACCTCGTGTAACATCTCTCTATTTGGCTGGTGTTGTTGTAGCAGAAGACTGGGCCTTATTGCTCCATAATGGATATTCTCTCTAAAAGTGACCATCCTAGCCACACTTGTAGCAACCACTCCTTCTCTCTTTGCATTCTCCCAAATGTACCCTGCCACATTTTCCACAAGGTGGCTTCGCTTTTGAGCCAAGGTCATACTAGCCCGAGAACCATGTGCTCTAAATTTCTGCTGACCTTGGGACTTTTGATCATACCAGTTATTCGGGGTTGGTGCACTGGCTGAAGATGGTCCATAACCCGAAGGTCTCTTTTGGAAGTAAGACTTATATCCCTTGCTCTGCTTAGACCGATTAGGCCCATGCCCTACTGACTTGGCCTTCTTGCTCAGATGCTTCTCTTTATCTCTCTTCTTATTCTCTTCTACTTGTTGTGCATAGACCATCAGCCTAGAGATGTCCATACCAGGGATCAACAATGTTACTTTGCACTCCTTATTCACATGTTTACCCAAATCATATGAACTTCTCCATCCTTGCCCTTATGTCCTGGACTATCTCTAGAGCATACCTGGATAGCCGAATGAACTTGAGGCTATACTCCTTGAAAATCAACCCCTCCTACTTCAGGTTCACGAACTTTTTGATCTTTGCCTCCCTCAATTCCTGGGAAAAAAGTGATCAAAGAAGGCACTCAAAAATTCACCCCACTTGATAGCTGAAAAATCCTCCCTCGACCCTCTTCTTGTTGATTATACTAAATGTTTTCCATACCCTTCAGTCGATAAGCAACAAGCTCAACACCCTCAGTCTCAGTCTCAGTCTCAGTCGCATGCATGGCTTTCAGGACTTTCCACCTATCATTGATGAAATTCTGAGGGTCCTCCTCAACCTTTAGCTCTGTGAAGAGTTGTGGGTTCATCCTCAGAAAATCCCTAAGCCTATATGCAGTAGTTGGCTCTTGGGAGCTAGAACTAGGAGGCTGCGAACTTTGATTCCCACTCTGAGTAGCAACCATTTTAGTGAGAATGGTGATAACTTATCTGAAATCAGCCTTTGTAGTAAGAGCAGGTGGAATAGTAGGTGCTTGTGGAACATCAATGGCTCTAGCTGGTCGACCTCGACTCCTCATTTCCAACTGCATAGGCACTGCTGGGGTTGGGTTTTTAATATTGCCAGCTGGGGTACTTCTTTGAGTAACTGTATGCTTAGGAGGCATGATCTGTAAATGTGTAATACAAGAGTTAGAAAGGAGCTTCATAGAGGTTAACTTTATCGCACGAATTCAGAATACAAGGAAGTGTAGCCATTGCTAATGTTCTATAGCCTCCTGCTTATAAAGTGTGGTGCACAAGACACCCATAAACAAGACTCTATTAGACACCACTTCATAGACTACCTTGGACACTTGAACTCTGTGCATTGATACCAAATTTGTCACACCCCTGGAGAGTACCCTTGGCATGACCGACACTTGAAGACTCATTTTTGATTTCCCAAGAGAACCACCTGGCCTCATCATCATCATACTCAACAGCAAAAGAAATACTCAAGGAAAAACCTCAAGTAGATAAATGAATAAAAATATAATAAAATAGTCTCCAATTGTCAAGTTTGGAAAAGTAAAAGAAATAATTAACCTCTACTTATTGTCTATAAATCCTCTACTCTCATCTAGAAGGTGCCAAGATAAGCCCTGGACTACCTCAAAAGAAATAATGTTAATACTCAAATATAAGAAAAAATGAAAGGCTCCTCCGAAAAGCAGGGAGAGCTTACCAAACTATAAGAAGCAAGGGAATTGAAGTTCAACGATGTGCCTACTGAAGTCCTCCATCACATGTATTTGCATCATTGATGATGCAGGCTCAAATGGATGTCGGCGCATGGAATATACTGGTATGTAAAATAGCTCAAGGGAACCGATAAGGCTCAGACTCAAATCAATCAACTCGACTCGTTATCTCATAACTCAACTCAAAATATAATGTAAGTTTAAGTTTAAAATCATGCCTTGAAAAGAGGCTAAATATTCATAAAGCTTAGTTTAAATTATAATATGCTAGTCAAGTGTTGCTTGGAAGTTTCTTTGACCGACATAACTCCTACCACCATGAGTTTGGTGATGTACAATAAAGTCGACGTCATGCCACGCCCATCCTAAACTTGCTAAGTTAAAGGACGTCAACCTTTCTCTCTTGGATCCAAAGAGAATGTCTATCTTTTGAGACATGAGTGGCCAAAGTTAACTGCACAACTATCCTACGCTAGCAACATAGTTCTGGGGTGGTATCCTCTTACCCACTTGGTACTCAATACTCTTTCCAAGACTAAAACATGCTCATAATAATCAGCTCAAGCTCATGCATAAATTACCTATCTTTATCCCTCCATAGAATGGCTCTCACTGAGTTAAAAAAGAAATTTAAGAATCTTATTGATAAGAGATTTATTAGGTTGACTGTCTTACTATGGGGCGCTCTTATTCTATTCGTGTGAAAGAAAGATGAGTCCCTTATGATGTGTATTATTTATCTTCAAAAAAATAAGGTCACCATTAAAAACAAGTATCTTCCCAAAATAGATCATCTATTTGACCAACTTAGGTTCCAATATATTTCTCTAAGCTAAACATCAATATAGGCTATCATTAATTGAAAGTGAGACAATATGATATCTTAAAGACGGCTTTCAAAACCCATTATAATCACTTTAAGTTTTTGGTTATATCTTTTGACTTGATTGACACATCTACAGATTTTATAGATATTATGAATTGAGTATTCAAGCCATACCAGGACATATTTGCTATTGTGTTCATCGATAATATATGGGTATACTCTAGAAATGAGGAAGAATATGCCAACCATCTCTGAATTATGCTTTAGACTCTCAAGGATAGAGAGTTATATGCTAAGTTTTAAAAAATACAAATCTAGCTTATATTAGTAGCAGTCACATTATATTTGCCATAGGTATTTCGATTACATACGAAAAAGGCTAAGTTTCAATGGTCAGATGCATGCGAGAAAAGCTTTCAAGAGTTAAAAATTAGATTTACTATTGCTCTAGTGTTGTCCATACCCAAGGGATAGTCTGTTATTTATTGTGATGCGTCTAGAGTTGGTCTAAGTTGTGTATTGGTGCAAAAAGGTAAATTTATAGCTCATGCTTTCAGGTACCTTAAGATTCATGAGAGGAATTATCCAATTCATGATCTCGAGTTGGCAATGATAGTATTTTCTCTTAAAATTTGGCGTCACCATTTGTTTAGGGTATATGTAGATGTATATATAGACTACGAGAGTATACAATATGTCTTCAATCGGATATAGTTAAATTTGAGACAGAAAAGGTGATCTGAGTTGCTCAAAGACTATGACATGAGCATTTATTACTATCTAGGTAAGGCAAACACTATTACTGATGCACTTAGAAAAATATTGATGGGTAGCACCATTCATCTTGAAAGGGGAAAGAGGGAATTGACTAAGAGTGTGCATAGAATTGCACGATTAGGAGTTTGAGTTGTTGATATTGAAGAGGGTTGGAGTTGTGCAGAATAATCCAAGTAAAGTATAAAGGAACAATTGATATACTGCCTTGATCATCTCTTATAGTGGAGGTGAAGGGGGAAGCAACATCAAGATCCCATTCTACGTCAACTAAAGGAAAATGTTCATAAGCAAAAGATAGTGATTTTTGTAAAAGGGAAAGATGGTGTTGTAAGGTATCAAAGTAGATTTTGTGTTCAAAATATGGATGAGCTCAAAGATAGGATCATGGCAGAGGCACATAACTCCAAATATTTCATCCATCCAAGTTTTACTAAGATGTACCACGACTTGAGGGAAGTATTGATGGAGTGGTATGAAAAAGAATATCAAATACTATGCTTCCGAATTTCCAAATTACCAACAATATAAAGTTGAGCACTAAAGACCATATAGATTGGATAAAGGTATAAAGATTTTAGAATGTATTGGGGATGATAAATATGGACTTCATCACAGGCTTATCGCGATCTCATAAACAACATGATTTAATTTTGATGATTGTGGATAGGATGACCAAAATCAGCCCACTTCTTGACAGTTAAGATGACTAACACTGCAAAGAACTATGCTAGTTATACATTTGAGAGATTGTTAGACTTCATGGAGTTTCTTTAGCAATCATCTAACATAGAGGAGCCTAATTCACCGCTTAGTTTTGGAGGTCTTTTCAGAAGGATTTAGGTCCAAAGATGAGTCTTAATATCGCTTTTTATCCTAAAATAGATGGTCAAGAAGAGCATACAATTCAGACTTTGAAAGATATGTTAAGATCCTAAATCATTGACTTTAAAGAAAATTGGGATGACCATTTGCCTCTTGTTGAGTTTGCGTATAATAATAGCTACCATTTGAGCATTCAAATATCCTTTTATGAAGCCTTCTATGAGAGGAGATGTAGATTGCCAATTGGTTGGTGAAAATTGGTGAAATTGAGTTGATTGGACCCGACATAGTTCATCAAGCTATACAAAAGGTGAAGATAATCTAAGAGAGGTTAGAAACTGAACAGAGTCACTAAAAGTCCTATATTGGTGCTGGATGGAGAGATTTGGAGTTTGAGGTAAATTATTGGATATATTTGAAGTTTCACCTATGAAGGATGTCATGAGATTTAGGAAGAAGCAAAAAATTGAGTCATCGTTATATCGGTCCTTATCAGATTATAAGGTGAATTAGGAATATAGCCTATGAATTGGGGTTACCCTTAAAGTTAGTCGTTATTCAACCCATGTTTCATATTTCAATATTGAAGACGTGTTTTGAAGACCTTTCATTAGTTGTTCCGATTGAGAGAGTTAGAGTAAGTTGTAACTTGTCTTGTGAGGATATTTCAATCCAAATCCTTGATCGTCAAGTTCATAAATTGAGGATCAAAAAAGTTGCACCAGTCAAAATTTTATGGAGAAATCAATTTATTAAAGAAGATATATGGGAGATCGAAGAAGATATAAAGCCAAATATTTGTATATATTCGTGTCTACCAATTATGATGTTGAAGGTACTATTCCTAATCCAAATTCTAAGTTGATGACTATTTTTGATGTTTGAGTATTCAAGTTTCTGAGTATTTAAGTTCTTGATTACATTTGTGCTTGATGTGTCTCCTAGTCTAACTATCATTAGAGGACGAATGATTCCAAGGGGGATATATTATAACACCCACTGAAATATTCCAACTTAGAAATTCCAAAAAGTTCATAAAATAAAATCGGTTCTGCTGAAGCCTAAATTCTACTAGCTACATGCTTGTAGATCTTCCACAAACCGTAGATAGTGTCACTACCCGAGAGGGCCTAGATGTGACACGGCGAATGGAGACCCGAGAGTCCCCAAATAATCCTCAAAATTTCAAAGTCAACGAAGCTTGGTTCAAGAGCTTTTAAAGACAAGAAATTTAGATAACGGAAATTCAAGTCCCCGAAAGAGTATTTCTTATAAGATAAGTAGAATAACAAGGTTTTTACAAAACACTCAACATATGCCTCTAGTTAAGGAACGGGGGCCAGGACAAGTTCCGGGCTCACCCTCAACAAAATCATATTTATATAAGGAACACAAGAATAAAAGCTCGCCCTCGGGAGATGGGGCTCACTGCAAAAGTATCTTCAAAGGAGGACTATTCATCCGGCAGCTCATACTCAAACTGCTCGGTCCCTACATAATAAAATCATGTAAGCATAGAGTATGCATTTGTACGTTTGAATGTACTAAGTATGCGGGCATGCAATACATATGACTTACCGAACCTGCATATCAATGTTAGATGACAATGGCACATAATATACAAGGATCATATAAGCAAAAGAATTTAGTATACAAGATGCCATGAAATTCATGATGCGTGCAGTGTGATAATGCTCCTATATAACGGGGATGGACTATGACCGATAACCCAAATCCATGCAAGCTATTACACAAATTAGACCGATTGGGACCTCCCATCGATAGGGAGAAGATTACTTGCTAAGGATAATCTACATCACACCTTACGGAACATACCATTTCGGAGATGGCACCTTCCTTATGGGACACACCATTTCGAAAGGATTTACAAGATTCATATCAAGACACGTCATATCATAAACAAGTAGACGAGAAACACCCGTCCTTATGTTGGCTCATAGTTCAAGGAAAGGGGGAGGACCCCCAATCCATCGGTGCTAAGTCTTACACATCCCACAAGAATACTTATATATATATATATATATATATATATATATATATATATATATATATATATATATGCTTTCCAAGAGAGAGTCAAATGTCCGTTTTAAAACGTTAAATGCACAAGTAGGCTCAAATGCAAAGTCACAAGATCAAAATCAAATGATTCATGCAAGGAATAGCTCATATACATGTACAAGGTGGTGCAAGCACCCAAGATGCTCAAAGAGCCAAGATCATAGACATACCGGTGATCACATTCTTGTTATATCCCTTGTCTTTACCGAAAATCATATTATAATTCCCTTTTAGGACAAAATCGGGCTTAACCCCATATTTCCAAAATTTTCATGTACCAACGTCAAGAGTATGATGCAATGCACAATGTAGGAATGGCATGGGTAATGTAGAGTCTATCTAAAACATAGCAATATAATGTAAAGCTAGGAAATCCATCATAAAAATTCATATGAAAATATAGTATAGATCACCCATGCATGGTATCATCTTTAAAGGACTTGCATGTTCATATTTATATAACTCAAAGTGATTCATCACATTAGAGGCTAACACACCTTAAAATCCGGAAATATATATAGCACATGCATTGTTCAAAGTAACCAAGATCAAGTAGTCAAATTCATATTTTTAAGTAGACAATTTTATAAAATAGTTTAAGAGGAACTTGGGGCCTTCTTGGTTGAAAGAGACCAAGAATCAAAACCCACATACCTTATTTGGAGACAAACTTGAGGTGAAATGCACTTCAAATTGTGAATCTTGCCTTGACAAATCCTAGAGAGAGGTTGGAGAGCTTGGAGGAGTGAATTCTTAGAGAGAGGAACGAAATGAAGTAAAATAGTTGGAAATGAGAGTAATCAACTTATATAGGGGAGCTTAGGAGGGGGTGGGAAATGACAAAATTCATGTTTGGAATATCCAATATTTCAAAAATGCCATTAATGAAACAGACCTGAAATAGGTCCATCTGGGGCACACGGTCGGGTACACGATCCGTGTAGTGTCATACGGACCGTTTACTGTGTTGTGGCCCTGGACTTCAATTTTTCAGAGGCAAGATTTTCTGGACTAAGCATCACCATATGAACCAGTAAACGGACCACCTGGGGCCACACGGACCGTGACCCCATTCGTATATAGGTGACTCTCCACACTGAAGCTAAATGGAGGGCCACACGGACCGTCTAAAGCCACACGGGCCATGACTTGGTCCGTGTGAAGGCGGCCCAACCCAGTTCACTATATGGAAGGCCACACGGACCGTGTAGAGTTATACGGACCGTGTGGAGGCCTGTTTACCCTCTACTCTCCCAGGTGTCACTCCACGGAAGGCCACACGGTCCGTGTGACTGCACATGGGTCGTGTAGGCTCTCCGTGAGGTGATGCCTGGCAGAATTTCTGGGCAGGTTTTATGAACATCAAAGTGACGTCAATGATCTGGGGCCTTTGAGATAGGATTTATAGAACTCAAGCCTTTAAACCCAAACTTTTAGCCTATTACATAAGATGGGTCCATTATCCATAGATCAGGACTCGTACTTCCATTCTTGAGACCCAATCTCAAGATCTTTTTTATGAAAGAACAAGACGGGTCATAGAAACTTCTACGATACATAGTTGGACATCCATAAATTCCTCATCTTGATTAGTGTCCAAACCACAAAGAGGGGTCCACAATTCATAGTTCAGACTATACCTATCATTCAGGTTTCGTAGTTTATGGACTCAATAACATAGTTGCAAGTACTTTCTCCAAGAATATGCAGGATGGACTTGTGGAAGGATCCACGACCTGTAAAAGGTGATCGTGGACCTAAGTCAAAAAAATTCAAATGTGTGCCCAATTCCACAAGACCACGTGTACTACTGTAAAAGGATTTATGACCTATAGAATCTTTTTCATAGATCTAGTCATGATTCTCCTTAGTTTTCATGAATTAGTTTGTGGATCGTAGATTGGACCACAATCAGTAAATGGAGTTTCATGGTTTGGCCTGATAGTTTTAATGAGGGATAGTTTTGTCTTTTTTTATCCTTTTCTAATAAAATCATTGACTTTTGAAATTAAAATAAATTCTTAATCAGTACCCAACTTTACCCATACTCTCATAAAAACCTAGAATACTTTGAGAGTGAAAGCCCGCTTAGATTGGCTTTTGGCTTATAACTTATAAGCCAAAAGCCAGAAGTTAGGATTTCTACCTTGTGGTTTTTGGCTTATTTTTGGTATTTTACCTTCAAAATAAGTTCTTGTACGCATTTTTTAATTTTATCCAAACACTTCAAAACTGCTTAAAAAATATTTTGGCTTAAAAAATACCTAAAATAAGTCAATCCAAATGGGATCTAAGCCCAAGACGAGAAAAAACTAGTATTCAAGTAATTCTACTGAGATGTTCAAGTTTTGAGTACAGTTTTAACTTTCCACGTATGTAAGACTATACATAGCGTTAGATTGAGTTCGTCCATGGACCCAATGTCTAAATTCCATTTTGATCTAGTATGGAGTTGAGTTCAAATTCTAGTTTTGAACTTTTGATTGAGTTATATCTTATTCTATTGATGTCTATACAATTATGCATTAAGATTATTATTATTTTTATTTCTTATATTGTTAGGATTGTTATTCCTAGTTACTTTCCCATGAATATTAATTGAGGTGATGATCATGGCATTCTCTTATATTAATTAATGTTGAGATTGATCGTTTTCTTGCATAAAATAGTGTTATTTCCAAATTAAAACAATGCATGTTTTAATGAACTAAGCATTGGGATAAATGACGTTTTGGTGCAAGAGTTGAAGAGATGTAAATTATTTTCAAAAGTATAATTATTGATGAAAGATAACAATGATACTTTAAGATGAATTGAGTCCAATGAGACTAGATGAGATGATAATATGAGCATATGTTTTGGAGAATAGTATTGAGTACGGATTTGGGTAAGAGTGTAACGCTCGGTAAAATAATCAAAATAACCCTAGAGTGAGGGTATGCGCGTAATCCATCCAATGCTCGTATAGTAAATTTGAAGCCGGATATCAAAAGATAATTTTTCGATCCGAAGCGCAAAACAGTGTTGGTGTGCGACAGAAGCGCGTCGCACACCCATCGCAGACCAGCACTTATATTATTTTTGAAAATTTTTTACGGAGTTGAGAAAACTCGTTCAAACACTTTTTTTAAATATACACTGTGCGCGACCAGTCCGTGCGTGGACTGGGTCTTTTTTGAGCTAAATTTTTCTAAATTTTAGAGGGGCATTCTGGCCTATTTTCAACCCGTCCTAAACTCTATACATGCTCTAATAAGGTCATTTTAATGTAAAAAGGGTTTAAAACCCCCATTCTAAGTCCTATTCCATAATCTAACAAGGCTAGGGCTTGAGGAAAGAGGAGAAGAGATTGAGTTTGAGAGATTTGAAGAAATCTTTGACGTGACTGATTGATAGCTTCATCCCAGGTATGTAAGGCTAAACTAAAAGCATGGGATTATTCTCTCATGTGCCCCATAGATGGTCATAGATGATTTGATGGTTCAAGAATCTACATACATGAACACTTGATGGGTTTTTTTAAAATTTTATTTGAAATTACATGGTTTTCTATGTTTATGATCATCATACTAATTGTTTTCTTAAATCGAACATTTTCATGAGAATTTGCATAACCCTACATGACTAATTTGAAAAGCATGCATAATGAACTTGAGAATCAAGTCTAGAGCCTTGAGTTGAGATTGTTGATTGTGATAAGAGAATGATGATGAGGTGATAGAATCTGATTGTCTTATGAGTCTCTATAAATTAACTCTACCGATGTGTTTGTTCGATTGATTACTAAATGATTGTTCTAAATCTTGAGTCATTAATGAGATTGATTGATGAAAGAGTTAGAGTCCCTGTGAGTTGATTGATGAAAGGGTTAGAGTCCCTATGAGCTTGATTCATGAAAGGGTTACAGTCCCTATAAATTGAATGAAGATGGGGTTCGAGTCCCTATCAGATATCGATCGATGGTGGGGTTCGAGTCCCTATAAGATTAGTTGAGATAGAGATTTTATGAGTATTGAGTCATGGGAGGAGTATTGAGTGCCAAAATAGTGAGAGTTAGTCCAACTTGAACTCGTCAAACTACGTCACCAAACGCAGGTGAGGCTTAGAACCATCACATATATTGTGGTTCCCTCTTGATTAGAAGTCCCTAAAACAATAGCGGACTTGTTGACGTCTGACTCCATATTGGGTGAGCTGATATGGTTTTGATTCGTTCCCTAACTGAAAAGTTTGGAACGGCTGTGGCAACATCATTAAGATTGTTGTACATTCATTGGCTCATAAGTGATTGTTGTCAGACAAGAGAAACTCCCATAAATTTCCTACCTTGAGTACTCTGAGTTGAGATGAGATGAGATGAGAGGGGGTGAGCTCATCTGAGATGAGATGAGATGAGATGAGAGGAGGTGCGCTCCTTTGAGATGAGTCTGAGTTGATTGATGAGGTTGATTGATTGATGGGTCACTTGTCTACTCCTTATTCTTGCATAGATAGGCATTATGATTTGATGAGATTTGATGTTTATTTGAGTTGATGTTGTTCTCATATTATTCTACATGTTTCTGTTTCACTCAGCTATTTTACATACTAGTACATTCCAAGTGCTGATGTCCCTTTTGGGCTGCATCATCTTATGATTCAGAGGTAGGTACTAGAGATCGTGAACAGGCGCTCCGTTGAAGATCTACGATTCGCAGCTGATTTGGTGAGCCTTCCCAACTCTGGAGGACCCACTATGAGTTATTTCATCTTGCATTAGAGTTAGATTTGAGACTATTCTTTTATTTTGATTTGGGTAACCATGGGTTTGTCATTGGCACCACATGATTAGTGATAGAAGCTTCATAGACCATGGTTGAACATTGATGTTGAGATTGTGAGGTAGTTCTTTCTACTAGCCTTTATTGCTATCTATTTATCTTGAGACTTTAGATGAGATGTGACCATTTACTTACTTTTATTTTTGTTGTTCAGTAGAGTTATTTGATTGAATGAATGTGATGAGGCTAAGTGGTTCGCTTGGGGACTAGCAATAGTCTCTAGGTGCCGGTCATGCCAAGAGTACCCTCCCCGGGCATGACAAAGAGTATAATTAACTCAAACCTCATAAATTATGTAGCTAGTGTAGGATAGAGGCCATGCCTCTCTTGTCCCAAAAGAGGATGTTTTATATACATTGGATCCATTGATGTGATGTCCTTTATCCTGGCAAGGTATTAAATGGATATGATAACGGCATTGCTTCATTATATCATCACTAGCTCATAAGTGGCGGATGTTGATTAGAGAAACCCCTCAAGAGTGACTATACATTATTTTATTAAATTGCAGGTTCATGTTTATGATTTATGAAAATATTCTTTATTTTTCAAAAAACTTGCATATCAGGTTGAGTTGAACTTTATTCTTATCATTGAACTTCTTGAGCATGTTTCTATTAGCCAGTTTACATGGCACACATTTCGTGCTGATGTCACTCGGCATTGAATCATTTCATGATGTAGATACACGTCTTAGAGATCCTCAAATAGACAATTCTTTGAAGATCTATTCATTCTAGAGAAATGATGAGGCCTCTTTGCACTCGGAGGAATTCTTTTTTATTTTAGTTTATTTTTTTTCATTGTTTTGAGGTAGCCTTGGAATTGTCTTGGCACCTTCTTATGAGTTGGTAGAGACTTCATAAACTGTGTTAGATAATGATTGTTTTGAATCTGTTGTTGTAAACCATTCTAATTGATATAGAGTTGTTTCTTTGAGTTATATTCTGGTTATTCTATCTATTGATTGTGATGTTTAGCAACCAGCTTGTGCATTTTCTTGATTTCATTAAGTCTTCTGCTAATTGAATGAGAGACCAAGCTAAGTGATTCAGTTGAGAACCAGCAATGAATTTTTAGTGTCATCCACATCTAGGGTACCCTCTAGGACATGATAAAATGGATAAAATCTCAACTTTTGAAAATTCGAACACTGGTTTGACAATTTGTTATGTGAACGTGGAGGTCCAGACACATCACTATTCATGAACGATGCGCAATCACTCTGCAAACACAAAGGACACTAGAAACTAGATATCAACAATTACACGCACAATATACAAACTCCGAATAGATTTTCAGGATTCATTCGAACCCCGTAACCGCAAATCATATATGCTATCCTACTAAATTTGACATTTCAGATCGAATGAAACTGTCAAAACTCAAATTTGAGGTCTCTTGATCGAAAATTTGATTAGTCACAACTAAACTAACTTAACATTCAAAAGGACCAAAATGCCCTTGGAACTTTAAAAAAAATACATCGAACCTCATCCTAGACCTACAATCACCTCCTGAATCCAATGATCCATCAGAAATCCATTCCGAGTATCCGAACTCTAAATATTGACCAAAGTCAATGCTTAGTCTAAAATAATTTAAATTTCTAATTTAGGACCTCAAATTCTCATAACGATCTCAAAATAGAAAACAATGATGCTCCTAGACCAAATTTTATTCATAGTTAATGGATCTAATGAAATTTCATTTCGAGACTCGTAGTTGTGATTAGTATCCAAAAATGCATTAGAACAATTTAAGCCTTCAAAATTCAAGAATCCCAAATTTTCCAACTTTGCAAAAGAACTTCAGAACCAAACCCAGAAACTAACTAAACATGACTCAAAGCAACTATCGAGAGGGGTAAAATGATGATTTTTTAAAAAATTTCAAATATGACTTTCAGTGTCATTATATACCAGGTTGTGACTTGTGCGACATGTCCGCCACATGTTCATTTTTTCAAAAATACTCATATATATTCTAATTTTATTAATCATAATAAATTAATATAATTTGATATAGATAATAGCAAATTGAATGATTTTGGACCATATTAGGAGTGGCAAAATGGATAAGTTATATGGGTATCTATCCATATTTACCCATTTGAAATGAGTTGGGTACCTAACCTATTTAAGATGGATAAAAAATGGGTAAAGCTCATATTTACCCATTTAACAATGGGTAATATGGGTAAAAGAAACTCATTCATAATGTAAATGCATTTTTTATTGGAAGAAGTTGGGGTGGGTGAGGGTAAGTAAAATTTTTTGAATTTTCTAAAAATTAAATTAAATTTCTATAGGGAGGGGAAAATTATTTTTTTTAACATAGGGGGTAGGGTGTTTATCGGTCGGTTAGGTTCGGTTTTATATATTATTGGTTCGGTTTATCGATTTTTG
Source organism: Solanum rostratum (assembly GCA_029948455.1). Lineage (NCBI taxonomy): Eukaryota > Viridiplantae > Streptophyta > Magnoliopsida > Solanales > Solanaceae > Solanum > Solanum rostratum. The sequence continues at coordinate 59,633,055 of CM057053.1, forward strand.
ATTTTTAAATATGCCAAACCAATAAAATAATTTTTATCTACTTTGGGTTTATCGATTTTAAGTTCTTAACGGTTCGATTTTTTATTTACTCAATAAGAATGATAATGAGAATTTGCCTTAATAAAACCAGATGGAGTACGAAAGAGTAAATACTAAAGACTAAATATTAAAGTGGGTAACTAATCACTTAAGTACGGTAAAGATTAAAATAGGTAAAGTATTGTTATAGTGTCCTATTACTATTAAATTACTAACATTTAATATTTACAAAGGGATAAAAAATAGTAATTTATTATACCGATAACCCAATAGTAAAAATTGATATCGAACAGATAACCCAATCAAAATCATTAAAAAACCAATAACCTAATAACCCAATAATAATAAACCAATAGCATTTTATCGGTTGGTTCAATTTTTGCACACCCCTATTTGGGGGAAGGGGTGGGGTTGTAAAAAATTATATTTTTTTGGGTAGGGTGGGGGGTAAGGAAACACTCGAGGGGTTAGGCGGGGCCAGGAGTTAGAGGTCAAAAAAATTAAGAATTGTTTTTTGAAGAAAATAAATTATTATTATTTTTACTTTTTTGGGGGTCTGGGGGGTGGGTGGAGCAGCGAGCTTGCGTGGGGCGGGCTAAACAATTTAATTTTTTTAAAAAAAAATAAATTTTCTTTTACATTTTATTTTGTGTAGGGGACCCTCGAGGGTGGGGTGGGGGCTCCGGGTGTTGGGGTGAGGGATGAAGAATGGCAAAAAGAATATGTTTTTGAAACTTTTAACATGATCCCTACTATAATAGGGGTATCCATATTTACCCATATTATCTACTTTGTAATTTATTTTTACCCATTTGAAATATGAGTCAAGTTAGGTATTTTATCTATTTTTACTTAACTCATATTTGATCAACTCATATCTGACTCAACCCGCTCGTTTACCACTCCTAACCATATGTTGTTGACGCTCCCCTTTGCGCTATTTAAATTGCACACTTCAAAAGGAAGAGATGCATATAGTTAAATGAATAATCCATCACAACATGACACATAAGTCACTTCTGATTTCATTTTTCCTCCTAAAGATAGTGATTCATATGCTATCAACATCTATTAGCTTATACTAAAGTCAGCCAACTCCCCACCTTCCAAACCCCACAAAAGAGGAAAAAAATAAGAGGTCGGATTGGGATATGTTATTCTCGTCAAAAAGAAATAGTTTTAAATTAAAGATCATCATGTGTTGTTCAAAAAATAAGAGATTATCTGTATGGTATAAAATTGAACATATTGAATGATGACATGTAGGGATGACAAAGATCAGCCATAACGTATCAAAGGCGATGTGTATTTTAATGTGAGTTTTGTCTAGTATTGTTGTACACACATTCTCAAAAGGTTCAAATTTGCTAATCATATTTAATCTGGCCTCAGGGTTGTATGATCGGGAATATTCTAATAACAAGTTAAGATCATAAGCTCAAGAATATATAAAAGCAAGCAATGGGTGACTCGCTTATCTAGTCGGCGAGGTCGATTAAGATAGCCAAAATCGAGTTTTCGCCTGAGTATAAATTAATAGCAAAATTTTAAAAAGTCTGGGGAGTTCCAACAAGTTTGAGGGTTCCATTCCCCACATTGTAATCCCCTCCCTATTTCCCCTTCCCCTACTTCTAATTTTTTTAAATAAAAGTTTTGAGCAATACTTCAAAACCTCGTGTTCTGTTACCAAGTTTGTCAGAACACTAATTAGACCTTAGGCGAATCACGGTGTATGAGGACCCCAAGAGACCCTCACATAGACTATTCTTGACTAATTCAGGACTGACAGATTCGCACGATGTATGAATTTGCCTGATTGTAGAACCAAGTTAGCAAATTTATTTCAGAGAAGTAAAAGCAAATGAAGACACGGGATAGCTTATGAATAATTTCAGTATGAGAAGCACGTTCCTTGTATAGAGTGTCCTCTAGGTCTGAAATTTGTGAAAGCAAGGCAATTCGTTCTTGAGCAAACTCTTGATGTGCTGAGGCCAGTTGTGCAGTCTTGATATCCAAAGAAGTTTGAAGGCGATGAAGAGGGGTGCCAGCACGCTGCGTAGAAACAGGTACAGCTGTGTGGTTCACCTGACTAACAACGTCCTTAGTGGTCTGCATGGTCCAAACTTGGATAGGAACTGAGTATGCCTCGAAGATTTGAGAGAGCCAAAAGTTGTATGGGAGAGCATACCCATTCTTATCCTGGATAAGAACACGCTGCATATGCTTAAAAATTAGGCTAGGCAGATTGATAGGAATGTTTGTATCTACCAGTTCCATCAAGGTCAGATCGAAGTAACTAGCCTCGGACCTTCTTTCCTTTCGAGGGATTAGGACTTTGTGCACCACATCGAAGTATAGTTTATGAATAGAGGACATTTCTCTGTGCAACACACGCTTGTGTTGTACTAGGGCAGGGCGATCGGAGAAATTTCAAGGGCAGAGGGTAGATTATCTAGAGGAGGATATTCATGGCGAACATAATGATCCCAAACCCTCATTACGAATCCCCAAAATTCGTCCAATGTCTTGAGCACCAAGATGAATTGATTTCCCTCTAACAGAAGTAATGAAAACAGATTCATAAACTAGCCCCTTTACATAAAATTCATATATTTCAGGTTTAGCAAACTTTCTCTGAGTATCACCCAAGAGGAACAGGTCAGACCAGCCTTGAAACTCTAACTTAGAGAGAAGATTTTCCATATGAGACCCCCCAAAATCAGTAATAACATGGCCCCGAATGAGGAAGCGCTTCTAGAAGTGAATGAGGGAAAGAAAATTTGGGTTAGTGTTGTCAATAGAGGGTTGGAGCAGGGCCACTCTCAATTTCAGAATCATCTGAGTAACCGGGAGGAGGGACTTGTTTCTTCTTGCTTGAAAAATCCCTACACTTAGGTGGAGACCTGGTGATGGAAGAGGTAGGGGTTTTCTTGGGTGAGGGAGCAGAGTGAGTTCAAGGAGGTTTATAAATCATATGCTTACGCACATTCCCCCAAAATTCACACACTTAAAGATCACCAGAGGAAGAAGAACCAGGAGTACCTTTTTGTTTCTTGCTCTAATGCAGAGCTTGTTGAAGAATGACCTCTTCTTAGCGCTTACGGTTCCTAGTTTGAGGTTTTCTTGAAGAAATAGTTGGAGGTACCCGTTCAGGAGATGGGAAGTCTTCAGAGACCTTGAGGGGTTCACCAGTAGTTTTTCTCAGACGATATCTCACCGATATAAGAAGTGGAGCCTCAGGTGGAGGAGCATCACCAGGAATTGATTGAATAGGAACTATATCCAATCCTTGAGAAGAAGAAGCCTAGGAGGGTGATGGATTTGTAGAGAATTGGGAGAAGCTATTTTGAAACCCTTCCAATTTGGAAAAATCAGAAAGATCAAACGATAAGGGAGTTGGCAAATTTGACGTATCATGGACCACCAAGGCTAGAGAATTTGGGTTTTCTGGTTCTTGCGCAATTTTTCTTTGGAAGTTTTGAGAAGACGCCATTGTTGGAGGAGTATGTTTTTATGAGAAAAGGGATATGTTTCATATATAATAAGATGAGGAAGGATAAGAGATAGATTGTGAAGAGTTTTGACGGCACTGGGGGCTGAATTTGAGTGGGAAAAGAAAAGTCAGGTGATTGGACTTCTTCAGATGTTTGTCAGTATGAAAAGACCTATGTATTTTTTGTGGAAAAAATGTTGAAGGCTTAGGGAAGAGTGAAAATAGGTTTGGGTACCTAATCCAGTTATCAATAACCAATTAAGTGCACAACAATTATTATCTGATTTATTTCCATATTCCATCAGCCCTTGCAGCTTAGCTAGTAATCCTGCACACAATAATACATGTTAATGTCGACTTAGTTCATTTTTCTGAGTTTTGGGAATACACATAATGTGAGAAGTTGAATTGAGAACTTATTTTAATTTTCAGTATAAAACCAGATTTTCTAGTCAATCATTGAGGGGAGTTCATACAATCTTAATCATCTCAGTTCTAACATGACTTTTTCAAAGTGTTCTCTACTTAGTGCTTTAGTAAAAATGTCAGCTATTTGAGTCTTAGTAGGACAGAACAGTAGTGAAACAAGACCTTTTTCGACATTATCACGAAGAAAATGGTGTCTTATGTCAGTATGGTTAGTTCTTTTATGCTGAACATGATTCTTTGCAATATTAATAGCACTGGTGTAATCACAAAAAATAGGGATACAACCAACATCCATACCAAAATACAACAGTTGTTGCTTAATCCAAAGCAACTGAGCACAACATGATCCAACTGCTACATATTCTACCTAAGCAGTCGACAATGCCACAGAGTTTTGTTTCTTAGTGGACCAGGAAATCAAACATGTTCCAAGGAAGTGAGCTATACCTGAAGTACTTTTTCTATCCACTAAATAACCAGCATCACTATATCCTACAAGGTTAAAGTTACTACTTTTAGAGTACCAAAGTCCCACTTCTGAGGTTCCCTTGAGATACTTTAAGATCTTCTTAACAACTTTAAGATGTTACTCCTTGGGATTAGATTGAAATCTAGCACAGAGTCTCACACAAAAGACAATTTCAGGTCTACTGGTCGTAAGATATAAGATAGATCCAATCATTCCCCTATAGAGCTTTTGTTCCACTAATAACCCTTTCTCATCCAAATCCAGCTTGGTGGCAGTGGCAATGGGAGTATCAATATCTTTTGCATCCTCCATCTTGAACCGTTTGAGAAGCTCCTTCACATACTTTTATTGATGAATCAAAGTTCCAGTAGGAGTCTGCTTAAATTGTAATCCTAAAAAGAAGCTTAGTTCCCCCATCATGCTCATTTCAAATTCTCCATTCATCAGGTTGGCAAATTCTTGAGTCATGAGCACATTTGTGGATCCAAATATGATATCATCCATATATACCTGCACAATCAACAAGTCCTTTCCTTTTGTTTTTAAAAACAAAGTGTTGTCAATATTACCTCTTGTGTGTACATGAACTAAGAGAAACTTTGTCAATCTTTCATACTAGGCTCGAGGATCTTGTTTCAATCCATACAAGGCCTTGTCCAACTTGTATACATGATCTGGGAATTCAGAGTTCTCAAATCCAGGCGGTTGTTTCACATATACCTCCTCCTTTAAATAGTCATGTAAGAAGGCACTCTTAACATCCATTTGATACAGAGTGAACTCCTTACAGGCTGCAAATGCTATGAGTAACCTGATAGCTTCAAGTCTGGCCACTGGAGCAAAGGTCTCATCATAGTCTATTCATTCTTACTAATCGTACCCTTGGACCACTAGTCTTGCTTTGTTTCTTGTAACTGTTTCATGCACATCCTAAACACCCACTTCGTGCCAATGATAGTTTTTCCTTCTGGTTTGGGCACAAGATTTCATACTTTGCATCTCTCAAACTGATTTAGTTCTTCCTGCATTACAAGTATCTAATCCTCATCTTGTAGTGCTTCCCCTACCCTTTTTGGTTCCATCATTGACAGGAAAGCTTGGAATGCACAAGTTTCTTTAGCCCTGATCTGGTTGTGGTTCCAAAAGTAAGATCAGTGAGGACATTTCCTAAAGGGTGTGAGTCCTGGTATTTGTAGCTTTTTACCACAAATCCTTGAGGTTGTCCAACTTCCACAAATTTTAATTGAGCGAATCCTGAATCAACAGATTGATTTTCAGAATCTATAGTTCCCTCTAACTGTGAGATCTCTAGTTGTCCTATAGATGAACCAGGTAGCATGGCTTGCTCCACTGTGTGGTGCTCCATCTCATAGTCATCCTTCATGTTACTCTCAAAAACACCATTATTTTCTTCAAAAACAACATGAATGATTTCTTCAACACAATTAGTTCTTTTGTTCAGCACTTTATAAGCTTTAATATGTGAGAATATCCTAAGAAAATTCCTCATCACTTCTGGCATCAAATTTTTTCAAATTATCTTTACCATTATTATGAACATAACATTTGCAGCCAAAAGTCCAAAAATGAGAGATATTTGGTTTTCTACCTTTAAGTAGTTCATAGGGAGTTTTTTTAAGATAGGCATTAACATGCATCTACTAAGAATATAAGCAGTTGTATTTATAGCTTCAGCCTAAAGATTTTTTGTCAAGTTACTAGCAATCATCATTGTTCTAGCCATATCTTCTAAAGTCTTATTTTTTTGTTCTACTACTCCATTTTGTTGAGGAGTCCTTGGAGCAGAGAAGCTGTGATCTATACCATTTCTTAAAAAAGAACATAATTCCAGGAATTTTGCATTTTCGAAATCAGTTTCATTGTCAGATCTTATGGAAATTAGGGTAGTCTCCAATTTCTTTTCCATTTTCTTAATGAAAATAGAGAAGACATCAAAAGACTCTTCTTTAGAAGTTAAAAAGAGTGTCCAGGTAAATCTTGAATAGTCATCAACAATAACGAACATATACCTTTTACCTCCTCTACTTCTTACCCTCATGCGTCCACATAGGTCAATGTGAACCAATTCCAAGCACTTAGTAGTACTAACCTGGTTCATTGACTTGAAGGATGATCTTACTTGTTTCCCCCTTACACATGCACTACATACTTTGTCATCTTTGAACTTAGTTTTAGGTAACCATATAACGATGTCCTTTGATGCCAGCATATTCAATTGTTTTAGACTGGCATATCCAAGTCGTTTTTCCCAAACTAAGGGATGATTAGCAATAGCACTCAAGCATTTCAAATGCATACCAGGCATACCCATGATGTTAGCCTTGTACACATTTGTATACCATTTTGCAATTAAAACACCCTCCTTTATATCCAGCTTTTTAACCCTGCAACCTGCAAAAATGAAGGTCATTTTGTTACCTTTGTCACACAGTTGAGATATGCTCAGCAGATTGTGTTTCAATCCATTTATATGATAGACCTCTTCCAAGGCCCTTGATTCACTTCTTCCAATCTTTCCAACTCTAACAACAGTCCCCTCTTTTCTATCTCCAAAGGAAACATTCCCCCCTTAAGAGGTGCAAGTGAAAGGAATTTGTATTTATCTCTAATCCTATGCCTTGAACAAGCACTATCCATGTACCAGTGCTTTCTTCCTTTCACTAAAGCCTACAAAACAATTCAAGGGTAAGTTTTAGGAACCCAGACTAGCTTGGGTCCTTTCCCGTTGTAAAAAGGATTAATAAGATCCCTTCTTTCCCAGCTTGGCAACACCTTCCTAGACCAGTTTCTTTTATTATTTTCAGTCCACTTTTTATTCAGAAAGTTTGTGTTCCTTGTTCCTGACATTTTTAGCAATTGGACACTTAGTAGTTGAATGTCTAATCTTTCCACAAAGATAGCATAAGTCAGTAGTAGTGACATTTTCCTAACAAAATCGTATTCCAGCTTTCTCACTATGAGTCCTACTTCCTAGATGGTTCACTATTCTTGAAGACTGAGTCCACCTATTTGCCCTTTCTAGATCCATTTTTAGGTTGAAAATTTCCTGAGTCAATTTTCTGACCTTTTCTTTTTCACCAAAGAACTCATTTTTACATTCTTTCAACTCAGTTTCAACCTTTTGATGTTCGTCACTCATTTTACTCTTATCTTTTTCAGTGACTGTTAGTGTTACAACCTAAGATTTTAAGTTCAGCATAAGTGCATCAAGCCTTTCAACTTGTTTCTTCAATTTGTGATTCTCTTCATTAGCTTCATTCAGAAAATTTTTTACCTCAATGCATTCAATTTTTTTATCAGAAAAATCCTTAATCAGATGATCTTTTTCATTAGCTACTTCTTAGAAGTTGTCTATCAACCCATTCATTAGCAAGATTAGCTTCTCTTTTTTCTTGAAAAAAGACGTAACTTTTCTTTTAGTTCCAGAATACTTACCTCAGACTTATCATCATCCTAAAGATTTGAATCCTCAGCAGCCATGAATGCAGTCTCATCTACGGTTCCAATATCTGATTCCTCGATTTCTGAGCCCCAAGCAGCCATCGCAACTTACTCTTCTTTCTCTTTTTTCTTAGCAGCTTTGTCCTTCAATTCTTACTCAGCTCTTTCGTTTCTCCACTCAATTTCCATTGTGGACACTATTTAATATGGTGATCAGATTTTCCACACTTATAGATCCTTGATTGGTTTTTGTCATCAGACTATTTTCTGCCTCCTGAGTCATCCGACCACTTTCTGCTACTTGTTTTTCTCTTGTTTCTCCCTTTCCCTTTCTTGAGAAATTTTTTGAAATTCTTTGCTAAAAAGGCTATTTGATCCTCGTCTAGATCTGATCCCTCATCATCAAAGGTTGCCTTTAATACTAATGATTTCTCAACTGCTACTGGTTCTTTCGTTTGATCCTCCATGTTCATCTCATAAGTCCTGAGATTTCCTACCAGTTCATTCAGGGTCATGATTTCAATATCCTTAGCTCCCCTGATGGTAGTGACTTTCACATCCCACTTAGCATTAGGTAAGACCCTCAGAACTTTATCCACTTGTTCCTCAGTGGTTAGAACCTTGCCCAAAGATGTCAGTTCATCGATGAGAAGTGTGAGCCTTTCCATCATGTCCTGCAGTGACTCATTTTCCTTCATCTTGAAGGTTTTATATTCATTGATCAGCATGGCCACTCTGAACTTCCTGACCTGAGTAGTTCCTTCATGTACAATAGTCAGAGCATCCCAGATTCGCTTGGCAGTAGTGTAGTTTGATATCCTGTTATACTCATCTGGTCCCAGTCCACAAACCAAATAAAATGTTTTTGGCTTTAGCATTCTTCCTTTAAGGCTACAAGGACATTAGCATTAAACTCCCTTCTTTCCTTTGAAACTTGTTGACCTTTCACAGTTTTCATTAGAATAGTAGGTCCTACAGTGATCATATCCCAGAGTTCGTAATCCTCAACTTGAATGAAGTCTTCTATCCTAGCTTTCCACCATCTAAAATGAGTTTCATTGAAGAGCGGTGGCCTCACAGACGATTGTCCTTCTCCATGTCCAAGAGGTGGTGTAGTGTTCATCATGACCAATTCTTAGGTATTAGCCTTTAATAAGAAAACTTTCTCTGATACCAATTGACAAATTTGCACGACCTATGGATTTGCCTAATTATATAACCAAGTTAACGGACTTGTTTCAGAGACGTAAAAGCAGATGAAGGCACATCATCTTTACGTGAAAACACTCAACTCACAAAAGGTGAAAAACCACGACTTGTACCCCTACAAGATTTTTCCCAACTTCACTAAATCACTATGAGCCTCAACAAAAAGATTACAAGTTCCTAGTAATCTATGAAACGACAAACTTCAAACTACTCCTAACTACATACAAACTTCCCAAGGTTTATGTTCCCAAGTCTTCGAGTTGCCCTCAACTTGAAGACTCTGCCTAACCTCAGTTTATAGATCACTGAGCTAAGTAATACATTAAGACTCAACAAGAAGGAGATTGCTTTATAGACTCAAATTCGACAAAGAAACAAATCTCCTAAGTGTTTCCTCACTGATCAAGACTCCTGACACGTAGAGTTCCTTTTTGCCTTTTTCGTTTGATGCCTTCTTCTCAATCTTCTCAGCTCTTTTATCATTTTATCAAAGAGTTCTACTTGCAGTTAGACTCCTCAGATGTCCCACTTCTTGTTGCAGTAGAGTTCTTTATTTCTTAGAACTCCTACTCAGTACCAACTCTTTTCTACACTTGTGATTGCTGAACCATCTTCCTACTTTAGTGTTGCGAGCTTTTCTCCAGGAGCTTTATTCATTTCGCATCTTTTGGTATCGTGTCTTCTCGTCTCTAAGACAGTGCAATGAAGAACCTGACAAGTCAACATGCTTCATTGTCCTTTGTCCCTCATCAAAACTCTATTCAACCCAACAAGGACTTATAAGTTACACGGTCCAACCAAGGGCGGAGCTACTAATTTCACCCAAAGGTGGTTAGGCGAATACCCTTCGTCAAATTTATTTTTTTTAATATATAGATCAGATATAGATATTTTGATATATATCAATTGTTGAACACACTTGATACATAAATTGCCCACCCATATTCTAAAAATATAAACACCCCTTAATGAAAATGTTGATTCCGCCACTGGCCTATCCAACACATAACAAAAAAGATAGCGTGAACTATGAGTCACTAGGGCGCGAGCTTCTCGCATGGCATTACTTAGAATTTAGCTTTAAATATATCCATATCCCTCATTTATGCCCTCATCACAATTTTATCATTCAAAAAGTTTTTACTGATCTTAATTTGTGTAACCAACAAGGTTCAATCTCTCCAATACTATTTTTGTTTGTGTTTTTGGGAGACTGGAGAATCATGTTGAAGGACACACTTAATCTACTTTTATATATCTCGTCATTCCATTCATTCTTGTATAGAGTACAAATATAAATTGTCATACAATAGATCACCAATGAAGTACTTCATCTTGCTCAAGGTACGCAGCCAAATGATTTCAGGACTGGTACATACCAATTTTAGAGCCAACTTTTAGTCCTATGATATCTATTTTATGTGACACTTTTTTTTATTTATCTTAAAAAAATTATTTTAAATAATTTAATTTTAAAATTCTCTTTTTGTTTTTAATGAAATAACTTTCGACCATACAAATATCTAAAAATTATTTAAACCATAAATTTAAAAAAAAAATCTTTAAATACCATGCCAAGCTAAATTTAAGAACATAGGGAGAGTACTATTCAGAATAACCTTTTTTCTAAGCAATAAATAAAAGGAGCATTTATATGTGCCATCATATCCACAAGGTTTTTTTTTAACCATTTAAATAAATACTTGAATGGGTGGAGAAGATATCTCATCTTCACTTGTATTTCACAATTTTATGATTAAGTTTTGAGAATAAAAAGATCATCTTTTTCTTTTCTTGTTCTTACACTTTATTATTTAATCTTCTATGCTTATGCTTAGTTAAATATTTCACTCCTATCATATATTCTCGTTTTTCGAATTTAATTTAGTCAAAAAAAGAAATGAGATTTTGATGGAACCTAATATACTTGCCGTTCGAGCAAAATATATTTTATTATTAAAATGATAATAATAATTTGTATGAATTAGTAATAGAATGTGACAATAAATTCTTATTTTAATTCTTATAGTGATTAAAAGTTATAGGAATTTCCTAAGAACTTGTTGCGATATTCTATCACGTATAAATTAATATTATTATTTTAGTGATAAAATTTGTTTTGCCTCAATATTTCCTCACTCATTTTAATGTGGAAAATAAAAAATTATTATAATTAACTCTACCATATTATGTTTAGATTTTGAGGTTATTGTAGTGAAAGAATGAGTTAATTGATATAAAAAAAATATTTTAAGTCCTCAACTAATTTACTATACGCAAGATAATAAGTTTTTTGTAAAAGAAGGTTTTCTAACAATGATGAAACTTTAAACTCTTCAATCTAATTCAAAACTGTTTGAGTTGTACAATATTTTTGGAATGCAATATTTTGAAGCGGACAAATCAAGAAACAAACTATTAAATCAATGTAAATTATATAAACCGCAATAAACTTGAATTACAGAGAGTGAGGCTATCTGTGCCATAGCCTAAATAAGTTTTTATTCATTGCTCATCACTTTATTTTCAAACTATAATTTGATGTAATTGTGACATACACACCAATACTTCACTTTTGAAATTTATTTTATAAATTTAACTTCATACGACTTTTCCAACAGACAAACCTAGTTTAATAAGTAATTTAGCATGAACAAACTTTTTACAATGCTAATATATATTTTACTTTTGGTTGCATTATTTAATTATAACCAAAAAAAAAAAAATTTGAGGTACACAATAAGACGAGTGAATATTTTGGACCATTTGTTCAACATATGATGAAGCTCCTTTCTGTGCATGCAGATAAATGAATAAATCCACCACGACACGACACCTCTGATTTTGCATTATTTTTCGTGTTGTCAACATCTATTAAATTTATTAATTAAAGAAATAAATCATGGTTTAATTTAATGTTCAAAATCAATTTATGAGGAAAAGATTGTTCAAAATAATATGAATAGATTAAATCACCTTTTGAATTATTCATGCATGTGAGACTCTTCATACTCTCTTTCAAGTTTAGAATAATTTTAGTATAAAGATTCAACATCAATAAATAAGAATGAATTAATGAATTATCCTCTGATATTATATTAAAAAATAAATTATGTTGACCTAATTTAATCAATCCTAAAGATTATAAAAAAAATCAATCATTTCTTTAATTATTTTTTGAATTATCAATGTGAAAGTGTCTTCACACCTCTCCAGCTTCCTAACCCCACAAAAAAGAAAGGAGAGGAAAAAGAAAAGGGCTAAATCCACTAAGAAAAAGCTAATAAATCATATTAAATACCAAAGTATATAAACGACATGGCTAAACAACCATATACTATAAGGCATTGCAAAATATATGTAGTGCAACTTGTCTTTTCATCTATAGTACTTCATATATTATATTCTTCTTTTTCTTTTCAATTCGTTAAAAAAATATTATTTTACTCTAATTAAAATAATTTAATTTTAAATTTTTTTATCACTAATAAAATAATTTTCAATCACACAAATATCTAAAAATTATTTTAGAATTACAAAACTTAAAAGTTTTCTTTTTTTCAAATATCGTGCTAAGTCAAATGTGTCATACAAAATGAAATCGGGAAAATATTATAAAAAGAAACTTATTGGCCACTTAATCGGCACATCATGATGATGTTACATGATTAATTTCTAAAACCCTCGAGTTAGTGTGGATCTTTAGGTCAAGTGCAAAGCATGTTGCAGATTTTGAGAAATTAATTTATATTCTTAAAGTAATTGAAACCAAAAAAAAAAAGGAGTTAATATAATATCAATTCCTTACCTTTGTCAATATATTTCATTTGAACTCATCAATTTTTAATAGAGTTCTAGTAAAAAATTTAAGATTAAATTTTAGAATTTTTTTCGTCGTCCATTTATTAAGTATTTAATTAAACCATATAAAATATGTTGTTGTTTTTAATTATATGTATTCATCTCAATAAATTGTAAAATTCAAAATATGTTTTAACTTGAGATTTATGTATATAATTAAAATAATAATATATATTTTATATGATCAATTTAGTTACAATATCTAATAGATGAATGAAAATTATGCACTAAATTTGCTTAAAGTTCGAGTCGGAATTATACAGTTCAGATGTAGTATTAGAAGTTCAAATATTTAATTGAAACATAACTTGATTCAAATATCTAAACTAAATGAAATATTCAAATAAATTCAAATAGTTAAAAAAAAAACTTTTGAAGATAATTAAGGAGTCAATGAGGCAGGATTTCTCAACCAAAAAATAATAAAAAATACACAGAGGTGAAAGTCAATTGATATATGTGGTGCTCACGAAAGGATGTGGCGTAATAAATTAGATTATTTATCTCTTAAGTAGAGATTTTAAATTTAAATAATATAAAACACATTTTTGATAGAGAATATTTTCTTTTAAATAAGGCTCTAGGCAATATAAATTTTAAAAATCGTGCTTCAATAAAATTATCAAATTCTCTCCTTGTCTTATTTTATGTGGCATTCTTAAATTTGATATGGTATTTTTTTAAAAAGTAAGATTTTTGAAATTTAGACCAATTTTAAGATTAAATTATTTTTTATTAAAATAAAATAATATTTTTTTAAAAAATAGATAAAAAAAATATCACATAAAATAAAATGGAGAAAACATACGTCGGGCTATGACTATCCTATGTGATCTTTTGATATTATAAGTCAATGTGTGACTATTCTTTAAAGCTTAAAACGTCACTCAATGTGATCTTTTGCCAGTGGTAGCAGGTTAATATTACAAAGTCAATTGTGAAAAGTGAAAATGGATTCCCAATGTTTTTGCACTTTTATTTGATGGGGTCAAAAATATTTCTAACAAATTGACGATATGTAATCTTTTCTCAGAAAGTCACTCAATTTTAATTTTTAACTCAAAATTCATAATAGGTGCAAGAAGACAATTATAAATAATTTTAATATGTTAAAAATATTTTAACCCTTATTTCAATGTTTATTCAATATTTAAAATTTACTGATTTGATTGATGTTGCAAAAATTTTGGTTGTAACTGGAAAATTGGCATGCATGATAAATTGATTGATGCAATACGAAATCTTAACTTTTACACTATTCCTTTTACACAGAGATGTCATGAAACAAACAAAAGGCTATATTGACATGATGCACAATTACTCCATTACATTTGTCAGAAAATCCTTTTTCTTTTTTTTTTTCTTTTGAAATTAGGGAAATAAAATTGGGGGTTCAAGTATTAAACCTAATAACATCGTTGATTATCAGTAATAAATAATAATCAACTAATGACTACTTGAGGGGTCGTCCTTTGGTTTGGAAAATACTCTTTCAATATAATAAATTCAATATTTTAAAAAATGTAATAGAGACTATAATTAATGATAAGGGTAATTAGGCATTAAGTAAAAAATTGTTTCTTGATTTCATAAAGTGGACAAATATTGTTGGATATCCCAACATAGTATAGGGGACAAGTAAGATGGACGGAGAGAGTAATATTTAATTGGCTTATGCAATTAAATGGAGAGAGAAAACATAGTAATATTAAATCTTAACCATTAAAATCCAACTCATGTCATATGTCAGGTACAAAGATATGAACTTGGAGAAAATGGAGAGAAAGGAAATGATGAGGAGCCTTGTCCTAAAAGCACTATTGTAACGCCCGGTAAATTATCAAAATACTCCTAGGGAAGAGGTGTGCGCAAAACGCGTCTTCCGATGCTCGGATTGAAAATCCGAGAGCAGATTCGTGATCAGCACGGAAAATTGAGTGGGAGAAGGGTCTCGGTCGATTTTTAGAGCGACCGAGTCGAAAGATAATTTTTCGCTCCAAAACGACGAGTCGAAAGATAATTTTTCGCTCCAAAACGAAAAATAGTGTGACTTCGCGATGGAACCGCGTCGCAGACCTGTCGCGGAGCCACACTTATGTTTTTCTGTGATTTTTCGACGGAGTTGAGTTTTTCAAAAAATACACTGTCCACGACAGGTCCGCGTCATAGACTATGTTATTCCAAGTCAGGGAAAATTTTCTTTAATATTTCGAGGGGCATTATAGTCCATTCCTATGTTGTCTAAACCTCCCCTACGACGAATAAAAGTCATTCTTTCTAAGAAAAGGGTTTCAAAAACCCATTCAAGAGCATTCTTCCTAGAAAGTCATTAAGTCAGGGCTTGAGGGGAGCTTAGGTTGAGGAAATCAAGAGAAGTTTGTGCAAGAAACTGTTTTAGCAATCATCCCAGGTATGTAAGGCTAACCTAAAGCATGAGAATGTTCTCCCATGTGTCCTTTGAGTAAATTGAATTGTGTCTTGAAACATAATGAGGTTAATGTGCAGAGTTTTGAGCATGTGTATTGAATTCTACTTTATGCATATACTTTACATAATTTGATGATCATCACCAACTTAATTTACTTCATAATTCATTTTCATGAGTGTGTTTTTAAAACCCTATGACTTTCTTGTTAAGATGTGTAAGAATGAACTAGGGGATGAGTCTAGAGCCTTAATGAGGATGATGTTTGTGATGTTGTGATTGTGTTGCACATGTGAGGAGAGTCTTGGTGATAATGTTGATGAGAATGATGTCTTATGATGTCTTAAAAATTTGGAAGTTTAATTTCTAAAAATGTATCTTGAGTCCATGATGTTGATGTTGATGTGAGGTATTATATTATGTCCCTACAGGACTGATGTTGATGTGAGGTATTATATTATGTCCCTACGGGACTGATGTTAATGTTGAGGTACTATGTCCCTATAGGACTGATGATGAGGTATTATGTCCCTTTAGGACTGACGAGGTTGATGTTTTATGAGCATGTCGAGTTCTGGGAGGAGTATTGAGCACCGAAATAAGTAAGAGTGAGTCCCACTCAAACCCATAAACTACGTGGCCCGCGTAGGAAGAGGGGATTGAACCGCAATGCGGATGGCTCCTTTCTTGTCCTAAATGAGGATTGAGGTTTTTCTTGTGGATCCACTGAGGTTGATGTCCTTTACCCCAGGCAGGGTGATGGATGGATGTGACAACGTCATCATTTCGTTGTATCATCACTGGCTCATAGGTGATGGTTGTCGGTTAGAGAAACTCCCAGTTAGGTTCCATTTTGACAGAACTCTAATGTTGATGTTGAGTCGAATTCCCTGAGTTGAGTTGATGTCGATGTTACCTGAGCTGAGTTGATGTCGAGTTCCTTGAGGTGAGTCGAGTTGAGTTCCCTGAGGTGAGTTGAGTTCCGTGAGTTGAGTTGAGTCGAGTCGAGTTTCCTTGAGATGAGGTCGATGTGTTGACGAGGTTGGGATGAGAGGTTGATGAGTCAATTGTCTACTCTAATCTCTTGCCTTAGATAGACTCTTGACATTCTGATGGAGTATGATGTTGAGTTGATATTTTTCCCTATGTTGTTGTACTTATATTGTTATATTCAGTTGTTTTACATATTAGTACATTCCACGTACTGACGCCACTCGGTGCTGCATCGTTTTATGATGCAGATACAGGAGTTAGAGGTTTTAGCAGACGCACCGTTGAGGTCAGAGATTTCGAGTTCCGACATTGGTGAGCCTCCTTGCTATCCGGAGGAGACCCCTTCTATTTGATGCTTTCTTTATTCATTGAGTTAGGTAACCATGGCCTGTTATGGTACCATCTTAGACAGTTGAGTTAGGTTAGAGGCTTCATAGACATAAGTCAAGGTTTGATGTTGATGTTTTCTTTATGAACTGAGTAGTACTCTTACTTACTTAGTATGATGTTGAGACTGATGTTGGCCATTGGCCTTTTATTGAGGTAGTTCACTACTTTACTTCCGCTATATTGATGTTGAGTGACTGTCCTAAGAATGAGTGGTTCGCTTAGGGACTAACAATAGTCTCTGGGTGCCGGCCACACCTAGGGTACCCTTTCGGGGCGTGACAACTATCCTCACCGATAGTTATACACTCTTAATGTTCACTATTAGATGTCAAATTTTAGATTAAAACACCTATTAAAAAATAATGATTAGTATAGTAAGATTATCATTTTACCCCTATTAATTGACAAAAATATTCATTAAACCATAATGCAAATTCTAATACATTTAATACTATCAATACAATGGGCAAGTGGAATTATTTCTTGATTCAATAATATTTCTACTTTATTTTTAAAGAAATATTGTTTAGGTAATCTAAGGATGAATTGATTTTGAAGATTTCAAGAAGTTTTACATTTTTCAAAAATATTAACTTTGTACATAAATTAGGGGTAAAATAGCTTCTAAATAAATGTCCTATCTTGATTGCTCTAAAATGACAAGTAAAAATGAAAATCAAATTAAAAAATTTTGAACATCTAATAGTGAACGGAGGGAGTATTATTAGATTAGTATAGGGATTCTGAAACAATCAATGGTAGGAGTAATTTTACTAAATCACCCTTATTAAATGTAAGTCAACTAAATATTGAAAAATAAATATTATATAATAATAAAGGTAAAAAAAATTAAATACAAAGTGATAAATTATTCATTGATTCGATAATTAGGCAAGAATTGTTGAATATCCCTAAAATAGTATAATGGACAAGTAAAAATAGACAGAGAAATTATTAGAACACAATTTTTTTACTGCAAACTAATGTAATTTTTCTTCTTAATTAAATTTGGGTCATAAACCCAATTTTATTAGTCCACTAAAAGGAATTGGGCTGATATGAGCATACAATAATGCGTCCGACAGGAGTAAAAAGACCTGGTCCATAAAAGACCGACTTAAAAAAATACTCAACAACCCTAAACAAGGGTTTCCTAATCTGTGCTTCTTTAGATTCCCGCTTTGTCCACTTCAAACATGTTTCCATGGCCTCTGACCACAAGTTATCTTCTCCTTCATTTCTGGGTCATCAACAACCTGCACCATATCTCGTTGTGTTAAGCCAACAACTATCGTAGGTAAGCTTTTACGGACCTTTTTGAGTTGTCTTCTAATGATTCCTTAGCTTGATCAAAAGCTTTTATATTGTAAGGCGTCTTCACCAGTGGACGGCGGTAACAATGAGGATCTAGGAAGTCAGCTTCTTCTTGTAAATGTGGGTGACCCTTCACCTCCTTCGAATGTGTACAAACCTTAGCCTGGTTTTCTAATTGCGTGGCCTCTCCAAGTTCAAAACTCAAACAAGGTTGGATTACGCAACAACAATGAGTATTTGCTTGTGCTTGCATACAATGACCCCTGGTCGATTCTTTATCTCTCCCTTTTGCTGGTCCTAAGTCACTTTTTGAGGGCTTAACATAGAGAAGTCTAGTTATCATTTGCACAGTGTTGTTCTTCCAGTTATTTCACTTGTAAATATCTTCTGTGCTACAATATACTCAACTAGTACTAGCCCTATTAGCTTTGTAAATGTTTTGGATGCTCTTATCCTGAATGTTGGAATTTGATGATATCTATGTTCACTATTCTTCTTACTGTACTTGGTAGCTCCATGAATGATCAAAAAAATTTATTTTCAACTTCATTTATTGCCAAATAAGCAATATAGTCAGCTAAGTGATTTGCTTCTCTGAAAACATGTTGTATTTGTATGTTTAGTGTTATCATCATGTTCCAGACTTCCTCAATAAGCTACATTACCTCCCAAGGAATCCTCCACTCTATTTTTAATATTTTGCACAAACTCACTGAATCCATTTCCAATATGATATTTTGGAATCCTTATGAAGAACCAAAGAGTATAGCTTTCCAGATAGCAGTATTAGTGGAAAAACCTATCTGCCCCGATTCAACATATACCAGGTTCCCCTTCCAATCCCTGTAGCAAAACCCATAGAAGCTGACCCCAGGATTCCCTTTATTGGCACCATTAGTATTACATCTAATACAGGCAGTATTAGGGATCCTCTATCTAATTAGGGTGTAAGTCACTTTTGGTCTATAATCCTGTAGTAGATCAAAATACTATGCCCAACACCCAGGTAGATTGGTCATATTTGGATAACATACCTAAATCATCTGTTGAATAGTCTTTAGGTAGTTATTTAACAATCTCAGATAGGTAATATCCTTCCTATGTCTCTTTGTGTTTCTCTTCTTCCATAACACCTACATAACAATTGCAGGTATTGCATTTAATACCTGTCTACCTCTTAAGCCTTCTGCAAAGCTCCACCAATTCCTTCTTGTAACAGTAATCTGGGATCCTTATAAGTTAAATACTGTACAATTAACAAAGTGCTCCCACAGCTTTTGCGCTATAAAAGCAGTTAGAAAAAGGTGATCTAGAGTTTCCTCCATCCTATCCTTGCAGCATCAACACCTAGACACAATAAAGATTCCCATTAATTTGAGTATATCATCAGAGGAAATTATCCTTTTAAAGACTCTCCAGAGGAAGAAAATGATCTTATATGGAAGATTTTTAGACCACAACTTCCTGTACCACTCCATCTTATGTCTCCTCTTCCTTAGAATATGGTAGGATGATTGAATAGAGAACTGGCCATTAGAACTCCCAATCCACCATGATTTATCATTTAAACCATTAGTACTTGGGTGAATTTCACTAACAATATATGTTGAATCTCTGGGGTTACCAAATCATTCAGTGCAAGCGCATTCCAGTTAGCATTTTCAATAAAGCTTTTAACCTCTACTTCCTCTTCTCTAGCAGCATCTGCTTCAGTGTAGTATAGGACACCCCATCTAGTCCAGTTGTCATATGAAAAGCTAGAGTTTTCAGCCTTTAATTGTCACTAAATATAAGGCTCCACCTCATCTCTAACCAGTACCATGCTTCTCCAAATTTGAGAAGCCCCTATGCTAGGAGCAAAAATAGGGTGAAACTTTTTGCAGTATTTGTTTCCTATGTAAGCACTCCTAATGATTCAATGTTGGTTCTGAAATTCCACCACAATTTAGCCATGTATGCCTTGTTACTGTCAAAAAAAGATCTTATACCCACTGCACCTTTCGCTATAGGGAAACATATGACATCCTAGGAAGCCCAATGCTTCCTCCGCTCACTACTTGAGTTACCCCAAAAATCTTAGCAAAGATCTGATGCATTCTTTTGAGCACTGTTTTAGTGGGGTGTATAGTAGAGAGGAGGTAAATAGGCATAATTGTAGTACATGCTTCACTAAAATGAGCTTGCCACCAAAAGTAAGGAATTTATTCTACCATGATAGAACCTTCCTAGAAATCTTCCGGAGGATATCCTCAAAGAATGAGTTATTCTTTCTTCCATAAAAACAGGGCGCTCCAAGTAAGTCATAGGGAATTCATCTTGCCTTACTCCTATCAACTTTATTAATCTTATAAAATAAATAAAAGGAGTATTTTTATAAAGATAGCAAAAACTCTTGATTTATTTATAAGCTATCCTGAAGTATTCTCATATTCTTTCAGAATCCTCATCATCTTAATTACTGATCTTTTATCACTATAGCAAAAGAGAATGGTATCATCTGCATAAGACAAATGATTAATTTTTGGACTCCATTTAGGGAGTCCATAACCTACAAATGTCTCATCTCTGTGAAGACTGTTCAGTCCTCTAAAAAGCACCTTTGCAACAATGATGAAAAGGGCAGGGGACAGTGGGTCACCCTAGCTACTTCATCCCTCTTGTGGATTGAAAGAATCCATATGATTGCCCATTTATCAAAACAGAGTACCAATTTTAGAGATTAACCTCCATACCATGTCTACAATCACTTCAAAAAAGCCAAATTTTCTTTAACACCTTAGTTAAGAACACCCAAGGAAACCCTATCATATGCTTTTGTCATGTCTAATTTAACCACCACATTGACATGTTTTTTTCTTCTATTAATATCTCTTATGATTTTTTGGGTCAGCAACATATTTTCAATAATACTCCTACCTTAACAAAACCAGACTAGTTAGGAGATATTATTTTAGAAAGATACTCTACCATTCTGTCATGTAGGTCTCTTGATATGATCTTGTTTATAAATCAGCTTAAGCTAATTAACCTTAGGTCAGAAAAGGTCCTGGGCATTTCCTTCTTGGGAATGAGGACAAGGTTGGTATGTGTGACATATCTAGGTAGCTCATCCCCACAAAAAAAGGCTTTCACCACACTAGTCAAGTCATTACCAACAATGTCCAAACAACTTTGAAAGAACATACCTGAAAAACCATCAGGACCTGCAACACTACTGCCACTAAATTCAAACACCACTTTTTTCACCTTCTCCTCATCAAGTAACCTCTCCATGTTGTTATTTTCATCTCCAGTGATTAATGTAGGAACATGTTTTAGCATATCATAGTTCTGGTTAAAGCCTAGCATATCATAGTTCTGGTTAAAGCCTAATTCCTGAAACTAGGACCTGAAGTGTGATACAGCTGCATCACCAATGTCTTTTTTACCCCCAAGAACCTCTCCATGATTTGTGGTGATCTCATGCAAATGCAATTTCCTTCTCTTGTATTGTACATATGAGTGAAAAAATTGTGAAATTTTTATCGCCATGTACAAACCACTTCATCCCTGCTTTTTGTTTCCAATAATCTTCCTCCAGCTTCAAAGCCCTTTCCAACTCAACTTCAGTCTTCTTTAACTCAACTCTGTTCTCAGTGGAAGGGTGAATTTCTATGTTAGATTATTTAAAATGATATTTTCCAAAATAGTCCTCTGAATAAATATGTTGCCATACACTTCTCCACTCCAGAACATTAAGGCCCATTTCACCTTTTTAAGTTTAGCATGTAAAACCATTTAAAATTTAGCACTCCAATTTTGTTTAACAACCTCCAGAAAATTCTGATTCTTGCACCAGAAGTTCAAAAACCTAAATGGTTTTATTGTAATTTCACCATCAGTGTTACAAGCCACCTGTATTGGCACATGATCAGACCCCTGTCTAATGAGATGTTGTGCCTCAACAGATTGAAAGGATTCTAGGAAATCAACATTTACAAGAATTCTATCAAGCCGCTTGAAAATACACTCCTCATTAGTTCTACCATTCCACCAAGTGTATTCGTTACTAATGAACTTAACCTCCACAAGGGCACAAACGTTAAGGCACTATGCAAAATTCATAGCTTCCATTTGTGTAAACTCAAGGCCTCCTAGCTTTTCCTCTTCATTCATAATGGCATTGAAATCTCCCCAACCATCCAAGAGCACCCTTGCGTGTTAATTCCTCCCAGTTCCTCCAATAATTTCAATCTATCCAAGGCATTACATCTTACATAGATAGAAGTTATGAAGAAACTTTTGTTGCCAGCAGTAAACTTTAAGGTAATTTGCTGTATGGAATTTAAAACTACAAACCCCATCCACCATGAATTCCAAAAAAATCAGATTTCCCTGGAGTAGTTTACCGCAGCATGATCAAAACCCAAACTAAATCTATATTGTTCTAACTCATCCAGACCCCGAAAAGGATCCATTAAAGCTATACAGGAATACTTGTTTATCCAATTTAGATCAGTTAACCTATCAAAGGCATTCTGTATATTGACTGATCTAATGTTCCAAAAGAGTGTTTTATCTATCATTGATCACAACTTAGAGTTCTCCTCTTATCGCTCCTTGTCTGCACCTGAAGTGGAATAACTGCCCTCCTCTCTTAGGTTTCAGGCTATTAGTGTGTCTTGGTGACAAAACCCCAGCCTTAATTACATGCAAGATATTTTAGTCTAGGTTCTTATCATCATCAGACTCTTGATGATGACTCCATCCCTATCTTCACTATGAGCATATACTTCTTCATTATCTTTCTGAATAGGAGTATTGTCATGGTTATTGTCATCTTCTCCTTTGGTGAAATTATCAGATGAATGTTGACCTTATACCATTTCTCCATTATCCACAACACCCTTGAGTGTGGGCTGAGTTGATCTTTGTCTCACAGGAGCTGATTCATTTGCATTGTCCTTGTTAGCTGAAGCTGGACTATCCTTCACCTCATCACATTTATTAACTGTTTCTTGGGATTTATCACTCTTGTACTTATTAAAGTTTTCATCCACCCTTTTTTTTATTGTCATTTACTTGTCACCATTGGCATCATAAGTAGGCCCTTCGAGTTGCCCTCATCACCTCCAGTTGCTAATGTGTTAAACTTGTCTTGGGTTTGCCGCCTTTGCCACACCTTTCTGGTTGCTGAAACTTTTTTCCCCCATTTCTTTTCTTTGGTTCAAGGAATCCTTCTTCCTTATTATTCTCCTTATCATTCTTAATCTCAACAACTTTATCCTTCACTCCTTTAGTCTCAGTATTTTGTCTCATCACCCTCCCCTTAAACTCCTGTTTTTATAAAGAGTTTAGGGTGCTTAACAAAATTTTGCTCCTCATCATGTCCTTGTATGATACACGTAGTACAATATTTAGGAACATAATCATATTTAATTTTGATCCACTTCTCCATGACCTCTTTACTACCTTTCCTGATTCCAATCTTGATCCTTTTAGGGAATTCTACGAGTAGATCTATTTTCACTTTAACCCTGGCATAACTTGGTCTTGTCTGATTCTTAGTGCCTAGATTCATTTGTAAAGGTTTTCCAACAACAGCAGCTAGTGAGAACATTGCCTCTTCGCCAAAGAAATTATGAGGGAGAGCCAGAAAAGAGATCCAAGCAATAACAGTCAAGGTCTCCTCTCCAGGGTTGAACGTAGGGTCCGACTTCAGTATTCTCTTAGGATAAGACCTCCCACGCTGTGTGATGTAAAAGGCAGGCTTGGATAATAAGTGAACATAATCCTCTAAAAGCGCTGCCCTAATCTAAACATGTCTATTACTCAACAAGCCAATTTTGTATTCCCCCTTCATCTCACACTATTTGATAATCAGTTTTCGCAGCTTGTGAATATCAGACCATCCATACGAGAATTTAACTATGACTGCATACTGGAGGCTTTCGTTGATGATCATCTGATCAATCTCAAATTGCTCCCAAACCACAATGGGTTCACCATGCAAATACGAAATAGGTTTCAATGGGAGCGGCTTAAAGGTGGCAGTAGATGGTTTAAGAAGACTAATGAAAATTTTATGTTATAAAATAGGATTTTTTTTTTTTGCCCACTCATTTCCTAGTGAATTTGCTAATTAAGAAAATACATATAGGGGAAACAAATACTCAATAAAATAATTAAAAAGTTCCTAATTTTTCCGTATAGAAATATTATCATATTATCTTTTTATCGATGCAATTAAAATATTTATAAAAGTAATTACTGAGTATTTTTCGATATAAAATTTTCTCGGGAAAGAAGTGATTTTCAGTACACTCAATTTATGACAAATTATTTTCCTTATGCTATAAATACTTTTATTAATAAAAGAAAACACACTATGCATGATAATAAAAAAAAATTAGTAGACCACCAAAGGATGTGGTGCAACAGATGGAGTTGCTCTTCCCTTAATCAGAGGTCTCGAATTCGAGCCTGGGATTGAAAAAGTCTTTGTTAGGGAGTACTTCCCCCCAAATGGGCCCTATGCGGCACAAATTCGGATATAGTCAGAATCCAATGTTGGTACCAGACACCGTGTGGAAAAAAAAAGAATGAATTTTTAAAATGACAAATATTAGATATGTTATTACAAGTCTTAATAGTAGATATTGAGTTGCAGGTTTTAGCAATAGATTAGTTGCAACTTATAGCAATTTGGGGGGGGGAGGCTAAAAATGTCAAATAAAAAAATGAGAAAATGTAAAAAAAAATTAATATTATTGTTTGGATTTAGTTTCCAATTAAAGTGTAATTGTATAACTTAATGTATACTAGAATCTGTGACTAATTATCCCAATTAAAGTGGGATTATAAATCATTGCATACAAGATCAGTTTTGTTCCCTTTTTAGCTCCATATTTTACCCACATTATCAATTAAGTTTGTTATTTATATATACTAATTAATTCAAATTTTTTTTTCATAAATCCATTGCTCGTTTCTTTTGTGTTTATTTTTGGCAGAGTTGTTTCTTCTATGTTTCAGTGAAGTATGTATATAACTAGGTATATACCTAATTAAATTATGGGATCTATATACAAACTTTAAAGATTAAATATAATCTTTATATGGTTGGTGCTGATGTAAACGTGACAGTATTTTTAGTATGAATTCAGTATAGTATTCGCATACATGTGGTATAAGGGGGTGCATAATAAACTGTATATATCTTTATATATTTGTGTATATAATCTTTATATGATTTGTGTATATAATCTTTATATGATTGGTGTTCATACATATAGATATTTATTTTGTGTGAATATGGTTTATGCGTGTATTAGTTAGTACATGATGTCTTTCTTGATAATGGCGAACTGCACAAAGGGAGAAAGTGAGGAGATGGAGAGACTAACTTCCGTTGGAAATCTTTCATGGAAAATAGAGATAATTATGAAGAGAGAGAATAATACGATTGATTGACTATATGAAAAAAAGGATGAATATTCCAATAATAATAAAACTTTTTACATTGTTATTAAATCCATTTTTGGTATATTTTTTATTATATATATATTTGATTTTATATAATTTTAATTGTATATAAATATTATTAAAAAAAGTAAATCTTTTAATTAAATATTAATTTATTATAACTTGAAATTTAAATGTCAAAATTCATAATTATAAAAAATTATATTTAAAATATATAATAATTATCTTTAAAGTGATTTATGAGGAAATATTTTTAAAAAAATAAAAATTAGTAGTACTAGACAGGCTGTTTTCATTCTTTAATTTAATGTCTAGATTCACTTCTTTTTTCCCCACATAATCATACCTCCAGTAGACAAGTCTTTCCATTTTCCATCACACTTCCTTTTGCAATAACTACTGTTTCTTCAAAAGATAACGTAAAGTGGACGTTTAATTCCTCTTTCATTGCTCTAAAAAGTCATACACTTTATACCTAATATATTCTTTTTGAGATCAAGGTACAAGTGTTAAATTCAACATTTTTAGTTTAAAATAGCATGTTTATATTACTTTTTTGGTCTCACTTTAATTGATTTTTCATGTTTATCAGTAAAAATAATGTATAAGTTATCTTTATTTATTAGATAATTTAGCTTTAGAATTGAGCAATATTAAGAATAATTACTTCTTTAATGTTAAGACTATAGTTGAAAATTAATGTCCATGGTAGTCTTGAGTTTTTAAAATAATATTTTCATGTTAAAACGGGGGTTAGAATAGAAAAAAAGGAGTATTAAAGTGTGTTTGGTAAAAAATAAAAGATTTTTTTGAAAGTTCCTATACACTTTTTCTATGTTGGATTGATTAAATATTTGGAAAATATTTGTCTATAAAAATAAACTAATTAAAAATAAAAAAAAATAATTTTATTATTGAAAGTAAGAAAAATAAGTTACACAAGTGACGTTTCGTGTCTATTGTCTCCTCCCTCATCTATTCAATCTTCACCCCTTGATCTTTCAGTCCCCGCTAGTGTTAGAATCTCCACTCCCCACTTTATTCATCTTCATTATGTTGTGCTAGATAACATATAAATTACTCTTGAAATATTATTTTTTACTTACTAATCAAATATTATAAAATAAGTAAGGGACTCATTTATTTTTTGAAGAAAATATTTTCAAAACAATAATTTTTCATAGAAAGTATTTTCTTCCTACCAAACACATCCTTAATTTAAAATTTAATACTATTTCTATCTTATTTAATATGACACATTCTTTTAAAAACCTCACATTATATAATTATAAATAATTGTAATAAAATAATTTAGAGTGAAATAAATATATAAAAATAATTTCAATCATAAAATTTGAATTTTTTTAAAAATGATGAAGTTGAAATTTAATTTGGTGATTGTCGGCCCCTGTTCATTTCAATTTCCTATAACCTCAAACACCCAACCCCCATCTTCTTTCTTTTACTACATATTACATCTGTCACTCTCTTTCTTGTGTTTCATTCTTTCTCTTTTTATAGTAACAAAAGCCACTATTTTTCCATAGCAAAAATCAAGCCATGAAAGAAAGAGGCAAAGCTGCTATAGAAACTGACACCTTCTCAGATTTCAACTACTCTGTTTCATCAGATATGCCATGTAAGAAACACCCTTCTTCATCTTCAATTGGAATCTGTTCTTATTGCCTTAAAGAAAAATTAGTCAACTTAGTTTGCTCAGAATGTGGTGAACAAAGGCTCTCTTCTTGTTCTTGCTCTGATTCCTCTTCCTCTAATCAAAAATCATCCACTGCTGAAGTTGGCAGTGTTGGGAGGATTTCATTTCTACTGGAAAATGAGAAAAAAGAGAGCAAAAGGGGAGAAAAAACAGAGCAAGTCATTGTCTTGAGGAGAAGCAGCAGCAGTTGTGTTGAAATCAAGAAGAGTAACAATGGGTTCTGGAAAATCAAGAGGTTTTTTAGTAAGAAGAAGAAAAAGGGTGTTGAGAGCAGTAATGATTTGGATGAAAACAGTGATATTTGGGTATCTGATGCTATGGCTGTTTCAAGATCAAGATCAGTATGTAGTTTCAGAGGAGGTGGATTTAATGACACTGATGAAGGAAGTGATTATAGATTCTCAAGTGCTAAAATCTCTGATGTTACTGGTGGGATACTTATGGATTCTGATGAACCAAGAAAAAGTGGATTTAGAAGTATATTTCCTGTCAAGGAAAGTGATTTCACTTCAATGGATGATGATTCAGCTTTTATAGACTTAAAATTGGATTTGTCATCTGAGTCCAAACTGGATTTTCCTGGTGCCATGAGGCTTAGCAATGCTTCAGACAACAATGGACGGGTTGGATTGGATTTGAGCGGGTTGAAAACGGGATCTGTTAATGGGGCATTTGGGCATAGTGGTTCTTGTAGGATGACAAGAAGTGGTGGCAAAGGGAACAAAGTGTGGAAATGGATTTTCAGGCAAAGTTCTGGTGGGAGGAAGAGTACAAGTATTAACAGAGATGAAAATGACATTTTCAAATCTTGAATTTGTGGAATAAGAAAGATTTGTGATGATGATGATGTTTTTGTTTTGGTTGATATATGATAATCCAGGTGAAAATCATCTCATGTCGCTTACCTAGTTTAGAGAGTCAGTAAATATAGAGTTTCCTATGTTCTCAATTATCTTCCTTATATCCCAATATGTACCCTTTTTCTCAACACATTGTGGTAGTGGATTTTAAGAAAAAAACTAAAGAAGCAAAATAAATGCATCTTTTTATTTTATTATACATACAAGAATTTCCTTTCTATTTTATTTGGGGTTAATTTCTTCCTTCACTACTTTGATTATACATTTATATGTCTAATCCAGGTGAGAAAATCGCATAATATCTAGCACAGACTGTAAACTAATTTTGAATCATATAATATTATTACATATCAATCAAGTTTGTTCAAGAATCGAAAGCTTTTAATTTGACCCAAATACTTAATTTTGGTACACCTCCAAGTTGTGTTTCATTTTGACAATTGCAAGAGCCTATCAAATCACACTGCTATTTTTCCTAGAAAAAAAATAATATATAGCTGGTAAGCAAACTTAGGAAGCCTTCTCACTATCTCGTACTACCTAACAATAAGAAGAGCTATATTATTGTCGTCTTCTACCATCTTATATGAATTTGTTTGATTTAATACAAAATTGTGGTCTAAAATGAATTATAAATTTTTGTGTGATTAGAAATTATTTTATTAAGTGCAAAATAAATTTTTTAAAATTAAATTATTACTAAACGTTAAAAATATGTTATTTTTTTTGAAATTGATGAAAAAGAAAAATAAATCAGATAAAGGGAATAAAGTAGTAGGAGGAGGTAGATTATTATGGTGTATTTGTGTTGAACAATCTCATTGATGTGTTAACAAAATGAATGATATTCCTTGAATGTAGTACAAGGAGCTAGATTGTTATTGTCTTCGACTATCCCATTAATGCTCTTACGACCTAACAAAGCGGATCATATTTATAGATTAAAAAAAACGTGGAGCTAGATTGTAAGTCTTCAATTAGTATTTTATAAACGCACTTACTATGTAACAAAGAGAATAATGTTTGTTCATAAAATTTTAAATGTAAGTATCGGAATCGGGGAAGGTTTTTGGTGACAAGATTTGAACAAATAGTATATGAAACTAGATTAAAAATATAGGAGGATTTTTCAAAAAGAGCAAACATTTAAAATATAATAAGATAAAAATAGCTAAAATAATTATAATTTGTTAAAATTACGATTTATAGTTACATATTATAGGAGAGAGGTGAATTATATATGTATATTTGTCAAATTTTATGTGTATATCTATCAAATAATTGTATATGTATAACTGGTCTACATATATATTTGTATATCTTGCAAGCGAGATTGGGAGAGGGATGAGAGAGACGAGCGAGATCGAGAGGGGGAGGTAAGAAGCAAGCGAGAGAGGGTAGAGAGTCGAGAAAAACAAACTGTACATGTATATCGGTTGAATTGAATATGTATATTTATCAAATAATTGTATATATGCAACTGGTATACATATGTATTTGTATATCAAGCAAGAGATTGGGAGAGAGAGAGGAGAGAGGTGATAGAGATGGAGAGAGGAGAGAGACAAGAGAGATGAAGAGATGAGAGAGAAAATAACAATAAAATCTTAATTATAACTATAAATTGTAAGTTTTTTTAAATTATAGTGGTATAATGTAAATACATATCATATGTTTGCCTAGTTAAGTAAATTTAAAAATATAGTTGGGTCAATGTCCAATGAGAAATGATAAGCTAAATAATATTCGAGGGGACACGTGGCGAGTGCAAACTTAAAAAACATAAAGTCCTAAAATAACTAATGTTTATGTAATTACCTTTTCTAACTCTGGTCATAGCAAATCCAATGTATAAGTCGGAATTTTTGGTAGTGTATAAAATGAAAATACCAAAAGTTTGTTTATTAAATAGGAGACTTTTCAGGTATTATATATGGAAAACGGTTCCATAAATAAAGGAAGTAAAATACCAAATATAATTTCTTTTCCCAATTGAACTCTTCTTCTAAAAATAAAAGATGGTATTTCCATTCTAAATAAAAAATAGATTTCCTTTCCTAGTGTGACTATTTTGTCCCAAAAAAAAAGATCCATCTAGTTCATTGCAGACAAATTTCCAAACGAAAAAAATTTCTTTTTTGCTGTGTTTTTGGAAGAAAATTACTGGTGAGTTTTGTGTAGCATTGCATACGCTGCACCACTGTAGGAGTACCTTGAATCATAAAAATCAACTTTCTACATGTAAAATACAAGCATGTAATTTGGGGTATGTATGAGTTCCAGCAAAGTATATACAATCTCTAAATTTGGCCAGTAATATATACAACAAGTTATTCATTTTGGCTTATGTATATGGGCTTAAATTAGATATGTACAAAAAGTGTATAATCATACATAATTTCTTATTTCTTGTAGTTAGGACATTGGCAAACAACCCCTCTGTGTATACAACTAGTGTGTATAAGATCTATTAAATTTTATACAATTCTAATAATTGTATAATTATAAAAAAATATACAGATCAATTTATACATGCATATCATTAAAGTGTATAAAATGTTCATGATCTTATACATGTGTGCGTACTTGTAATAAATTTATAAACTTATACACTTATGTTTTTTTTTAAAAGTTACATGGACCAGATTTGTATAAGTTCTCCTTCATAATAATTTTGATAATGTATAAAAGTGGGATAAATGATGCAGATCTAAAAAAAATGTACAATTGGGGGAAATATACATTATATTGAAATGATGGATTCCATGAATGTATATATATTACCCTTAGATTTTGAACTTGACCCTGCAATATTCTCAATTTCTTGAGTTAATCCTAGTGAAAATGATGGCGATTCTTCCATTTTTTAACATGCACAATGCATACCTCTTGTTGTCCTTTTAGAGGAATACTCCTTCACCATTGTGTATGGAAGATGAGTTCAAAAGTGCGGCTGAAAAGTATAAATTTTGGGGGAAAATTTGAACCGAAAGAGTAAAAATAAAAAACCGCCCAAAAAAATAAAACTTATAATTTCATGTATGGAATTTGAAAAAAAAAAGAAATTTACCTTAGTTAACTTAATCTTGGATTGATTTGTTGAAATCTTTGAGAGATTTTAGGGGTGATAATGACGAAAATGGGGGAGCCGTTATGGTAAGGTGGAGGCAAATCGTGTGTATAATGGAGAGTTATTGAAGGAGGGAAAAATTTAGGTTTTATACAATGAGAGTTGTGGGGACCACAAGTTTTGTAGCAAAAAAAATTACGAAAATACCATAAATGTAATAATATTAAAATGTAGTTAATATATGGTATTTATAGTTATATGTTTGCTTAAACATGTAATTTTTCTAATTTTAAAATATAGTTGGGTCAATGTCCAATGAGAAATGATAAGCTAAATAATATTGGAGGGGACACGTGGCGAGTGTAAAAGAGACCAGAATCAATTATTGAATGCAAATAAAAAATTTATTCAATTATCTGGAATCATATCACCTCGTATTCACATATATAGTAGAACACTGAAAACGGTCTAGACAAAAACGATCAAGTTTCATTCAATTCTATTCAACATTCACAATCTTAATCATGTAACGGCCACAACAAAGGATCCAGGATCACAAAAACAACTACTTTTATCCTAATTTGGATTAATTATGTTAGATCTTATTAAGAACGATGTTTGTTCTCATTGTTTCATTAATTATATGGTATGGTATGATTTAGTTTCATGGTTGTGTAACCATGAAAATTCTCACTTTTTGAAACCACCAATTTGGTGGTATCCCATGGTTTCTTTTTTTCAATTATACTCTTATTTAAATTTAAATAGTTCTAATTTATCTTTTGTTCTTTATTAAACTTTACCCTAATATATGTATTGTTTTTGTATTACTTATTTCCCTCCGCATCAACTTTTGAAACTTTTTTTCGCCCCCCATTTTTTCTTTCACGTTTTAATCTATTTTTTGTGGTTTGTTTTTAAAAAGTTCTTACTTTTTTATTTTCTTACGTTGTTTGTATGAATTGGAAATATATTGACTTGTATTTTCCCTACTTGATTCTATGTATTTATTTTTTTAAAAAAATTATTAAAAAAATATTGATGAATTTAATATTAATACAAATTAAGGAAAATTATGTAAATTTATAAGTTACGATACAGTACCATACAGTCAAACCAAACAACAAATTATCATTAAACAGTAGCAATTCATACAGTCTATCCAAACATTGTATGATATTGCACTATAGAATACAGTACCATACACTATGAAACCATGACAAACCACCATCCAAACAAGCTATAAATCTTCCTATTTTATAGACTTCTCCTTCTTCTTTATTTGATTCAAGAAAATATCCTACAGTCGCTAATTTTTTTTTAATTCACTATGAGTTCTAATTAGCGATAGAATATTTATATACAAAATGTTTATAAATAAATAATTTATCAAAATTAGTGAATTATTTATCTTTTATAAGTTCATAATTAAATTTATTTTTTTCTCTAATGTTTATTATCAAATAATGTTTATTATCAAAGGAAGTACACATTTTGAGCACGCGCAAAGCTTATATAGCGAGACTAGTATTTATCGAAAAGTGGTTATCTTAAGGGTAATTTACACAAATACACGGCTTATTTTATCAAAATTTCCAATATTCCCTACCATTTAATTTAATTACGAAAATTCTTTTTTTCTAGGTTTTTCCATTTTTTTTTATACCTAAACAATAAGAATTCCATTTCCTTTTTTAATACATTTTTTTTTTTGGTAACCCAATCAAAGTCAATCAAATAAGAATTCCACTTCCTTTTTTTTTATGCATTTTTTTTGGTAACCCAATCAAAGTCGATCACTTAATTAATTATTTCCCTTTTACGGTTTATTTGCAAGTCAGTTATCATTTTGAACTTGCATTGGGAAGCCAAAACTCTATTTCCCCTTTTCATGTCACTTTTCACTCTTCTTCGATTTTTCCGCCTCTTTCACTGTCTCTTCTCTATTTTCGTCAGTTGCACCTTCTCCATTCTCCATTTTTCCGCCATTTTTACATTGTCTGATACCAATAATTATGAGACATGGTGTGAGTGGGACATGTGTGTGTGTGACATGGACTGTACAAACCTGCAGGTATCAATTAAACATGGTATGATAGAGAAAACTTGCAGGTATCACAAAGTGCAGGAATCATTAGATTGGAAACATAATAGTGATACTTAACATATCTTTGCAAGTATTAAAGTGTCAGATAAAATGCAGGTATCATTACAACTAATGTGTTACATTGTCTGATACCAATGAGTGTGAGACATGGTGTGAGTGAGACGTGTGTGTGTGATATGGACTGATACCAACCTGCAAGTATCAATTAAACATGGTATGATAGAGAAAACTTGCAGGTATCACAAAACGCAGGAATTATTAGATTGGAAACATAATAGTGATACTTAACATATCTTTGCAAGTATTAAAGTGCCATAAAAAATGTAGGTATCGCTACAACTAATGTGTGACATTGTCTGATACCAATGAGTGTGATACATGGTGTGAGTGGGATATGTGTGTGTGTGTGACATGGACTGATACCAGCCTGCAAGTATCAATTAAACATGGTATGATAGAGAAAACTTGTAGGTATCACAAAGTGCAGGAAATATCACACTGGAAACATAATAGTGATACTTGATTTCGACATAAAGCTTCACACCCATGTCATTGTGAATCGTTATTGGTGATGAATTGCCATCAACAACTTATTGAATCACAATTTCCTTCCTTTGCTCATCAATACCAAACTCCGCAACAATGGCCGAACGCAGGTTACTATAAGAAATTTTATCGCCAACTATGACGCAATCACTTTTGTATCCAGTGTATATCACATCAGATTCTCATCTTCCCGAATGACGAATCAAAATCGAAATATTCATTTCTGTTGAAAAGCTTCTCAACAATGGCAGAAAT
The DNA here is from genome assembly GCA_029948455.1 of Solanum rostratum. NCBI lineage: Eukaryota > Viridiplantae > Streptophyta > Magnoliopsida > Solanales > Solanaceae > Solanum > Solanum rostratum. The sequence goes on from CM057053.1 coordinate 59,667,158, forward strand.
GCGTTTTTTTTGTGTTTGAATTTTTTTTTTTAAAAAAAATAACGAATCTGGTTCAGTGTTTTTGTTTGAGAATTTTTTGGGATTGCTTATTATTCAAAAGTGCAATTGGCGTCAAGTAAGGAATCAGATCACATGATCTGTTACAATTCCTTAATTAACGTAACTGTTTCCATATTTGACAATTATTTGTAGGTATCATCCGGATTTTTCTAGGTATCGTTGTTCACTGCGTGTGTATCAAATTAGTTCACAAAAAAGTTGGTATTATTAGTAATTTTGATAAAAGTCGATATTTTTTTATATTTCCTTCAATTAGTTTGGTATTTATCAAATTTATACTTATCTTAATTTGTCGAATGTTCAAGTCGACTAGAAGTAACAAATGAATCAAACAAATTGGGTCATTTAATGAGAAGGCGGCCCATATAATCTATGCATATATGTGGATTTTGAGTCATTTTCTAAGTTTTTGGATTTTACAATATTTACCTACTTTAGCTACATTTTTGGATTTTCAAAAAATGACATTTAAATGGAAATTAAAAAATTTTAGAAAAAGAAAGAAAAGTATCATTTCAGCTTTCACTCGCTTAATAAAAAATCAATTTCATGTTTAAATGATAGATTTAGATGTGAATTGAAGTGTCTAACTGAAATAATTTTAAATTGAAGTTCTAAAGTGAAATATAAGTCAAAATTAAAGAATATATTTATACATTTCGTCTTTATTAAAACTTTATAACAAGTAAATAATTAGTTTTCATAGTTAATTCCTAACTCATATCTCATTTCTGTAAGGGGTGAATCTTGTGAAAACAAAAATAGCCTTTATTATATTTAATTGGTTGACAAATAGTTGGTGGCAAAACATCAGATATTATATAATTAAGCGATAGTGAGACATAAAATAGATGGAAATTGTGAGGTTTATGAGAGTCTGCAGTACTTTATAATTACTACTACCACACTTAATTTAATTTTGTATGTGTCATCATTTCCTACACGCGTTTTATGGCAAGCTATCGATTTGATGTAGGTGCAGGGACATATTAGTGATAGAATTAGAGTTTTAATCAATGAAAGTTCAATATCTGAAAAAGTAAGCACATGAATTAGCCGACATCTGCTATGTATAGATAAATAATAATTTTAATTATGTAAAAATCGTATATTTTTTTGTCGAAGAGGATTTGGATGAACCCCCTAGTCAAAGAGTGGCTCCGCCACTGGGACAGATAAAACTTTGAGGTATTGGATTCATCCAAACTCGATATTAATTTTCCACTTGAAACACAAATGTATATAAAAATCTGTGCAAATTGTAATAAATAATATTAATTTATGAATTCATACATAATATAAAAAATTATCATAGGTTCAAATTTAAGAACCTTAAGGATCAAGCCCATAAAACTAAAACAATGTTGATCAGACTAGTAAATAGGATATATAATTTCACAACATAAATAACTTGTTCCCCATTGTAGTCGTTAAACTTTGAGACTTTGATTAATAGCCTGTTTGATCAAGCACATTGTAAAAACATAAAATATTTTTGATTTTTTAAATTCATGACCAAATAAATTATAATACTCACTTGATTAACATTATCTTAGCCACCATGAATCACGTTTCTCCCTTGAGCTTATATCATGGAACTTGAAAACCAAGACATGTTTTCCGAGCTCGATCGTCGATGACTTCAGAAAACGCCGGCAGAGTGGACATGTTACGTGCCCAAATCCGACCCAACGTTCCAAGCAAACTCTATGAAATATGTGATGACATGTTAATTCTTTTACCTCTTCACCTTCTTCAACTCTACTTAAACAAACTCTACATTCTACCTCTTGCCTTGTAATTTCTCCATTTGATTCATATCCCAAGTTCTCTGATGGGAAATCGGACAATTCAATCAACAAGTTCCAACACCTTTTGAATATTTGAACAAATAGATATGCATACTCCATAATAGATTTTAGCAAGATTCTCAACTAATTGGAAGATATATATATTCTTGTAAGGTGAACTACAAAAGAAAATTTGGTACTCTCTCCGTATCATTTTATGTGATACTTTTTGACTTGCCACAATGTTTAAAAAAAAAAAAAAGGAAGACTTTTGAAACTTAAAATCATTCTTAGATATTTGTATGATTGAGAATCATTTCATTAAGGGTAAAAAGAGAATTTTAAAGGTAAACTATTTCCAATTTGAGTAAGCTGACACTCTTTTTGGGATGGACCAATAAGGAAAAGATACCGCATAAAATAGGACGGAGAAAGTATTGGATTGTGTAAGTAATTAATGAGGAAATGAAGCAACGAGAACTAAATATATTAACATAAATAAAAGAATTGTTGTTTAATTAAGGAGAAAATGTCTGATATAATTCTTAATTTTATGATTTAAAATTGATATACTTGTTAGCAAATTTCATAAATAGCAATCATAATTATCTTCATTATGTTTCTCAGCTATATTTTGCCTAATTGCACTTTATTACTAAAGTTTCATTTGCTATGCATATTTTTATTTGTACATTTCGCTTATCAATATATAAATAAGGATAAGTATATACAAATTCAGTATATAAAATAATGATTTTTTCATAACTTAAATAAATTAATTAAATGTATCAACAAATTGAATATAAATAGTTAATTGTTATGATTTTTTTTTATAACTTATACAAGTCAAATGTATCAACAAATTATATATGAATAGTTAGGGTGAGCATATATAAATTCTGAATTTGTACAATTATAAATCGAATTATATAAATTCTTGCAAAATTTATCAAGGGGAAAATACACACACATATATATACAAAAAAGTAAAAAGTTTACAAAAGTAATCCATGTTTTATTTACATAAAAAATAGCCCCAAATTAGCGAAACTATACGATATAGTTTGTCAAAAGTTATAAAAAGTATACACTACTATACAATGTATATTACTAATACATGAGTTATACACTAAATGCACATTATAATACACAAAATATACACTGACTATATATGCCTATACAATGATGACTATTTTTTTTTTTGTAATTATTTTAAGTAAAGTGTCTCTCAATGTAATTCGTCCATTCATCAAACTATAGTCGATTTCAATAATTAATCAAAATTATAGTTAAAGTATATATATATAAACCTTACACAAATTGACCCAAATCTATCTTCTTCTTTTTTCTCTAATGGAAGTGGAAAAATTAAGTTCAATTTTTTTTTTACTAAAATAAATTCACGTAGAGGTATATTAGATCCTTCTGGTAAAGCTAAGGGGTTTATTTAATCTTTCTCATGCATTAATTTGTCACTTCCCTGATTCAATGGCTAATTCAATAACAACAACAACATACCCAGTGAAATCCCACAAGTGGGGTCTGGGGAGGGTAAGATGTACGCAGACCTTACCACTACCACATATAGGTAGAGAGGCTGTTTCCTAGGAACCCTCGTCACAACAACCCATCAGCAGAATAAGCTAGATATGATATACAGATAATAAAGATAAGAATACATGATAATACGTAGATACAGGATAGCTAACACATAAAGGCATATAAATAACATATAAAGGCAGAAAATTAACCACTCTTTCCTATCTACCCTATTAGCCTGCTATTCTAATTCTCGACCTCCACTCTTTCCTATCTAAGGTCATGTCCTCGGTGAGATCGAGTTTCGCCATATCATGTCTAATCACCTCCCCCCAATACTTCTTTGGTCTACCTCTACCCCTCCGTGTAACTCCCAGATCTAACCTCTCACACCTCCTAACAGGGGCATCGATACTCCTTCTCTGCACATGTCCGAACCATCGCAGTCTCGCTTCCCTCATCTTGTCAGCTACAGGGGCCACCTCTAGCTTCTCCCGAATGACCTCGTTCCTAATCTTATCACTCCTGGTGTGACCACACATCCATCTCAACATCCTCATTTCTGCGACCTGCATCTTCTGAACATGTACATTTTTTATCGGCCAACACTCCACCCCATACAACAAAGATGGTCTAACCACCATTCTGTAGAACTTACCTTTGAGTTTAGTAGGTATCTTCTTATCACACAATACTCCAGAGGCCAACCTCCATTTTGTCCAAGCCGCCCCAATACGATGTGTGACATCATCGTCGATATCCCCACTACTTTGGATGATGGACCCCAGATACTTAAAGCTTTCCTTCTTGGGGATAAGGTGAGAAGGAATTCAATGGCTAATTTGACTTTTAAATATCTCTCTTAAAAATTTATTGCTTATTATTATTTGAATTTTTTATTCTTATTTTTTAGTGTAAAAATATGATACTAGAAAGAAAGAAGTGTAACAAAAAAAAATTAAGACAATTTTTTTACAGTTATATTATATTTATTTTTTTTCTCAGCCAACAAAAAAAATCTATGATAAATTTTGCCAAAAGATATATGAGTGAACAAATAAATTTGTTCATTTAGATAAAAATCAAAATCATTCATTGAATTAAAAAAAGAAAAGAGAATTCATGTGTAAAAAGTATCAAATATCTTCTTAAACTTTGCAAAAGTATTAAGTATACGTACATTAATTTTATTTTTTTAAAATAAAAAAGTTAAAAAATATATTTAAAATTAATTTTTAGAAAAAAGGATAAATATACTCTTGAACTATCATATCAATACCTCCGTTGGATGGAGCTCCTCTCTATTTTTCTTGTTTGATTTTTATTTAGATAAAAGACATATATCATAATTAAACATGAACGATTAAAATTTAATTGATTAAAACAAAAGAGGTGATGGGAAGAGAATCAACACTCTCAAACTCCACCTTTCTTAACTTGTACGACAAAGACTCATTTCACAATGTTTGCATCTTAACAAACATTTCTTTTTCTTAGTTTAAAAGAGGAGGTTTCTAAATTGGGTTAAAATTGTGAAAGATGAGTGGATATTTTAATTGCGGGTAAAAGTTAAAGTAGATTAGGGTAAGCCATTAAGATTATGACACGTGTCTCTTCGTAGGGTATATACATCCCTTTGATCTAGCAAGAAGAAGGGTATATGATGAATTTATTATCATTCATCCCCTACAAGTTATACTTCATAAATTATTATTTTTTCCTTATCATGGTAAGATTTTAACTATGCTAACAGATTTTGACAATTAAGTATTGTTTAGAGAAGTTTGTAAGTCACGCAAGTGAATAACAGATTAATTAATTCTATTGGATAGATTTTGTTAGGCCAAAACCTAAACTTGTCCTCATTTTCCACTTAGACACCTAAACTAAGACAAGACACCTCAACTGTTCAAATTTGATCTCATTAAATACTTTTATCCTACTTCGCACTCTCCGATACTTTTTTTTAATTTTTCAGCCAAAAATAAATAGTTGCGGTCCAAAAAAATTTTTTTTTCTTCATAAAAGTAGATTCTCAAAATTCTCAGTTAACCATGTGCAAAAAATTTTGAGAATTTTGAGAACCTACTTTTATGATTTTTTTTTTTTGGTGTCTAAGTGAAAAATGAGGACAAGTTTAGGCGTCTCGAGTTAAGCCATTTTGTTATTTAATACTAACAAGTATTTGACTTGACAAGGTGCATCACATTAATCTATCTATATCTATATCTATATTTATATCTATCTATTTATTATACTATATTAAAAGTGTGAAGAATTTTAATAATATTGTTTGAACTTTCTGTCCTTCATTAAAATATTCTACTTTGTACAAAATCATTTTTTCACCTTTCTCCTTCAATTATTATACCTTTATTTTATATTATATTTTACGACTTACCATTAATTGTATCCTAACAAAACAAATTCCAATTGGGTTAGTGCTACTAATTGTAGCCTCACAAATCCCACTTGGTTTTGGACTTCTACATGATTGGTTTAAGGCTTCTACATGATAGGAATCCTACTTTTATGTAAAACTCCTATGCACTTCATGATTTTCTGTAAATATTAATTCAAATTTTTTTTGATTTTTGATTTCTCTACTTCTATGAAAAGAGTTTTAAGTTCAAAGTTTTAATTCTTACGTTTTTCATCTTCTTGATTACTCTTGCGGTTTTTTTAAGCTTTGGTTCAATTTTTAGGTTTCTTTCTCTAAGCATTTAATTTAGCTTCCTTCGTTGTGTTTCATATTATTTTTTCTTCCTATTTTATACTCTTAATTTGAAAAACATAATATTAGTTGCTATGCTAACTTAGGTTGCTTAATTCAAATTAGGTTGCGTCCTTAGTTAAGTTAGTTGAACTTAATATTTCTATCTATAATAAGTGACACTTCTTGTGGACGACCACTGGCATTTTTGTAATAACAGCGACTTCCAAGGGCATTATGCTGAGTGGCAATCTCGTAATAAGGACTTTATTCCTGGTCATTTTACAGCCGCCCCCACTGGCCAATTATCCTTTCTATTCTCCACGTATTCCTTCTTCCCCACCATTCTCACGTCTCTCCCCACCATTCTCACGTCTCTCACACATATATACGGATTTTCCGCTTTTCTTCCTCAGGTACTGCTGCGAACTGGGTTGCTTGTTCTTCGTTGCCAGCTGACGATCAGGAGAAATTTGGTAGGTTTTTTTTACTTCTTCGCTTATTTCTGCACAGTTTTTCCTCTTCTCTTCCTCAGTGACTGCTTCAAATTGGGTTCTTCTTTGTTCCTCAGCGGCTGACAATTGTGAAATTTCCTAATTCTTTTTTGCTTTTCCCTTGTGATTTTCGCATGCATGTTGTGATTTTGCATTTAGAATCTCGCGTATTATTGTTCTGGATGAACAATCTCAGTTGTGAATCCCTGGTTTTATCTGCGAAGTATCATTGTTGCATGCATGTTTGAATTGTGCATGTAAGATGTTTGATAATATGATTTTCTTAGTTTGGTCATCTTCTGACTCTTGCAGCTGAAATTTCCTAATTCTTTTTGTTTTCCCCTTGTGATTTTCGCATGCATCTTCTGATTTTACATGTAGAATCTCGCGTATTAAAGTTGTGGATTGAACAATCTCAGTTGTTGCCTTGCTTTTCCTTTCTCTTTTCGGAATCATATTCTCACCTCTTCGGTGGTCATGTTTTGCAAGACTCTGCCTTTTTTAGGACTGTTTTGGCGACGCTACCTCTCTTTTTGATAAATAGTTTCTAAATATACCTACTTTAATATGATTTTTCCTCCTCCCACTAACTTATGAACTAATGCAAGATGCAAGTCCATCATACCTTGTAAAACTTTTGAGTGTATTCGAAATTAAAAAGGGCAGCCCGGTGCATCAAATCTTGCGCTATGCGCAAGGCCCAGGGATGGGCCCGACCACAGTGGAAATTGGTTGGAGGGAGTAGCGTTTTTTGGTGTATTCTTTTGTCTGTGAACTTGTGACAAAAATTTCTTACATTTTCAAGTTTTTTGATAAATGCAGGATGAAATAGTGACTCCTGGTGGTCAAGTTGAGCCACCAGGGATGCATCTCATTTATCTTCCATATTCTGATGATATCCGACATGTTGACGAGGCAGGCAGATTATGTCTTGAGTCACAATTGATTTCTTTGTCTTTTGAAAATAATTAGGTCTATATGTAACGAATGTGGTTGTACTTGCAGCTTCATACTGATCTTAATTCCGTGCCTCATGCCACTGATGACCAGATAAAGAAGGCCTCTGCTTTAGTGAGACGTATTAACCTCAAAGATTTTTCTGTGTGCCAATTTGCTAATCCTGGTAAGAAATCAGTTTGGTTAAGGAGATCAATTCTTTATGCTGCCACAATATATGCAATTTTCATCAAAATTGAAGCTTTCGCAAGGCTCTCTACTGTTATTAGAATTCGAAGAGTGGGCTGATAATTTTATGAGGTTGAAGCCTTTCTGGAGCTTGATGTTACATTTGGGTCGGACTAAGTGATCCATCTATTTGTTGATTAAACGAAAAGTAATAAGTTCAATTATAGGCGGACATCCAAAAGAAGCAAAGTTCCTGATGTAATTTGTTAACATTTCGAGGTGGTGTAAATTTCTGAATCTGCTTATAAACTTCAAAAAAAGGACTTTCAACACAAGTCTTGCAAAGGCGTTTAATTTCTTCGTCAGTGTTATCAAAATCTATCACTTTTGTATTCTTACAAGATCATTTCTTGCAGCATTGCAGAGGCATTATGCAGTATTACAAGCCCTTGCACTTGATGAAGACGAAATGCCTGAAATTAAAGACAAGACTCTTCCAGATGAAGAAGGGATGACAGGTAATGACAGATATCTTCCATCTTAGGTCCCTTCACTTTGTGATTTGGTCTCTTCGAGGTCTCAAGTTGTCTCTATGTTTAGAAAATTTGTTATTCTGAAATTTTCTTTGCTGGTATCCTGTTTGGGTGCAAAGGCCTGGTATTGTCAAAGCATTGGAAGAATTCAAGCTCTCGGTTTATGGAGAGAACTACGAGGAAGAGGACTCGAATATTGAAGAAAAAGTTGAACCAACAACGAAACGAAAAGCAAATGCTATGAGAGAATATGCTAATTATGACTGGGCTGACCTTGCAGATAATGTAAAGGTAAGCTTATGATGTTATGCTATATGTTTTTGCCTCAGTTCTGGGCTTAACAACAGTTCTGGGTTAGATAAATTAGTTTGAACAATTTGTGCTTCAAGTGAATGAAAAACTCTTAGGGAGATGGGCACAAAAAATACTTGCGCACATCAATAAATTTCCATTTGATTTCAGTATTTTATTTGTTTTTCACTTCTTTTTGTTGCGATATTGCAGTTGAAGGACTTGACAGTTGTAGAATTGAAGTATTACCTAGGTGCACATGATCTTCCAGTCACTGGAAAGAAAGAAGTCCTGATTAGTAGGATCTTAACTCACATGGGTAAGTGAGTTTACTGTAACAACACATAAATTTTTTTAACTCAAATGTTCGTTTTCTTCCAATACTGTTTTTTCATTCTTTTCCCCCCAGCTGTTTGCCTTTAGCTCTTCTTGTCATTTTCCTCTATAGCATCACCCATCCATGATGGCATGAGGACGCCAATGCGTGACAGAGCATGGAATCCAATGAGTCCACCTAGGTATGTTGATTCACCGCAATTAGGATATTCCCAGTGTAAGTTTGCGAAATTGTGGATATTTTTACATCAGTAAGATTTATTTTCTGCTGCTAATCTTTGTGAAGTTCACTGTCGACTGAAAAGTTTTGACTTACATATATCTCATTGAGAGAATACCGACAACAAAGGTTATACAGAATGCCAGGCTCATGGAGGTAAGCTAACTTGGTCATGTCATCAACCCTACCAGATGCTTGTTGCCTATGGTGGTGCTCCTATAAACCAGCAGGTCCTCTTTTCTCTTGTTCCTTGATGCTTCAGTCTTAATTTGTTATGTTTTGCTGGAATATAACAGTTCTTTTTTTATAGGTATTATTAGTTGCTGGATTTTCTTTCATATGTAATGTTAGCTTCTGTCGTAATATCTCCGTGATAAATAAAAGGGAACAAGTATATTATGATATGACGTCTGTGTTTAGGTTGCTACCTTTACTTCATAGCATAGTAGAGCATTCCAGTTTACTGTTGATGCTGCACTTTCTGGAGTGTATATTGTGTGTTACAAGCTCTAACAAAGGTTAATTGTCCCCGGCAAGTCACTTTCATACTGTTTTGGCAAATCCACTTAATTATAGGTCGATTGGATTGATTCTGAGGTTCTGACATTTGGATTTCTTGTGCCACCAGTGGGTTCCTGTTCTGAGCAAGTTGTTGGTCAAGTTCAAAGTGAAACTTGAACTTTTACTACTTTCAGTTGCGACGTTCCTTAATATTTCTTCTTTCATTTTCGCTTCCTTTTTTTTAGAGGACACTTCATTCTTCGCCTATGAGCCCTTTTTGCTGCAAGATTGAGTCTTGATGTGTATTTCAGTAGTAATTGAATTTTGTGATAATTAATTTTGCACGAAGAAAAGCTTTTGAAAGCGACGGACAAATCAAATGGTGCATAATCGAACGCTTTTAACTCTTCCAATTGAATGGAAAAAGAGAATGTTATTCCAGTAATTGTTTCTAAATCTATTTATTCTTGGACAGGGTCTCAATTGGTTTCCGGCCCCACAACTCCTTTGCCAGACAAAAAGTTGTTGGTGTTCATTCTTGACAGACTTCAAAAGTAACATGTTTTCCCTTTCTTCTTTTCCTCTATTTTAGGTACCCTCTTAAATCGGTACCAGGCTTATCTATTATTTTCTTTCTGTAATAAAATGTAGGAAGGACACTTATGGTGTTTTCTCTGAGCCTGTTGATCCTGAGGAGGTACCTTTCTACAAGAAAGACATTTGACTGGATGTTAATTGTATTTTCAGTTGATACTGAAATTGTTGCTTTGCGGACACCTGATTATCATGAGGTTATAGAGCATCCTATGGATTTTGGAACCATTAGGAAGAAACTTGATGGACATCTCTACTCAAACCTGGAAGAGTTAGAGGTCAGTGAAGGATTACTGAAAGTCTGAATATATTCTGCTTGTAGTTCTGCTTGTATTGAGTTCAACTGTCCATGGTTTACTTAGGAGACAAATATGGGCTATCATGTGTTAATATGCAGACTTGCGCAATATTCTTTTTAGGTTACAGTTTCCTGTTTGTATGATCCTATCTGGTGATGTTAATTTTGTTTATCTTGTGAGAAATTTTGAGACCATGCAAATTTACAGTGATCAAGGGAGGACCAATGTTCTCGGATTTATCAGTTTGATATCTGCTCTGTTGGTCATTTATTAAAACTTAGCGGGAGGTGAAGGAATATTGGCAAGTGGATTAAAATTTGTGGTTAGAAAAGATGTCTGACCTTCGTACACATTAGTCACTTGTTTTTGGATCCTTATGTCTAGAGTAATTCTGCAGGTTGCACTGCTACAGTAGTTGTCAAGGGTATCTTAGTGGTCGATAAGATAGGTCGAGAACAAAAAGGTCTCAAGTTCAAATCCAACGCGAGTTGATTTCCTCTCATCTATCCACACTTTGTGCAACTGGCCTGATACCACGACAATATGAAAAAACCAATCATCATGAATGCTTGGTTTTCACAGTTAAATATGAAGAATTAGAGACGTCTTCCTTTCTTATACATGTCCACACTATACAGTCTTGCGCTGATTTCCCAATGGAAAACAATTCCTTTAATCATTTCATTATTTTGTGTTTTAGAGTTGTCAGAAGTTATGTCTGAGTGAAGGTTCGTATTTCCTAGCTGTGAACCTTTTTGTTAGACAACACAGGCATGTGGAACTTTATTTCATCCATTACGTATTGCTCTCTCCCCTTTAAACCCGTGTATTTATTTTCTATTCATAGTGTACTTCCTCCTTTGGCCTCTCAAAAGATCAAATCAGATTTCACTAAGTTCTAATCTTCCTCTTCAAGGTATCCTTTGAATCTCAATTTGCAGATCTATGAATTTGTTTTTACTTTAGGAATTTGTTACTGTCGATTGTTGCTCCGTTTAGATTTGACGATCTTTAGCTGGGGATTCCATATTCTAGATTGATTTTGACAGTTCCCTTTGTAAATTGCATGCTGCTTAATATGTTTTGTTAGGAGTAAACTAAATCTATCGTCCGCTGGCCAACTCTTGAATCAATGAAGAAACATAAGAGTTTTTATCATTGAAAATCCCTTAGGCTAGATTGGGTGCTGTTGTAATTGACTCGGTATATAATCTTTGCTAGGCTACTGCCTTATTTGGATAGGTGTATGATTGAGTTTATATTGTGGTAAAATGTCTCACCAAGTGTATAAAAGGAAATGTGGAGCCTATTTTTTATTTTTATAGGGTGAATTTGGTGTATACATTGTATATGAAAGAAAATAAACTGTAGTTTCCTGCCTTGTCAGTAAGTGTGTGAGTTCATTCATGCATGAACGTTTCCTCGGCAGTAAGATTAGATAAAAATTGTATACTTTGACTTTGGATATTGGGGAAATTAGGGAAAAAATCATTCTTGAACTTTGAGTCCATGTTATTTTGATTGTTGATGTCTTTGAATGGCGTGTTTAGAGATTCTTGATCATGCCACACCATCTCATTCACTCTTTTTACTATAACATTAAAAAAAACTTATTGCTCTCTTGTGTGAATCCATAATTATTGTATGGAGTAATTGCATTCCAAGAAAGTCTGTCCATGGGTGATCAATTTTCTTAGGTTATTAATGGAAAATCAATTGCTTTTTTAATTTGCTCTTGGCACCTACCATTTAAAACCCATAGCTTCTTTCATGCAGATTCACATACAGTGGATGCTCGCGGTTTAGTTGATTCTCCTCTTTTGATGTTTCCCAGGAACTTTCTTGTGTTGTAATGACCGCAACCAGGAAAAATGAGCGTGGTTGGTTTTGACTTCGGGAATGAGAGTGGTGTTGTTGCGGTTGCTAGGCAGAGAGGAATTGATGTTATACTTAATAATGAATCAAAAAGGGAAACTCCAGCTACAGTCTGCTTTAGGGAGAAGCAAAGATTTCTCAGTACTGCTGGTGCAGCATCAAGCATGATGAATCGAAAGAACACTATTTCTCAAATAAAGAGGCTAATAGGGCGGCAATTTTCAGATCCCGAGCTGCAAAGACATATTAAGGCACATCCGTTTGCAGTAACTGAAGGGCGGGATGGATATACCCTGATCCATGCGCGCTATTTGGGAGAAGTGAGAACTTTTACACCTACCCAGGTTCTTCGAATGGTGTTTTCGGATCTCAAAACTATAGCAGAGAAGAATCTCAATGCAGTAGTAGTTGATTATTGCATTGGAATTCCAGTTTATTTCACTGATCTCCAGAGAAGAGCTGTAATGGATGCAGCGACTATTGCTGGCTTGCATCCTTTGCATCTAATTCATGAGACAACAGCTACTGCATTAGCATATGGTATTTACAAGACAGATTTACCTGAAACTGACCCACTGAATGTTGCTTTGGTTGATGTTGGGCATGCAAGCTTGCAAGTTTGTATTGCTGGCTTCAAGAAAGGCGAACTGAAGATATTGGCTCATTCATTGGACAGAAATCTTGGTGGGAGGGATTTTGATGAAGCTCTTTTCCAACATTTTGCTGCAAAGTTCAAGGAAGAATACAAAATTGATGTTTTCCAAAATACTAGGGCATGCATTAGGCTTCGAGCTGCTGGTGAAAAGTTGAAGAAGGTTCTTAGTGCAAACCCGGAGGCACCTTTGATGCACTTGGTCAGCTCTTATCTGAATATGCAAAGAGAGTTTACAATTCCCGACTCCAGCACTTGAAGGTAATTCCATCATTCCATGTGATCTTTGCATTTTACTCCCTGCACTATATACTATTGAACAACAACATACCAAGTGTGATCCCACAAGTGAGGTTTAGGGAAGGTAGGATGTATATTGACCTCGCCCCTATCTTTGTGGGGTAGCCCTTTCAATAAAAACTTTTCCTTGGGAAATTCAGACTGCATGCCAGAGTTGTCTGTTATATCTTGAAGTGACATGTTTCTATTTCCTGCTTCATATCCGCTGCATTTCACTATTATATTTTTCACTTGTCTATCCATGTCTAATAATCAGTATCTGTTTACAATACACATAGTTGTTTATATTGTAGGAATGATAAGTTATTACTATTATTGTTATTATCATTAAGGTTAAATATTCGTCTCCTCATGCATCTTTGAGTATTCTTTGAAGAACTGACACACAAGCTTTTGAATTCTTTTCGAAGAATTGAATACACCTGCTTTTTACATTTTTCCTTAAAATTATAACATTTATGTTGTTTTTCATATGAATCCAAACCTTGAAGCACTGTGCTAACTTTGATTTTTGGCTTGTTGAGACAAGATTATGCTTCTAAGAACACCATGTGTTTGTATTTACTTGTGTTTGTCACTTCAGTTGCTTGTGTGATTGTAAAATGATTCTTTACCTATGTTTCCCCTGGTTTGGAATTACTGGAAATATGTGGTAGCTCTGCTTTAGAGGTAATTTTGATCTGAGATTCCTTGCATCTCTTAGAAACGGTGGCAGCTTTCGAACTTCAAATATGTTTGGGAATAACAATAAATTCTTCCTTTTCTTCTTTCTCTTTCACCCCTTGTTACAAAATAAGAGTTGGAGGGGCCACCAAAACTTCTCTCCTGCTGCTTTTCCTCCGATCTGTCGATATCTGCTTGGTCTTTGTTGTGGCTTACATTTCTAAGGTTGGCAAAGGTGGAAGGAATTTGTTGGTGAAGATGTCATCCAATTAGAAGTTCACATCTTATAATACAAGCGCCAGGATTTAGTCCCACACGTGAGACATAGGAAAAGTATGGAGTCATATCCACTCTACTGAAAATATAAAATTTTGCTTGAATGATGCTCCAGGTGAGCAAGTTTTGCTCATTCATGGATGTCTTGTCAGCTTGTTCTCATTTATCATAGAAACAGCGTAGCTTTGGCATCAGCAGTTGTTCAGGCTTTTAAGTTAGAGCATCTTCTTTCAAAGAACATTTTAACAAGTAGTTCCATTGAGTTTGCATGTACAACTTCACATCTTAAATCTCCGACCAGGTTATACTATTTGCTAAACGGGCAGCTATGTACTATCTATTTATCTTGGGTCGTTTGATTTGTTTGTAGGGGTGGGGGAACGAAATTTGCAGTTTTTCACAAGCGCAATCTTAATAACAGGGTTTATCAAGAGGGAGGAATTTGAGCAAATCAGCATCCCTATACTGGAGAGAGTGAAGAAACCACTGGAGAAAGCTCCTGCTGAAGCCGGGCTTACTACTGAGAACATTCATGCAGTTGAGGTTGTTGGGTCAAGCTCCCGAGTGCCTGCAATTATGAGGATTTTGACAGAGTTCTTCGGTAAGGAACCTAGGCGCACCATAAATGCAAGTGAATGTGTGGGCAAAGGATGTGCACTGCAATGCGCTATACACAACTACAGGCAACATCCACAACTACAACCTTCAGGCCTCCTATAAAAGTAGCACTTTATTTATATACGTTGTAAAAAACATTCGCACTTCAGACGAGCCTTATCAGTGTATTCATATAATACAACATATTATCGTGCCAAATTTAATATCCCGGCACGGGCACTCACCATCTAGTTGCTCTTAGGCGATTTAAAATTTTGTTATTTTTATAACTAACATGCTTATGTTTGCACAAGTTCCATCTATTCAACTAAACTATTATCTCAGGTAAAGTCATATCCACGACTCATAAAATTACTTTTGTTAATATATATTGTTCTTGCTATAATTTTCATGACGATTTATTTTAGATAACATATTGCAATGGATTCTAAAAAAGTTTTGAGATAACATATTTCAATGGATTCTAAAAAAGCTTTGATTAGTGAAGTTGTGCCAATTAACACCTTAAGAAGATATGTCTCTTATTGGATAATAACTGTCTTGTGATAATCGGAAGTGGAGCAATAAAAGGAACAATTGAAGGTACTCGAAGGATTATCACATTAGTTGACGAAGAATGTAATCTTTTTATTCCTATTATTTTTTTCATATTGCATGTATATATTTTAAATGCTTTTAAGTTATTTATGATTTTTCTTTGATTTTTCTGATTAAATGCTTTTATGAGTTATTTCACAAACCCTATATATTAATTTGTAAAAGAATGCATGAATGAACCTAAGGATCAAGTCTAGAGCCTTGATTTGAGAATGTGATGGCGATTGTGATGTGAGCATGATGATAGGTTGATAGAACTTGATGGCCTGTGAATATTCATAATTAAACTCTAAAGATTGGTCTAATTGATTGTCCCTCCCCTAATGATTGGTCTAAGCTATTTTGAGAGATTGATTAAGAATTGAGTTGATGAGATGATTGATAGGATATGCTGGAAGGCTTGACTGAGATAGAGCTGATGAAATGATGAGAGTCTTTATGAGACTAATTGATATTATTGATTGAGATGGATGGTCTTATGAGCACTGAGTCTTGGGAGGCGTATCGAGTACCGAAATGAGTAAGAGTAAGCCTAACTCGCACTCATTAACTATGTCGCCAAGCGTAAGTGAGGATTGAACCGTTACATTAGAGGTTCCCTCTTGAGTGAAAGTCCCTGAAACAATAGCGGACTTGAGAGACCAGATACCTTGTGGATCCGATTCGTTCATTACCTAGCAAGTACGGAATGGTTGTGGTAACATCAGCGGGATTGTTGTACAATCATCGGCTCATAAGTGATTGTTGTCGGATAAAAGAAACTCCCAGAAATGTTCTACACTGATAGTGATTTGATTTGATTAGATTGGATGGTATTGATAGGTCATTGTCTACTCTTCATTCTTGCTTAGATAGACATTTGACATTCTGATTGAGTATCTTCTGAGTTGATATTATTCTATATTATTCTGCATATATCGATTTCATTCAACCATTTTACACACTCATACATTCCACGTACTGACGTTCATTTGGACTGCATCATGAAATGATGCAATCACAGGTACTAAAGATCATCAACAGACACACCGTTGAGGGTCTATTGCATTCAACTGAGTTGGTGAGCCCTACCTTACTCTGGAGGATTCTAATTTATATTTTCATCTAACTTTCTAGAGTTAGACTTTAATTAGCTTTATTTTGATCTGAGGTAGCCATGGATCTGTCATTGGCACCATTGAACAGTTGATAGCGACTTCATAGACTAGAGTTTGATTTGTCATGAGTTTGAACATTTATTTTGGCTAGTTTCTTTCTTAGTAGGCTTATTGAGTTAACTTGACCATTTGCTTATTGAAATTTGTCAATCCATTACTATCTTTAGTTTTCCGCTAATAAGTCCAATGTTGATTGAATGAAGGTGATGAGGCTAAGTGATTCACTTGGGGACTAGCAATAGTCTCTGAGTTTTGGTGATACGCCCAAATTTACCCTCCAAAAGGAATAGTAAAGCGGTCGTTGATCAAATATAGAACCCAACAAGAGTTGAGGTCGATCCCACAACGAATGCGTGAGAATAAATCTATAAGCACCCTTTTTCATATGTAAATTCTGTTCCCAAGATAAAGATGCATGAAGTAAATGGGGGGTTTATGATGTTTAAACTAACTTCCTAAAGTAAAGTAGCTAATGCGTCCGTTGACCACTAGATTTCAAACAATTAATGAGAAACTAGGGTCGTGTTTCCCATGACGTCTAATACGATAACCAAATTGGTACGGTAAACCCATTCATGATTGCACATACGAGATCAAATAAATTAGATAACACCTAGTTCACCTTCCGGTCCTTCCTAGATATATTTCACTCATCATCTTTCGGTCTCAGAATGTGTACAATTATACCTTTGTTCTAGAATTCAGAATATTCTCACCTTTCGGTCTCAAGTACTTAGACTAGGTTGAAAATCCCAAATTTTTCGTTGTAGAATTCTTTTCCTAACCACTACATCCCTCCCGGGCATGTAACAAATACAGGCTTACCCTAATGCATCGACTCATTAGGGAAGAAGTTAAAGCGAAGAGTACTACAATGTATACGATGACCAATCCCAAGAGTTCACCCCCAAATTTTGTTATCTTATTGAATTGTCATGGTTCCCACAACCCTAGTTGTGGGTTTAGCCTAGCATATTCAAAACAATTTGCCTACAAAAATACAAAGGAATCATGATAAATAACTTACTATTGATAGAACGATGAATCCACATGTCACAATCTCTAAAGAGATGATCGAAACCCAAGAATTCAATATAAATTGGCGCACAATAGTGTTCTCTCTGTGTTCTCTAACTCCAGTGTCCAATAGTAATTAAAAACAGAATGAAACTAATATATATACAAGGAAAAACCTAATCCAACTTAAAATAGGAAAATAGATATCGACATGGGTACGAATTACTACACAGACCGTGAGGGTCCACATGGACAGTGAAACGGTCCGTGAGTCTTCACTGCATTGCGATCTCACGTGTATCGGCACGGTTCGTGTAGGGCTTCACAAACCGTGAAATGGCCCGTGAACCTTTCCTTAGATAATTCCCAGCAGCACTTTGATCCTCCATCTTCACGGCCCATGTCACGCTCCGTAGTTGGTCACACGGCCCGTGACGGGCCCCTTCTTTATCCACTTGTACGATTCTTGTTATTTTCGACGGTGATCCTTCCAACTTACGTCAACTTTACGGTACTTGACACGACATGTGTCAATTTCCACTGCCCGTGAAAGGCCTTGTGGGATGTGCTTTAGTCTCCTTCATGCCAGCTCCTTTGTTCTTCACGCCAAGTGTGAGGCCACAGCGGGCCTCACGGTCCATGGAGTGACATATGGACTGTGGAGGCATTTGTGGTCCTTCACTTGAATTAATTCACTGCTTCCTTCGTCTGGGCCAATCCATGTACCCTCCCACGATCCGTGTGAGGCTACGTGGGCCATGAAGGCTTCCATATGCCAACACTTCAGCTCTTTTTCGCTCTTTTTCTCGCACTTCACCCATTGTTCCATGCCTTAACCATTTTCCTGAAAAATAATAAAATACACACATTAAACCAATCGATTTGGTTGAGAACGTGCAAAAATTCTATGTTCAAAGCGTCACAAGAGTCGTATTTCCACGACTCATCAGTCGACCACGTCCAGGGTACCCTCCCGGGGCATGACACAAACTCATTTAAACTTAATGCCCTTGCTCTTTCAAAATTAATAAAATATGCACAGATTCAGTTTAAAATCATACTTCATTTAATGCATGAAAACTATCAATCTCAACTTAAATTAATACATGGTAATGTTATGGTCATCAACTCAATTTGGCTTCATGGGAAAGAATCCACAGATAATAATCCAATAGTTTGAGAGTAGTGGTGGAGACACATTATAATTAGAGGATTTATCCAAACCCCCTTCAGTAAAAAAATTCAAATCCCCTTTGGTAAAAAGTTATACTATTTATATATGATAAAAATAATTTTGTATGTATATATAATAGATGTCGAACTCCCGTTCGAATAGTTCGTGTGTTACTTCTTAACATTTTGGACCCTCATAAATAAAATTTTGGCTTCGCCACTATTTGAGAGATAGAAACAATAATAATCTCAATGCATAATTATATGAGACCCAATAGAAGAAGAATTAATTCATTCAGAATTCAAGAAACTAGGGTTAAACTCAACTCAAACTCAATCAACATGGAACTTGGATGTTGGGTGCATGAACAAACTCAATTCAATGCTATGAATAGCCTTACATATTTGGAAGATTTAGATTCTTGACGAAATTCGAAGAACTCATAAATCAAAAGGATGAATAATTTGATTCGAACCTAAAAATTAATGTAACGAATGAATTTAGAGACTTGACACCTATAAACTTTAAATTCTGGATTCAACTCTATTTATATATAGTGTATTTGTATTTATCGACTATAATTCATGCAAACAATAAATTTATGGGAATGTTTTCGTTGAGTACTTTTTCCAATAAAATTTTTCTTTCTTTACGGGAATGGCTGATTAAGCTCAACATATGTTTTTTGGAAAATTACACACTTAAGCAAACATATAACATTCATAACTTAACTATATTTTTATATTATTACTTTTATGACAAATAGGTAATTTTTTTTTTGCTATAAAAATAGTGGACCCCACACCTACACATGTATAAAACCTGAAAATTTTCCACTTTAATGAGTAAACTGTTGACTTTTTCGTTTTATACACTACCAAAAAATCGGCTTTATACATTAATTTGTCATGACCAAAGTTAGAAAATGTAATTTCATAAACATTAGCTATTTTAGGCCATTATATTTTATAAGTTTGCCATTTATGAAAATTTCCCCTTTTTTTATTTGCATTGGTACCTTCTAAGATTTTAAGACTAAAATAATCATTTTTTTTTCATATCTGAAGATTAAAGGGTTGTTTTGATTATGCAATACATGTAAAAGATTAATAATTATTATTTATATACTAAGAATTATTTATTTACGTAACATATATTAAAAATTAAAATAATTACTTTTTTCCTACTATATTGCAGTGTGAGTGTCATATTGGTATTAAACAAGTGTGCTTGATTGATTAAGAATTCAAATTGAGGGCAATTATGTCATATAAATAATTCACCTCTTTAAATGGCATATATTGAGTTAGTGGGTCCCATTAAATTATTTTTTATATTCTTTTGAAAATCTAAGAAAAAGTTTTTGTAGGGTGTCGGTGCGGAGGAAAATATTTTTGTAATTTCTCAGATTTGATTCGCTTAAATATTTTAAAAAATCTTTTTCACTAGCCAATCTAACATAAAAAGAGTTTTTCAAAGACACTTCAATGAAATGTAATGCAACAGAAATTATGTGAAAATATATTCCGAAACTTGTACCCTCACAAAGTTTTATCACATTTAAAACAGAAACTTACATTCAAGTTAAAAACAACTTGTTTTTATGTTATATTCAAGATTATATTACTTTAAATATGGAGTAAAAATATACACTTAACATAAGACGGTAATGATGGAATAATTTAATCATTCAATATCCGATTTATTCTCTTTTGATACACAAAACATACGAAATAAACAGCAATTGGTGCAAGCTTAATACAAAATCATAAGCTTATGACACTCATTTTCTTGATCTGAGATATGGCAGAAACAACAATTCCCCCAACTCAACTCTTGTTCAATGTGTTGTGAATGTCAATCACAAAACGATACTTAACATCCGATCTCAAAAGGCGTTCCAACGCTGTATTCACATAGTCCATTGGCACGACTTCAACATCTGGTGTTATGTGATGCTTCGCCGCGAAATCGACCATCTCTTGTGTCTCCTTAATTTATCCCTCCTATCGCACTCCCCGCCACTAGCTTCCTTCCTATTACACACATTATATACCTATCAGTATTTCCGGAAGAAAAAAATGTACACCATTCAAGACTAAACGTACCTAAAAGCATTGGAAAAACAGGCAAAATTTTGTTGGGTTATGGGAGAAAAAGGGTGTGAGAGGTGTGAGGGGAAAGTAAAAATAAAGCGAGAGTAGGGTATAGAGGGTATTAATACCCTTACCCGATGATTTACCTCCAGGTTTGTCACACGGTCTGTGAGGACGAACCTGTGCCTAGACTTGAAATTTGGAAATCGTACCTGGCACCAACACCCCCACGAATGGCCAAATGATCCATGAGATATTTCACAGTCCATTTGGACTGTCCAATTCCCCAGCCTTAGAATATGGTTTAAAGCTTACCTGGGCCATGCGTCACACGGTCACTATCTCGGTCCGTCTGGAGTTACACGGGCTGTGTAGAAGAACATGTGGCTCTCTTTTGCTAGTTTTGGCCATTGCGTTTTCGTGTCACACCTCCAACCACACGTGCGCTCATGCCCCTAACCAAAGTGCTTATACCTTCCTGGAAACACAAATCAAAAACAAGAAAATGCATGACATAAAATACATATTTTTTTTTAAAATGGGTTGTCTCCCATAAAGCACTTAATTTAATGTTACAACTCGACCCAGTTGTGTTGACTACTCAGACTTCATCAAGGTGTATGACTTCAATTGCTGAGGTTTTATCTGCAGCACCCAAATAC
This sequence comes from Solanum rostratum, assembly GCA_029948455.1. Lineage (NCBI taxonomy): Eukaryota > Viridiplantae > Streptophyta > Magnoliopsida > Solanales > Solanaceae > Solanum > Solanum rostratum. The sequence continues at coordinate 59,688,740 of CM057053.1, forward strand.
TTCTTCACTCGCTGCCCATTGACTTTAAAACGATGCGCTTTGTTACTTTCTAACTCGACTACACCATGCGAAAATACTTGGGAAATTTTATACGGGCCAGACCACCTAGATTTGAGCTTACCCGGAAACAACCTCAATCTAGAGTTGTACAGCAAAACCTTATCACCAATATTGAAACTTCTTGGTACAATATGCTTGTTGTGATGGGACTTCATTTTGTCTTTGTAGAGTGCTGCATTTTCATAAGCCTGGAAGCGAAATTCATCCAACTCATTGAGCTTATCAAGCCTCACATTGGCGGCCTCATCCCACTTTATAGGCTCTACAGAGCCCAGAATGCCTTGTGCTCCAATTCCACAGGTAGATGGCAGGCCTTACCAAACATCAATTGATATAGATACATACCAATGGGGGTTTTGTAAGCTGTCTTGTAAGCCCATAGTGCATCTTCTAGTTTCCGAGCCCAATCAGTTCTTGTAGCATTCACAGACTTGGTCGGGATCTCCTTGATCTCTTTGTTGGACACTTCAACCTGCACACTCGTCTACGAATGATAAGGTGGTGCGACCTTATGTTGTCATACACCGTACTTAGCTAGTAAAACATGGAAGGTTTGCTTGCAGAAATGGGAGCCCCCATCACTAATGATAGTTCTAGGTGTCCTAAACCTGGAAAAAATGTTCCGTCTCAGAAACTTGACCACACATTTGCTTTCATTGTTTGGCAATGCTGTCACCTCCACCCATTTGGAGACGTAGTCCACCGCCACTAAGATGTACTTCATGCCATATGAGCTCACAAATGGGTCCATAAAGTTAATGTCCCATACGTCGAACACTTCTATTTCAAGGATAGGGGTCATGGGCAGCTCTTGGTGCCTAGAGATGTTGCCTTGTCGATGACATTGATCACAACCTTGAACCATGTCATGGGCATCTTTGTAGATGGTGGGCCAGTAGTATCCACATTGTAAAATCTTTTTCGTTGTCTTGGCAGCACCATGATGGCCCCCCACTGGGGAAGAGTGTTAGGCTTCCATGATGCTCATCATCTCTGCTTCCGGTATGTATCGCCTAATGACCCCATCTGCGCATGTTTTGAACAAGTATGGGTTATCCCAAAAGTACTTGGGAACATCAAGAAGAAATGTTTTTCTCTGGTGAGGGTTAAGGCCCTCAGGCATAATATCCCTCACCAGAAAGTTTGAAAAATCAGCAAACCAAGGGATTAAATCAACAGAAGCTTCTAATACCTTCTTATCGGGGAAGGAGTCATCGATGTTCAACCAATCCTTAGCTCTTGACTCATCTTCTAACCTGGACATATGGTCTGCCACCTGGTTTTTTGCGCCTTTTTCGATTGTGAACCTCAAAGTCGAACTCTTGCAACAAGAGTACCCATCTGATTAGCCTCAGCTTAACATCTTTCTTTACGATGAGATACCTTAGTGTTACATGGTTTGTGTGCACAATCACCTTTGTGCCCAATAGGTAGGCCCGAAACTTTTCAAACGAGTACACCACAACTAGCAACTCCTGCTCAGTCACTGTATAATTTCTTTGAGCATCATTTAAGGTCTTGCTGTCATAGTAGATAGGATGAAAGATCTTGTTGCACTTCTTCCCCAGCACAACACCCACAACAATCCCGCTTGCATAACACATCACCTCAAAAGGGGTATCCCATTCAGGTGCAACTACTATGGGCACAGAGATCAACTTTTGCTTCAGAGTCTCAAAGGCATGCCGACAGGTTTTAGCAAACTGAAACTTAGTATCTTTATCCAATAGTTTGCACAGTGGGTGTGTAATCTTGGAGAAATATTTTATGAACCGGTGATAGAAGCCCGCATATCCAAGAAAACTCCGGACCCCCTTCACCGATATGGGAGGTGGCAACTTCTGAATAACCTCAATCTTTGCCTTATCGACCTCTATGCTCTTATCATAAATCTTATGGCCAAGGACTATCCCCTCCTTGACCATGAAGTGTCACTTCTCCCAGTTCAATACCAAGTTTTCTTCCTCGCAGCGTTGTAATACCCTGCTTAGATTCAAAGTACAGTTGTTAAAGGAATCACCCACTACAAAGAAGTCATCCATAAATACCTCAAGGGTGTCTTCGACCATGTTAGAGAAGATCGACATCATACATCGCTGGAAAGTGGCAGGAGAATTACAGAGCCTGAATGGCATCCGCCTGAAAGAAAATATCTTATAAGGGCAAGCGAAGGTAGTCTTCTCCTGATCCTCCAGGGATATGGATATTTAATCGTAGCCCGAATACCCGTTCAAGAAGCAATACTACCCTCTACCTGCCAACCTGTCAAGCATTTGGTCTATGAAGGGCATGGGGAAGTGATCCTTCAAAGTCCATCTATTCAGCTTTCAGTATTTCATGCACACTCGCCACCCCATGACAGGTCGCAAGAGGACAAGTTAATTTTTTTCATTCGCCACCACTGTCATGCCCCCCTTTTTGGGACACATTGCACTGCACTTACCCATCTGCTCTCAGAGATGGGGTACACCACCCCAACATCCAGCCACTTGATAATCTCTTTTTTTACCACCTCTTGCATGGGTGGATTAAGCCTTCGTTGGTGCTTGATACTGGGCATACAGTTATCCTCCAATTTGATCTTGTGCGTGCATACCTTTGGAGGAATCCCTATAATGTTTGCAATGGTCCAACCAATAGCTCTCTTAAACTTTTGGAGAACCCCCAACAATGCGTTCACCTGGTCTTCCTGGAGATCTGCAGCCACAATCACAAGAAGAGTGTTATTAGTGCCCAAAAATGCATACCTTAAGTGTTGAGGCAACGTCTTGAGCTCCACAATAGGAGGCTCCTCAATAGAAGGTTTGGTTGGTGGTTTCGGCCTGTTTTCTAGGTCCAAGTCTAGCTTTCTAGGGACAAATGGTTTAGTTCCCCTGCGCTGTAAAGCATACACAGTGTCATTGTAACCATTGATACCATCTTCTCGGAAGTTCATTAGCACTGCCGCCAGTGTGTCCTCGATCATCTTCTCCTCGAGTGGAATCTCAGAAAAACAATCATCCTCTACATCCATGACAGACATCACGGCTACTCCTTTGGGCCTCTTCATTCCAGCACACACACTGAATTTTACCTCGTCAGTGTTCAATCGAAAGGTAAGTTCTCCACGTTCCACATCAACTAGTGCCCCACCAGTTGCCAGAAATAGTCTCCTGAGGATGATGGGGACCTCGCAATCCACTTTACAATACAATATGACAAAGCCTGCAGGGAAAATAAACCTGCCAACATAGACCAGCACGTCGCAAAAAATTCCCACGGGCCTCTTCACTGATCTGTCTGCCATAAGTAGTCGCATGGTAGTAGGTGTAGGGGATCCTAAACCCAACTGCTGGTACACTCCGTGCAAAATCATAAGCTCCAATAGTGCACGGGATTGTGAAAGCTCCCGGATCACCCTTCTTCTCGACCAGGGATTTTGTAGCGATGGCACTATAGGGATGAAGATTGTTTGCCAATCGATCATGGATGTCCTCTTCTTAGTAACTAAATCTATCATAAACTTGGCATAACCTGGCATCTGCTTAAGTGCTTCCACTAGAGGGATGTTTACGGACAACTCCTTCAGCATGGACAAGAATTTCTAAAACTTGTCGTCTTCAGCCTTCTTTCTCAACCTTTGCAGGAATGGTGGTGGTGGCTTTACGATGGCCGGCAGGCATAGAGTAGTGGGTTGGTCCAACTCTTTTTCCTTTTTAGAAACTTCAGGTTCTGTTAGTGCTGCATCAATCTCATCACATCCAGCATCATTGTGCACCTCAACGGGGTGAGGTACCTTGCCATCTGCTTTATCAAGACCTGTATCACGTGCAACAACAGGGTTAGAAAGTACCTTACCACTTCTTGTGGTGACCGCCATGCAGTGGCTATCATTTTTTGGGTTCTGCACAGTATCACTAGGCAGTGACCCAACCTTCCTTTGATTTAATGAAGCTGACAGTTGCCCCAATTGTTGCTCCAGTTACTTGATCGAGGTTGAATGCGAGTCGACCAATTGTCAAACATTGGATATTTCTCCTTTCACATCTCGCACCCCTGCCTCGATGGACTCCAATTTTTCAAGAACCTTTTCCATCATCTCTTCTAGTCTCGAGTTTCCGCCACCATCATTTGGGACTATTTTTCCAGTTCTCTTGGTAGTTATCACGACCATAGTACCTTGGTTACCGGAATTGAATGCCCAGTAACCCCTCCCCCCCCCCCCTCCCCGACTTCCCAAGAAATGAGCCTTTTCATCATAATTGTAGCCTTGATCATCATACCTGGGCAGTGTGCCCATAGCTTTTACTTTTTCTAGGCCTCCACCAAGTATCTTGTTCGATAGCAAGTCGATCTGGGTCCGCACATGGGCCATGTCTTAATCCCACTCTTCCTCCTTTTTTCGTTGCTCTGCAGTCATCTTGAAGACCATCCCAGAGCAGTCTCCATCTCTGGTGTACCATGCCCTGTTGTTCTTAGCTACTTGATCCAAGATCACCACGATGTCTGGGAACGTTTTAGAGATGTACGACCCCTCAGATGCTGCATCAATGATAGGTTTACTCAAAAAGTTGTAGAACCTATAGAAGACTGCTTTCAAGTGCTAGAGATGATGGTTGGGGCGTTGCTTGAGTTTCTGCCTGAATCTCTCCCTAGATTTATATAATGCTTCATTTGGAAGTTGTTTATGAGATCCAACCTCATCTTTGATCTTCAGTTGCCTCGACGTAGGAAAGAACCACTCTAAGAAATCTTCTTTTAACTCTCCCCCAAGTATGGATAGAATCACATGGAAGCTCATTCAGCCACTTTATCGCCTCACCTGAAAGAGACAACAAGAATAACCTCAACCTTAGCACTTGTTGAGTGACTCCCGGAATTTTGGACGATTGGCATGTCGCCAAGAAATTCATAACATGTTCATTTGTGTCCTTGGTTATAGCTCCGCTGGACATCCCTTTCAACTGCAACATTTGCAACATAGTGCTAGTGATAGTGAATTTAACACCTGCAGGCAGAGGTGGCAGTACTATTTTCCCAGTGGTCCTAACACCCTCATCATCGTCATTCACTGCTTGGTGATACTGGGCCCTTGAGGCCTCATATCAGGTTGGTGTTGTTGTGATGGCACAAGTGGCACTTGTCGAAGTGGTGCCGCTGGTGGCACCCCATAACTTGCGAGGTCATCTTCACCTAAACCGTCATTTCCCCCATCTGCAATTCACTGCTAACTCTCTCAGCCTTGCTGCTTCGCAATCCTGGGCGTTCATTTTGCGAATCGACTTGGTGAGTTCGGGGTCGTAGGGAATAAGTGCGTCACCCTTGCTTCGGGTGTTTGACATGCAACGCCGGTTCCCTACAATGAGCAAAAAAAGAAATAAAAGTAAAATTAGGACTAGAATTACACACTGAAAGTAGCAACTAATAGACTATTACTTCACCACAGTCGCCGACAACGATGCCAAAATTTGATACGCCCAAATTTACACTCCAAAAGGAATAGTGAAGTGGTCATTGATCAAATATAGAACCCAACAAGAGTTGAGGTCGATCCCACAGGGAATGCGTGAGAATAAGTCTATTAGCACCCTTTTTCAGATGTAAGTTTTGTTCCCAAGATAAAGATGCATGAAGTAAATGGGGGGTTTATTATGTTTAAACTAACTTCGTAGAGTAAAGTAGCTAATGCATACGTTGACCAGTGGATTTCAAACTGTTAATGAGAGGCTAGGGTTGTATTTCCCATGACGTCTAATACGGTAACCAAATTGGTATGGTAAACCTATTTATGATTGCACATATAAGATCAAACAAGTTAGATAACACCTATTCACGTTCTGGTCCTTCCGAGATATATTTTACTCATCATCATTCGGTCTCAGAATGTGTACAATTGTAACCTTTGTTCTAGAACTCAGAATACTCTCACCTTCCGGTCTCAAGTACTTAGACTAGGTTAAAAATCCTGAATTTTTGTTGTAGAATTCTTTTCAATCGCTACATCCTTTCCGGGCACGTAACTAATATAGGCTTACCCTAACGGATCGACTCATTAGGAAAGAAGTTAAAGCAAAGAGTACTACAATGTATACGATGATCAATCCCAAGAGGTCACCTCCAAATTTTGTTATCTTATTGAACTGTCATGGTTCCCACAATCCTAGTTGTGGGTTTAGCCTAGCATATTCAAAACAATTTGCCCACACCAATACAAAGGAATCATGATAAATATCTTACTATTGATAGAACGATAAATCCACGTTTCACAATCTCTAAAGAGATGATCGAAACCCAAGAATTCAATGTAAATTGGCGCACAATAGTGTTCTCTCTGTGTTCTCTAACTCCAGTGTCCAATAATAATTAAAAATGAAATAAAACTAATATATATATACACGGAAAAACCTAATCAAACTTAAAATAAAAAAGTAGACGTCGGCATGGGTATGGATTACCACACGGACCGTGAGGGTCCACATGGACAGTGAAACGGTCTATGACTCTTCATTGCATTGCGATCCCACGTGTATCGACATGGTCCGTGTAGGGCTTCAAGGACAAAGAAATGGCCCGTGAACCTTTCCTTAGCGAATTCCCCCTTAGCGAATTCCCAGATGCACTTTGATCCTCCATCTTCACGGCCCATGTCACAGTCCGTAGTTGGTCACACGGCCCGTGACGGGCCCCCGTTTCTCTCCACTTGTACGATTCTTGTTATTTTCGACGGTGATCCTTCCGACTTACGTCAACTTTACAGCACGTGACATGACCCATGTCAATTTCCACTGCCCGTGAAAGGCCTCGTGGGACGTGCCTTAGTCTCTTTCATGCCAGCTCCTTTGTTCCTCATGCCAACGCGGACCATGGAGGCACCCGTGGTCCTTCACTTGAATTAATTCACTGATTCCTTCGTCTGGGCCAATCCATGTAATGTACCCTCCCACGGTCTGTGTGAGGCTACATGGGCCGTGAAGGCCTCCATATGCCAATACGTCAGCTCTTTTGCTCGCACTTCACCCATTGTTCCATGCCTTAACCGTTTTCCTGAAAAATAATAAAATACACACATTAAACTAACCGATTTTCTTGAGAACGTGCAAAAATTCTATGTTCAAAGCGTCACAAGAGTTGTATTTCCACGACTCATCAGTCGACCACGTCCAGGGTACCTTCCCGGGGCATGACACAAACTCATTTAAACTTAATGCCCTTGCTCTTTCAAAATTAAATAAAATATGCATTGATTATGTTTAAAATCATATTTCGTTTAATGCATGAAAACTATTAATCTCAACTTAAATTAATACATGGTAATGTTATGGTCATCAACTCAATTTGCCTTCATGGGAAAGAAACCACAAATAATAATCCAATAGTTTGAGAGTAGTGGTGGAGCCATATTATAATTAGAGGATTCATCCAAACCCCCTTTAGTAAAAAAAATTCAAATCCCCTTTGGTAAAAAGTTATACTATTTATATATGATAAAAATAATTTTGTATGTATTTATAATATATGTCGAACTCCCGTTTGAATAGTTCGTGTGTCACTTCTTAATATTTTGAACCCCCATAAATAAAATTTTGGCTTCGCCACTATTTGAGAGATAAAAAAAATAATAATCTCAATGCATAATTATATGAGACCCAATAGAAGAAGAATTAATTTATTCAGAATTCAAGAAACTAGGGTTAAACTCAACTCAAACTCAATCAACATGAAACTTAGATGTTGGGTGCATGCACAAACTCAATTCAATGCTATGAATACCCTTACATATTTGGAAGAGTTAGATTCTTGACGAAATTTGAAGAACTCATTGAATGCTCTTGAAACTCCAGCTTTTCTCCTCTACAGTCTTGCTCTCAAAATACTTGAAACGTAAATGGGATAAAAGACATATGAGGTACTAGAAAAAGACCTAAATTAATCTCAAAACATCAAGATTTTGAATTAGAAAGGGAGAAAAAAGATGAAAATGCTACTCATTAAAACTACCGAAGTGAACCACAAAATCTCATTTACAGTTCATAGTCTGATATACGAACCGTAGAAAGCATTTCGTAGTAATTGGGCATAAATTTGGGTTCCCAAACTTTGGGTCTATTATCACTTTCTATACATCATAGACACTTTTATGAGCTTAACCTGCATGTTCGTAGAAGAAGTACTAAGGCTCTGATTTCAGGGCTAGAAATCATAAAATTTATCTATGGGTCTTGAAAAGAATAGGGGTCCTAGACCCTTCTCGTGGATTCGTCAGTAACTCAACTCAAGTTTGTAGAATTTGGGTTCTAGAAGGCATTCTACGAGCTGTAGAGACTTCTACAGTTTGTCCCATAACTCGTAGAACTCAGAAAATTTTACTGAGTCTCTGAACTTTTTATATAGATACTATCTGCAATCCTTTGTTTATTCTACGAGTCATCGATACCATCCGAAGAAAGTCCAAAGAGAAAAATCTATCTAAACTAATACTGATCTACGAGTCCTATCTACGACCTATATAGTTCAACCTACGGTCTGTAAATGGAGTTCATAAACCTCAATTGGTGCAAAGGTGAATAAAATTTCTAGACTTTCTGGATTGAGCTAAGTTGGATTATTTTAAGGGAAGATATAATACTTGCCTATTCCAATATTGAGAGAGTTAAGTTATGAATGTGAAATTATCATAGAAGATCGCGAATTGAACTTGTTTTAAAACATTTGTTGATGCTTTAAGAGGTATTTCTTGAGTTAAAGATTCGACATGCCTTGTATGCAGGGGCGAATATATTAAGGCCTGTCGAGGGTGCCACGCCTACCGCAAACTTTGACAAACACTTTAAATATATATAGATATATATACACTATATGTATATAAATAGAAAACGTGTCATCTAGAGAACAAAAGGTCTTTTGGGTGCCAGGGGTAAACGCTTGACTTTGAGAGCCTCACTTCACAGGATCAAATCTCATTGATTGCTTTTATTTTTTAACTTTTACTTCACTCACAAAACAATGAAAAAAAATCTTTTTTATCTAACCTGTTGTAGCTGTAGGTACATTTTTTTTTTTGAAAAAATAATTCATATGTTATTAATTAATTTTTCACATAAATCAAAAGGATGAATAATTTGATTCGAACCTAAAATTAATTTAACGAATGAATTTAAAGACCTGGCACCCATAAATTCTAAATTCTGGATCCGTCTCTACTTATATATATTGTGTATTTGTATTTATTGATTATAATTCATGCAAGCAATAAATTTATGGGAATGCTTTCGTTGAGTACTTTTTCCAATAAAATATTTCTTTCTTTACGGGAATGGCTGATTAAGCTGAACATATTTTTTTTATTTGCATTGGTACCTTCTAAGGTTTTAAGACTAAAATAATCATTTTTTCATATCTTAAGATCAAAGGGCTGTTTTGATTATGCAATACATATAAAAAATTAAAATAATTATTATTTATATATTAAGAACTATTTATTTATGTAATATATATTAAAAATTAAAATAATTAATTTTTTTCCTACTATATTGCACTGTGAGTGATTCATATTGGTATTAAACAAGTGTGCTTGATTGATTAAGTATCCAAATTGAAGGCAATTGTGTCATATAAATAATTCTCCTCTTTAAATGGCATATATTGAGTTAGTGGGTCCCATTAAACTATTTTTTATATTCTTTTGAAAATCAAGAAAAAGTTTTTTTAGGGTGTGTTTGATACGGAGAAAAATATTTTCTTAAAAATATTTTTTAATTTCTCATATTTGATTAGTTTAAATATTTTTAAAAATCTTTTTCACTTGAAGGATTTTTTCAAACTTTTCAAAGACACTTTAATGAAATGTAACACAACAAAAAATATGTGAAAATATATTCCGAAACTTGTATCTTCACAAAGTTTTGTTACATTTAAAACAAAAACTTACATTCAAATTAAAAACAACTTGTTTTTATGTTATATTCAAGATTATATTACTTTAAATATGGAGTAAAAATATACACTTAACATAAGACGGTAATGATGGAATAATTTAATCATTCAGTATCCGATTTATTCTCTTTTGATACACAAAACATACGAAATAAACAGCAATAGGTGCAAGCTTAATACAAAATCATAAGCTTATGACACTCATTTTCTTGATCTGAGATATGGCAGAAACAACAATTCCCCCAACTCAACTCTTGTTCAATGTGTTGTGAATGTCAATCACAAAACGATACTTAACATCCGATCTCAAAAGGCGTTCCAACGCTGTATTCACATAGTCCATTGGCACGACTTCAACATCTGGTGTTATGTGATGCTTCGCTGCGAAATCTACCATCTCTTGTGTCTCCTTTATCCCTCCTATCGCACTCCCCGCCACTAGCTTCCTTCCTATTACACACATTATATACCTATCAGTATTTCCGGAAGAAAAAAATGTACACCATTCAAGACTAAACATACCTAAAAGCATTGGAAAAACAGGCAACTCTAGTGGTTTTTCAGGCGCGCCAACCATCACAAGCTTCCCGTGAGTTTTCAACAAACTAATCAATGGAAGAAGAGGGTGAATCGCAGAGACAGTATCGATGATGCCATCGAGTGAGCCCGCTGCAGCCTGCTCACATTACACATACAAACCAGAATTAGTATTATTCTTATGTCACATTTACCATTACAAATTTTCGATTGAATCATAGTTAACTTAACCAACCTGCATTTGTTCAGGATCACGACTGACCAAAAATGAGTCCGCGCCTAGACGCTCAATTGCTTCGTCTTTCTTACTAAGAGATGTACTAATGACAGTAACTTTGGTTCCAAAGGCCTTGGCAAATTTGACAGCCATATGTCCAAGTCCACCAAGACCAACAACACCAATGTGCATTCCAGGCTTGTCAAGCTCAAAATATTTTAACGGACTATATGTTGTGATCCCTGCACATAACAGAGGAGCAGCTTCCATTGGTAAACTTTCCGGCCAGTGGACCACGTAGTGCTCGTCCGTTACCATGATATCAGAGTAACCACCATACGTGGTGGTTCCATCAGAGTAAACACCATTGTATGTCATTATCTGATCGGGACAATAATTCTCGAGATCGTTGACACAGTTTTCACATTTTCTACATGATCCTACTAAACATCCAACTCCAACTTTGTCACCAACCTTAAATTTCTCCACTTTGCTTCCAATTTCAGTTACTATACCAACAACTTCATGCCTATAAGAGAAATTGACAGTTACAAAATATTAAAAAAAGAATTTGTACTAGCATCCATAGCATAACATGTTATACATTTCGAAATACATAAATATACCCAGTACAATCCCATAAGTAGGATCAGAGGAGGATCAAATATACGCAGACTTTACCCTACCTTTTTGTAATAGAGGAGAATTTCTCTTACAACAAAGAAGATAGTAGAAAAGAGATGGAGAAAAATTCAACTTACCCAGGTACCATTGGATATATGCTATTGCTCCATTCATTCTTGATCTGATGAAGATCAGAATGACAAATTCCACAATACGTAACCTTGAACTGCACATCTTTTTCACCAGTCACCCTTCACCCATTCCAAATTAACCAAAACTCCATTAGTGTTAGTTTGTCTTTGGGGTATAATAGGAAAGTTACCGATACATACAACTACTTTACCAATATGTCCGGAATATACACAGTATATAGTATAAGTATATATGTACATATTTTATAAACTAATTAGCTTAAGTGTTTAAGATCGTAATTATTCCCCAGAAAGATGTAATTTCGTGAAAAATAATCAAATAATATAGGTTAAACTACACTGATTGAGTGAAAAGTCTTTTGACGTACTGTCAGTTTATATTACTTAAATCCAAAAAAAAAATTAAAAGTACTAATGAAAGAACTAATTTGTACCTCCTTGAGAAATTGAAAGGAGAAAGAACCCCAGAAATGTCTGTAGCTGCCCATCCAAATGCCTTTACATTCTCATGTGATTTTTCCATTTTCTTGATTTGTTATTACAGTAATTAATTTGAGTAGTTTTAAGGTAATGTATTGATTTTGATTCATTGTATAAATAGGAGTTTCAGTTTCAGCTAATGACGTAGTCGATGAGGTGGGAAGCAAATGGTGTCGTCATGGCTTTTCTGTACAATTTGCCTTTTTATGGATAAATAAACATTATCAGATTTTTCATTATTACACGACCAAGGTCTAGTCTGGCTGCTAATTTTTTATATTTTTTTAGTGTTTATTTATTTAAAATAAACATAATGGCCTGCACAGGTGTGTTTTATTTTATCGTTCGAAAAAGATTCAATGTAAAGACTACTCAATTTGGAGATGGGAATTTTTCGAGATGGCCAAGATAAAGCGAAAAATTGGTTATAATGAAATAGTTAAATATGATTGTACACAGTGCCGGAGCTACATAGTAATAAGAGAATTTATCCGAATTCCCTTCGGCAAAAAAATATACTATTTATATATGATAAAAATATTTTTTTTATCTATATATAATAGATATCAAACTCTTTTCGATTAGTTTGAGTGTCTACTTCTTAAAATTTTGAACCCTCTTAAAAACAATTCTAGCTCTATCACTGATTATATATCGTGTAAAATTATTGTTGTATGCTTCGCATATCAAACCACAAAGAGAGACACAAGAAATTGAGAAATCAATTTGTCTAGTCCGTTGAGGTTTGGGCGGATTAATAACCCGTCCATTTATTAGCTTAATCCATTTAAAATTGAGTTTATATTTAACCCGAATTGACTCGAGAGAGATTGTGTCAAAATATTTTTAATTTTTTTTAATTTGATATATTTTATATAACTAAAATAAAGAATAATATAATTTAATTAAGTACAAAATATCGAAAAAGAACATATAAAATAAGTAATACTTACTAAAAGTTGGGTCGGGTTGGATCTTGACTCACTCTATAACCCATTATTCAACCCGTTTTGACCCACGCAAATTTGGGTTGAGTTGGGTTGGTTCCTGACCCGTTTTTGGTCTTGACCCATTATAATCCGTTCAAAATTGACCCAACCCGCCTAATTGTCACCCCTAAATTAAATACATGTATTATATATTTGTTAGTTAATACTATTTTTGATAGGATTTTTGGATTCATGTATAATTAATCCATTTATTAGTTAAACCCCATAACATGGTATTGACTAATACCTTCCATTTGGTGGTATTAACTAATATCTTGGATTTAATATCATGGGATTAAGTATATAAAGACAAAAACATCCCTCAAATTCTTTTACACTTTTTTTATTTTCTTGATTTTATATTTTATAGTTGTAGTTTTGTACTAGTAAATTTATTTCAATAAATTAGCTTACAAATTTCATTTATTCGCGGGTCCATATTTTCATGATATATAAACAAATAAATAGATTTAGATAATTTTGGGTATTGTAATTTTTTTTAAGAACATAAGACAGATGTGTGTGTATGACTAAAAATTTGGTTTGAAAATTGGTATAGTATTCGTCATAGTTTACAAAATGTGTAGTAGGAAACTAGTTGGTATATGAATTGATATATCAATTTTTTTTTAAAAAAAAAATTGCAACTTTAACTAAAAAATTAAATCAATAGAATCGAAATTAACAAGAGCATGAAAATATTACAAAAAACTTCATAATTTAGTTGTCCAAACACATTCAAAAACCAAAAAAAAATCAAACAAACACCTAAAAGCAGTGACCAATTTAACCACCACAACAAGTCTATGACTTCATCCTTGGGAAATCCATACTCAAGTCGTAATACTGCTTCCATTGGTTCCAAGTATGGAAAATCCATTATGAAAGGAATGGTCTCCTTCTTGTCCATTGACGAGAGCAGATTTATCTAGGTTGATGAATTCAATTGTGTACCATTCTTTTTCTCCAAAATATTCTAGGGGCTTGTTCCAGCCGTGAACAAAACTTTAGTGTAGAAAATGTGGTAATGATGTTCGAATTGCTTAGCAAGAAATTGAAAAAAAAGGATGGAATCGAAACATTTAAAAACAACAATAATATCATTCAAACAAATAATTTTTTGTTTGAAAATCAACAAAAAACTGAAAAAAGAAGAAGATGGAGTCAGTTTACCTGAAAAAAAACAAACATATTATTATTCTTTTGGACCTGAGGCTCCTCCTAACAGGTGTTCCTTCTATTGTGAAATTTGCACTATGTTGAAACTGGAAAAAAAAATTAAAAAAAAAATTTGCACGGGTCGGAGAAACATCTAAAAATCACAATAACTTCATTCAAACAAACAAATTTTTGTTTGAAGATGAGCAAAAAACTAAAAAAAAAAAAAGGTTTGATTAGATTTACCTGGAATCTGAACGACTTTCTTCAGAGAATGGAAGGAAGAATGGTGCTTTTGATGTCTAAAGGTGCTGTAGAAGCATCAATAAACTCTTTTTCTTTGGAAAAAAGGTAAAAAATTTTCTTCACACGTCTGGTGATATTCAAAGAAATCAAATCAAAGAAATTGCTTTGATTGGCATTGGGAAAGGAAAAATATGATTTGATATATCAAAAAATAAAAATAAAAAGAAACTACTTTTTACCATAAATTCAGCATAATTAATAAAAGGTAATACACAAATTCTCACATGTACTCAGTATATTTAAACAATGATCTAGTTTAGTAATTTAGGTGTTATTTTGGTAAATAAAAAAATTCTTGTTATTAAGAGTCTTAAAGTGTATAGATTTGTAATTTTCCCTAAGAAAAAAGAATTTGTCCTAACTTGATTTGTCAAAAATAAAAAAAATAATGAAAATTAAATTTAAAAATTTTTGACAACTAAAAGTGAATGGAAGGAGTATTGGATAGAGGGAATAGATAGGAAGTGATGTTTTTATTTTTAAGAAAACTAGTATGTGTGCCCGCGCGTTGCGGCAAAAGGTAAATATAACTATAGATTTAGTGACACTTTCAAATTTAAATTAGCACAAAATATTATAAAGCATATATGGAAAAATACTTTTGACAATAATAATTTTAGCATTATTAACTTTTTTTTATATTTAAATTATTCAAAATCATAAATACTCTCACCCCATTCATATTATCCTACTGTTGGAATTCATAGTGTTAGAATAAATTAGAATATGAAAAAATCCAATCAATATATTAAAATAGATAGCTAAGAAAAGTCCTACGATTATGATAATGCTAAATATAATTATTTAGAAGTAGGATTGTAATGGGAAATTTTAAATCCCTATTTACTTGAAACACATTTTTTTAAAAAAATGAATCATTCTTAATTATTTATTATTAGTTCAGATTTATATTGTTTGAATAATAACTAACTTATCTAATTAATTAATTTATTTAAAAAATATAAATTCATTTTTAAAATTGTAACTTTTCAAAATCTATTTTTTTTTTGGGGGGGAGGGGGGGGGGGGGGTTCAATTAGAAACTTTCTCAATTTGTTTAGCAATGGGATGTGTTAAACTGCTATTAATTAGGATAATATTTTTTATTTTTCAGCCAAAAAAAAAATCAATTCATTTTCTATATCACATGAAATCAATTTAGATGAATAACAATGATCTAGAGTAAATTAGATTGGTGAAAAAATTCATAAACGTTAGCCTCATCTAAAACATTTGATGCAATGTGCAGGTAAAATTTGGAAAAACGGCAACTAAGTGATGTAATTTTAAAATAATTCTAGAAGATTTAAACAATTAAATAGATCTCTTTGATTAGCATAATTTAATTTGGAAATTATAATAGTTTAGAATTTTTAAAACTCGAACGTATTAGGATAGAAGTGGGAAGTTAATGTGCAAGTTAAGAGTTTTCTAATTTTATTTTTTTTGTTTCATTATTTTTTAATATTATGCAATTTAGTAAGAGTAGATAATGTGTGGATTAATTTTAATTTTTAATATATCGATTTGAAATTTGTATGATTTTGATATTTAAATAAATAAATTTTGAAAAAAAATAATCTCCAAGAAAAGAGAAATAGAAGGTAAGCATAAATATTGTACTAATATTATATTAAATGCATCATATTCTTATATTTATTTAATAAAAAAAAAGGGTAAAATTCTTCATTAGTCATTATATGTATTATTAAGTGGAAACATATGTATTATTAAATTTAGTAAAAGATGATCAAAGAGTGTTTTTTTAAGAAGGTAAGTTATGTGTACAACACATATACACATGATTTACCAATACACTCTGCAATAATTCTTTTATACGTTATCTATCTTACTAAATGAACCACGATAGGTATAATAAAGAATCATTAATTATGTGCAAATACATCCAACACAATTTGATGTTAAAATAAAACATAAGAAATTTTTGTAAAAAAACTACATGCTTGTTGTAGTTGTTAGATATAGTTTGAAGGTTTCTCCTTCTTGGACTATATAAATAGTTCTACAACGCGTAATGTTAAATAGTTAATGCATTTGTATCCTCAAGAAAAGAAGAACAATAGAGAAATTGGATATACAAAGAATTACCTTTTCATGAATTGTAAGGATAAATTTTCAATTTTGCACTAAAAAACTAACAAAAGGATGGATGCCTGAGAAACAATACATAATGTTTAATTTATTGGAGAACACCATGATTGATATTTTAGGAGACATTTGGGGTAGTTGATATTTTTGGGGGATCTTTATCCATTTTTTTTTTATTGGTTTTACTTTAACTGACTCTTCACTAATCTTTTTTTTTTCACGTTTTACATTTTTTTTATCAATTGATAATTTTAATTTTTGTGGTGATACCATGTGCTAAGTTGGCTATAAATAAAAATTCAAATAATTTAAATTTATTTTTATAACCTTAAAAATTGAATGTTTATGCTGCCTTGTAGTAATTTTTGTAAAATATAAATTTAATTTTTTTTTTAAAAAATCAAATATTTATTATGGTATTGCCCTGTGATATTTTTTGTCTCAGTTAATATATATAAATAGATATATATTTTTTTATTATGTTTTCTTAAAAAATAAGTTAACGTGGGACACAATTGATTTTTCTCTTACGAATTTTCAGTTGATTAATATTTTCTAAAGAATTATAAGTCTTAGTAATGATGCACAATTTAATTTCTTAAAAATAGGAAAAAATAATCTTAAACAATAAATAAAATTAATTTAGAATACACTGAAATTTGATTTATTTTATTTTGTATATTTTTGTGAGTGTTTGGTGGTGAAGACGTGGGGAGGGGGAGGACAATTTTCTTTTTAATGCAAATAATTGTGTCTTTTTGTTAATGGGTAGGTTTTAATAATTTTTTATTTTCTATATTAAACTTCTTCATTTTGTTTTGTCTATTGTCAGTTTTTAAATATTAACTACTAATTAATTTAATTAGTTATTTGTCCTAAGATGCCACATGACATAGTCATTGACTGTCACTTGGCTGAATATGGTGGCTTTATCCTCTCTTTTTAATAATATATAAATAAAATATCTATTTAGTATGTGAGTATTATATAATATTTAGTAATTGAGTATTATGTCAAAATATTAGACTAAAGGCCTACAAAATTTATAAATAATGTGTGATCACTTAAATGAATTAATTAGCAGTTTTAAAACTGTTTATTTAATAATTAATACTAATATCAATTAATATAGTAATGTTTTCGTTAGGATTCACATCAATTTAAGAAAATTGATTTGTTCTGTTTAAAATTTTGTATATTGCTTAAATACTTATTTAAAGTTAGTTAAAAATTATTTTTAATTTTTTTTAATTTAATCATAGAAATTGTTTTCTATTTATATATTTTGTTTTTATAATTGAATTTATTATTCAAATGAACTAATAACTAATCTAACTAATTATTTAGCCTAAGATGTCACATGACATATTTATAAGCTGCCACTTGGTTGAATATGGTGACTTTATCCTCTCCTTTTAATAATATATATATAGAAGATTAGCTGTTTTAAAACTGTCTATTTAATAATTAATACTAATATCAATTAATATATAATAATATTTTAGTTAGAATTCACATCAATTTAAGAAAATTGATTTGTTCTGTTTAAAATTTTTTATATTGCTTAAATACTTATTTAAAGTCAGTTAAAAATTATTTTTAATTTTTTTTTAATTTAATCATAGAAATTGTTTTCTATTTATATATTTTGTTTTTATAATTGAATTTATTATTCAAATAAACTAATAACTAATCTAGCTAATTATTTGGCCTAAGATGTCACATGACATATTTATAGGCTGCCACTTGGTTGAATATGGTGGCTTTATCCCCTCCTTTTAATAATATATATAGAAGATTAGCTTTTTTAAAACTGTCTATTTAATAATTAATACTAATATCAATTAATATATAATAATGTTTTAGTTAGAATTCACATCAATTTAAGAAAATTGATTTGTTCTATTTAAAATTTTGTATATTGCTTAAATACTTATTTTGTAACACCCGGTAAATTACAAAAATACCCCTAGGGAAGAGGTGTGCGAAAAATGCATCTTCCGATGCTCGGATTAAAAATCCGAGAGTGAATTCGTGATCAGCACTGAAAATGGAGTGGGAAGAGGGTCTCGGTCGATTTTTAGAGCGATCGAGTCGGAAAATAATTTTTCGTTCCAAAACGAAAAACAGTGTGCCTGCGCGACAGGACCGCGACGCGGACCGGTCGCGGAGCCACACTTATGTTTTCTGTAAAATTTTCGACGGAGTTGAATTTCCGAAAATACACTGTCCGCGACAGGTCCGCGTCGCGGACTGTGTTATTTCAGACGGGGAGTAAATTTTTTTAAAATTATGGAGGGCAATTTAGTCCATTCCTAACTATTCTAAACGTCCCCTACGCCTAATTAAGGTCAGTTTTCGAAGAAAAGGGTTTCAAAACCCAAATTCTAAGCGTTCTTCCCAAGAGTCACCTAAGGTAGGGCTTGAAGGAAGGTGAGGATTGAGGAGATCAAGAGGAGGGTGTGCTTCTTTGTGTTAGCAAAACATCCCAGGTATGTAAGGCTAAACTAAAAGCATGAGTTTGTTCTCTCATGTGCCCCATAGAGGTCAAAGATGAGTTGATGGTTGAAGAGTATGTGTGCATGAATATTTGAGAGTTTTTCATTGAAAAATTGATTTGAAATTACATGTTTTCTAAGTTGATGATCATCATACTATTTATTTTCTTGAAGTTAACATTTTTCATGAGATTTTGCATAACCTTACATGATTATTTGAAAAGCATGCATAATGAACTTAGGGATGAGTCTAGAGCCTTGACGATGATGATGTTGTGATGTTGTGATTGTGTTTCACATTTGATGAGAGTCTTGATGATGATGTTGATGAGAATGACGTTTTATGATGTCTTAAAATGGGAAGTTTAATTTCTAAAAGAGTATCTTGAGTCTATGATGTTGATGTTGATGTTATGAGGTGAGGTACTATGTCCCTCTGGGACCGATGTTGATGTTGAGGTTTTATAATATGTCCCCATGGGACTGATGTTGATGTTGAGATGATGTACTATGTCCCTCTGGGACCGATGTTGATGTTGAGGTATTATATCATGTCCTTATGTGACTGATGATGATGTATTATGTCCCTATGGGACTGATGATGATGATGTTTTATGAGCATGTCGAGTTCTGGGAGGAGTATTGAGCACCGAAATGGGTAGAGAGTGAGTCCCACTCAAACCCATTAACTACGTGGCCCGCGTAGGAAGAGAGGATTGAACCGCAATGCGGATGGCTCCTATCTTGTCCCAAAAGAGGACTGATGTTTGATGTTTTTTTTGTGGATCCACTGATGTGATGTCCTTTACCCCGGGCAGGGTATTGGATGGATGTGGCAACGGCATCGCTTCGTTGTATCATCACTGGCTCATAAGTGATGGTTGTCGGTTAGAGAAACTCCCAGTTAGGTTCCTTTGATAGAACTCTAGTGTTGATGTTGACGTGATGTTTGAGTTGAGTCCTTGAGTCGATGTGATGTTCCTTGAACTGAGGTGATGATCCCTTGAGTCTGAGTCGATGTGATGTTTCTCTCGATGTGAGATGATGTTGAGGCTCCTTAAGATGAGCTTGCTATGATGTTGATGATTGATGAGAAGTTGATGGGTCAATGGTCTAATCTAATCTCTTGCCTTAGATAGACTTTTGATATTTTGATGAAGTATGATGTGGAGTCGATGTTTCTTTATTGTTGTGTACTTACCCTGTTATTCAGCTATTTTACATGCCAGTACATTCCACGTACTGACGCCATTTGGCGCTGCATCGTTTTATGATGCAGATACAGGAGTTCGAGGATTTCAGCAGGCGCACCGTTGAAGTCCAAGGTTTTCAAGTTCAGATTTTGGTGAGCCTCCTTGCTATCCGGAGGAGACCCTTCTATGTTATTTCCTTTATTTAATTGAGTCGGTAGCCATGACATGTCATGGTACCCCTCTTAGACAGTTGAGTCAGGCTAGAGGCTTCGTAGACATGGTGTCGAAGTTGATGTTGATGTTTTTCCTGATGTACTAAGAGAGTATCTGCTTAATCCTTTGATGTTAAGATTGATGATTGGCCATTTGGCCCTTCTCTATGGTTCTCCTATTATGATGTTTCTCCGCTGTGTTGATGTTGAGCGATGTGATGAGGCTGAGTGGTTCGCTCAGGGGCTAGCAATAGTCTCTGGGTGCCGGCCACGTCTAGGGTACCCTCCCGAGGCGTGACAAACTTGGTATCAGAGCACAGAGTTCAAGAGTCCTAGGGAGTCTATGAAGCCGTGTCTAGTAGAGTCCCGTTTATGCGTGTGTTGTGCACCACACTTCATAAACAAGATGCTACAGGGCATTTAGGAAATGGTTACCCTTCTTTGATGTTCTGAATTCGTGCGTTAGAGCTTGGCTCTATGAAGCCCTTTCTAATTCGTGCGTTACGCGTTTGCAGATAATGCCTCCTAAACGTACTGCTGCCCAAAGAGATGCCTCAGTCCCTGACCCTGAGAATCCTCTACCCGCGGCCCCAAATCAGCATGGGACAAGGAGACGGGGACGACCGGATAGAGCTGCTGAGGCTCCGCCAGCACCTTCTGTTCAGTCAGCCTCCACTTCGGAAGCAGACTTCAGGGGGGCTATTGCTATGCTTACCCAGTTAGTGGCCTCTCAGAGTAGCAGTCGCGGTCCCCAGGCCCCTAGCTCCAGTTCCCAAGAGCCTACGGCTGCAGCCAGGCTCCGAGATTTCCTGAGGATGAACCCACCAGTCTATACGGGGTCAAAGGTTGAGGAGGACCCACGAAACTTCATTGATGAGATGCGTAAAATCTTGAGGGCTATGCATGCGACTGAAGTGGAAGGAGTCGAGCTGGTCTCTTATCAGCTTAAGGATGTTGCCAATGTCTGGTATAACCAGTGGGAGGATGTTAGAGGTGAGGATGCTGAACCGGCTGAGTGGGAGGAGTTCGAGAGTGCCTTTCTCGATCACTTCTTTCCCCAAGAGTTGAGGGAGGCAAAAGTTGAGGAGTTCGTGAATCTGAAACAAGAGGAGCTGATGGTCAAGGAGTACAACTTAAAGTTCATCCAGCTGTCCAGGTACGCTCCAGAGATGGTCCTTGATATGAGGGCAAGGATGAGGAAGTATGTGTCTGGGTTGGGCAGGCATGTGAAGAGGGAGTGCAAGGCAGCGTTGCTAATTCCAGACATGGATATTGCTAGACTTATGGTCTATGCTCAGCAGACTGAGGAGGACAAAAAGAGGGACAGAGAAGAGCAGCAGAAGAAGAAAGCTAAATCAGCAGGGCATGAGTCTAATCGGCAGAAACAGAACAAAGGTGATAGGACCTTCTTTCAAAAGAAGTCTTCTGGCCATACACCTTCGGTGGCAAGTGCACCTGTTCAGCAAAACAGGTATGATCAGAGATCCTATGGCCATCAGAACTACAGAGCACAGGGACCTCAGTCCCAAGCCAGTGTTGCTCAAGGTCCGAGAGGAAAGCCCCCTTGTAGCCGATGTGGTAAGTTACATCTTGGCGCGTGCCGTGATGGCACTAGTATTTGCTTTACTTGTGGACAGCCTGGTCATTTCCAGAATGAGTGTCCTATGAGAAATCAGAGGTGGAGTGATAGAGGTAATCGAGCTCAGTCTTCTACAGCACCCCCCGAGGGTAATCATCAGAAGGCTACTACTGCAAATGCAGGAGGCGGGACGAACCGTCTGTATGCGATGGGAAATCGAAGGGATCAAGAGGTTGCTCCTGATGTTGTTACGGGTATGCTCCGAATCTTTTCTTATGATTGTTATGCATTACTTGACCCAGGCGCCACCTTATCTTTTGTGACACCCTATGTGGCTAATAAGTTTGAGATTCTTCCTAAGTGTTTGCTTGAGCCCTACACTGTTTCGACTCCTACTGGTGAGACAATTCTGGCTAAGAGGATCTATAGAGATTGTATAGTGTCAATCTATCATAGGGACACTTTGGCCAATTTGGTGGAGTTGGAGATGGTGGACTTTGATGTGATCCTTGGTATGGACTGGCTCCATGCTTGTCATGCATCCATAGACTGTAGGACCCGAGTCGTTACATTTCATTTTCCTAATGAACCGGTCCTAGAGTGGAAGGGAGGTTATGTTGCACCCAAGGGTAAATTCATTTCTTACCTGAGGGCGAGGAGATTAATCTCAAAAGGGTGTATCTATCACCTTGTACGGGTTAGATCCGATGATGTTGAGTCCCCTACTCTTGAGTCGGTCCCAATTGTGAATGAATTCCCTGAGGTGTTCCCTGAGGATTTACCTGGAGTCCCTCCTGATAGGGAGATCGACTTCGGTATTGATGTACTTCCTGAGACACAGCCTATTTCGATTCCACCATATAGAATGGCCCCTGCTGAATTGAAAGAATTGAAGGAGCAGTTGAGGGATCTGTTAGAGAAAGGTTTTATTAGACCCAGTGTTTCTCCTTGGGGTGCTCCCGTTCTATTTGTACGAAAGAAGGATGGGTCACTGAGAATGTGCATAGATTATAGGCAATTGAACAAGGTCACAGTCAAGAATAAATATCCTCTTCCAAGGATAGATGACTTGTTTGACCAACTTCAAAGTGCCTCATGCTTTTCGAAGATAGACCTCAGATCGGGTTACCACCAGTTAAAGGTGAGAGAATGTGACATCCCAAAGACAGCTTTCAGGACAAGATATGGCCACTTCGAGTTTTTGGTCATGTCCTTTGGGTTGACGAATGCACCTGCAGCTTTTATGGATTTGATGAATAGGGTGTTCAGGCCCTACCTGGATACGTTCGTGATTGTGTTCATTGATGATATTCTGGTATATTCGAGGAATGAGGAAGAGCATGCTAAACATCTTAGAGTCGTACTTCAAACTCTTAAGGACCAGGAGTTGTACGCGAAGTTCTCCAAATGTGAATTTTGGCTCAAATCAGTGGCCTTCCTAGGTCATGTGGTTTCAGGTGATGGGATCCGAGTAGATGGTCAAAAGATTGAAGCGGTTGCCAGTTGGCCAAGACCGACCTCTCCAACTGACATAAGGAGTTTCTTGGGGTTGGCAGGCTACTACCGCAGATTTGTTGAGGGTTTTTCTTCTCTATCTGCCCCATTGACCAAACTGACCCAGAAAAAAGTCAAGTTTGAGTGGTCTGAAGAATGCGAGAAGAGTTTCCAGGCACTAAAGACAAGGTTGACTACTGCACCTGTCTTAACCTTGCCTGACGGGACGGAAGGTTTTGTAATATACTGTGATGCGTCAAGAGTTGGATTGGGGTGTGTGTTAATGCAAAGAGGTAAAGTGGTGGCTTATGCTTCCAGGCAGCTCAAAGTTCATGAGAAGAACTATCCGACCCATGATCTTGAGTTGGCGGCAGTGGTGTTCGCACTCAAAATTTGGCGTCACTACTTGTATGGAGTGCATGTGGATGTGTTCACGGACCACAAGAGCTTACAGTATGTCTTCAGTCAGAGGGAGCTCAACCTGCGACAAAGGAGGTGGTTGGAATTGCTCAAGGACTATGACATGAGCATCATGTACCACCCAGGTAAAGCTAATGTTGTTGCTGATGCTCTTAGCAGGTTGTCTATGGGTAGCACAGCCCATGTTGAAGGAGAAAAGAAGGAGTTAGTGAAGGAAGTGCATAGGTTGGCTCGATTGGGAGTCCAGCTTGAGGAGAACGACGAGGGAGGAATTAATGTTCAGAATGGGTCTGCATCGTCCCTAGTGACTGAGGTAAAAGAGAAGCAGGATCGAGATCCTATTATACTTCAACTGAAGGAGGATGTTCAAAAGCAAAAGGTGATGGTCTTCTCCAAAGGGGGAGATGGGGTATTAAGATACCAGAATAGACTATGTGTCCCCGATGTTGATGGTGTCCGAGAGAGGATTCTGGCTGAGGCCCATAGCACTAGATACTCCATTCATCCGGGCTCTACCAAGATGTATCACGACTTGAGAGAGGTCTATTGGTGGAGTGGAATGAAGCGGGATATTGCGGAGTTTGTTTCGAGATGCCCAAATTGTCAACAAGTAAAGGTTGAGCATCAAAGGCCAATTGGCTTGGCCCAAAACTTTGAGATTCCAGAATGGAAGTGGGAGATGATTAACATGGATTTTATCACTGGCCTACCGAGATCGAGGAGACAGCATGATTCAATATGGGTGATTGTGGATAGAATGACGAAGTCAGCGCACTTCCTGGCGGTCAAGACGACCAACACGGCAGAGGAGTATGCCAAGATGTATATCAAAGAGATTGTGAGGTTGCATGGAGTTCCCTTGTCCATTATCTCGGACCGAGGAGCCCAATTTACTTCTCAGTTCTGGAAGTCCTTCCAGAAAGGATTGGGTACCAAAGTGAGTTTGAGCACAGCCTTTCATCCACAGACGGATGGTCAGGCAGAGCGCACTATTCAGACGGTGGAGGACATGTTGAGGGCTTGCGTCCTTGATTTCAAAGGAAATTGGGATGATCATTTGCCATTGATTGAATTCGCATATAACAACAGTTATCATGCGAGCATCCAAATGGCCCCTTATGAGGCATTGTATGGGAGGAGATGTAGATCACCTATTGGGTGGTTTGAAATTGGAGAGGCTGAGTTGATTGGTCCTGACCTAGTCCACCAGTCCATGGAGAAGGTGAAGATCATTCGGAAAGATTGAAGACTGCTCAAAGCCGTCAGAAATCTTACACAGATGTGAGGAGAAGAGACCTAGAGTTTGAGGTAAGCGATTGGGTTTACTTGAAGGTATCACCCATGAAGGGTGTCATGAGATTTGGGAAAAAGGGAAAATTAAGCCCTCGCTATATTGGCCCCTATCAAATCATACGAAGGATTGGGAAGGTTGCTTATGAGCTAGATTTACCTTCCGAGCTAGATGGGGTCCATCCGGTGTTCCACATTTCGATGTTGAAGAAGTGTTTAGGAGATCCTGCCTTGGTAATTCCTGTGGAGAGCACAGGAGTCAGAGACAGCTTGTCTTATGAAGAAATTCCAGTCCAGATCCTTGATCGACAGGTTCGCAAACTGAGGAACAAAGAGATAGCCTCTGTCAAAGTCCTGTGGAGGAATCAATTTGTTGAGGAAGCGACATGGGAAGCTGAGGAAGAGATGAAATCTAAGTACCCGCACCTGTTCGTGCTCGAGGTCGATGAAAGTGTGGAAGGTAACATTCTTACCTTTATATAAATTGATGTTACTACTGTGATGTTGATGTCTGAGTATTGGTAACGAAGTCGATGGTAAGTCGAGGTAATGACGTTATTGAGTGAGCATCGAAGTGAGTCTTGAGTCTACTTGTGCCAGGTACCGTTCCCACTGATCATTCGAGGACGAATGATCCCAAGGGGGAGATAATGTAACACCCGGTAAATTACAAAAATACCCCTAGGGAAGAGGTGTGCGAAAAATGCATCTTCCGATGCTCGGATTAAAAATCCGAGAGTGAATTCGTGATCAGCACTGAAAATGGAGTGGGAAGAGGGTCTCGGTCGATTTTTAGAGCGATCGAGTCGGAAAATAATTTTTCGTTCCAAAACGAAAAACAGTGTGCCTGCGCGACAGGACCGCGACGCGGACCGGTCGCGGAGCCACACTTATGTTTTCTGTAAAATTTTCGACGGAGTTGAATTTCCGAAAATACACTGTCCGCGACAGGTCCGCGTCGCGGACTGTGTTATTTCAGACGGGGAGTAAATTTTTTTAAAATTATGGAGGGCAATTTAGTCCATTCCTAACTATTCTAAATGTCCCCTACGCCTAATTAAGGTCAGTTTTCGAAGAAAAGGGTTTCAAAACCCAAATTCTAAGCGTTCTTCCCAAGAGTCACCTAAGGTAGGGCTTGAAGGAAGGTGAGGATTGAGGAGATCAAGAGGAGGGTGTGCTTCTTTGTGTTAGCAAAACATCCCAGGTATGTAAGGCTAAACTAAAAGCATGAGTTTGTTCTCTCATGTGCCCCATAGAGGTCAAAGATGAGTTGATGGTTGAAGAGTATGTGTGCATGAATATTTGAGAGTTTTTCATTGAAAAATTGATTTGAAATTACATGTTTTCTAAGTTGATGATCATCATACTATTTATTTTCTTGAAGTTAACATTTTTCATGAGATTTTGCATAACCTTACATGATTATTTGAAAAGCATGCATAATGAACTTAGGGATGAGTCTAGAGCCTTGACGATGATGATGTTGTGATGTTGTGATTGTGTTTCACATTTGATGAGAGTCTTGATGATGATGTTGATGAGAATGACGTTTTATGATGTCTTAAAATGGGAAGTTTAATTTCTAAAAGAGTATCTTGAGTCTATGATGTTGATGTTGATGTTATGAGGTGAGGTACTATGTCCCTCTGGGACCGATGTTGATGTTGAGGTTTTATAATATGTCCCCATGGGACTGATGTTGATGTTGAGATGATGTACTATGTCCCTCTGGGACCGATGTTGATGTTGAGGTATTATATCATGTCCTTATGTGACTGATGATGATGTATTATGTCCCTATGGGACTGATGATGATGATGTTTTATGAGCATGTCGAGTTCTGGGAGGAGTATTGAGCACCGAAATGGGTAGAGAGTGAGTCCCACTCAAACCCATTAACTACGTGGCCCGCGTAGGAAGAGAGGATTGAACCGCAATGCGGATGGCTCCTATCTTGTCCCAAAAGAGGACTGATGTTTGATGTTTTTTTTGTGGATCCACTGATGTGATGTCCTTTACCCCGGGCAGGGTATTGGATGGATGTGGCAACGGCATCGCTTCGTTGTATCATCACTGGCTCATAAGTGATGGTTGTCGGTTAGAGAAACTCCCAGTTAGGTTCCTTTGATAGAACTCTAGTGTTGATGTTGACGTGATGTTTGAGTTGAGTCCTTGAGTCGATGTGATGTTTCCTTGAGTCGATGTGATGTTCCTTGAACTGAGGTGATGATCCCTTGAGTCTGAGTCGATATGATGTTTCTCTCGATGTGAGATGATGTTGAGGCTCCTTAAGATGAGCTTGCTATGATGTTGATGATTGATGAGAAGTTGATGGGTCAATGGTCTAATCTAATCTCTTGCCTTAGATAGACTTTTGATATTTTGATGAAGTATGATGTGGAGTCGATGTTTCTTTATTGTTGTGTACTTACCCTGTTATTCAGCTATTTTACATGCCAGTACATTCCACGTACTGACGCCATTTGGCGCTGCATCGTTTTATGATGCAGATACAGGAGTTCGAGGATTTCAGCAGGCGCACCGTTGAAGTCCAAGGTTTTCAAGTTCAGATTTTGGTGAGCCTCCTTGCTATCCGGAGGAGACCCTTCTATGTTATTTCCTTTATTTAATTGAGTCGGTAGCCATGACATGTCATGGTACCCCTCTTAGACAGTTGAGTCAGGCTAGAGGCTTCGTAGACATGGTGTCGAAGTTGATGTTGATGTTTTTCCTGATGTACTAAGAGAGTATCTGCTTAATCCTTTGATGTTAAGATTGATGATTGGCCATTTGGCCCTTCTCTATGGTTCTCCTATTATGATGTTTCTCCGCTGTGTTGATGTTGAGCGATGTGATGAGGCTGAGTGGTTCGCTCAGGGGCTAGCAATAGTCTCTGGGTGCCGGCCACGTCTAGGGTACCCTCCCGGGGCGTGACATATTTAAAGTTAGTTAAATATTACTTTTTTAATTTAATTATAGAAACTATTTTATATTTATATATTTTATTTTTATAATTGAATTTATTATTTAAATTAACAAATAACTAATCTAACTAATTATTTGTCCTAAGATACTACATGGCATATTTATAAGCTGCCACTTGGTTGAATATGGTGGCTTTATCTTCTCCTTTTAATAATATATAGATGAATTTATTATTCAAATGAACTAATAACTAATCTAACTAATTATTTGGCCTAAGATGTCACATGACATATTTATAAGCTGCCACTTGGTTGAATATGATGGCTTTATCCTCTCCTTTTAATAATATATATAGAAGATTAGTTGTTTTAAAGTTGTCTATTTAATAATTAATACTAATATCAATTGATATATAATAATATTTTAGTTAGAATTCACATCAATTTAAGAAAATTGATTTGTTCTGTTTAAAATTTTGTATATTACTTAAATACTTATTTAAAGTTAGTTAAAAATTATTTTTAATTTTTTTTAATTTAATCATAGAAATTGTTTTCTATTTATATATTTTGTTTTTATAATTGAATTTATTATTCAAATGAACTAATAACCAATCTAACTAATTATTTGGCCTAAGATGTCACATGACATATTTATAGGCTGCCACTTGGTTGAATATGGTGGCTTTATCCTCTCCTTTTAATAATATATATAGAAGATTAGCTGTTTTAAAACTGTCTATTTAATAATTAATACTAATATCAATTAATATATAATAATGTTTTAGTTAGAATTCACATCAATTTAAGAAAATTGATTGTTCTATTTAAAATTTTGTATATTGCTTAAATACTTATTTAAAGTTAGTTAAATATTACTTTTTTAATTTTTTAATTTAATTATAGAAACTATTTTATATTTATATATTTTGTTTTTATAATTGAATTTATTATTTAAATTAACTAATAACTAATCTAACTAATTATTTGTCCTAGGATGCTACATGACATATTTATAAGCTGCCACTTGGTTGAATATGGTGGCTTTATCCTCTCCTTTTAATAATATATATATAGATGATTTGTTCTGTTTAAAATTTTGTATATTATTTAAATACTTATTTAAAGTTAGTTAAAAATTATTTTTAATTTTTTTTAATTTAATCATAGAAATTGTTTTCTATTTATATAGTTTGTTTTTATAATTGAATTTATTATTCAAATGAACTAATAACTAATCTAACTAATTATTTGGCCTAAGATGTCACATGACATATTTATAGGCTGCCACTTGGTTGATTATGGTGGCTTTATCCTCTCCTTCTAATAATATATATAGAAGATTAGCTGTTTTAAAACTGTCTATTTAATAATTAATACTAATATCAATTAATATATAATAATGTTTTAGTTAGAATTCACATCAATTTAAGAAAATTGATTTGTTCTATTTAAAGTTTTGTATATTGCTTAAATACTTATTTAAAGTTAGTTAAATTGTCACGCCCCGGGAGGGTACCCTAGGCGTGGCCGGCACTCAGAGGCTATTGCTAGCCCCCAAGCGAACCACTTAGCATTCATCACATCATTCATTATAAACATTGCGGACGGAGATAGAAAATAATATCTAAACAAAGTGGGCCAATGGCCAAACATCAAAACTGTTCTTTTCACCAAGCAGAGGAATATTGCTCAGGTATCATAACATTCACCTTGATTACACCATTATGTCTACAAAGCCTCTAACATTCCTTAAAACGTCTAGGAAGAGGACCATGACATACCATGGCTACTCGACTCAAAGAACAGGATAACATTCATAAATAAAGGTTTCCTCCGGAAACAAGGAGGCTCACCACAGTCAGAACTTGGAAACACTTGACCTCAACGGGGCGGCTGCTGAAGTCCTCTAACTCCTGTATCTGCATCATGAAACGATGCAGCGCCAAATGGCGTCAGTACGTGGAATGTACTGGCATGTAAAATAGCTGAAACACATTGTTAGGAATATACGAACATAACGCACATCATCATGAGACCTTAACATTTACATCAGGGAAACCTTAACATTGACCTTTACATTAACATTGACCATTGCATTGGAGTACCCTTAGAGAAAACCCTTTTCAAGAAGGCCTAACTGGGAGTTTCTTTAACCGACAACCATCACTTATGAGCCAGTGATGATACAACGAAGCGATGTCGTTGCTACATCCGTCCAATACCCTGCCCGGGGCAAAGGACATTCATTAGAAAATATTAGTCCTCATTGGGACAAGAAAGGTGCCATCCGCGTTGCGGTTCAATCCTCTCTTCCTACGCGGGCCATGTAGTTAATGGATTCAGGTGGGACTCACCTTTCTATCCATTTCGGTGCTCAATACTCCTCCCGGGACTCGACATTGCTCATAAAACATTAACATTCATTAGTCCCATAGGGACGCATTTCATCATCATTAGTCCCCATAGGGGCCTAATACATTATCATTGGCAGCAACATTCATTTGTCCCATAGGGACACATTACATTATCATTAACATCTCCTTTACATCAACATTAACATCATTGTCGTTCCATCTCATTAACATCAACATCATTGACTTTAGGGACACTCGTTTAGGAACTTTGACTCTCAACTTTGAGACAATCCCACACTCACATTCTCAACATTCATCATTCATTAATTTATCATTACTCTAGACTCCACACACACACCCATGTTCATCATGCATGCTTTTCTAGGATACATATACAATAGATATGGGGTTTTAACTAAATGCTTTTCAAGAAAATAGTTTAAAAAGGATGCGTGAGGGTTTTTATGAGGGTCATCATCAATGCAGGAAAATATGTAGGTTTATGCATAAAATAATGGCATTTGTTCATTACATTACATGAATTAACATGTTTCACTTCATTACCCTAACATCATTCACCATTAGACTTTAATACCTTACTCATGGGGCACATGGGAGGACATTCCCATGTTTTAAGTTTAGCCTTACATACCTGAAAGAAGATAGTCACACTAAAGCACCTTCTTTCCTCTTGCTCTCTTCAACCTCCTTCAAGCCCTAGCCTTAAGAACCTTAGGAAGACTTCTTCAATGGGGTTTTT
The DNA here is from genome assembly GCA_029948455.1 of Solanum rostratum. NCBI lineage: Eukaryota > Viridiplantae > Streptophyta > Magnoliopsida > Solanales > Solanaceae > Solanum > Solanum rostratum. Next base: position 59,720,011 of record CM057053.1, read on the forward strand.
CAACCCTTTTTCGTGAAAACCGACCTATATAGGTCATAGGGGTATGTTTAGGATAGGTGGGATTGGACCATAATGCCCTTGAAAATTTTAAGAAATTAAATCCCGTCCTGAAATAACACAGTCCGCGACGCGGACTGGTCGCGGACAGTGTATTTTCGGAAATTCAACTCCGTCGAAATTTTCAGGAATAGATAAGTGTGTCTCCGCGACTAGTCCGCGTCGCGGAGGCTCACTGTTTTTCATTTTGGAACGAAAAATTATCTTTTGACTCGGTTGCTCTAAAATTCGACCGAGACCTTTCCTCCACTCCATTTTTAGTGCTGATCATGAATCCGCTCTCGGATTTCCGATCCGAGCATCGGAAGGCACGTTTCTCGCACACCTTTCTTTGAGGGGTATTTCGGTAATTTCGCGGGCGTTACATTATCTCCCCCTTGGGATCATTCGTCCTCGAATGATAAGTAGGGAAGTATTTTAGCACGAATAGGCTCACGACTCACCTCAATATTACTTTGATAACCTACTACCTTCATCTTTCATTGGTCTTTAAGCTCATTTATTCAACATTAACAATTTCACATGGAATTCATGTAATATACATTAATTTACATTAAGTAGGGTCATTACCTTCGATGCTTCCATCGACCTCGGGCACGAACAAGTGCGGGTACTTTGCTTTCATCTCCTCCTCAGCTTCCCATGTGGATCCTTCAACGAATTGATTTCTCCACAGTACCTTAACAGAAGCTATCTCCTTGTTCCTTAGTCTGCGAACCTGCTGATCAAGGATTTGGACTGGGGTTTCCTCATAGGACAGGCTGTCCTTGATTCTTGTGCTCTCTACAGGCACTACCAAGGCAGGATCCCCTAAACATTTCTTCAACATTGAGACGTGGAACACTGAATGAATCCCATCTAATTCAGAGGGTAGTTCCAGCTCATAAGCAACCTTTCCGATCCTTCGCACAATTTGGTAGGGACCAATATAGCGAGGACCCAACTTCCCTTTCTTCCCAAACCTCGTGACGCCTTTCATAGGTGATACTTTCAGATAAAACCAGTCATTCACCTCAAACTCTAAATCCCTTCTCCTTACATCTGTGTACGACTTTTGGCGGCTCTGGGCTGCCTTTAACCTTTCTCGTATAGTCTTCACCTTTTCCATGGACTGGTGGACAAGGTCTGGCCCAATCAGCTCGGCCTCTCCAACCTCGAACCACCCAATGGGCGATCTACATCTTCTCCCATACAAGGCCTCATAAGGGGCCATTTGGATACTCGCATGATAACTGTTGTTGTATGCGAATTCAATCAAGGGTAAATGGTCGTCCCAATTTCCTTTGAAGTCAAGAACGCATGCTCTCAACATGTCTTCCAACGTCTGGATAGTGCGTTCTGCCTGGCCATCCGTCTGTGGATGAAAGGCCGTGCTCAAGCTCACCTTAGTACCCAGCCCTTTCTGGAACGACTTCCAGAAGTGAGAGGTAAATTGGGCTCCTCTGTCTGAAATAATAGACAAGGGAACTCCGTGCAATCTCACTATCTCCTGAATATATATTTTGGCATAATCTTCGGCAGTGTTAGTCGTCTTGACTGCTAAGAAATGTGCTGATTTCGTCATTCTGTCTACAATCACCCATATGGAGTCATGTTGCCTCCGGGATTTCGGTAAGCCCGTGACAAAGTCCATGTTCACCATCTCCCACTTCCATTCTGGAATTTCAAAATTCTGAGCCAGACCACTTGGCCTTTGGTGCTCAACCTTGACTTGCTGGCAGTTGGGGTATCTGGAAACGAATTCTGCGATGTCCCTCTTCATTCCACTCCACCAATAGACTTCTCTCAAGTCGTGATACATCTTGGTGGAACCTGGATGGATGGAGTACTTAGCATTATGGGCCTCAGCTAAAATCCTTTCTCGAACACCATCAACATTAGGGACACATAATCTGTTCTGGTACCTCAGTACCCCATCTCCCCCTTTGGAGAAGGCCATCACTTTTTGCTTCTGAACATCTTCTTTTAGTTAGAGTATAATGGGATCTCGATCCCGCTTCTCTTTAACTTCAGTCACCAGGGATGATGAAGACCCATTTTGAACACTAACTCCTCCTTCATCATTCTCTTCAAGTTGGACCCCCAATAGGGCCAACCTGTGCACCTCTCTCACCAGTTCTTTCTTTTCTTCCTCAACATGGGCCGTGCTACCCATAGACAACCTGCTAAGAGCATCAGCAACAACGTTAGCTTTAACTGGGTGGTACATGATGCTCATATCATAGTCCTTGAGCAACTCTAACCATCTCCTCTGTCGCAGATTGAGCTCCCTTTGGTTGAATACATACTGCAAGCTCTTATGGTCTGTGAACACATCCACATGCACTCCATACAAGTAGTGGCGCCAGATTTTAAGTGCGAACACAACGGCTGCCAACTCAAGATCATGGGTAGGATAGTTTCGTTCATGAACCTTAAGCTGTCTGGAAGCATAGGCTACCACCTTTCCTCTTTGCATTAACACGCACCCCAACCCAACTCTAGATGCGTCACAGTATACCACGAAGTCATCTGTTCCGTCAGGCAATGTCAAAACAGGTGCAGTGGTTAACCTGGTCTTCAGCTCTTGGAAACTTTTCTCACATTCGTCAGACCATTGGAACTTAGCCCTTTTCTGGGTCAGTTTGGTCAATGGTGCAGATAGGGAAGAAAACCCCTCCACAAACCTCCGATAGTAGCCTGCCAACCCCAAGAAGCTTCTTATGTCAGTTGGAGAGGTTGGCCTTGGCCAGCTTGCCACCGCCTCAATCTTCTGGTTATCCACTCGAATACCATCACCCGAAACCACATGGCCTAGGAAAGCCACTGACTTAAGCCAGAATTCACACTTGGAGAACTTAGCATATAACTCGTGGTCCTTAAGAGTTTGAAGGACAACTCTGAGATGTTTAGTATGCTCTTCCTCATCCTTCGAATATATCAAAATATCATCAATGAAGATGATTACAAACATATCCAAGTAGGGTCTAAATACCCTGTTCATCAAGTCCATAAAGGCTGCTGGTGCATTGGTCAACCCAAAGGACATCACTAAAAATTCAAAATGACCATATCTTGTCCTGAAAGCTGTCTTTGGGATATCACACTCCCTCACCTTTAACTGATGGTAACCCGATCTGAGGTCTATTTTTGAAAAACATGAGGCACCCTGAAGTTGGTCGAACAAGTCGTCAATCCTAGGAAGAGGATATTTGTTCTTGACTGTGACCTTGTTCAGTTGCCTATAATCTATACACATTCGAAGCGTCCCATCTTTCTTTCGCACAAACAAAACTGGAGCACCCTATGGGGAAACACTGGGTCTAATAAAACCCTTCTCTAACAGGTCTTTTAACTGTTCTTTCAGCTCCTTCAGTTCAGCGGGGGCCATCTATATGGCGAAATTGAAATAGGCTGCGTATCGGGGAGTACATCAATACCGAAGTCAATCTCCCTATCAGGAGGGACTCCAGGTAAATCCTCCGGGAACACCTCAGGAAACTCATTAACAACTGAGACCGACTCAAGAGTAGGGGTCTCAACATTATCAGCTTTAACTCTTACTAGGTGGTAGATACACCCCTTAGAGATCAACTTCCTTGCCCTTAGGTAAGAAATAATTATACCCTTGGGTGCAACATAACCTCCCTTCCATTCTAAGACCGGTTCAAGTGGGAATTGAAACTTAACCACTCGGGTTCTACAGTCTATGGATGCATGACAAGCGTGAAGCCAATCCATCCCAAGGATCACATCAAAATCCACCATCTCTAATTCTACCAAATCAGCCAATGTATCCCTATAATAAATGGATACTACACAGTTTCTATAGACCCTTTTTGCCAGAATAGACTCTCCAGTAGGAGTTGAAACGGAATATGGCTCACGTAGACATTCTGGGGCAACTTCGAACTTATTAGCCACATAGGGAGTCACAAAGGATAAGGTGGCACCCGGATCAAGTAATGCGTAACAGTTATAAGAGAAGATTTGAAGCATACCCGTTACAACATCTGGGGCAGCCTCTCGGTCCTGCCGATTTCCCATAGCATACAGGCGGTTCACTCCGCCTCCAGCATTCGTAGCAGTAGCCCTCTGTTGACTGCCCGCAGGGGGCGCTGTAGATGACTGGGCTCTATTACCTCTGTCGTTTCCCCTCTGGCTCCTCATAGGACATTCAATCTGGATATGGCCAGGTTGTCCACACGTATAGCATAAATTGGTGCCTTCCCGGCACGCACCAAGATGTTGTTTACCACATCTGCCACAAGTTGCTTTTTCTCTGGGGCCCTGGGCGACACTGGCCTGGGACTGAGATACCTGTGCTCTGAAATTCTGATGGCCCTGGGTCCTTTGGTCATACCTGTGCTGCTGAACAGGTGCATTCACCAACGGTGTTGCATGGCGAGGAGGTTTCCTCTGAAAGAAGTTCTTGCTGCCCTTGTCCCCCTTTTGCTGGTTTTGTTCCTGGCCCGCAGCCTTGGCTTTCTTGCTCTGCTGTTCCTCCCTGTCCCTCTTCTTGTCCTCTTCGGTCTGTTGAGCGTAAACCATCAGCCTGGAAATATCCATGTCTGGGATCAGCAATGCTGCCTTGCACTCCCTCTTCACATGTCTGCCCAGTCCAGACACAAATTTTCTCATCCTGGCCCTCATATCAAGAACCATCTCCGGAGCATACCTCGACAGCTGGGTGAACTTTAGGCTATACTCTTTGGCGGTCATACCCTCCTGTTTTAAGTTCACAAACTCTTCAACCTTGGCTTCCCTTAACTCTTGGGGAAAGAAATGATCGAGAAAAGCACTCTCGAACTCTTCCCACTCGGCTGGTTCAGCACTTTCACCTCTGACATCCTCCCATTGGTTGTACCAAATGTTGGCCACATCCTTAAGTTGATATGAGACCAACTCCACTCCTTCAATCTCACTTGCATGCATTGCCCTTAGGATCTTGCGCATTTCATCAATAAAGTTTTGCGGATCCTCCTCAACCTTAGAATCCGTATAGACTGGCGGATTCATCCTCAAAAAATCTCTGAGCCTGGAAGCAGCAGTTGGCTCTTGGGAACTGGAGCTTGGGGCCTGGGGACCACGACTGCCACTTTGCGAGGCCACCAACTGGGTGAGCATGGCAATGGCTCCCCTGAAGTCTGCCTCTGAAGTGGGGGCTGACTGTGCTGGGGGTGCTGGTGGAGCCTCAGCAGCTCTAGCTGGTCGTCCCCGTCTCTTTACCTCACGTTCTGGCAAGGGGTTCTCAGTACTTGGGACAGAACCATCTCTTTGGGCAGCAGTGCGTTTTGGAGGCATTATCTGCAAACGCGTAACGCACGAGTTAAAGAGATTTGCTTAAAGTCAAGCTCTAGCGCACGACTCAGAACATCAAAGAAGTGGAACCATTTCCTAATGCCCTATAGCATCCTGTTTATGAAGTGTGGTGCACAACACACGCATAAACGAGACTCTACTAGACACGGCTTCGTAGACTCCCTAGGACTCTTGAACTCTGTGCTCTGATACCAAGTTTGTCACGCCCCGGGAGGGTACCCTAGGCATGGCCGGCACTCAGAGGCTATTGCTAGCCCCCAAGCGAACCACTTAGCATTCATCACATCATTCATTATAAACATTGCGGACGGAGATAGAAAATAATATCTAAACAAAGTGGGCCAATGGCCAAACATCAAAACTGTTCTTTTCACCAAGCAGAGGAATATTGCTCAGGTATCATAACATTCACCTTGATTACACCATTATGTCTACAAAGCCTCTAACATTCCTTAAAACGTCTAGGAAGAGGACCATGACATACCATGGCTACTCGACTCAAAGAACAGGATAACATTCATAAATAAAGGTTTCCTCCGGAAACAAGGAGGCTCACCACAGTCAGAACTTGGAAACACTTGACCTCAACGGGGCGGCTGCTGAAGTCCTCTAACTCCTGTATCTGCATCATGAAACAATGCAGCGCCAAATGGCGTCAGTACGTGGAATGTACTGGCATGTAAAATAGCTGAAACACATTGTTAGGAATATACGAACATAACGCACATCATCATGAGAGCTTAACATTTACATCAGGGAAACCTTAACATTGACCTTTACATTAACATTGACCAATTGCATTGGAGTACCCTTAGAGAACCCTTTTCAAGAAGGCCTAACTGGGAGTTTCTTTAACCGACAACCATCACTTATGAGCCAGTGATGATACAACGAAGCGATGCCGTTGCTACATCCGTCCAATACCCTGCCCGGGGCAAAGGACATTCATTAGAAAATATTAGTCCTCATTGGGACAAGAAAGGTGCCATCCGCGTTGCGGTTCAATCCTCTCTTCCTACGCGGGCCACGTAGTTAATGGATTCAGGTGGGACTCACCTTTCTATCCATTTCGGTGCTCAATACTCCTCCCGGGACTCGACATTGCTCATAAAACATTAACATTCATTAGTCCCATAGGGACACATTTCATCATCATTAGTCCCCATAGGGGCCTAATACATTATCATTGGCAGCAACATTCATTTGTCCCATAGGGACACATTACATTATCATTAGCATCTCCTTTACATCAACATTAACATCATTGTTGTTCCATCTCATTAACATCAACATCATTGACTTTAGGGACACTCGTTTAGGAACTTTGACTCTCAACTTAGAGACAATCCCACACTCACATTCTCAACATTCATCATTCATTAATTTATCATTACTCTAGACTCTACACACACACCCATGTTCATCATGCATGCTTTTCTAGGATACATATACAATAGATATGGGGTTTTAACTAAATGCTTTTCAAGAAAATAGTTTAAAAAGGATGCGTGAGGGTTTTTATGAGGGTCATCATCAATGTAGGAAAATATGTAGGTTTATGCATAAAATAATGGCATTTGTTCATTACATTACATGAATTAACATGTTTCACTTCATTACCCTAACATCATTCACCATTAGACTTTAATACCTTACTCATGGGGCACATGGGAGGACATTCCCATGTTTTAAGTTTAGCCTTACATACCTGAAAGAAGATAGTCACACTAAAGCACCTTCTTTCCTCTTGCTCTCTTCAACCTCCTTCAAGCCCTAGCCTTAAGAACCTTAGGAAGACTTCTTCAATGGGGTTTTTCAACCCTTTTTCGTGAAAACCGACCTATATAGGTCATAGGGGTACGTTTAGGATAGGTGGGATTGGACCAAATGCCCTTGAAAATTTTAAGAAATTAAATCCCGTCCTGAAATAACACAGTCCGCGACGCGGACTGGTCGTGGACAGTGTATTTTCGGAAATTCAACTCCGTCGAAATTTTCAGGAATAGATAAGTGTGTCTCCGCGACTAGTCCGCGTTGCGGTTCCGTCGCGGAGGCTCACTGTTTTTCATTTTGGAACGAAAAATTATCTTTTGACTCGGTTGCTCTAAAATTCGACCGAGACCTTTCCCCCACTCCATTTTCAGTGCTGATCATGAATCCGCTCTCGGATTTCCGATCCGAGCATCGGAAGGCACGTTTCTCGCACACCTTTCCTTGAGGGGTATTTCGGTAATTTCGCGGGCGTTACATAAATATTACTTTTTTAATTTTTTTAATTTAATTATAGAAACTATTTTATATTTATATATTTTGTTTTTATAATTGAATTTATTATTTAAATTAACTAATAACTAATCTAACTAATTATTTGTCCTAAGATGCTACATGACATATTGCTACGTGTTATATTGAATATGAAGAGAAAAAAAAATATAAGATTGTATCGATAAATGGTGAGCATATTCAATTGATATTATTATCATTGTAAAACCGATCATATAGAAATATTAGTATAAATGAATTTCAAAGTAAATGCCCAAAGAAGTGAAAAACTTTCTAATCGATTTGACATTAACTATTGTTTAATAAGACAGGAAACATGTCTTTTGGTATTATTGTTATTGAAGAGAATAAGAGCGGATTTTGATTAGAAGTGCAACTGTTTAATTACTTAGATATTTATAATATTCTTATTAATTTGGTGTAGGGGCAAAATCATAATCCAACTTTGACGATAGGAACTTCCCACTTTTGATAATATATCAAAAAATGTTCTTCTGACAGGAAATTATAGGGGATATAAGGAAGAGAAGCAAGGTGGCTAATGTGGTTATCAGATTGGACATGACTATGGCTTATGATAAGTGGAATGGGATTTTCTGGTTGTAGTATTGAGGAGAACCGGGTTTGATGAGATATTCACTGACTAAATATGGAGACTGCTAGCTAATAATTGGTATTCTATTTTGATCAATGGACAGGCTTGTGGATTCTTTCATTCTACAAGGGGCGTTAAGCAAGGAGATCTTTTATCCTTCTCTTTATTAATTCTAATGGCTGAGGTCCTATCTAGGGCCTTAAATAATCTATTTACTTGTGTAGGTTTTCAGGGTTATGAATTACCAAAATGGACTGATTAGATTAATCATCTGTCATATGCTGATGATATGATTATATTTGAAAGCAGATGGTACTACCCTGGAGTTGCTTATGAAGACCCTGAATGATTATGAATATCAGTCTGAACAGAAAATTAACAAGGAAAAAAGTGCTTTCTATGTTTATCATAAGGCTTCACTTGAAGATATTAAAAGGGTGGAGGAGTGCACTGGTTTTCACAAAGGTAAGTTCCCTTTGACATATTTGGGGTGTCCTGTGGGCTATGCTAAAAAAAGGAAGTCTTATTTCTCATACTTAATCAAGAAGATCCAATCGAAGTTAGAGGCTTGGAAAGGCAAGTACTTTCATTTTGGGTAAGGCTTTTCTGATTAATAATGTGCTGCAAAGTGTTCCTATTTATCAGTTATCTGTGATTATTCCTCCTTGGTGTGTGATATATGATTTTTCTAGAATCTTTTAAGGAGGAGGGAAGAAATAAACATTGGGTGGCCTAGGATGAGGTGTGTTTGCCTAAAAAAGAGGGTGGCCTAGGATTTAGATCCTTTTTTGAGGTTTCAAGATCTCTTTTTGCCAAGTTATGGTGATGTTTTAGAACGAAGTAAACCATATGGTCTAACTTTATATGGAATAAATACTGCAAAAGGCATAGACCACAAATGGTTTATGGGAATGGAGGCTTTGAAACCTGGAAGCATATGCTGATAACTAGGGATTTTTTTATCAAGAGATCTAGTGACAAGTCAATTGTGGGCATAGTAGCCTCATGTATGATAATTGGACCCAAATGGGTGCTTTATATTATCTGCTTCCAGTCAGTCATCTGTTCTTTTGAGGTTATGAAAAGGATGTGGAGGAGGTAATGATTGATGGCAAATGGAATGAGGTTAGGATAATATGCCTGGAGATGTGGCAGATCAGATTATTAAAGGCATTGAAATTGGGTTTGAAGAGGGGGGGGGGGGTGATAACCCTATCCGAATGCTTACAAGTTCAGGTAAGTTTTCTGTTAAATCAACCTGGAAATCATCAAGAATCCCAAGGCTGTCAAAAGAGTATTTTGAGAACATATGAAGTAAATGAATTTCTTTTAAAGTGTCCTTTTTTGTATAGAGGATGTTTAAAAAGAGAATTCCTATTGGTGAGTTTTGGAGTAGGATAGATCAAAGTGAGGATATTTTGTGCTGCAATTATGATCTAAGGTTGAATGAAACCTACCAGCATCCTTTTTTTACATGTCCAGTTGCTAAACATGTTTGGGAAGCTTTTGCTGGTGGGGCAGGAATTCGGAGTCATTTTTACTTCCTAAAGGAAACTATTCATAAATGGTGATATGCAAGTTGCTTCAGTTAACTGAAACCTCTACATAATGTTTTACCTTGCTTCATTATTATGGGTAATTTGGAAAAGGAGAAACAAAATTAGGCATGGGGATAATTTTAGTTTACATGGCATGATGATGAAGGTTAACAAATGCTTATATAATTTAGCAAGGTTTCTATATCCTTGGTTAAGGAATATCGTTGACAACTGGTCTGATTTTGTACAAGCTTTGGGAAAGTACAAACCAATTGTTGTCCCCAAATTAGTATGCTGGAATTTACCTAGGGAAGGCTGGTTTAAATGTAATACAGATATAGCTTTAAAGAGCAATCCTACGCTTAGTGCTGCAGGTTTCTGCATAAGTAATTGAAGTTAAGAATTTGTGTATGCTGCAGCTCATGATTTAGGTGTTAAATCAAGCATAGAAGCTGAGTTATGGGTTTTAAATGGAGGTCTAAGAGTGTGTATTCAGCAAGATTGGTTACCAGTAATCTTGGAAATAGATTCTTTAGTGGCCTACAATTGCTTATCAAGGGTTTGGGACTGCCCTTGGAATGTTATTCTGAAGGTGCGAAAAATAAATAAGCAACGGCAGGGCAAAGATGTGGAGTTACAACATACTTGGAGGGAAGGAAATAAGGTTGCAGAGTTTTTTACTAACCTAATTTTCTGTTTTGCAGGTACAACATTCTTAACCTATCAATCTATATAGCAGGTCCCAGATCAGGGGAAGACACGGATACAACTAGATGCACAATAGGTACCAAATATTCGAAACATGAAGATGCAAAATAGTCGAGGCATAACAGAAATGTGAAAAAGGAAATAAGCAATTCGTGGAGGGAACAAGCAGAAACCTGTCGGTTGTTGATTAAGTCCCATGTTGCTGGTCGAATAGTGGTATTAGCTCCATTTGGGGATCAACCTGTTGATCAGTAAATTAGGACGATTTGAGAATGACAAATCGAAGGAAGTCACAATGTTAAGAGGAATTATCTGAATCGGGGCAATCTAGAATGGAAGCATGTCCATCAGAAAAGGAGCAAATTTTGATTGAAAACTTCACCAATTGAGGAGATCACTGGTCACTCGACGACAGTGGGTTGAAGAAGTCTTAACCGGACAAGAATCCATAGCGTCAGTGAGATCTTTGATGCGCTAATGGAATCTATCCAAGCCCAGGCAAGAGAGTGACAAGTGAGCTCAAGGAGGTCATCATATGAACATGCACGGAGATATCTATCACTGCAACAATGGAGAGACGCTGTAGATCGGCGAGTATAGGAATAGAAAAGGAACGAACTTTCCAATACTAATAGATCTTTTTAGATCTGTCTTGCCAAGGTTTCTTTTTTTCTTTTTTTTTTTTACTTTATTTGTTGGGCTGAACGTACATTTGTAGAAGTTGGCCCAATTGTTGGGTTGGACATTATTTTATTATGCTAATATATTGACTTAAAGTATTTTTTCTTACAAAAAAAAAAATGATGATATGATGCAAGCGTACAACTATTGCATATAATTTGTATAGTGAGTGAAAGAGTTATAGTGTTTTCAAACAAAAACAACTCAAGCATAATAAGTTAATTAAAATATATGCTCAAAAAGCATTAAAAAAAAGATGAAGACACTCGACCAATATCAAAGAAAAATCTTCTTGCCTTATAATACTATAAATCTTGGGGAAAAAAAATATATTCTAAAGTTACTTTCAACATTTTTTGTTCCCTATAAATTCAAAGTTAAAATAGAGATTTATAGAGAGAATAGAACAAAATCAAAAACCCGTTTCTTGAAAAATAATCAATAACAAAGTTATATTTGAAAACTCAAAAAGATGGAGATATGAAAAACAAAAATTCACTTCAATTTCATATCTGGAGAATATTCATACATCAATCTATTTCCTCTTCAACTTGAATCAATATCAAAACAATGTGTAAAATATATACGCAACATTTCTTCAAATTATTTGAAGCTCATCTAGTACTCAAATTTTGTATTAAAAGAGTGAAGAAACCATTTTATTGTTACCTTGGATGGGATGATGTAGAACTCGAAATGTGACTTCATGTTTTCAACTATATCTGGTCAAAGATTAATCTGCTCATATGCTAATTAAAGAGAAACTTTTATATAGGTGTGACCAAAGTTCCAAAGTAAATTTTAACTCATCTGAAGAGTTTTTGAAAATCAACATTATTGATGTTGAAGAATTGGTTATTCTCTATTGGACAATTAACCATCCAACCATTCGTGTTTTATCATTTGGCAGATTCATTGTATAATACTTGGAGCTTTTCTATTCTGTCACAAAAAAAAAGGTTTTTTATTCATTTAATGTAACTTACTACTTTATGGGTATTCATAGAGTGAGTATGTTTGATGTAACTTTTCAGTTCCATGTGATGCCACGATTTAATAGGACCTTATTAAACAGCTAACTTTTTTTTTTATTGTTATTATTATTATCAACTTTTGACTTTATACTTTCTCATCTCTAGTATTTACTATCATATGATATGATATGATTATTATTTAATAATTAATTAATTAAATATTATATAATTTTTTTTATTAATTTGGTGTAGGGGCAAAATCGTAATTTAACTTTGAAATCAGGAGCTTTCCACTTTTAATATAATATAATATAATTATTGTATATGTAGTGATATGTATTTGTGTCTATTGTAACTCTGTACAGTTGACTTCCAAGTCCTGGGTAAGTTGTGTTGATGTATATCATCGTATCTATTATATTTGTGACTAGAGATTTAGGACAGGTACTCTGGGGTTAGGTTAATGGTTTGCCTGTAGGTGGGATCTAACAAGCATCATCATGATTAAGACCGCATCGTGACAGTGTACTGGAGAAAATAATGCATGCATTAACAAAACCTAGCCATAGCCAGGAGAACCACTCTAGCCAAATCTACCCTAAGCAGCATTCCCACACATGTAATGCAATACATAAGACTCATTTCTAGTATCACAAAATGAATAGATCAAATTCAGAGAAATTTCATATGGGGGATCACATCTTCTAAAAGAAAACCACATTTAGAAAATTGGGAAGAGGTTACAAAGAGTAAAATGGAAGGTGGTTTGGGCCTACAGCTAGCCCATTACAAAAACCTTGCTCTTCTGTCTAAATTGGCATGGCGAGCTCACAACAATATACCTTACGGTCTTTGGGCATCCGTCCTATTATCAAGATATGGGAAAGGGATGTTAAAAGGAAAATCATCAGCAAAAACAACCCATAGTCGCACATGGAAACACTTAATAGAGGGATGGGCCATCTGTCATAAATCTATGGGATGGGTAGTGGGAAATGAAAAATCCATCAACCTTTGGGATGATAAATGATTGATAAATAATCAAAGCCTGAGAGAGCAAATTGTGGGACCTCTAAACTAAAGGGAGGATGATCTAACAGTATAGAATTTGCTCCATAATAACACTTGAACCTAAATATGTTATCTTTCGAAATTCCCAAAGAATTAATAGGGATCATACACGGCACCTACTTTTCCATAAATCCAAATACCCCTGATAAGACGTATTGGATCCACAGTAAATCAAGAGAATTTTCAGTAAAATCCTCCTACAAGCTTCTTGCAAACAAAGGTGGTGAAGGACCCACACCCAGGAAATACTCTTGGATCTGGAAACTCCAATACCCAAACAAGATTAAATTTTTTCTCTAGCTATGCATACGTGGTAGACTCCCAACAAATAGCTACCTCCACTTGATAGAAATAGGAATAAACACACTTTGTCCAAAATGTGATACCCTTGAAACAGAAAGGCACACCATCCTGAAGTGTGTCATGGTCCATGAACAATAGGCAAAACCGGGTGTGCAATACAAAATTAATCAAATCCTAAACACAGGCACTGAAGAACGGCTAGAACACACCTCACATCTAGACTTCACAATACAAGAAAAATTGAAATGGAGTGAAGCTTTTCCATTCTATCTTTGGAACATATGGCTAGCGCGAAATGAACGAATATTCACTAACCCTCATACAAAGACTCATAGACCTACTCCATACATCCGAGCAAAGGAATACTTAGCTTTGGCAGGGAAAGGTAGAGTTGCAGGCACCAAGAGTAGGGAATACCTAAAATGGACCCACCACCTAAAGGGTTCAAACTAAATTCAGATGGGTCCTACAATAATAGCACGGGTAGGGGAGGCACAGGAAGAGTGTTTAGGGATACATCTGGAAATTGGGTACTCGGGTACGCAAGAAATATAAATGCGCAACCACCATCCAAGTTGAACTAGTGGCACTAATCCAAGGCCTCAAAATCACAGTCCAATACAAATTATCCCCCGTCGAAATAAATGTAGACAACGATGTTATTATATCGTATTTGCATAATTCACATCTAAAATACCAGAATTTTATTTCTGACAGCAGGGATCTTCTTTATCAGCTAGGGAACCCCCCCTCCTCCCCAACCCAATTATCCATGTCTACCGTGAAGTCAATAGTGTTGCGGATGCGTTAGCTAAGGAAGGTACAAATATGTATAGTGGGAATCACTCACCCTTTTGGAAGTTCCACCGTTGTTTGTTCGAGCGAAAATCGATGCAGGCAAAAGCAAAACTCTTTTTGCAAGGAAAAGAAGTAGTTTGGCAGTTACTAGTATGCCAATTTCATATGATTTTGTTTTTTATAATGATAAACAATCATTGGTATGTACTAGAAGGATAGTAGCTCCGCAAATATTATGTAATGATGCATATTACTAAGTAATATAATATTTCCTATTTTACCAAAAAAAATATTTGTAGATCAAAAATTATTATTATTATTATTATTATTATTATTATTAATAATAATAATAATAATAATAATAATAATAATAATAATAATAATAATAATAGCTAAATCTTAATGAGTTATCTGGAATCAAATTACTACCATTCGACACATATATCTACATATATGTAATTCATGAGTTGATCAAATTAAAATGGTATACTAAAACAACTTTCATTTTTCGTTAATAAACAACGATACTTAAAGTCTTAAAAAAACAATTCATTATATAACAATACTAAAGAGCATAAAATTAAAATGCTATTTTATATAGCAGCAAACTATTTCTTTTATTTATTGTTGGGATGGGAACTTGATCCTTCATGGAGAACTTGAACCTGTAAGTAAATTCCTTTGCTGGATTTTTCTCTCACAAATTCACAAATACACCTATCATCTTTCTCCATAAGGTTCCACCTACATAAGTTGCGCCATCCACCAACTAGCCATACTCTGCCGTCAGCCCATTTATTGACTCTTGCCTCAAATTCTCTGCCCACAGAGTCACGAACAGTGATGCTTGGAGGGAATTCAAGTTTGTAGTCTCTCACCACATCCGTTGGAATATACTACAATTACAAACAAAGACTTTGTTAAATGAGAAATTTATAAAATTAAACTATAAAAGCACTCACTAGAATACATAGTAATAGGATTTTAGTTACCAGTTGACTTCTCCTTTTTGGATGAATTTTTGCTACAAAATAAGGATTTTTTGGCTGAGTTGCTCGTCCATTTTTAAATATGTCTGCACCATATTGGTCAGGGATATCCTTCACAGTGCTAGCAGTGGCATTTTGACATCCAACTGAATCAAAAAAGTTAACTTGTCAGGTTCACCAATTGAAATCTCATGGAAACTCACAAATACTCTATTCTTTTCATTTTACAGAGTGCTTATTTATTGGAAATGAACTTTAACGAAGGAAAAAAATTTCATGACAAATATAAAAATGTTAGAAAATAATATTTAAATCAATCTATTCTTCACTATTCAAGACAAAAATAAAATATCCCCTTAGGCTCATTTATCAACGAGCCAAACAACTGAACCTTTTGAAAACTTGCTTATTATCTTAAACCTTTCATTATTTTTCTAAGACTACAAAATTATATTAAAAGATTGAAAGACAACATATTTGTAGCTATATACTAACAAAAAAGAATTGAATTGCATGTAAGATAAACGGAAGAGTAGATATAAAGATCTTTAATAATCATGTTTACCTTTTGAACGTTGCACCTTATTCTTATGTGTGCCAGCCATTTCATTCCCTTCATCATCATCTATCTCCTCTATTTCTTCCTCCTCCCTCTCTCCTTCTTTCTTCTCATCTTCTTCCTCTTCCACGTATTTGCGTTTTGAACATAGGGCCCTTTTATGGGACTCTTCTTTCTCTTCCTTTTCTACCTGTTTTTTAGTTCCTTCTTCTTCTACTATATAATCCTCATCACTATCATCAAAAGAAGAACTATTATTGCTATCACTGGCCCAAGTCTTTCCTGTTATCTCTACACTCTTTTGATGTTCAACATTCATTTCTCCCTCTTTCTTTTTACCTCCAACTCTGTTCTTTACACAACCATTTATTCCAAGTAATTTAAAGTCAAATGTTTCTTTTCCATCACAATCAAATATTAAAAAGTCTCCATGCTCTAGAGTGTTATCCTTAATGAATTTCTCCCATCCGTGCTGAAAATAAAAATCTCTTTCTTTTTTAATCACTCGAATAGGCCACATATTTCCAAACCGATCCCTCAGGGAAACTTTCCTAGGTAACATTTCATTCTTGTAAATTATATAACCTGTAGGAATTTTCTGTGAAGAAAAAAAATATTATTTTCAAAACAAAAAAAAAAAACATAAAACAACTATTTTTTAAATCAAATTGACCCTATCACAAAATCAAACTACTATCAAAGAGATTTTGTTTATAAAAAAAGAAAACTCACAGTTTAGGAATTTTTTAGAATTCAAGAATGTAACTATTTGAGGCATTCTAAAAAATCTATTGAAAAGTTACTTCCATCAACACTCATATATAATATGGTCATTGAAAATAATCATGTTATTTATGAATCAATAGACTGAAATAAATCTACATAATACTAGTATAAAGTTAGGAGATTCAGTATATATAAAATGCTAGTATAAAATTTACTTGCATCATACGAAAGCATCTTTCTTCTTTTCGCTATCTCTCCCTTATTGACAATCCATATCCTCAAATTGCATTACTTAAGAAAAATCAAGAAGAATAATGGATCAAATATTTGCAAATTCACATAAGAAAGAGTGAAGGAAAAAGTACTCTTAAAATATTATACAAGTATAATTGAATCTGTCTTTTGCAGATTTAAATTTCATCGAGGTCTTCCTTCCTATATTTGCTTCCCCACATCTCCAAAATAAGAAAGAAATTAAATTAAAAAATTTGAAAATGATATGCCATAAGGAGTAAGTATACTTACCATCCATTTTGCACTGGTGTTAGGGTTGAAAACTTTGAAAAAGCTCTTTTCCATATTTACTATTGTTATCAAACTGTAAGAGAATGGAAGAATCACTGCACAACCATAACCCTATAAGTTTAGTCAATTTTGAAGGAGTATCATTACTCATAAGAGAGAGAGAGAGAGAAGGAGGGGCGGGGGGGGGGGGGGGGGGAGGGGTTACAAAACTTCACATGATTTAGGTAACCTCAATTTTGCTGAATTTTCTACGTGTATAATTTCAAAAGTTCACATGATTTAGATGAATTCAATTTTGATCAGTTTTCTAGGCGTACACGTTCTAAAGTTCACATGATTTAAATGAACTCAATTTTGCTCAGTTTTCTAGGCGTACACTTTCAAAAGTTCACATGATTTAGGTGAACTCAATTTTACTCAGTTTTCTAAGCGTACACTTTCAATACTTATCTAACCCAATAATAAAAATAATTTTTCCTTCCGACTCATTGCATCTATGCCACCCCCTTCAACCCTTTAAACTTCTTTTTTTTTTCTTTTTCGTTTCTTCTTTTGTTTTGGACATTTGTTCTTTTAGTTTTTTTCTTTTTTACAAAATTTAATGAGTAAAAGTAACAAATTTCACAAATTTTATTTGTATAAATATGAAACAAGTGATATAGAATATTAAATAAATTATCAATTTATGGGTATAGTTTGCGGCGCTAGATTACACACATGATTATTTTTTTTTAAAGAAAGAAATATATCCAGTGAGCAAATATATGGGTACAAATAGAGAGGATGACTACAAGGTTAAATTTTCATCTCAATTGTATTAAAAAAATAGACAAACAGATAGTAAGTTTTCACCAAACTAGAGTTGCAATTGGACAAAGTGCACATTGACAGTAAAGATCTTCATAAATGTCAAAATGATGTGAACAAATTCTAAGTGCACATAAGGTCTTAAAATGAAATGGCGGAAGTTTTTTAACCAAAAGGAGGCAATATTTATTTGAAACTTCACCATCTTTAACAAAAGAAGATGAACTTGGCTAGAATCCATACTAAAATGAAAAATACCAAACCACAAAGTACTTATAACATCTTACACTGACTAGACATTTTTTTAACAACATCAAACTGCTTTCAATAGTGAACAAAATCAAAATCCACAATAGATAAAAGACTACACGAAATAAGTTATACCAGACTAAAATAGAAAATAACTTGACAATATAGATTATCAGAGAACAAGCTTTGACTACATAAGTCCATAAATCATTCAAAAGAAATGATCAAGATTAAGAAAGGAATTTTACCTTCCCTGGAGCTGCGAAGCTGGGACGACGACGACGAGATTGCTATAAATGCTTCCACCACCGCAGGTAAACCCAATCCGATGAACAAAATCCTTTACTCTCAAGTTCTTAGAAATCTTATATCCTTGAGTAAAATGGTGTATTTTCAGAGAAGAAGCACCATCCAAAAAGTCCCCCTTTTTTCAGTCTGCAAATAGGAGTATTTATAGAGAAATTTTAAGGGGTTTTGGGGGGAAATTGGAGTTCAAATTTGAATTCAAAATTCAAACGTTGGGGTTGGGTCAAAAGAGTATGTCGGCATTGCTGCTTTCCGTTGTCGTTTTGTCGTGAAGAAAATGGAGGCGAAAGGGTTTGCGCGTGAGATGAAATTAAAAAGAAAAAGATGTGCGCGTTGGGGTGTGGGTATAATAAATACATGCTGATGGGAGAAGGCTGGGTATGTGGAAATTGGGCCGCATTTTGGTCCAAAAGGGGACCAATTTTTGGTCTGAAACATTGGATTAAGGGTAGAAAAATATTATTAAAGATTTGCCCATTTAAATTGCAACTACGGTCAATTAGAAATTAAAAAGTAGCCAAATTAAATTAATTTTGACTATAAAACGAATTAATATAAATTGATTAAAGAGCTTCTTAAAATTATCAAAAGGAAATAGTTCAATTAAACTATTGACTAATTGAATCTAAAAATAATTCATAATTAGACTAGGGTAATTGATAAAAATAAAATCTTTTTGATACGATTTGTTAATAAAATATTATGAAAAAGTAATAATTAAATACGTAATTTTATATATGTGTATAAATTGTATGAAAATATGCATATTATACACATACATACATGTGTGTATATATATATGTATGTATGTATGTCTGTATACGCGCACACATATACATATGTATATACATATATATAATCTTAAAACTAAAATGTTAATTTTAAAATACTTTAAAATATTTTTTTGAATTTTCTAAAGATATTATTTCAAATTGTTAAAAACGGAAGAATCATGATAAATAATTTATATTTTGGAAGGTAAATATTGGATGTCAACAAGGTCTATATAAGTCTTCAGCCCTTCGCGATCAGCCATTTCTTCAAAATTCTTCAGCCTATAACTTGAGATTTATAAGTCTGATTTTGGTGAACCAAAGGTCCAAATGACTTGAAATTCCGCAAGGAACGTTGTAGTGAAGTCAAAATTGGAATTTGGTGAAATTTTGAGGTAAATTCCCTATTTTAGTTGTGTTCCTTCTCGAATTTGATGAAAACTCTGCATGTTGTATTTGTAATCGGTTCTTGTCAGAATGAACTGAAAATTAAGCCTAAACTATTCTACATTCCGAGGGGAACACTGTGATAAGCTACGTGTTAGCTATAATTTCTGGTTTTTGAAAATTTTGACAGGGAAAGTTTTGAAAGGAATGTTTTCTCGACAAGGTTTTCAACTTCATTTTTGGGCATTTTCTCGGCCCTCTGGGGCCCGTTTTGGGCCAAATGTTTGGATGTAGACTAAGGAGGTAGTAGGGGTAATTTTTAGGATTTTTATTTGGGATTTTAGAAGCGGGCCCTATTTTTCCCATTTTAGGCCCTTTTAGCCAAATTTCTCCCATTTCTCAAGTCAATATAGCCAAACTGATCATGTTGTTATCGTGGATTATACTTGCCAAACTGATCATGTTGTTATCGTGGATTATATTTTCACAGCTGAGCAGCTTCAAGGGGCTTCTAGGAAAGGAAAAGCTCGGCTAGAGTGATTTGAGATTCGAGGCATCGACGACCAAGTAGGCTAGGCTTCTCCCTACCCTTAGACTGGGTGTAATTATATGCATGTTGAACTGTGATGTATGCTACATGTTAGTTGTGCTCGGTTGTTATAGGATTGTACTATGAACTATTAGCGATAAATGTTATAATTTTGATATGTTCTGGTAGTATTGATTCTAGGAAAGCCTAATAAAGGCTATATACAGGCTGATGCCGAGGGAAAGGTATGCATTCTGACCTGTACTATTGTCTGTGAGAGCATGCCACCGATATTACTGAGACATGTTGAAAGTAAGACTACTTGTTGAATTCTTGTCATACCGTGACTTGTTCCAATGCTAGATGTGCACTTGTGGGGCCTAGTTGTGATGGAAACTTATGATATTACTATTGTTGTCGATTTACTCCTTATTTAACCTGTGATCAATTTTATACATATCCAAAGTATTCTATTTCTTTGGCAAAATTGCAAATCAGAACTTCAAAAGCAGCCACAAGATTAAACTCAGAACAGTAAGTCCCTTGAAGGACCAAGTGAGACAATGAAAAGCTCGCGTACAAGTGCAGAAATTGTTCAAGAATTCCACATATAAAACACTTTGGATATGTTGTTTGAAATTATAAAATTTTGAAAGTACTTCAACTCTAGATATCTGCAATATAATATGTTCTTATGTTTCTTCTATTTTCTATTGGGTTAAATACTAAAGAGAAGCACCATATACCAGGCATCATTTCAGCTGAACCTGAAATCTAGAGGAAGAAATACACCCAAGGCAATCATACACAAGATTACAATATTTGATTAAAACAATATGAGGATTGTCCTTTCAATATTTTGAGTCCGCAAGTAACTGAGAGAAATCCTTTCACCATCATTCGTTCTTTCATAAGAAATCTTATTAATCATGATTAATATTAAAACCAGGGTAATTTTCATGGATTCATAAATAATCAACCAGAATTCATGTAATTTAAATGAAATCATGCATAATTATGAAAAACAAGATCAATTAAAATCATAACTAAAGGAACCATAATGGCTTTATTAACCCTAGATGAAAGTTGAGAGAAATTAGATATAAAACATTGAAATCATCAATTTAATATCAATTCCGGCATAATTCACTTAAAAATCATCAAACAAAGCTTAATTTATAAGACCTACTGCTAATTGATCAAAATCCCTAATTCGTAGAGAAAAATTTCATTGAAAAGCATGGGAATTTCTCAGGTTTCGTAAATAAAAAGAATCCATGAATGAATATGTCACGCTCCGGGAGGGTACCCTTGGCGTGGCCGGCATTCAGAGACTATTGCTAGTCCCTAAGCGAACCACTCACGTCATTCAATCAATAAACTCTACTGAACATCGGAAAGTATAAGTAAACAAATGGGGACATCTCATCTAAAGTCTTCAAAAGAATATATATAATAATGAAGGCTAGTAGAAAAAACTAGCTCACAATCTCAACATCAATGCTCGACCATCGTCTATGAAACCTGTATCACTAATCATATGGTGCCAATGACAGATCCATGGCTACCCAAATCAAAATAAAAAAAATAGTCCAATCTAACTCCAAGGCATGATGAAATAAAAAGTAGTGGATCCTCCGGAGTAGGGGAGGCTCACCAATTAGCTGTGAATCTCGGATCTTCAACGGAGCGCCTGTTGACGATCTCTAGTACTTGCCTCTGCATCATAAAACGATGCAATCCAGAGTGGACATCAGTACTTGGAATATATGGTATGTAAAATAGCTGAGTGAAACAGAAACCAATAGAAAAATATGGAAACAACATCAACTTAAAATAAACATCAATTCACATCAAATTGTCAAATGTCCATCTATAAAAGAATAAAAAGTAGACACGTGATACATCAATAACTCAAACTCATCAATAATCTCAAACTCATCTCAAAGGAGCTCACCTCCTCTCTCTCATCTCATCTCATCTCAGAGGGGCTCACCCCCTCTCACCTCATCTAGACTCGAAGTACTCAAGGTAGAAAATTTATGAAAGTTTCTCTTATCCAACAACACTCACTTATGAGCCAATGAATATACAACAATCACCCTGATGTTGCCACAGTGGTTCCAAACTTGCCAGGTAAGGAACGATCAAAAACCATATTAGCTCACCCAATATTGAGTCAACTCAATAGGTCCTCTATTTCTTTCAGGGACCGTTACTCTCGAGGGTAACCATAATATATGTGATGGTTCTATGCCTCTCCTACGTTTGGCGACGTAGTTTGACGAGTTCCAGTTGGAAAAACTTTCACTCTTTCGGTGCTCGATACTCCTCCCATGACTCAATGCTCATAAAACCCCATCTCAACCAATCTCATAGGGACTCACTCCCCGTCAACAACCGGTATCTCATTTGGGCTTTAACCCTCTCATCAATCAATCTCATCAATGACTCAAGATTGTATAACAATCATTAGGAAACAAGTTAATAGACACATCAGTAGAGTTTATTTATGGGGACTCATAAAACAATAAAAATTTCATCAACTCATCATCACAATCAACAATCTCAACTCAAGCTCTAACCTCAATTCTCAAGTGCATTATGAATGCTTCTCAAATTAAATTAGTCATCAAAACTCCATCAACTCATCATCACAATCAACAATCTCAACTCAAGGCTCTGGACTCAATTCTCAAGTGCATTAAGCATGATTCTCAAGTTAGTCATGTAGGGTTATGCAAATTGTCATGAAAATATTCAATTTAAGAAAAAAAATAATATGATGATCATTAACATCGAGAACATGTAATTTTAAATAAGATTTTATGAAAAACCATCAAGGGTTCATGGATGTAGACTCTTTAATCATTAACTCATCTATGACCTCTATGGGGCACATGAGAGAACAATCTAATGTTTTAGTTTAACTTTACATACCTGGAATGCAGCTATCAACCAAGCACGTCAAGGACCTCTTCTCGAATCTCTCAATTCAAGTTCTTCTCTTCTCTCTTCAAACCCTAACCTTAGTAATGTATTGAAATAGGACTTAGAATGGGGGTTTTAGACCCTTTTCACGTCGAAACGGCCTAATTACATCGTGTATAGAGTTTAGGAGGGTGGAAAATTGACCGGAATGCTCGTCATAAAGATTTAGAAATTTTCAACTCGGGAAGACACAGTCCGCGACGCGGACTGGTTGCGAACAATATATTTTCAGAAAAGAGTTTTTGAACGAGTTTCTCCATCCCGTCGAAAATTTTCGAAAGAATATAAGTTCTGGTCTGTGATGGGTGCGCGATGCGCCCCTGTCGCGCAAGGTGAGATTTTTTTGAAGAGGACTAAAATCTAGCACATTTACAAATGTTGTACATGATACAACTAACTAGTCATTAGGTAGAACAAGGATCTAATCATACTGAGATAAAGAGTTTCATTTATTATAGACAATCTAAACAGAAAATACAAAGGAGTTTTCCAATCAAATTTTTTTAATGATACCTTGATTGAGGATGAATGAT
This sequence comes from Solanum rostratum, assembly GCA_029948455.1. NCBI lineage: Eukaryota > Viridiplantae > Streptophyta > Magnoliopsida > Solanales > Solanaceae > Solanum > Solanum rostratum. The sequence continues at coordinate 59,743,694 of CM057053.1, forward strand.
AGTGCACTTCCAAATAAGATATGTGCATGTTGTCTATCATTCTGCCGATCTTCGATCTTCTCAATTTATTTCTTTCCACTTGAGGTCGATTTTTTATCTTGCTCCTTTCCTTGAGAAATCGTGATTTCCTTATGTCTGGTCAATGATTGAGGAGGCCTTCAATCCTTTCCTTTCGTTGACTTGATTTTTTTCCTTGGAAATCTAGCCTTAGCTTTTCATTTTCTTTTCTTTTAGGTGATCTAATATTCACCCTGATTTGTGCATAGCTGATTGTATCACTAGATATAGTAATTTAATTCCATCCTTGATCTTGTGCATGACGTTCATTTCTTTATGTCCTTCAGCCTAGTCCTTTATTTACTTGCAAAGTTATTATTATTATAACTTAACTTAATGAACCCAAACCTATCAATCTCCGTGTTTTGATAATGACAAATAATTTGCATGAAAATACTTGTATACTTGTGAGACTCCTCGCCGAGTAAATAGGAAGCCATTCACTGCCATCTTATGGTTTCTCCACCTTGCTAGTTGCCTAAATTATTTATGCTCTTATCTTCCCCTTTGGCATAATTTATAAAAGCACAAATACGGACAGATACACAATTGAAAAAGCACAGAGACGTACATGCATGCAAACATAGTTAACTACTAGATAGAAAAATAAGTCAAAAATAGCTCGATTTACAATGCAGAAGAGTATGTGGGACAAAGTGTCCAATTTAAATAAGCAAAGTAACTGTCTTAAGATTGGAAGAGCATCATAAATGTAGTGGTTAATTATAACACATGAAATATTTCAGAGTGTCGAGAACATTTCTATAGAAAGTATTATAGGAACATTTCATTCCATATTATTTGAGAAATTCAAGTCGAGGATTGCATAAACATAACAAGATTCGTATTGGATGAGTCAGCTTCGGCTTTGAGAGAGTCAACCAGACAAATTAGCTTGTTAATAGTGGAGTCTCTTTCCTACTATTACAAAATGTATATAAACGTCATTCTTAGTAATATACATAGTCATAATTAGCGAGCAGATATTTAGGAATCCATTGTAATTATTAGCAGATTTTTAGGAATCCCTCTTTATTTTCTTTCCTAAATTAGCACATAATGTATTGTATTTATATCTTGCTTACCTATTGGAATAGACAATCAACTTTTATTTAATTACATAGTATCAGAGCCTATAGTCTCCTTGATTCTATTTTGGCTTTGTTTAAAAAAAGGACAGCTCGAGCTTGTTTTGCTGTCTTAGAGAAACAACCTCAGATTTTTAATACTTCAATAGGATTAGGCAGATACCTTTTCTAGCCCTTGAATAAAATTCTTTAGGTTGTGAGGCAAGAGGCCACGCACCACTTGCATCTCTCATCTGTCAGTCAAACACTAGCGCATGCTCCATTAGAATCTTTGGGGATTCAACATCTAGTGTCATCTAGTCAATTTCGAAATATCCGGAGTTTTGTTTGGTGTTGATACTTGTTTGGAGAACACTTTATCACATCCAAGTTCCTATGTTTCTGAAAACTACTTCTAGGATCATATTTTCTCTGTAGCTTAAACGATTTAGATCTGGTTTTTCTGTTTGGTGCTGTTGTGATTGTCAAGTTTTGTTCAATATTGATTGATAGTGCTTTGTGGATATTGTTCCTGATTTTGAGCATCGACTATAATTATTTTGCCGGGTGAATTGACTTCTAATATTTCTTGGAATTAATATTATTGCAGTCATTTTGAAGCTTGGCTATTCTTAAGTTCTTCATTGAAGAGGAAGTATGGCTTCAAATCAGAAGGGTCAGAAAATTTTGGTTTCAGCAGGTGAGTTTGCACAATTCTCTTAGTATCAGGAATGTCTTAAAGAATTCACTTCAATTACTACCCTTTTTATTCAAGAAAAGCATGTTTGGTCTCCTCTTCGAATAACTGGGTGATTGATTCTGGTGCTACAAATCACATGGCAGGTAATCCTAATATATTTTCTACTTTTCGATCACACAAAGCACCCTCACCTGTCACAGTAGCCGATGGGTCAACATGTAACATTATGGGATCTGGGATAAGTCAAAGCAACCTCCTCTATTATCCTGTCATCTGTATTAAATCTACCGAAGTTGGCCTTCAATTTTTTTTCGTGAGTAAACTTACTAGATATCTTAACTATAATATTTCCTTTATTTTTCCTGATCATTGCTTGTTTCGTGATCTTGCAATGAATAAGTTTATTGGTAAAGGACATGTAATTGATGATCTATATATCCTTGATGATTATAAGCCTCGATTCATTGCCTGCTCAAGTGTTATCTCCCCATTTGAAGCCCATTGTCGATTGGGACATCCTTCTTAACTTTTGTTAAAGAAGCTTTGTCCCCAGTTTCAAAATGTTCCTTCTTTGGAGTATGAATCATGCTAATTTGTAAAATATCACCGCATCACATTAGCTCCAAGAGTTAATAAGCGAGTTGGGTCAACTTTTGAGTTAATTCATTTTGATATTTGGGGACCATGTCCTATTGTTTCTAAAACTGGATATAAGTATTTCATCACTTTTGTGGATGATTTCTCTCGGATGACTTGGATTTATTTTATGAGAAGTCCCTCTGAAGTGTTTACTCACTTTTGTGCCTTTTGTGCTGAAGGCAAAACTCAATTCAATGCTTCAGTACATTTTTTAAGGAGTGATAATGCAAAAGAAACATGTCAAAGTTATTTCAATCCTACATGAGACAACATGGTATTCTCCGTCAATCATCATATGTTAATACACCTTCTCAAAATGGAGTTGCTGCGAGGAAGAATAAGCATCTACTTGAGACAACCCGATCACTTTTGTTCTAAATGAAAGTTCCTAAATAATTTTTGGCTGATGTAGTCTCTACAACTTGTTTTCTGATTAATCGCATGCCATTGACAGTGCTTATTGGTAATACACCTTATAATGTTCTTTTTCCAAACAAGACATTATTCCTAGTGGAACCAAAAGTATTTGGAAGCACGTGTTATGTTTGAGATGTATGACCATATGTTACTAAGTTAGACCCTAAGGCATTGAAATATGTTTTCTTGGGTTATTCTCCTATTCAAAAGGGGTATCAACGTTATTCTACTGAACTTGGCAAATATCTAGTGTCAAATGATATGACATTTTCAGGGACTACACCATTCTTTTATAACCCTCCTAGTTCTACAAGTCAGGGGGAGGAAGATAAGTGGTTAGTTTATCATGTTACTCGTGTTGAGAAATCAAGTGATGTTACTCTTCCATCTCCTAGTTACTCTATTGAGCACCACTCAACTACTACGCCTTCAATACATGTTCTAGCAAGACCACCTATTATTCAAGTATATTCGAGGCGACAAGAGACTATTGCTACATGCCCTGCACCAATTCCTCCTCTATCTGATCCGCCTCCATTAGATCTTTCAAAAAATCTTGACCTCCCTATTGCTCTCCGTAAAGGTACACAGACATGTATATCCACATATTCTATTGCTAACCTTGTTTCCTATGATCGCTTATCTCCTGCATCTAGATCCTTGATTGCTTCTTTGAACTCTATTTCTATGCCCAAAAGTGTGAAAGAGGCTTTGTATCTTCCTGGATGGTCAAATGCGATGCTTGAGGAAATACATGAATTATGAAAATCACACATGGAATTTGGTAGATTTACCCGACGGAACGAAACCAGTAGGATGTAGGTGGGTGTTCACAGTGAAAGTTAATCCAGATGGTTCCGTAGCAAGACTCAAGGCCAGGCTTGTGGCTAAAGGATATGCTTAGACTTATGGAGTGGACTATTCAAACACCTTTTCTCCAGTTTCCAAACTCACATCTGTATGCTTGTTCATTTCTCTAGCTGCTTCTGATAATTGGCCTTTACATCAACTGGATATCAAGAATGTATTCCTTCAAGGTGATCTTCAATAGGAAGTATATATGGAGCAACCACCTCGTTTTATTGCCCAGGGGGAGTATAGAAAAGTCTATCATTTAAAAAAAAATCCTTGTATGGATTGAAGCAAAGTCCACGGGCTTGCTTTGGCAAGTTTAGTGAGGTAGTTCAGTAGTTTGGGCTAAAAATGAGAAAAATGATCAATCAGTCTTCTACCGACTTCTGCAGCTGGCAGTATCCTTCTTGTTGTATATGTTGATCATATTGTTATCACAGGAGGTGATTCTAAATGGATATCTTCCCTTAAGTCTTTCTTGCATACTAGGTTCCATAAGAAGGACTTAGGCCACTTGGAATACATTTTGGGAGTAGAAGCAAACAGAAGCAAGAGGGGAATTCTTCTATCTCAAAGAAAGTATATTCTTGACGTACTTGTAGAAACTGAAAAATTGACAGCCAAACCTTGCAGTACTCCAATGGTTCCCGGTGTACATCTTATGAAAGATGATAGTGAGCCTTTTGATAACCAAGAGAGATATAGGAGGATAGTTGGGAAGTTAAACCACATCACAGTGACTCGTCCAAATATTGCTTTTGCAGTAAGTATCGTTAGTCAGTTAATGTCTATACGTATGGTGAAACATTGGGAAGCTTTGGAACAGATTCTATGTTACTTGAAAGGATCTCTTGGACTTGGCATACTGTATAGTAATCACAACCATACTCGTATTGAGTGTTTTGTGGATGCTGATTGGGATGGTTTCAAAATTGACAAAAGATCTACTATCGGCTATTGTGTCTTTGTAGGAGGAAACTTGGTGTCAAGGAGTAGTAAGAAGCAAAGTGTTGTATCTCGATCCATTGCAAAATCTGAGTATAGAGCTATGTCACAGTCTACGAGTGAAATCATGTGGATTTATCCTTTTTTAAATTAAATTGGGTTGAAGCATCATATGCCAGCAAAACTTTGATATGATAATCAAGTTGCTATTCATATTGCCTCAAACCCAGTGTATCAAGAAAGAAATAAACATATTGAAGTTGACTGCCATTTCATTCGCGAGAAGATTCAAGAAAACATAATTTCTACTAGCTATGTGAAGATAGGAGAGCAGCTAGCTGATTTGCTTACAGAGGCAGTGAATGGAACTTGGGTTGATTACCTTTGCAACAAGCTGGACATGATTAATATCTACACTCTAACTTGAGGGGGAGTGTTACAAAATGTATATAGACATCATTCTTAGTAACATATATAGTCATAATTAGCTAGCAGATCTTTGGGACTCCCTTGTAATTACTAGCAGATCTTTAGGAATTCCTCTTTATTTTCTTTCCTAAATTAGCACCTAATGTATTGTATTTATATCTTGCTTACCTATTGAAATAGACAATGAACTTTTATTGAAATACACCTACTATAGGCCATCCACAGCTAGACGAAGCTTTCCAACCTCTATGATGGTGTCCTTGTGCAGCTAACAAATTTTTCCTTTAGATTCTTGGGATATCGACATACCATCTTTAATTGTGAATAGGCAAGACTTTCCATGTTTCAGACCTTTAGCGACAAAGAAGCAACATCGACTGATACTTTGGTTACCCTGATTATTTCTACTCTTACTTTGACAGAGCCCCTCTTGTGCCAATTATATCCTACAAGAATATAGCCCAATCTAGAGAAAGTCTTGGTATTGTAAGTCTCAAAGATCTCAACAAGCTTGTTCCCAGAGAAATCAACAAGAGTATCCACAAAGATACGGGATATTGATAGTCTTTACCATGGATGGTCCTTTCATGGATGAAGGGGAAGGAGAATCATATGATAGGAGATAACACATCATGTTCTAAAGAATTTGAAGGGTAGTAAGAGATAGATCTGGGTAAGGGTGTCAAAATGAGCCTAAATGTAGGTAACCCGTCCAATCCGCCCAAAGTTTTATAGGTTGGGCTCAAGATAATTTTAATTTGGTTCAATCCCAACCCATTCAAGTCTTAACTCATATCAAAAGAATCCTCAACTGACCCTAATTTAATCTCCAATTTCAACCCGTTCTACGAATCTTTACTTGCATTGATGTAATGTATGCTTTCTATCTATCTATATTTTCTATCATTATCCATCAATTTGTAACTTTTTATTTTTATTTTTTGAGTTGAAATTCAAATTGTGATTATAAAAAATAAATAATAATATGTTAGAATTATTAAGATTGAGCGGGTCAAATTGGCGAGTCATGACCCAACCCGAATTTTAGCCCATTTGAACCCAACCTATTTGAGCCTAAAGTAACTCATTTTAACATTCTCAATTTCAACCCAACCCGCCCATTCGACACCCCTAGATCTAGGTATAAAAATGGCTTTCTTAGAGAAATGAAAGGTTTAGACAAAAGGGGTAATGGAATGAAAAGATGGGAGAGGTGAAGAGTTGTCTAAGCCAGTACTATCGATAAGTTTGAAATAGTAAAGGTAAATATGGTTGTAAATAAATCTAAAAGATTCTAAAAAGACAAAAGCGCATAAAATAATTCAGGTAGAAGAAATATGAACCATGAGACCCCTAGTAATGCCGATCCTTTTAAGGGTAACAAAATCATTCCTCTAACAAATGTTTTGTAACAATATTGGGCAATTGATTTTCAAAATTTACAAATTCAAGCACAAAACTCTAATTTTTGACATAATCTTTAATAAAATAATTTTTTATGTTTATATACTTTGCTTTCAAATGATGTACATTATATTTAAAAATACTACTAGCACTAGTATTATCAGCGAAAATAGGGATAACATCATAAGATAAATTGAATGTGATGCATTATCCATGATAGTTGAGTGCTGCAACTTCCATCAGCAAGATTCTAAGATTCAGTAATAGACAAAGCTACAGTTATTTTCTTTTTACTTTGCTATGAGATTAAAGATTGACCAAAGATTTAATAAGTTCCAATGTTACTCTTTTTATCATTCTTATCACCGGCAAAATCAGCATCTGAATAACTAATTAAATTAAAATTAAGAAAGTAAGGATACTAGAGACCCCTATCTTGGGTTCTAATGAGGTAGCATGATTTTCTTTATTGCAGAAGGTGATATATTTTTTAAGAGGACTGAAAATCTAGCACATTTACATATGTTGTACATGATATAGTCGACTAGTTAGTAGGTAGAGCAAGGATCCAATCGTACTGCGGTAAAGAATTTCATTTACATCTTTTTCTGAAGCATCGCTTAGAAGACTTGGGGAGTCCCAAAATCGTACCTTTGTCCATTCCAAATCTTTTTATAATCTCATTTGTATATTTGCTTTGACTAATAAAAATGCCCTGACTTGACTGTTTGATGTAGATTAAGAAAGAAAGTGGTCGTTTGGTAGAGTCTATAAGAATAATGCTAAATAGAGTGTATTAATAATTTCTGTATTAACAATACGTATATTAGTTATGCTTGAACTAATTATAGGTAGACTATTTTTATGCATTGTTTGATTTAATGCATTAAAATTTTATTTACAAAGATAGTCTCTACATTTATGATGGAAAAGAAGTAAAAAAGGTTTTGAGGTATTGTATCTTTAATCATGCTAATGCATGCATTATGTCAGGCCTCGGGAGGATACCCTTGGAGTGGCCGACACTTGAAGTGCCATTGCTGATTCCCCAAAAGAACCACTTGGCCTCATCATCACATCAACTCGATAAAGGAAGAGATACTCAAATAAAAAGACATCATATTGATAAATACAACTCTAATAAAACATAGTTTCAAATGAATAAGTTTAGAAATAGATAATACTCAACAAATCTTTTACTCAATGTTTATGAAGCATCTACTCGACAATCTCGATGGTACCATGACAGGCCATAGATACCCCAATCAAAGAAATAAAATACTAAATAAAATAAGGAGAATAAAAGGGCTCCTTCGGAAGGCAAGAAGGACTCACGAACTCCGAAAATGCACTGAACTGGATTCAACGATGCATGGGCTGAAGTCCTCTATCATCTGTATTTGCATCATGAAATGATGCAGGTCCAAATGGACATCAGTACATAGAATATACTAAATGTAAAAATATCTTAAGAAAGTAAAGCTCAACTCACTCACCTCAACTCAACCAACTCACAACTCATCTAAATAAATATGCAAGTTTAAAGTAAATCATACTTTTTAAAATAGACTCAATAGAAATATATTTAGTTTAGAAATGTTACGCTCAATCAGTGTTTGCTTAGGAGTTTCTTTTAACCGACATCCAATCCCATCACCTTTAGTTTGGTGATGCACAACGAAGGCAACGTCGTTGCCACACCTGTCCTAAACTTGCCAAGGTAAAGGACGATCAACTCTCTCATGGATCCATAGTAAGTGTCCATCTTTTGGTACAAGAGTCACCAGAACGTACTGCACGACTATCCTATGCTGGCAACGTACTTTTGTGGGTTAGAGGAGTCATTTACTCGCTCCCAGCTCGGTGCTCGATACTTTTCCCAAGACTAAAACATGCTCAACTCATAAAACAACTCAAATCTCAATAGTACTCAATCAATCAACTCAAATCTCAACCTCATTAGGTTATCTCAACTCAGCTCATCTCAATTTCTCATCAACTAAGTCAATCAAGGAAATCAATCAGACTCAATTCGAACTTAAATGGTCATTTAGACTCACTCAATTAGACTCATCATGTAATGCAAGATAAAAGCATAAAACTATATGTGATTAAAATGCAACATGCTTCTCATGCTCAATTATACTCAAGTTACTCAACTCAGGTAATCAAACTTATAACATCAACTCAATCCATGTACATAATTTCATCAAAATCGTGTAGTTTAGGGTTCATGCTATCAAGTATGGAATTATATCACGATTTCATATCAGTAGTTATGTAATGCAGCAAGTACCTTATACATTATCATTAAAATTTACAATAAATGCAGTAAATTATGTATTAGAATGATAGGATTTTCCAAACTCAATTCTTATTCTCAATTTCAACTCAAGTAGGTGAAAGGGCGTGTGAACGAATGTTGTTCAACACTTTAGGAAGCCTTACATACCTGGAAATAGAAAATGAAATCAAACTTTAGTTGATCCTCGCATTTGAACTTGAAACCCTCGCTCTTCCCCCTCCTATGGTGCTCTCAAGAATTTCTAAATGTGAATGAAAGGTGAAAATACGCTTAGGGTTTTGTTTTAGGACTTTAATTAAGTCAAAAACGTCCAAGGATTTAATTAAAAAGGGATAGAAATAGACAAAAATACTTTTTTAAAAAACTGTCAACAGGATCTACGAGATCACGTCTACAGGCCGTAGCTCTTTTTACAGGCCATAGATGACCTCTCGTAGCTAAGGTGTCCAAAAGTTTGAGCTACTGGAATTTGGCATAGAATCCATGAAACCCCTTCTGCGGGCTATCTGATGACTTGTAACTCAATATACTGAAAAGTTGATTTTTGGATCACTAACTCATGAAACCAAATGTACGGGCTGTGGATTATTTTACGGGTCGTATGTTGTCTTGTACATGGGCCTCAGACTTAGAAAATTTCACCCAGTCACATAGGAATTTTATGAGGCCTCTTCTACGGGCCGTAGATCACTCTACGAGCCGTAGGTGGCCCTCGTGGTTTCTCTTCCAGTAATCTTTCTTAGTCATTTTCTCAGTTTTTTCTGTACATCTACTTAGATTAAGTAGAAAGAATTGGGGGGGGGGTGCTACACATTAAAACCATTGCATTATTAATACCTAGAAAACTATGGTATTAGTAATACACTCCTAAATACACAATAGATAGTTATACATAACATGAAAAAGTGTACTAAATAAGATATTACTAATACAAAGTGTTAACACAAATACGCTCACACACACATAGCACATCTCTTACACTAATTAGCACTAATCAACATAGTCATGCTTCATTCATCAATATACCAACCATACAATGCATAACATGTTTTCTAGAAATCATAACGATTAGTTAGGATGGGATGCATGCACATTAAGCTTTTTACAACATTTTTAATTTTAACTTGAGGCATTTTACTCAGCTCAAAACATGGGTTACCCTAGATGACTATAAGCACATGTATTTACACAAACATCACAACTTAAACATGCCAGTCCTACTAGATAATACACCTGAGAGAAAAGAAATATGGCAAGAAAAACTCTCAAGTGGCAGGATGCCCCACCCCCTCCAAAAAGACGGTACAATGCCCTCATCGCACCATAGCTATAAATAAAGCACAACAACGGGAATATAACATACCTGGGACGCGCTAGGTGTCAGTCGGGCCGTCGAGATCAGACCCACTGACAGGGTCCCTGTCATCAAAAGTCGCACCCGATCCGAAGGTGCTCTCGGAGGCTCCTATCCTTGCTGCCTCACATGATAACCGCTCATTTTCTTATTGCTCTGTGGCTGCTCGATGCTGGGCTCTCATAGCCTTGCGTAACTTTTTCTCTTCTGCGTGTTGCAGATATTGCGAAGGGCTGCCTCAGTGGCTGCGATACTTGCCTTTGTCCTTTCTTCTGGAATCTTCATTTGGTGGCACTAGGGCAGCAATTGGAGTGGGCGGAATGGCCCATATGTCGTCTAAAATTGGAGCTATCGGGGCATTGAAAAGTGACATCCAAGACTCTGGAGGTGGGGCCGATGTAGTGCGATTGTACTGAGTTGTCAGCTGGGCAATTCGGTCCTTCATGTCACTCACTATCTGCACAAGTTTGGACATTTTATCTCTAGACATACTCCCAAACATATCATGGAAGTACCCCTCCAAAATGTTGACATGATTCTGTAAGTTGCTGATTTGATCCAGTAATTTATCTCGGAGATAATCCTCTGCCTATTGGACGTGGGACTGAACCACCTGAGGCATCTGTGCGACTATTTGATCAACAATCGTGAGTGTTTGCCACTGGTTGGTCACTATTTTTGCCAGGAACTCATATGGATATATGCATACCCTTATTACACCGGAGGCACTGCGCCACTACCCTCGGGTTGCTAAGAAGCCTCACCTAACTGTGGGGCGGTGGTGTAGTCCTCAAATGACAAGGGTTGCTGTGGAGCCGCTTGGGGAAACATCATCGGACCCCCCAGCTTGCGTGATCTAGTGCGCATCAGAGGGTTGTGCACATCCTTAATCAAGTCAATGCTGACCACTCATTTGGGAGCTATCTTCCAGTCCAGAAAGTGTGTGGTAGGGACACGGGCCCGTTTGCAAAGTGCTCGGATCAGGCATGGAAAGGACATACCTACTTTGTTTGATAAGGCTCGATCCCACGTTTCAATGGCAATGATCCGACCCATATTAATCTCGTACTTAGCAATCAAGCACGCCACCAACGAGGCATGGGAAGGTTGAAGCGTGTTGTCATTAGCTGTGGATCTTAGCCTGGCCAGCACCACCAACCACCAAAATTTTGCAGCAAACGTGAGAGATGCCTGGGCAATAGGAATTCTAGGGTTTGTAACCCAGTCTGCATCAGCCCCTTGTATAGCAATCCGCTCAGCAATCCATTTTAGTCGTGTGGCCCACAGAGTTGGATGGGACATTTGGCCCTCATCAGTGATCTTGACATGTCTATCAATAAATAAGCCATCCAGAGGGGCCTGGTAGTCTTGACCAAATAGAAACCTATTGATGGTTGTCTCAAAAATGTCCACTCGTTCCCCACGCACCATGACATGCTCTCGCGGGGATAATTTATAGGCTAACTGCTTCTTCACTCTCTTAGACTGGCTTCCCTAAATGGAATCCAATAGGCTGGAAGCATAGCAGGAATAAAGTTTACCAACCAGCTCGGAGGTGGTTGCGCCATCCACCTAAACTGATATGATTCAAACACATCCCTAATATCTGGGACCCCATCTAGTTGATCTATGATGACCCGTATCTTTGGGATGATAGCCCGCCGCTGGTATCCCCCGGATCCTTTAGTTAATCCATTCATATAAATCTTCTTTGCGCCGGGACTGTCCATCGGCCGTGCAAAAACATAATAAGCCACCTAGAAGTTTCAAGATCTGATGTCCGAGAAACCGCATAGTGTGTGGCTTTTTCATCGCTGTCTCGGAGGGTGAAGACGTCATCCACAACCTCTGTGTGGTGCTGGTCCATCTTCAGGGTGCGTGCATGTTCATCCTATATCAGGACATCATCCTCCCTCTCAACTCCAACCTCAGGAACCCCCTCCTCAGACTGGGGGGCTATGGTTTGGCCCGCTGCACGAGCTCTTGTAGTGCGAGGGGAGCGAGGGGAGACATTGCTAGTAAAGCATACCTAAGACCCTCCTAAGGAGTCATCGCCTGAGTAACTCCCCTGGTGTTGACTAGAAGATACAGTGGGAGAATTGTGGAGACGTGAACCAAGCTCGTTCCTAGGTTGGCTTGACCTTAGGCATGGACCCATGGTACCTGCAAATGCCATGAAGAATAAAATGGTTAGTCATGATGGAATAAGCAGGCGACGCACTAACGGGTACTCAAAATTCCCCTATGCTATAAAAGTGACAAAAACCCTCAAGAGTGGCGTCACCCGGTCTATCATAGGGAAATTGTACTAAAAGACATGTGGAACCTAGACTAACATTTATCAATGAAACAAAAACATCAAGAAGTACCAAGGTTTCACGGATAGAAGGCCCTACACAGGCCATGTAGCGTGACACGGTCCGTGGCAGGGCCTGTGTGAGGTGCTCAGTAGCTGAGAGGCTAAGTGACTCGGCACGGGCTACTACACGGGCTGTGTAGTGTTACATGGTCTGTGGTAGGGCCCGTGTGAGGTACTCAGTATCTGGGTGGCCAAGTGACTCAGCACGGTCTACTACACGGTTTGTGTAAGGGTACACGGGCCGTGCAATGCACCGTGAAGAGCCCCGTCACTGCCATTCAGCCCAAAACATAGAACACCACCACTCATTCATGCAAATTGACACTATTACGTGTGGATCTACCAACATACTCGCTTAAAAACCACAAGGACATCACTGTTTTACATATAGACCCGTAAAATCACAAAATTTTCATGTTCAAGTTTAGAAGATTCAACAATAGTGGTTATACAACCCAACACAATATCCACATAAATTTTATACCGTAGTGTCTTCTAAACAACGAAAGGAACCATATTTAGGCATGGATTCACATGTGTATATAAAAATATACACTATAAGAAGAGGAATGGGGGACTTACTTGAAGAGCAACAATGAAAATGATGATGTCCTTTCGAACAATAGAAACCCACACAAGGATAATGCTACGGATCATGAAAACTACTCAAAATCGTGACAAAAGAGATGACACATTTTGTTGGGTTATGGGAGAAAAAGGGTGTGAGAGGTGTGAGGGGAAAGTAAAAATAAAGCGAGAGTAGGGTATAGAGGGTATTAATACCCTTACCCGATGATTTACCTCCACGGTTTGTCACACGGTCTGTGAGGACGAACCTGTGCCTAGACTTGAAATTTGGAAATCGTACCTGGCACCAACACCCCCACGAATGGCCAAATGATCCATGAGATGTTTCACAGTCCATTTGGACTGTCCAATTCCCCAGCCTTAGAATATGGTTTAAAGCTTACCTGGGCCATGCGTCACACGGTCACTATCTCGGTCCGTCTGGAGTTACACGGGCTGTGTAGAAGAACATGTGGCTCTCTTTTGCTAGTTTTGGCCATTGCGTTTTCGTGTCACACCTCCAACCACACGTGCGCTCATGCCCCTAACCAAAGTGCTTATACCTTCCTGGAAACACAAATCAAAAACAAGAAAATGCATGACATAAAATACATATTTTTTTTTAAAATGGGTTGTCTCCCATAAAGCACTTAATTTAATGTTACAACTCGACCAAGTTGTGTTGACTACTCAGACTTCATCAAGGTGTATGACTTCAATTGCTGAGGTTTTATCTGCAGCACCCAAATACTTCTTCACTCGTTGCCCATTGACTTTAAAATGATGCGCTTTGTTAGTTTCTAACTCGACTACACCATGCGAAAATACTTGGGAAATTTTGTACGGGCCAGACCACCTAGATTTGAGCTTACCCGGAAACAACCTCAATCTAGAGTTGTACAGCAAAACCTTATCACCAATATTGAAACTTCTTGGTACAATATGCTTGTTGTGATGGGACTTCATTTTGTCTTTGTAGAGTGCTGCATTTTCATAAGCCTGGAAGCGAAATTCATCCAACTCATTGAGCTGATCAAGCCTCACATTGGCGGCCTCATCCCACTTTATAGGCTCTACAGAGCCCAGAACGCCTTGTGCTCCAATTCCACAGGTAGATGGCAGGCCTTACCAAACATCAATTGATATAGATACATATCAATGGGGGCTTTGTAAGCTGTCTTGTAAGCCCATAGTGCATCTTCTAGTTTCCGAGCCCAATCAGTTCTTGTAGCATTCACAGACTTGGTCGGGATCTCCTTGATCTCTCTGTTGGACACTTCAACCTGCACACTCGTCTACGAATGATAAGGTGGTGCGACCTTATGTTGTCATACACCGTACTTAGCTAGTAAAACATGGAAGGTTTGCTTGCAGAAATGGGAGCCCCCATCACTAATGATAGTTCTAGGTGTCCTAAACCTGGAGAAAATGTTCCGTCTCAGAAACTTGACCACACATTTGCTTTCATTGTTTGGCAATGCTGTCACCTCCACCCATTTGGAGACGTAGTCCACCGCCACTAAGATGTACTTCATGCCATATGAGCTCACAAATGGGTCCATAAAGTCAATGTCCCATACGTCGAACACTTCTATTTCAAGGATAGGGGTCATGGGCAGCTCTTGGTGCCTAGAGATGTTGCCTTGTCGATGACATTGATCACAACCTTGAACCATGTCATGGGCATCTTTGTAGATGGTGGGCCAGTAGTATCCACATTGTAAAATCTTTTTCGTTGTCTTGGCAGCACCATGATGGCCCCCCACTGGGGAAGAGTGTTAGGCTTCCATGATGCTCATCATCTCTGCTTCCGGTATGTATCGCCTAATGACCCCATCTGCGCATGTTTTGAACAAGTATGGGTTATCCCAAAAGTACTTGGGAACATCAAGAAGAAATGTTTTTCTCTGGTGAGGGTTAAGGCCCTCAGGCATAATATCCCTCACCAGAAAGTTTGAAAAATCAGCAAACCAAGGGATTAAATCAACAGAAGCTTCTAATACCTTCTTATCGGGGAAGGAGTCATCGATGTTCAACCAATCCTTAGCTCTTGACTCATCTTCTAACCTGGACATATGGTCTGCCACCTGGTTTTTTGCGCCTTTTTCGATTGTGAACCTCAAAGTCGAACTCTTGCAACAAGAGTACCCATCTGATTAGCCTCAGCTTAACATCTTTCTTTACCATGAGATACCTTAGTGTTACATGGTTTGTGTGCACAATCACCTTTGTGCCCAATAGGTAGGCCCGAAACTTTTCAAACGAGTACACCACAACTAGCAACTCCTGCTCAGTCACTGTATAATTTCTTTGAGCATCATTTAAGGTCTTGCTGTCATAGTAGATAGGATGAAAGATCTTGTTTCACTTCTTCCCCAGCACAACACCCACAACAATCCCGCTTGCATAACACATCACCTCAAAAGGGGCATCCCATTCAGGTGCAACTACTATGGGCACAGAGATCAACTTTTAATTCAGAGTCTCAAAGGCATGCCGACAGGTTTTAGCAAACTAAAACTTAGTATCTTTATCCAATAGTTTGCACAGTGGGTGTGTAATCTTGGAGAAATATTTTATGAACCGGTGATAGAAGCCCGCATATCCAAGAAAACTCCGGACCCCCTTCACCGATATGGGAGGTGGCAACTTCTGAATAACCTCAATCTTTGCCTTATCGACCTCTATGCTCTTATCATAAATCTTATGGCCAAGGACTATCCCCTCCTTGACCATGAAGTGTCACTTCTCCCAGTTCAATACCAAGTTTTCTTCCTCGCAGCGTTGTAATACCCTGCTTAGATTCAAAGTACAGTCGTTAAAGGAATCACCCACTACAAAGAAGTCATCCATAAATACCTCAAGGGTGTCTTCGACCATGTTAGAGAAGATCGACATCATACATCGCTGGAAAGTGGCAGGAGAATTACAGATCCTGAATGGCATCCGCCTGAAAGAAAATATCTTATAAGGGCAAGCGAAGGTACTCTTCTCCTGATCCTCCAGGGATATGGATATTTAATCGTAGCCCGAATACCCGTTCAAGAAGCAATACTACCCTCTACCTGCCAACCTGTCAAGCATTTGGTCTATGAAGGGCATGGGGAAGTGATCCTTCAAAGTCCATCTATTCAGATTTCAGTATTTCATGCACACTCGCCACCCCATGACAGGTCGCAAGAGGACAAGTTAATTTTTTTCATTGGCCACCACTGTCATGCCCCCCTTTTTGGGACACATTGCACTGCACTTACCCATCTGCTCTCAGAGATGGGGTACACCACCCCAACATCCAGCCACTTGATAATCTCTTTTTTTACCACCTCTTGCATGGGTGGATTAAGCCTTCGTTGGTGCTTGATACTGGGCATACAGTTATCCTCCAATTTGATCTTGTGCGTGCATACCTTTGGAGGAATCCCTATAATGTTTGCAATGGTCCAACCAATAGCTCTCTTAAACTTTTGGAGAACCCCCAACAATGCGTTCACCTGGTCTTCCTGGAGATCTGCAGCCACAATCACAAGAAGAGTGTTATTAGTGCCCAAAAATGCATACCTTAAGTGTTGAGGCAACGTCTTGAGCTCCACAATAGGAGGCTCCTCAATAGAAGGTTTGGTTGGTGGTTTCGGCCTGTTTTCTAGGTCCAAGTCTAGCTTTCTAGGGACAAATGGTTTAGTTCCCCTGCGCTGTAAAGCATACACAGTGTCATTGTAACCATTGATACCATCTTCTCGGAAGTTCATTAGCACTGCCGCCAGTGTGTCCTCGATCATCTTCTCCTCGAGTGGAATCTCAGAAAAACAATCATCCTCTACATCCATGACAGACATCACGGCTACTCCTTTGGGCCTCTTCATTCCAGCACACACACTGAATTTTACCTCGTCAGTGTTCAATCGAAAGGTAAGTTCTCCACGTTCCACATCAACTAGTGCCCCACCAGTTGCCAGAAATAGTCTCCTGAGGATGATGGGGACCTCGCAATCCACTTTACAATACAATATGACAAAGCCTGCAGGGAAAATAAACCTGCCAACATGGACCAGCACGTCGCAAAAAATTCCCACGGGCCTCTTCACTGATCTGTCTGCCATAAGTAGTCGCATGGTAGTAGGTGTAGGGGATCCTAAACCCAACTGCTGGTACACTCTGTGCAAAATCATAAGCTCCAATAGTGCACGGGATTGTGAAAGCTCCCGGATCACCCTTCTTCTCGACCAGGGATTTTGTAGCGATGGCACTATAGGGATGAAGATTGTTTGCCAATCGATCATGGATGTCCTCTTCTTAGTAATTAAATCTATCATAAACTTGGCATAACCTGGCATCTGCTTAAGTGCTTCCACTAGAGGGATGTTTACGGACAACTCCTTCAGCATGGACAAGAATTTCTAAAACTTGTCGTCTTCAGCCTTCTTTCTCAACCTTTGCAGGAATGGTGGTGGTGGCTTTACGATGGCCGGCAGGCATAGAGTAGTGAGTTGGTCCAACTCTTTTGCCTTTTTAGAAACTTCAGGTTCTGTTAGTGCTGCATCAATCTCATCACATCCAGCATCATTGTGCACCTCAACGGGGTGAGGTACCTTGCCATCTGCTTTATCAAGACCTGTATCACGTGCAACAACAGGGTTAGAAAGTACCTTACCACTTCTTGTGGTGACCGCCATGCAGTGGCTATCATTTTTTGGGTTCTGCACAGTATCACTAGGCAGTGACCCAACCTTCCTTTGATTCAATGAAGCTGACAGTTGCCCCAATTGTTGCTCCAGTTACTTGATCGAGGTTGAATGCGAGTCGACCAATTGTCAAACATTGGATATTTCTCCTTTCACATCTCGCACCCCTGCCTCGATGGACTCCAGTTTTTCAAGAACCTTTTCCATCATCTCTTCTAGTCTCGAGTTTCCGCCACCATCATTTGGGCGCTCACGATTTCTATAGCCATCTCTATTTTTCCAGTTCTCTTGGTAGTTATCACGACCATAGTACCTTGGTTACCGGAATTGAATGCCCAGTAACCCCTCCCCCCCCCCCCCCGACTTCCCAAGAAATGAGCCTTTTCATCATAATTATAGCCTTGATCATCATACCTGGGCAGTGTGCCCATAGCTTTTACTTTTTCTAGGCCTCCACCAAGTATCTTGTTCGATAGCAAGTCGATCTGGGGTCCGCACATGGGCCATGTCTTAATCCCACTCTTCCTCCTTTTTTCGTTGCTCTGCAGTCATCTTGAAGACCATCCCAGAGCAGTCTCCATCTCTGTGTACCATGCCCTGTTGTTCTTAGCTACTTGATCCAAGATCACCACGATGTCTGGGAACGTTTTAGAGATGTACGACCCCTCAGATGTTGCATCAATGATAGGTTTACTCAAAAAGTTGTAGAACCTATAGAAGACTGCTTTCAAGTGCTAGAGATGATGGTTGGGGCGTTGCTTGAGTTTCTGCCTGAATCTCTCCCTAGATTTATATAATGCTTCATTTGGAAGTTGTTTATGAGATCCAACCTCATCTTTAATCTTCAGTTGCCTCGACATAGGAAAGAACCACTCTAAGAAATCTTCTTTTAACTCTCCCCCAAGTATGGATAGAATCACATGGAAGCTCATTCAGCCACTTTATCGCCTCACCTGAAAGAGACAACAAGAATAACCTCAACCTTAGCACTTGTTGAGTGACTCCCGGAATTTTGGACGATTGGCATGTCGCCAAGAAATTCATAACATGTTCATTTGTGTCCTTGGTTATAGCTCCGCTGGACATCCCTTTCAACTGCAACATTTGCAACATAGTACTAATGATAGTGAATTTGACACCTGCAGGCAGAGGTGGCAGTACTATTTTCCCAGTGGTCCTAACACCCTCATCATCGTCATTCACTGCTTGGTGATACTGGGCCCTTGAGGCCTCATATCAGGTTGGTGTTGTTGTGGTGGCACAAGTGGCACTTGTCGAAGTGGTGCCGCTGGTGGCACCCCATAACTTGCGAGGTCATCTTCACCTAAACCGTCATTTCCCCCATCTGCAATTCACTGCTAACTCTCTCAGCCTTGCTGCTTCGCAATCCTAGGCGTTCATTTTGCGAATCGACTTGGTGAGTTCGGGGTCGTAGGGAATAAGTGCGTCACCCTTGCTTCGGGTGTTTGACATGCAACGCCGGTTCCCTACAATGAGCAAAAAAAGAAATAAAAGTAAAATTAGGACTAGAATTACACACTGAAAGTAGCAACTAATAGACTATTACTTCACCACAGTCGCCGACAACGATGCCAAAATTTGATACGCCCAAATTTACACTCCAAAAGGAATAGTGAAGTGGTCATTGATCAAATATAGAACCCAACAAGAGTTGAGGTCGATCCCACAGGGAATGCGTGAGAATAAGTCTATTAGCACCCTTTTTCAGATGTAAGTTTTGTTCCCAAGATAAAGATGCATGAAGTAAATGGGGGGTTTATTATGTTTAAACTAACTTCGTAGAGTAAAGTAGCTAATGCATACGTTGACCAGTGGATTTCAAACTGTTAATGAGAGGCTAGGGTTGTATTTCCCATGACGTCTAATACGGTAACCAAATTGGTATGGTAAACCTATTTATGATTGCACATATAAGATCAAACAAGTTAGATAACACCTATTCACGTTCTGGTCCTTCCGATATATATTTTACTCATCATCATTCGGTCTCAGAATGTGTACAATTGTAACTTTTGTTCTAGAACTCAGAATACTCTCACCTTCCGGTCTCAAGTACTTAGACTAGGTTAAAAATCCTGAATTTTTATTGTAGAATTCTTTTCAATCGCTACATCCTTTCCGGGCACGTAACTAATATAGGCTTACCCTAACGGATCGACTCATTAGGAAAGAAGTTAAAGTAAAGAGTACTACAATGTATACGATGATCAATCCCAAGAGGTCACCTCCAAATTTTGTTATCTTATTGAACTGTCATGGTTCCCACAATCCTAGTTGTGGGTTTAGCCTAGCATATTCAAAACAATTTGCCCACACCAATACAAAGGAATCATGATAAATATCTTACTATTGATAGAACGATAAATCCACGTTTCACAATCTCTAAAGAGATGATCGAAACCCAAGAATTCAATGTAAATTGGCGCACAATAGTGTTCTCTCTGTGTTCTCTAACTCCAGTGTCCAATAATAATTAAAAATGAAATAAAACTAATATATATATACACGGAAAAACCTAATCAAACTTAAAATAAAAAAGTAGACGTCGGCATGGGTATGGATTACCACACGGACCGTGAGGGTCCACATGGACAGTGAAACGGTCTATGACTCTTCATTGCATTGTGATCCCACGTGTATCGACATGGTCCGTGTAGGGCTTCAAGGACAAAGAAATGGCCCGTGAACCTTTCCTTAGCGAATTCCCCCTTAGCGAATTCCCAGATGCACTTTGATCCTCCATCTTCACGGCCCATGTCACAGTCCGTAGTTGGTCACACGGCCCGTGACGGGCCCCCGTTTCTCTCCACTTGTACGATTCTTGTTATTTTCGACGGTGATCCTTCCGACTTACGTCAACTTTACAGCACGTGACATGACCCATGTCAATTTCCACTGCCCGTGAAAGGCCTCGTGGGACGTGCCTTAGTCTCTTTCATGCCAGCTCCTTTGTTCCTCATGCCAACACGGACCATGGAGGCACCCGTGGTCCTTCACTTGAATTAATTCACTGATTCCTTCGTCTGGGCCAATCCATGTAATGTACCCTCCCACGGTCTGTGTGAGGCTACATGGGCCGTGAAGGCCTCCATATGCCAATACGTCAGCTCTTTTGCTCGCACTTCACCCATTGTTCCATGCCTTAACCGTTTTCCTGAAAAATAATAAAATACACACATTAAACTAACCGATTTTCTTGAGAACGTGCAAAAATTCTATGTTCAAAGCGTCACAAGAGTTGTATTTCCACGACTCATCAGTCGACCACGTCCAGGGTACCTTCCCGGGGCATGACACAAACTCATTTAAACTTAATGCCCTTGCTCTTTCAAAATTAAATAAAATATGCATTGATTATGTTTAAAATCATATTTCGTTTAATGCATGAAAACTATTAATCTCAACTTAAATTAATACATGGTAATGTTATGGTCATCAACTCAATTTGCCTTCATGGGAAAGAAACCACAAATAATAATCCAATAGTTTGAGAGTAGTGGTGGAGCCATATTATAATTAGAGGATTCATCCAAACCCCCTTTAGTAAAAAAAATTCAAATCCCCTTTGGTAAAAAGTTATACTATTTATATATGATAAAAATAATTTTGTATGTATTTATAATATATGTCGAACTCCCGTTTGAATAGTTCGTGTGTCACTTCTTAATATTTTGAACCCCCATAAATAAAATTTTGGCTTCGCCACTATTTGAGAGATAAAAAAAATAATAATCTCAATGCATAATTATATGAGACCCAATAGAAGAAGAATTAATTTATTCAGAATTCAAGAAACTAGGGTTAAACTCAACTCAAACTCAATCAACATGAAACTTAGATGTTGGGTGCATGCACAAACTCAATTCAATGCTATGAATACCCTTACATATTTGGAAGAGTTAGATTCTTGACGAAATTTGAAGAACTCATTGAATGCTCTTGAAACTCCAGCTTTTCTCCTCTACAGTCTTGCTCTCAAAATACTTGAAACGTAAATGGGATAAAAGACATATGAGGTACTAGAAAAAGACCTAAATTAATCTCAAAACATCAAGATTTTGAATTAGAAAGGGAGAAAAAAGATGAAAATGCTACTCATTAAAACTACCGAAGTGAACCACAAAATCTCATTTACAGTTCATAGTCTGATATACGAACCGTAGAAAGCATTTCGTAGTAATTGGGCATAAATTTGGGTTCCCAAACTTTGGGTCTATTATCACTTTCTATACATCATAGACACTTTTATGAGCTTAACCTGCATGTTCGTAGAAGAAGTACTAAGGCTCTGATTTCAGGGCTAGAAATCATAAAATTTATCTATGGGTCTTGAAAAGAATAGGGGTCCTAGACCCTTCTCGTGGATTCGTCAGTAACTCAACTCAAGTTTGTAGAATTTGGGTTCTAGAAGGCATTCTACGAGCTGTAGAGACTTCTACAGTTTGTCCCATAACTCGTAGAACTCAGAAAATTTTACTGAGTCTCTGAACTTTTTATATAGATACTATCTGCAATCCTTTGTTTATTCTACGAGTCATCGATACCATCCGAAGAAAGTCCAAAGAGAAAAATCTATCTAAACTAATACTGATCTACGAGTCCTATCTACGACCTATATAGTTCAACCTACGGTCTGTAAATGGAGTTCATAAACCTCAATTGGTGCAAAGGTGAATAAAATTTCTAGACTTTCTGGATTGAGCTAAGTTGGATTATTTTAAGGGAAGATATAATACTTGCCTATTCCAATATTGAGAGAGTTAAGTTATGAATGTGAAATTATCATAGAAGATCGCGAATTGAACTTGTTTTAAAACATTTGTTGATGCTTTAAGAGGTATTTCTTGAGTTAAAGATTCGACATGCCTTGTATGCAGGGGCGAATATATTAAGGCCTGTCGAGGGTGCCACGCCTACCGCAAACTTTGACAAACACTTTAAATATATATAGATATATATACTATATGTATATAAATAGAAAACGTGTCATCTAGAGAACAAAAGGTCTTTTGGGTGCCAGGGGTAAACGCTTGACTTTGAGAGCCTCACTTCACAGGATCAAATCTCATTGATTGCTTTTATTTTTTAACTTTTACTTCACTCACAAAACAATGAAAAAAAATCTTTTTTATCTAACCTGTTGTAGCTGTAGGTACATTTTTTTTTTTTGAAAAAATAATTCATATGTTATTAATTAATTTTTCACATAAATCAAAAGGATGAATAATTTGATTCGAACCTAAAATTAATTTAACGAATGAATTTAAAGACCTGGCACCCATAAATTCTAAATTCTGGATCCGTCTCTACTTATATATATTGTGTATTTGTATTTATTGATTATAATTCATGCAAGCAATAAATTTATGGGAATGCTTTCGTTGAGTACTTTTTCCAATAAAATATTTCTTTCTTTACGGGAATGGCTGATTAAGCTGAACATATTTTTTTTATTTGCATTGGTACCTTCTAAGGTTTTAAGACTAAAATAATCATTTTTTTCATATCTTAAGATCAAAGGGCTGTTTTGATTATGCAATACATATAAAAAATTAAAATAATTATTATTTATATATTAAGAACTATTTATTTATGTAATATATATTAAAAATTAAAATAATTAATTTTTTTCCTACTATATTGCACTGTGAGTGATTCATATTGGTATTAAACAAGTGTGCTTGATTGATTAAGTATCCAAATTGAAGGCAATTGTGTCATATAAATAATTCTCCTCTTTAAATGGCATATATTGAGTTAGTGGGTCCCATTAAACTATTTTTTATATTCTTTTGAAAATCAAGAAAAAGTTTTTTTAGGGTGTGTTTGATACGGAGAAAAATATTTTCTTAAAAATATTTTTTAATTTCTCATATTTGATTAGTTTAAATATTTTTAAAAATCTTTTTCACTTGAAGGATTTTTTCAAACTTTTCAAAGACACTTTAATGAAATGTAACACAACAAAAAATATGTGAAAATATATTCCGAAACTTGTATCTTCACAAAGTTTTGTTACATTTAAAACAAAAACTTACATTCAAATTAAAAACAACTTGTTTTTATGTTATATTCAAGATTATATTACTTTAAATATGGAGTAAAAATATACACTTAACATAAGACGGTAATGATGGAATAATTTAATCATTCAGTATCCGATTTATTCTCTTTTGATACACAAAACATACGAAATAAACAGCAATAGGTGCAAGCTTAATACAAAATCATAAGCTTATGACACTCATTTTCTTGATCTGAGATATGGCAGAAACAACAATTCCCCCAACTCAACTCTTGTTCAATGTGTTGTGAATGTCAATCACAAAACGATACTTAACATCCGATCTCAAAAGGCGTTCCAACGCTGTATTCACATAGTCCATTGGCACGACTTCAACATCTGGTGTTATGTGATGCTTCGCTGCGAAATCTACCATCTCTTGTGTCTCCTTTATCCCTCCTATCGCACTCCCCGCCACTAGCTTCCTTCCTATTACACACATTATATACCTATCAGTATTTCCGGAAGAAAAAAATGTACACCATTCAAGACTAAACATACCTAAAAGCATTGGAAAAACAGGCAACTCTAGTGGTTTTTCAGGCGCGCCAACCATCACAAGCTTCCCGTGAGTTTTCAACAAACTAATCAATGGAAGAAGAGGGTGAATCGCAGAGACAGTATCGATGATGCCATCGAGTGAGCCCGCTGCAGCCTGCTCACATTACACATACAAACCAGAATTAGTATTATTCTTATGTCACATTTACCATTACAAATTTTCGATTGAATCATAGTTAACTTAACCAACCTGCATTTGTTCAGGATCACGACTGACCAAAAATGAGTCCGCGCCTAGACGCTCAATTGCTTCGTCTTTCTTACTAAGAGATGTACTAATGACAGTAACTTTGGTTCCAAAGGCCTTGGCAAATTTGACAGCCATATGTCCAAGTCCACCAAGACCAACAACACCAATGTGCATTCCAGGCTTGTCAAGCTCAAAATATTTTAACGGACTATATGTTGTGATCCCTGCACATAACAGAGGAGCAGCTTCCATTGGTAAACTTTCCGGCCAGTGGACCACGTAGTGCTCGTCCGTTACCATGATATCAGAGTAACCACCATACGTGGTGGTTCCATCAGAGTAAACACCATTGTATGTCATTATCTGATCGGGACAATAATTCTCGAGATCGTTGACACAGTTTTCACATTTTCTACATGATCCTACTAAACATCCAACTCCAACTTTGTCACCAACCTTAAATTTCTCCACTTTGCTTCCAATTTCAGTTACTATACCAACAACTTCATGCCTATAAGAGAAATTGACAGTTACAAAATATTAAAAAAAGAATTTGTACTAGCATCCATAGCATAACATGTTATACATTTCGAAATACATAAATATACCCAGTACAATCCCATAAGTAGGATCAGAGGAGGATCAAATATACGCAGACTTTACCCTACCTTTTTGTAATAGAGGAGAATTTCTCTTACAACAAAGAAGATAGTAGAAAAGAGATGGAGAAAAATTCAACTTACCCAGGTACCATTGGATATATGCTATTGCTCCATTCATTCTTGATCTGATGAAGATCAGAATGACAAATTCCACAATACGTAACCTTGAACTGCACATCTTTTTCACCAGTCACCCTTCACCCATTCCAAATTAACCAAAACTCCATTAGTGTTAGTTTGTCTTTGGGGTATAATAGGAAAGTTACCGATACATACAACTACTTTACCAATATGTCCGGAATATACACAGTATATAGTATAAGTATATATGTACATATTTTATAAACTAATTAGCTTAAGTGTTTAAGATCGTAATTATTCCCCAGAAAGATGTAATTTCGTGAAAAATAATCAAATAATATAGGTTAAACTACACTGATTGAGTGAAAAGTCTTTTGACGTACTGTCAGTTTATATTACTTAAATCCAAAAAAAAAATTAAAAGTACTAATGAAAGAACTAATTTGTACCTCCTTGAGAAATTGAAAGGAGAAAGAACCCCAGAAATGTCTGTAGCTGCCCATCCAAATGCCTTTACATTCTCATGTGATTTTTCCATTTTCTTGATTTGTTATTACAGTAATTAATTTGAGTAGTTTTAAGGTAATGTATTGATTTTGATTCATTGTATAAATAGGAGTTTCAGTTTCAGCTAATGACGTAGTCGATGAGGTGGGAAGCAAATGGTGTCGTCATGGCTTTTCTGTACAATTTGCCTTTTTATGGATAAATAAACATTATCAGATTTTTCATTATTACACGACCAAGGTCTAGTCTGGCTGCTAATTTTTTATATTTTTTTAGTGTTTATTTATTTAAAATAAACATAATGGCCTGCACAGGTGTGTTTTATTTTATCGTTCGAAAAAGATTCAATGTAAAGACTACTCAATTTGGAGATGGGAATTTTTCGAGATGGCCAAGATAAAGCGAAAAATTGGTTATAATGAAATAGTTAAATATGATTGTACACAGTGCCGGAGCTACATAGTAATAAGAGAATTTATCCGAATTCCCTTCGGCAAAAAAATATACTATTTATATATGATAAAAATATTTTTTTTATCTATATATAATAGATATCAAACTCTTTTCGATTAGTTTGAGTGTCTACTTCTTAAAATTTTGAACCCTCTTAAAAACAATTCTAGCTCTATCACTGATTATATATCGTGTAAAATTATTGTTGTATGCTTCGCATATCAAACCACAAAGAGAGACACAAGAAATTGAGAAATCAATTTGTCTAGTCCGTTGAGGTTTGGGCGGATTAATAACCCGTCCATTTATTAGCTTAATCCATTTAAAATTGAGTTTATATTTAACCCGAATTGACTCGAGAGAGATTGTGTCAAAATATTTTTAATTTTTTTTAATTTGATATATTTTATATAACTAAAATAAAGAATAATATAATTTAATTAAGTACAAAATATCGAAAAAGAACATATAAAATAAGTAATACTTACTAAAAGTTGGGTCGGGTTGGATCTTGACTCACTCTATAACCCATTATTCAACCCGTTTTGACCCACGCAAATTTGGGTTGAGTTGGGTTGGTTCCTGACCCGTTTTTGGTCTTGACCCATTATAATCCGTTCAAAATTGACCCAACCCGCCTAATTGTCACCCCTAAATTAAATACATGTATTATATATTTGTTAGTTAATACTATTTTTGATAGGATTTTTGGATTCATGTATAATTAATCCATTTATTAGTTAAACCCCATAACATGGTATTGACTAATACCTTCCATTTGGTGGTATTAACTAATATCTTGGATTTAATATCATGGGATTAAGTATATAAAGACAAAAACATCCCTCAAATTCTTTTACACTTTTTTTATTTTCTTGATTTTATATTTTATAGTTGTAGTTTTGTACTAGTAAATTTATTTCAATAAATTAGCTTACAAATTATATTTATTCGCGGGTCCATATTTTCATGATATATAAACAAATAAATAGATTTAGATAATTTTGGGTATTGTAATTTTTTTTAAGAACATAAGACAGATGTGTGTGTATGACTAAAAATTTGGTTTGAAAATTGGTATAGTATTCGTCATAGTTTACAAAATGTGTAGTAGGAAACTAGTTGGTATATGAATTGATATAAATCAATTTTTTTTTTAAAAAAAATTGCAACTTTAACTAAAAAATTAAATCAATAGAATCGAAATTAACAAGAGCATGAAAATATTACAAAAAACTTCATAATTTAGTTGTCCAAACACATTCAAAAACCAAAAAAAAATCAAACAAACACCTAAAAGCAGTGACCAATTTAACCACCACAACAAGTCTATGACTTCATCCTTGGGAAATCCATACTCAAGTCGTAATACTGCTTCCATTGGTTCCAAGTATGGAAAATCCATTATGAAAGGAATGGTCTCCTTCTTGTCCATTGACGAGAGCAGATTTATCTAGGTTGATGAATTCAAGTGTGTACCATTCTTTTTCTCCAAAATATTCTTGGGGCTTGTTCCAGCCGTGAACAAAACTTTAGTGTAGAAAATGTGGTAATGATGTTCGAATTGCTTAGCAAGAAATTGAAAAAAAAAGGATGGAATCGAAACATTTAAAAACAACAATAATATCATTCAAACAAATAATTTTTTGTTTGAAAATCAACAAAAAATTGAAAAAAAAAAAAAGAAGATGGAGTCAGTTTACCTGGAAAAAAACAAACATATTATTATTCTTTTGGACCTGAGGCTCTACCTAACAGGTGTTCCTTCTATTGTAAAATTTGCACTATGTTGAAACTGGAAAAAAAAATTAAATTTTTTTTTTGCACGGGTCGGAGAAACATCTAAAAATCACAATAACTTCATTCAAACAAACAAATTTTTGTTTGAAGATGAGCCAAAAACTAAAAAAAAATAAGGTTTGATTAGATTTATCTGGAATCTGAACGGCTTTCTTCAGAGAATGGAAGGAAGAATGGTGCTTTTGATGTCTAAAGGTGCTGTAGAAGCATCAATAAACTCTTTTTCTTTGGAAAAAAGGTAAAAAGTCTGATGGTTCAATTTTTCTTCACACGTCTGGTGATATTCAAAGAAATCAAATCAAAGAAATTGCTTTGATTGGCATTGGGAAAGGAAAAATATGATTTGATATATCAAAAAATAAAAATAAAAAGAAACTACTTTTTACCATAAATTCAGCACAATTAATAAAAGGTAATACACAAATTCTCACATGTACTCAGTATATTTAAACAATGATCTAGTTTAGTAATTTAGGTGTTATTTTGGTAAATAAAAAAATTCTTGTTATTAAGAGTCTTAAAGTGTATAGATTTGTAATTTTCCCTAAGAAAAAAGAATTTGTCCTAACTTGATTTGTCAAAAATAAAAAAAATAATGAAAATTAAATTTAAAAATTTTTGACAACTAAAAGTGAATGGAAGGAGTATTGGATAGAGGGAATAGTTAGGAAGTGATGTTTTTATTTTTAAGAAAACTAGTATGTGTGCCCGCGCGTTGCGGCAAAAGGTAAATATAACTATAGATTTAGTGACACTTTCAAATTTAAATTAGCACAAAATATTATAAAGCATATATGGAAAAATACTTTTGACAATAATAATTTTAGCATTATTAACTTTTTTTATATTTAAATTATTCAAAATCATAAATACTCTCACCCCATTCATATTATCCTACTGTTGGAATTCATAGTGTTAGAATAAATTAGAATATGAAAAAATCCAATCAATATATTAAAATAGATAGCTAAGAAAAGTCCTAAGATTATGATAATGCTAAATATAATTATTTAGAAGTAGGATTGTAATGGGAAATTTTAAATCCCTATTTACTTGAAACACATTTTTTTTAAAAAATGAATCATTCTTAATTATTTATTATTAGTTCAGATTTATATTGTTTGAATAATAACTAACTTATCTAATTAATTAATTTATTTAAAAAATATAAATTCATTTTTAAAATTGTAACTTTTCAAAATCTATTTTTTTTGGAGGGGGGGGGGGGGGGGGTTCAATTAGAAACTTTCTCAATTTGTTTAGCAATGGGATGTGTTAAACTCCTATTAATTAGGATAATATTTTTTATTTTTCAGCCAAAAAAAAAAATCAATTCATTTTCTATATCACATGAATAACAATTTAGATCAATTCAATTTTTTTTTAAAAAAAAATTGCAACTTTAACTAAAAAATTAAATCAATAGAATCGAAATTAACAAGAGCATGAAAATATTACAAAAAACTTCATAATTTAGTTGTCCAAACACATTCAAAAACCAAAAAGAAATCAAACAAACACCTAAAAGCAGTGACCAATTTAACCACCACAACAAGTCTATGACTTCATCCTTGGGAAATCCATACTCAAGTCGTAATACTGCTTCCATTGGTTCCAAGTATGGAAAATCCATTATGAAAGGAATGGTCTCCTTCTTGTCCATTGACGAGAGCAGATTTATCTAGGTTGATGAATTCAATTGTGTACCATTCTTTTTCTCCAAAATATTCTTGGGGCTTGTTCCAGCCGTGAACAAAACTTTAGTGTAGAAAATGTGGTAATGATGTTCGAATTGCTTAGCAAGAAATTGAAAAAAAAGGATGGAATCGAAACATTTAAAAACAACAATAATATCATTCAAACAAATAATTTTTTGTTTGAAAATCAACAAAAAACTGAAAAAAGAAGAAGATGGAGTCAGTTTACCTGAAAAAAAACAAACATATTATTATTCTTTTGGACCTGAGGCTCCTCCTAACAGGTGTTCCTTCTATTGTGAAATTTGCACTATGTTGAAACTGGAAAAAAAAATTAAAAAAAAGAATTTGTCCTAACTTGATTTGTCAAAAATAACAAATAATAGTGAAAATTAAATTTAAAAACTTTTGACAACTAAAAGTGAATGGAAGGAGTATTGGATAAAGGGAATAGTTAGGAAGTGATGTGTTTTATTTTTAAGAAAACTAGTATGTGTGTCCGCGCGTTGCGCGGCAAAAGGTAAATATAACTATAGATTTAGTGATATTTTCAAATTTAAATTAGCAAAAAATATTGTAAAGCATATATGGGAAAATATTTTTGACAATAATAATTTTAGCATTATTAACTTTTTTTATATTTAAATTATTCAAAATCATAAATACTCTCACCCCATTCATATTATCCTACTGTTGGAATTCATAGTGTTAGAATAAATTAGAATATGAAAAAATCCAATCAATATATTAAAATAGATAGCTAAGAAAAGTCCTACGATTATGATAATGCTAAATATAATTATTTAGAAGTAGGATTGTAATGGGAAGTTTTAAATCCCTATTTACCTTAAACACATTTTTGTAAAAAAATGAATCATTCTTAATTATTTATTATTAGTTCAGATTTACATTGTTTGAATAATAACTAACTTATCTAATTAATTTATTTATTTAAAAAATATAAATTCATTTTTAAAATTGTAACTTTTCAAACTCTATATTTTTTTGGGGGGTGGGGGGCGGGGTGGGGGGTGGGGGTTTCAATTAGAAACTTTCTCAATTTGTTTAGCAATGGGATGTGTTAAACTCCTATTAATTTGGATAATATTTTTTATTTTTCAGCAAAAAAAAAATTTAAAAATTTATCAATTCATTTTCTAAATCACATGAAATCAATTTAGATGAATAACAATGATCTAGAGTAAATTAGATTGGTGAAATAAAATCATAAACGTTAGCCTCATCTAAAACATTTGATGCAATGTGCAGGTAAAATTTGGAAAAACGACAACTAAGTGATGTAATTTTAAAATAATTCTAGAAGATTTAAACAATTAAATAGATCTCTTTGATTAGCATAATTTAATTTGGAAATTATAATTAGTTTAGAATTTTTAAAACTCTAACGTATTAAGATAGAAGTGGGAAGTTAATGTACAAGTTAAGAGTTTTCTAATTTTATTTTTTTGTTTCATTATTTTTTAATATTATGCAATTTAGTAAGAGTAGATAATGTGTGGATTAATTTTAATTTTAATATATCGATTTGAAATTTGTATGATTTTGATATTTAAATAAATAAGTTTTGAAAAAATATAATCTCCAAGAAAAGAGAAATAGAAGGTAAGCATAAATATTGTACTAATATTATATTAAATACATCATATTATTATATTTATTTAATAAAAAAGGGTAAAATTCTTCATTAGTCATTATATGTATTATTAAGTGGAAACATATGTATTATTAAATTTAGTAAAAGATGATCAAAGAGTGTTTTTTTAAGAAGGTAAGTTATGTGTACAACACATATACACATGATTTACCAATACACTCTGCAATAATTCTTTTTTACGTTATCTATCTTACTAAATGAACCACGATAGGTATAATAAAGAATCATTAATTATATGCAAATACATCCAACACAATTTGATGTTAAAATAAAACATAAGAATTTTTTGTAAAAAAACTACATGCTTGTTGTAGTTGTTAGATATAGTTTGAAGGTTTCTCCTTCTTGGACTATATAAATAGTCTCGTAGAACAATGCGTAATGTTAAATAGTTAACGCATTTGTATCCTCAAGAAAAGAAGAACAATAGAGAAATTGGGTATACAAAGAATTACCTTTTCATGAATTGTAAGGATAAATTTTCAGTTTTGCACTGAAAAAACTAACAAAAGGATGGATGCCTGAGAAATTTTATTTTTATCTTTCCAAGAAACAATATATAATGTTTAATTTATTGGAGAATACCATGATTGATATTTTAGGAGACATTTGGGGTAGTTGATATTTTTGGGGGATCTTTATCTTTTTTTTTTATTGGTTTTACTTAACTGACTCTTCATTAATCTTTTTTTTCACGTTTTACATTTTTTTTTATCAATTGATAATTTTAATTTTTGTGGTGATACCATGTGCTAAGTTGGCTATAAATAAAAATTCAAATAATTTAAATTTATTTTTATAACCTCAAAAATTGAATGTTTTATGCTGGTAGTAATTTTTGTAAAATATAAATTTAATTTTTTTTTAAAAATCAAATATTTTTATGGTATTGCCCTGTGATATTTTTTGTCTCAGTTAATATATATAAATAGATATAATTTTTTTTATTATGTTTTCTTAAAAAATAAGTTAACGTGGGACACAATTGATTTTTCTCTTACGAATTTTCAGTTAATTAATATTTTCTAAAGAATTATAGCTCAGTCTTAGTAATGATGCACAATTTAATTTCTTAAAAATAGGAAAAAATAATCTTAAACAATAAATAAAATTAATTTAGAATACACTGAAATTTGATTTATTTTATTTTGTATATTTTTGTGAGTGTTTGGTGGTGAAGACGTGGGGAGGGGGAGGACAGTTTTTTTTAAAAAAATTTAAATAGTTATGTCTTTTTGTTAATGGGTAGGTTTTAATAATTTTTTATTTTCTATATTAAACTTCTTCATTTTGTTTTGTCTATTGTCAGTTTTTAAATATTAACTACTAATTAATTTAATTAATTATTTGTCCTAAGATGCAACATGATATAGTCATTGACTGCCACTTGGCTGAATATGGTGGCTTTATCCTCTCTTTTTAATAATATATAAATAGATATCTATTTAGTATGTGAGTATTATATAATATTTAGTAATTGAGTATTATGTCAAAATATTAGACTAAAGGCCTAAAAAATTTATAAATAATGTGTGATCACTTAAATGAATTAATTAGCAGTTTTAAAACTGTCTATTTAATAATTAATACTAATATCAATTAATATATAATAATGTTTTAGTTAGGATTCACATCAATTTAAGAAAATTGATTTGGTCTGTTTAAAATTTTGTATATTGCTTAAATACTTAATTAAAGTTAGTTAAAATTATTTTTAAATTTTTTAATTTAATCATAGAAATTGTTTTCTATTTATATATTTTGTTTTTATAATTGAATTTATTATTCAAATGAACTAATAACTAATCTAACTAATTATTTGGCCTAAGATGTCACATGACATATTTATAAGCTGCCACTTGGTTGAATATGGTGGCTTTATCCTCTCCTTTTAATAATATATATAAAAGATTAGTTGTTTTAAAACTGTCTATTTAATAATTAATACAAATATCGATTAATATATAATAATGTTTTAGTTAGAGTTCACATCAATTTAAGAAAATTGATTTGTTCTGTTTAAAATTTTGTATATTGCTTAAATACTTATTTAAAGTTAGTTAAAAATTATTTTTAATTTTTTTTTAATTTAATCATAGAAATTGTTTTCTATTTATATATTTTATTTTTATAATTGAATTTATTATTCAAATGAACTAATAACTAATCTAACTAATTATTTGGCCTAAGATGTCACATGACATATTTATAGGCTGCCACTTGGTTGAATATGGTGGCTTTATCCTCTTCTTTTAATAATATATATATGAAGATTAGTTGTTTTAAAACTGTCTAGTTAATAATTAATACTAATATCAATTAATATATAATAATGTTTTAGTTAGAATTCACATCAATTTAAGAAAATTGATTTGTTCTATTTAAAATTTTGTATATTGCTTAAATACTTATTTAAAGTTAGTTAAATATTACTTTTTTAATTTTTTAATTTAATTGTAGAAACTATTTTATATTTATATATTTTGTTTTTGTAATTGAATTTATTATTTAAATTAAGTAATAACTAATCTAATTAATTATTTGTCCTAAGATGCCACATGGCATATTTATTAGCTGCCACTTGGTTGAATATGATGGCTTTATCCTCTCCTTTTAATAATATATAGATGAATTTAATATTCAAATGAACTTATAACTAATCTAACTAATTATTTGGCCTAAGATATCACATGACATATTTATAAGCTGCCACTTGGTTGAATATGTATAGAAGATTAGTTGTTTTAAAACTGTCTATTTAATAATTAATATTAATATCAATTAATACATAATAATGTTTTAGTTAGAATTCACATCAATTTAAGAAAATTGATTTGTTCTGTTTAAAATTTTATATATTGCGTAAATACTTATTTAAAGTTAGTTAAAAATTATTTTTAATTTTTTTTTAGTTTAATCATAGAAATTGTTTTCTATTTATATATTTTGGTTTTTATAATTGAATTTATTATTCAAATGAACTAATAACTAATCTAACTAATTATTTGGCCTAAGATGTCACAAGACATATTTATAGGCTGCCACTTGGTTGAATATGGTGGCTTTATCCTCTCCTTTTAATAATATATATAGAAGATTAGCTGTTTTAAAACTGAATATTTAATAATTAATACTAATATCAATTAATATATAATAATATTTTAGTTAGAATTCACATCAATTTAAGAAAATTGATTTGTTCTATTTAAAATTTTGTATATTGCTTAAATACTTATTTAAAGTTAGCTAAATTGTAAGGACCCGGAATTTTGTACGACCTCAAAGAAGCATGAAAATTGGTTTGTGAAAAGTTTTGGACGAAGGTGGCACTTCATGGGAGCCATTATGGCCATGAGGTCATCCGTAAAACTTCCGGAGTGAGATATTTCTATGTACGGGACCTTATGTTCAAGCTAAATTCCCTCTCAAGCCTTCAATTCTAGCTTATCTACGTTGTTTAACATCATCATGGGTCTCCTACATTAAGTCAAGTTCAAAGCAATTCCCTTGGCTAAATTATTCTCAAATGCCGATAGAAGGGACAACTTCAAATAGGAATATCTCCTAGCTCAAATTGAACTGGGTGGCCCTTGACATATCAAATCGAAGATCTTTGAATTGTCTTTCCAGCGCACCTGGTCTCACCTCATTCCGAGTTTGGACCAAGGAGTTATGCTCGTTTTCGTTCAGACTGTTCGTGCAGGAAATCCACACGGCCAGCCACAGGGACCGTGTGGCATCAAACGGTCCGTGAGGCTACTTTGACCCATGAATTTCTTGCCAAAACTTTGTTCTAAGTGTGTGTACTTCCTTGGTACCTTCATACGGACCTTTGCACGGTCCGTGTGACCTTAAACGGTCCGTTTAACGGAACGTTTGGTGACACTTGGTCCCAAAGAAAACTTTTCTGAAAAATTCTAAGTCTGGTGAGATGGTCCATCACACGAACACTAGATGGTCCGTTTACTGGACAGTGTGGATCGACTTAGTCAAAAAAATGTTGCTCCGAAAAATTTTAAGGGAAGGGCCACGGACCAGTAACGGTCCGTGTGAGCCCAGATGGACCATTTACCGGTCCGTATGCCTCAGACGGGCCATTTCTGGACCGTTTTATTAATGGTATTTTCGTAATTTTGATTATTTTGGACGAAAATGTGGTCTTTTCCCACCCTTCCTAAGCCCCCTATATAAGCTATACTTCACCATTTTTAACCATTTCACACTTCACTCTCTCTCTCTCTAAAATTCTTTCTCAAGAACTCTCCAACATCTCTCTAAGATTATTCAAGCTAGGGGCCAAGATTGTGAGTCAATTTCCTCCTCAATTTGTCTACAACCAGGTATGTGGGGTTTGATTCTTGGTTCCTTTCAACCAAGAAGACCCAAATTCTTATTAAAACTAATTTGTAAACTTGTGTACTTAAAATGTGAATTTTTAGTACTTGTTCTTCGTATTTTGAACCATGCATGTATTAGTTAAGGCTCCTTATCATGATTTAGGGTGGTTTTATAGAAATGAACTATTTGGATTATGGAATTATGAACTTGCATGTCCCTTTAATTATGTTTTATGCATGGGTGATGTTACTACCATTTTTACTAATTTTACTATGAATTTTCTAGTTTTTACCTCTTATTGCTACATTTGAATATACTCTACATTACCCATGCCATTCTTACATTTTGCATTGCATCATACTCATGGCATTGATATATGAAAATTTGGAAATGTGGGTTAAGCCCAAATTTTGTCCGAAAAGGAAACTATAATGTGAATTTTGGTAAGACATGGGATATGACAAGAAGGTGATCACCGGTATGTCTATGATTATGGCTCTTTGAGCATCTTGGGTGTTTACACCATCTTGTATCTTGTATCTTTGAGCACCTTGGGTGTTTACACCATCTTGTATCTTGGCTCTTTGAGCACCTTGGGTGTTTACACCATCTTGTATCTTGGCTCTTTGAGCACCTTGGGTGTTTACACCATCTTGTACTTGGCTCTTGGAGACTCTTGGGTGCTTGGCACCAATTTGGTATATGTGTAGATGAGCTATTCCTTGCATACGCATTATGGTCATAGATTGGGATTTGGCATTTGAGCCTACTTGTGCATTTAACATTTTGAAAAGGATTAATTGACTCCCTCTTTCTCTCGAAAGCATATGTATATATAAATATAAGTATTCTTGTGGGATGTATAAGACTTAGCACCGATGGATTGGGGGCGTTAGGGATATCCCCAAGGTCCCTCTCCCTTTCCTTGAACTATGTGCCTACATAGGGACGGATGTAATTCGTCTATCTGTATATGATTTCTGATTCTGTAAATCCTTCTGAAATGGGAGTCCCCGTGAGGAAGGTGGCCATCCACCGAAATGGGTGTCCCCCGTAAGGTGTGATGTGGATTACCTTTGGCAAGTAATCCTCTCCCTACCAGTGGGAGGTCCAAATCGGTCCAATTCATGTAATAGCTTGCATGGATTTGGTTGTCGGTTATAGTCCATCCCCGTTATATAAGAGCACTATTGCATTGCACGCATCACGTATTTCATGGCATCTTGTATATTAAATTTCCATTGAATATATATTCCTTGTGTATTATGTGCCCTTGCCACTTAACATGATTATGCAGGTTCGGTAAGTCACGTACATTGCATACCCGCATACTTAGTACATTCAAACGTACTAACGCATACTCTATGCCTACATGATTTTACCATGTAGGGACCGTGTGTTATGATCATCCACCACTTGAAGGGTAGCTCGAATTCGGAGAGTTGATATTGTGGTGAGTCTTATATTCCAAGGACAAGCCACCTTCCTTCTACCTATGTTGTTACCTATTTATCTTCTTAGTTGAGGGTGAGCCCGGGACATGTCTTGGCCCCCGTCCCATCTTATGACTAGAGGCAAATGTTGGGCACTTGTAAAACTTTCTCATTTTGTTTAATTATAAATGAATGGATTCTTGAGATTTGATTTCCGTCATTTAGATATATGTGCTTAAATAATTTATTTTGAACCAATGATGCGGAAATTTGATACTTTGAGGCTTGTTTGGGACTCTTGGGTTCCCATTCGCCGTGTCACATCTAGGCCCCGACCTCGGGTCGTGACAAAAGGTGGTATCAGAGCTTTAGGTTTCCAATGGTCCTCGGAGTCCAACGTGCCGCGTTGAGTAGAGTCCTATTCATGGGTGTGAAGTACACCATACCTATGAGTGGGAGGCTACGAAGACGTATTAGGAAATTCCTCCCTTCTTCATGTCTTGTATCGTGCTGTGACTGGTTTCTGAATTCCCTTACTTACCGATGTCATTAATCCATTTCAGTAAATGCCTCGAGGAAGACCTTCTCCACCTAGGCCGGCTCTGAATGTTGAAGACCAGGCTCCTTACGAGCCTATGGAGGAGCCTATTTCTAACAGTGAATTCCGCACCGCTCTCGCCATGCTTGCACAGGCGGTGACCGCTCAGGCAAGGCAAGCTAACTTGCCATGGGACTCTACACCTATATCCAGTTTACCCGGGTGAACCCACCGGAGTTCCACAGGTCTAGGGCACACGCTCCCAAGAAAGCCCGCTTCGATGGTAGGTTCTCCGGTGCTGGAAATGTTGGTTTTGGTCGCTTTCAGCAGGGCCAAGGTTCGGGAGTTCGGGTGGCCGAGGCTCGGGCACCCCGTCCCAGGTGTGACAAGTGTAGAAAACTCCACACAGGTGCCTGTCGGAGGAATGGTGGACTTTGCTTCGGGTGCGGGAGTAAGGATCATAAAGTTGTTGATTGCCCGAGGAATGCACGCGGAGGCCAAGGTCAAGTAGCCAAAGGCGGGAAGGGTCAACAAAGGAGCCCCCAAGCTACTTCCCCAAGGAACAATAGATTCTGTGCGCTCCATGCTCGCCAGGATGTCGAGGAGGCTCCAGATGTTGTGATGGGTATGTTAAAAGTTTTTGATTTTGATGCTTACATTTTTCTTGACCTAGGTGCCACTCGCTTTTCAAAAAAAAAAATATATATATTGATCTCCGTTCTGAGTATCGTCAGTTGAAGGCTAAGGAATGTGTTATCCCCAAAATAGCTTTCCAAATGAGGTATGGGCATTTCGAATTTGTGGTGATGTCGTTTTGCCTAGATAGTTGACCCCCCTTCGAATATTCGCAGTTTCCTTGGGTTGGTCGGGTACTACAGAGGTTCGTGGAAGGTTTCTCATCTAACGTCTTTTCGTTGATCAAGTTGACTAGAAAGAAGGCCAAGTTGTATGGTCGGGTGAATGTGAGGTGAGTGCTCATGCCTTGAAGAGTCGGTGTACATCAGCTTTGGTTTTGGCATTACCGGATGGCTTAGGAAGGTTGGTGGTGTGTTGTGATGCTACTTGGCTTGGATTGGGATTGTGCGCTTATGAAACCTATTAGGGTGATAGCTTATACATCAAAGTAATTGGAGGTGCACGAGCGTAACTACCAGACTCTAATAATGTTGGTGTTTATGTTTAGAATGGGGCGGAATCTTGAGTGATTATTGATGTTAAGGCTAAGCAAGAGCTAGATCTGTCATTGGTTGTGTTGAAGAGGTTGGTTGCCAATAGGATAGTGGTTTTCTCCGGGGGGGGGGGGGGAGATGGTGCATTTCGGTATCAAAGTCAGTTATGTGTTCCGGATGTGGGTGATCTTAGGGGAAAATAATCCATCCCAACCATGCTCGAGAAATCCTTTTTCAAGTCTTCTCCAAGAAGATTGTGAGTGGAGCCCATAACTCTTTGCATTTGATTCACCCGGAACACACTAAGATGTTTTGGGATTTGAAGGAGGTATATTAATGGCATGGTATGAAGAAGGGCATAGCCAAGCTCGTACCTAAGTTCCCTAGTGTCAACAAGTGAAGGTAGCGCACCAAAGGCCCGGTGGTGCGACTCAAAATATTGAGATCCCTACTTGAAAGTGGGAGAATGTAAATATGGATTTTGTGGTTGGGTTGCCCTAGACTGAAGGTAATTCGACTCTATTTGGGTTATTATTGATCAGATGACTAAGATAGCTCATTTCCTACCAGTCAAGGCTATTTTAGCGCCGAAGGATATGCAATGTTGTACATCCAAGAATTTGGTGAGGTTGCACGGTGTGTCTAGGTCTATCATATCTGATCGCGGTACCTAATTTGCTTCTTACTTTTGGAGGCCGTCTCAAGGATGACTTGGTACTAGGTAAAGTTGAGCACCACCATTCATCCTCAAACCGAGGGGTAAACTGAGAGGATAATTTGAACTTTGGAAGATGTGTTGAGGGCTTGTGTGTTGCAATTCAAAGGTAATTGGGGTAATCATCTACCACTTCTCGAGGTTGCTTACTACAATTTCCTTTATGCTAGCATTGGTATAACTCCGTTTGGGGCTTTATATAGTAATATGTGTAGGTCTCCGGTGGGGTGGTTTGAGCAAGGGGAAACGGCATTGATTGGATCAGATTTAGTATTGAAGGATATGGAGAAGGTGAAGTTGGTTGGGAAAGGTCGGCGGTGGTTCGGAGTCATCAAAAGTCTTATTTGGATATTTGAAAGAAGGATCTTGAGTTTTGTATTGGTAATTGGATATATGTAAAGGTCTTATTCGTGAAGGGTGTGGTGTATTTTTGGGAAAGAGGGAAAGCTAAGTCCCCGGTATATAAGTTCTTATGAGATCATTATAGCGTATTGGAGATGTAGCTTATAGGTTGGATTTGCCTCCGAAATTGAGCTCTAGTCATTCGGTTTTGCATATATCTATGTTGAGGAAGTGTTGGTGATTTTAGTGCTACTTTGACTTTGGAAGGTGTTGGGGTTGAGGGGAACTTATTTTATGGGGGAAGATCCGGTTGAGATTTTGATAAGACAAGTGAAGCAGTTTCGTAACAAGGATGTGGCTTCGGTTAACGTACTTCGGAGAAACCAATATGTGGAAAGTCTACGTGGGGAGTGGAATCAAGTTTGATGCGGTGATACCTCTATCCTTTCCAATCTACTCAAGCCCATAATATTAGGTCCTTTCCTATTCTCAATGGTCCTAATTCTTCCATTCTTGAGTCTCATGACATGACATGCATACATGTGCACAAAAATGATTTTTCAAGATGTTTTGAGTGATTTAAATATGTTTTGGTATCAGTTTTAAAGGATTTATGATTTTCAAATGATAGACTATGCATTGTATCTTGTGTTTGGATGTTTCATGTTCTAAGTCAAGCCTTGCTCTTCCACATTCGAGGACGAATGTTCCCAAGGGGGAGATGATGTAAGGACCCGGAATTTTGTACGACCTCAAGGAAGCATGAAAATTGGTTTGTGAAAAGTTTTGGACGAAGGTGGCACTTCATGAGAGCCATTATGGCCATGAGGTCATCCGTAAAACTTCCGGAGTGAGATATTTCTAAGTACGGGACCTTATGTTCAAGCTAAATTCTCTCTCAAGCCTTCAATTCTAGCTTATCTACGTTGTTTAACATCATCATGGGTCTCCTACATTAAGTCAAGTTCAAAGGAATTTCCTTGGCTAAATTATTCTCAAGTGCCGATAGAAGGGCCAACTTTAAATAGGAATATCTCCTAGCTCAAATTGAACTGGGTGGCCCATGAAATATCAAATCGAAGATCTTTGAATTGTCTTTCCAACGCACCTGGTCTCCCCTCATTCCGAGTTTGGACCAAGGAGTTATGCTCGTTTTCGTTCAGACTGTTCGTGCAGGAAATCCACACGGCCAGCCACAGGGACCGTGTGGCATCAAACGGTCCGTGAGGCTACTTTGACCCACGAATTTCTTGCCAAAACTTTGTTCTAAGTGTGTGTACTTCCTTGGTACGTTCATACGGACCTTTGCACGGTCCGTGTGACCTTAAACGGTCCGTTTAACTGACCGTTTGGTGACACTTGGTCCGAAAAAAATATTTTCTGAAAAATTCTAAGTCTGGTGAGATGGTCCATCACACGGGCCGTGTGACACTAGATGGTCCGTTTACTGGACAGTGTGGATCGACTTAGTCAAAAAAATGTTGCTCCGGAAAATTTTAAGGGAAGGGCCACGGACCAGTAAACGGT
Source organism: Solanum rostratum (assembly GCA_029948455.1). NCBI lineage: Eukaryota > Viridiplantae > Streptophyta > Magnoliopsida > Solanales > Solanaceae > Solanum > Solanum rostratum. The sequence goes on from CM057053.1 coordinate 59,785,241, forward strand.
CCGTGTGAGCCCAGATGGACTGTTTACCGGTCCGTATGCCTCAGACGGGCCATTTCTGGACCGTTTCATTAATGGTATTTTCGTAATTTTGATTATTTTGGACGAAAATGTGGGCTTTTCCCACCCTTCCTAAGCCCCCTATATAAGCTATACTTCACCATTTTTAACCATTTCACACTTCACTCTCTCTCTCTCTAAAATTCTTTCTCAAGAACTCTCCAACATCTCTCTAAGATTGTTCAAGCTAGGGGCCAAGATTGTGAGTCAATTTCCTCCTCAATTTGTCTACAACCAGGTATGTGGGGTTTGATTCTTAGTTCCTTTCAACCAAGAAGACCCAAATTCTTATTAAAACTAATTTGTAAACTTGTGTACTTAAAATGTGAATTTTTAGTACTTGTTCTTAGTATTTTGAACCATGCATGTATTAGTTAAGGCTCCTTATCATGATTTAGGGTGGTTTTATGGAAATGAACTATTTGGATTATGGAATTATGAACTTGCATGTCCCTTTAATTATGTTTTATGCATGGGTGATGTTACTACCATTTTTACTAATTTTACTATGAATTTTCTAGTTTTTACCTCTTATTGCTACATTTGAATATACTCTACATTACCCATGCCATTCTTACATTTTGCATTGCATCATACTCATGGCATTGATATATGAAAATTTGGAAATGTGGGTTAAGCCCAAATTTTGTCCGAAAAGGAAACTATAATGTGAATTTTGGTAAGACATGGGATATGACAAGAAGGTGATCACCGATATGTCTATGATTATGGCTCTTTGAGCATCTTGGGTGTTTACACCATCTTGTATCTTGGCTCTTTGAGCACCTTGGGTGTTTACACCATCTTGTATCTTTGCTCTTGGAGACTCTTGGGTGCTTGGCACCAATTTGGTATATGTGTAGATGAGCTATTCCTTGCATACACATTATGGTCATAGATTGGGATTTGGCATTTGAGCCTACTTGTGCATTTAACATTTTGAAAAGGATTAATTGTCTCCCTCTTTCTCTCGAAAGCATATGTATATATAAGTATTCTTGTGGGATGTGTAAGACTTAGCACCGATGGATTGGGGGCGTTAGGGATATCCCTAAGGTCCCTCTCCCTTTCCTTGAACTATGTGCCTACATAGGGACGGATGTAATTCGTCTATCTGTATATGATTTTTGATTCTGTAAATCCTTCCGAAATGGGAGTCCCCGTGAAGAAGATGGCCATCCACCGAAATGGGTGTCCCCGTAAGGTGTGATGTGGATTACCTTTGGCAAGTAATCCTCTCCCTACCGGTGGGAGGTCCAAATCGGTCCAATTCATGTAATAGCTCGCATGGATTTGGTTGTCGGTTATAGTCCATCCCCGTTATATAGGAGCACTATTGCATTGCACGCATCACGCATTTCATGGCATCTTGTATATTAAATTTCCATTGAATATATATTCCTTATGTATTATGTGCCCTTGCCACTTAACATGATTATGCAGGTTCGGTAAGTCACGTACATTGCATACCCGCATACTTAGTACATTCAAACGTACTAACGCATACTCTATGCCTACATGATTTTACCATGTAGGGACCGTGTGTTATGATCATCCACCACTTGAAGGGTAGCTCGAATTCGGAGAGTTGATATTGTGGTGAGTCTTATATTCCAAGGACAAGCCACCTTCCTTCTACCTATGTTGTTACCTATTTATCTTCTTAGTTGAGGGTGAGCCCGGGACATGTCCTGGCCCCTGTCCCATCTTATGACTAGAGGCAAATGTTGGGCACTTGTAAAACTTTCTCATTTTGTTCAATTATAAATGAATGGATTCTTGAGATTTGATTTCCGTCATTTAGATATATGTGCTTAAATAATTTATTTTGAACCAATGATGCAGAAATTTGATACTTTGAGGCTTGTTTGGGGACTCTCGGGTCCCCATTCACCGTGTCACATCTAGGCCCCGACCTCGGGTCGTGACAAAAGGTGGTATCAAAGCTTTAGGTTTTCAATGGTCCTCGGAGTCCAACGTGCCGCGTTGAGTAGAGTCCTATTCATGGGTGTGAAGTGCACCATACCTATGAGTGGGAGGCTACGAAGACGTATTAGGAAATTCCTCCCTTCTTCATGTCTTGTATCGTGCTGTGACTGGTTTCTGAATTCCCTTACTTACCGATGTCGTTAATCCATTTCAGTAAATGCCTCGAGGAAGACCTTCTCCACCTAGGCCGGCTCCGAATGTTGAAGACTAGGCTCCTTACGAGCCTATGGAGGAGCCTATTTCTAACAGTGAATTCCGCACCGCTCTCGCCATGCTTGCACAGGCGGTGACCGCTCAGGCAAGGCAAGCTAACTTGCCACGGGACTCTACACCTACATCCAGGGTAAGGAATTTCACCTGGGTGAACCCACCGGAGTTCCACAGGTCTAGGGCACACGCTCCCAAGAAAGTCCGCTTCGACGATAGGTTCTCCGGTGCTAGAAATGTTGGTTTTTGTCGCTTTCAGCAGGGCCAAGGTTCGGGAGTTCGGGTGGCCGAGGCTCGGGCACCCCGTCCCAGGTGTGACAAGTGTAGAAAACTCCACACAGGTGCCTGTCGGAGGAATGATGGACTTTGCTTCGGGTGCGGGAGTAAGGATCATAAAGTTGTTGATTGCTCGAGGAATGCACGCGGAGGCCAAGGTCAAGTAGCCAAAGGCGGGCAGGGTCAACAAAGGAGCCCCCAAGCTACTTCCCCGAGGAACAATAGATTCTGTGCGCTCCATGCTCGCCAGGATGTCAAGGAGGCTCCAGATGTTGTGACGGGTATGTTAAAAGTTTTTGATTTTGATGCTTACATTTTGCTTGACCTAGGTGCCACTCGCTTTTCAATATATATATATATATATATATATATATATATATATATATATTGATCTTCATTCTGAGTATCGTCAGTTGAAGGCTAAGGAATGTGTTATCCCCAAAATAGCTTTCCAAATGAGGTATGGGCATTTCGAATTTGTGGTGATGTCGTTTTGCCTAGATAGTTGACCCCCCCTTCGAATATTCGCAGTTTCCTTGGGTTGGACGGGTACTACAGAGGTTCGTGGAAGGTTTCTCATCTAGCGTCTTTTCGTTGATCAAGTTGACTAGAAAGAAGGCCAAGTTGTATGGTCGGGTGAATGTGAGGTGAGTGCTCATGCCTTGAAGAGTCGGTGTACATCAGCTTTGGTTTTGGCATTACCGGATGGCTTAGGAAGGTTGGTGGTGTGTTGTGATGCTACTTGGCTTGGATTGGGATTGTGCGCTATGAAACCTATTAGGGTGATAGCTTATACATCAAGGTAATTGGAGGTGCACGAGCGTAACTACCAGACTCTAATAATGTTGGTGTTTATGTTTAGAATGGGGCGGAATCTTGAGTGATTATTGATGTTAAGGCTAAGCAAGAGCTAGATCTGTCATTGGTTGTGTTGAAGAGGTTGGTTGCTAATAGGATAGTGGTTTTCTCCCAAGGGGGGGAAATGGTGCGTTTCGGTATCAAAGTCAGTTATGTGTTCCGGATGTGGGTGATCTTAGGGAAAAATAATCATAAAATTGTTTTCTATTTATATATTTTGTTTTTATAATTGAATTTATTATTCAAATGAACTAATAACTAAACTAACTAATTATTTGGCTTAAGATGTCACATGACATATTTATAGGCTGCCACTTGGTTGAATATGGTGGCTTTATCCTCTCCTTTTAATAATATATATAGAAGATTAGCTGTTTTAAAACTGTCTATTTAATAATTAATACTAATATCAATTAATATATAATAATGTTTTAGTTAGAATTCACATCAATTTAAGAAAATTGATTTGTTCTATTTAAAATTTTGTATATTGCTTAAATACTTATTTAAAGTTAGTTAAATATTACTTTTTTAATTTTTTAATTTAATTATAGAAACTATTTTATATTTATTTATTTTGTTTTTATAATTGAATTTATTATTTAAATTAACTAATAACTAATCTAACTAATTATTTGTCCTAAGATGCTAGATGACATATTTATAAGCTGCCACGTGTTATATTGAATTTGAAGAGAAAAAAATACAAGATTGTAACGATAAATGGTGAGCATATTCAATTGATATTATTATTATTGTAAGACCGATCATATAGAAATATTAGTATAAATGAATTTCAAAGTAAATGCCCAAAGAAGTGAAAAACTTTCTAATCGAATTGACATTAACTATTGTTTAATAAGATAGGAATCATGTCTTTTGGTATTATTGTTATTGAAGAGAATAAGAGCGGATTTTGATTAGAAGTGCAACTGTTTAATTAATTAGATATTTATAATATTTTTATTAATTTAGTGTAGGGGCAAAATCATAATCCAACTTTGACGATAGGAGCTTCCCACTTTTGATAATATATCAGAAAATATTCTTCTGGCATAGAAAATTATAGGGGATATAAGGAAGAGAAGCAAGGTGGCTAATGTGGTTATTAGATTGGACATGACTATGGCTTATGATAAGTGGAATGGGACTTTCTAGTTGTAGTATTAAGGAGAACGGGGTTTGATGAGATATTCACTAACTAAATATGGAGACTGCTAGCTAATAATTGGTATTCTATTTTGTTCAATGGACAGGCTTGTGGATTCTTTCATTCTACAAGGGGTGTTAAGCAAGGAGATCCTTTATCCCTCTCTTTATTAATTCTAATGGCTGAGGTCCTATCTAGGGCCTTAAATAATCTATTTACTTGTGTAGGTTTTCAGGGTTATGGATTACCAAAATGGACTGATTAGATTAATCATCTGTCATATGCTGATGATATGATTATATTTGAAAGCAGATGGTACTACTCTAGAGTTGCTTATGAAGACCCTGAATGATTATAAAGCTCAGTCTTGATAGAAAATTAACAAGGAAAAAAGTGCTTTCTATGTTTATCACAAGGCTTCACTTGAAGATATTAAAAGGTTGGAGGAGTGCACTGGTTTTCACAAAGGTAAGTTCCCTTTGACATATTTGGGGTGTCTTGTGGGCTATGCTAAAAAAAGGAAGTCTTATTTCTCAGACTTAATCAAGAAGATCCAATCGAAGTTACAGGCTTGGAAAGGTAAGTACTTTCATTTTGGGTAAGGCTTTTCTTATTAATAATGTGCTGCAAAGTGTTCCTAGTTATCTGTGATTATTCCTTCTTGGTGTGTGATATATGATTTTTCTAGAATCTTTTAAGGAGGAGGGAAGAAATAAACATTGGGTGGCCTAGGATGAGGTGTGTTTGCCTAAAAAAGAGGGTGGCCTAGGATTTAGATCCTTTTTTGAGGTTTCAAGATCTCTTTTTGCCAAGTTATGGTGATGTTTTAGAACCAAGTAAACCAGGTGGTCTAACTTCATATGGAATAAATACTGCAAAAGGCATAGACCACAAATGGTTTATGGGAATGGAGGCTAGGAAACTTGGAAGCATATGCTGATAACTAGGGATTTTTTTATCAAGAGATCTAGTGACAAGTCAATTGTGGGCATAGTAGCCTCATGTATGATAATTGGACCCAAATGGATGCTTTATATTATCTGCTTCCAGTAACCTGTTCTTTTGAGGTTATGGAAAAGGATGTGGAGGAGGTAATGATTGATGGCAAATGGAATGAGGTTAGGATCAGACATATTATGCCTGGAGATATGGCAGATCAGATTATTAAAGGCTTTGAAATTGGGTTTGAAGAGGGGGGGTGATAACCCTATCCGAATGCTTACAAGTTCAGGTAAGTTTTATGTTAAATCAGCTTGGAAATCATCAAGAATCCCAAGGCCATCAAAAGAGTATTTTGAGAACATATGAAGTAAATGAATTTCTTTTAAAGTGTCCTTTTTTGTATAGAGGAAGTTTAAAAAGAGAATTCCTATTGGTGAGTTTTGGAGTAGGATAGGTCAAAGTGAGGATATTTTGTGCTGCAATTGTGATCTAAGGTTGAATGAAACCTACCAGCATCTTTTTTTTACATGTCCAGTTGCTAAACATGTTTGGGAAGCTTTTGCTGGTGGGGCAGGAATTCGGAGTCATTTTTACTTCCTAAAGGAAACTATTCATAAATGGTGATATGCAGGTTGCTTCAGTTAACTGAAACCTCTATATAATGTTGTACCTTGCTTCATTATTATGGGTAATTTGGAAAAGGAGAAACAAAATTTGGCATGGGGATAATTTTAGTTTACATGGCATGATGATGAAAGTTAACAAATGCTTACATAATTTAGCAAGGTTTCTATATCCTTGGGTAAGGAATATCGTTGACAACTGGTCTGATTTTGTACAAGCTTTGGGAAAGTACAAACCAATTATTGTCCCCAAATTAGTATGCTGGAATTTACCTAGGGAAAGCTGGTTTAAATGTAATACATATATAGCTTTAAAGAGAAATCCTACGCTTAGTGCTGCAGGTTTCTGCATAAGTAATTGAAGTTAAGAATTTGTATATGCTGCGGCTCATGATTTAGGTGTTAAATCAAGCATAGAAGCTGAGTTATGGGTTTTAAATGGAGGTCTAAGAGTGTTATTCAGCAAGATTGGTTACCGGTAATCTTGAAAATAGATTCTTTAGTGGCCTACAATTGCTTATCAAGGGTTTGGGACTGCCCTTGGAATGTTATTCTGAAGGTGCGAAAAATAAATAAGCAACGACAGAGCAAAGATGTGGAGTTACAACATACTTGTAGGGAAGGAAATAAGGTTGCAGAGTTTTTTACTAACCTAATTTTCTGTTTTGCAGGTACAACATTCTTAACCTATCAATCTATATAGCAGGTCCCAGATCAGGGGAAGACACGGATACAACTAGATGCACAATAGGTACCAAATATTCGAAACATGAAGATGCAAAATAGTCGAGGCATAACAGAAATGTGAAAAAGGAAATAAGCAATTCGTGGAGGGAACAAGCAGAAACCTGTCGGTGTTGATTAAGTCCGATGTTGCTGGTCGAATAGTGGTATTAGCTCTATTTGGGGATCAACCTGTTGATCAGTAAATTAGGACGATTTGAGAATGACAAATCGAAGGAAGTCACAATGTTAAGAGGAATTATCTGAATCGGGGCAATCTAGAATGGAAGCATGTCCATCAGAAAAGGAGCAAATTTTGATTGAAAACTTCACCAATTGAGGAGGTCATTGGTCACTCAACGACAGTGGGTTGAAGAAGTCTTAACCGGACAAGAATCCATGGCGTCAGTGAGATCTTTGATGCGCTAATGGAATCTATCCAAGCCCAGGCAAGAGAGTGACAGGTGAGCTCAAGGAGGTCATCATATGAACATGCACGGAGATATCTATCACTGCAACAATGGAGAGACATTGTAGGTCGGCGAGTATAGGAATAGAAAGGAACGAACTTTCCAATACTGATAGATCTTTTTAGATCTGTGTCTTGCTAAGGTTTTTTTTTTTTTTACTTTATTTGTTGGGCTGAACGTACATTTGTAGAAGTTGGCCCATTGTTGGGTTGGACATTATTTTATTATGCTAATATATTGACTTTAGTATTTTTTTCTTACAAAAAAAAAGAGATGATATGATGCAAGCGTACAACTATTGCATATAATTTGTATAGTGAGTGAAAGAGTTATAGTGTTTTCAAACAAAAACAACTCAAATATAATAAGTTAATTAAAATATATGCTCAAAAAGTATTAAAAAAAAAAAGATGAAGACACTCGACCAATATCAAAGAAAAATCTTCTTGCCTTATAATACTGCAAATCTTGGGGGAAAAAAATATATTCTAAAGTTACTTTCAACATTTTTTGTTCCCTATAAATTCAAAGTTAAAATAGAGATTTATAGAGAGAATAGAACAAAATCAAAAACCCCTTTCTTGAAAAATAATCAATAACAAAGTTATGTTTGAAAACTCAAAAAAATGGAGATATGAAACACAAAAATTCACTTACAATTTTGTATCGGGAGAATATTCATACATCAATCTATTTCCTCTTCAACTTGAATCAATATCAAAACAATAATGTGTAAAACATATACACAACATTTCTTCAAATAATATGAAGCTCGTCTAGTACTCAAATTTTGTATTAAAAGAGTGAAGAAACCATTTTATTGTTACCTTGGATGGGATGATGTAGAACTCGAAATGTGACTTCATGTTTTCAACTATATCTGGTCAAAGATTAATCTGCTCATATGCTAATTAAAGAGAAACTTTTATATAGGTGTGACCAAAGTTCCAAAGTAAATTTTAACTCATCTGAAGAGTTTTTGAAAATCAACATTATTGATGTTGAAGAATTGGTTATTCTCTATTGGACAATTAACCATCCAACCATTCGTGTTTTATCATTTGGCAGATTCATTGTATAATACTTGGAGCTTTTCTATTCTGTCACAAAAAAAAAAGGTTTTTTTATTCATTTAATGTAACTTACTACTTTATGGGTATTCATAGAGTGAGTATGTTTGATGTAACTTTTCAGTTCCATGTGATGCCACGATTTAATAGGACCTTATTAAACAGCTAACTTTTTTTTTTATTGTTATTATTATTATCAACTTTTGACTTTATACTTTCTCATCTCTAGTATTTACTATCATATGATATGATATGATTATTATTTAATAATTAATTAATTAAATATTATATAATTTTTTTTTATTAATTTGGTGTAGGGGCAAAATCGTAATTCAACTTTGAAATCAGGAGCTTTCCACTTTTAATATAATATAATATAATTATTGTATATGTAGTGATATGTATTTGTGTCTATTGTAACTCTGTACAGTTGACTTCCAAGTCCTGGGTAAGTTGTGTTGATGTATATCATTGTATCTATTATATTTGTGACTAGAGATTTAGGACAGGTACTCTGGGGTTAGGTTAATGGTGTGCCTGTAGGTGGGATCTAACAAGCGTCATCATGATTAAGACCGCATCGTGACAGTGTACTGGAGAAAATAATGCATGCATTAACAAAACCTAGCCATAGCCAGGAGAACCACTCTAGCCAAATCTTCCCTAAGCAGCATTCCCACACATGTAATGCAATACATAAGACTCCTTTCTAGTATCACAAAATGAATAGATCAAATTCAGAGAAATTTCATATGGGGGATCACATCTTCTAAAAGAAAACCACATTTAGAAAATTGGGAAGAGGTTACAAAGAGTAAAACGGAAGGTGGTTTGGGCCTACAGCTAGCCCATTACAAAAACCTTGCTCTTCTGTCTAAATTGGCATGGCGAGCCCACAACAATATTCCTTACGGTCTTTGGGCATCCGTCCTATTATCAAGATATGGGAAAGGGATGTTAAAAGGAAAATCATCAGCAAAAACAATCTATAGTCGCACATGGAAACACTTAATAGAAGGATGGGCCATCTGTCATAAATCTATGGGATGGGCAGTGGGAAATGGAAAATCCATCAACCTTTGGGATGATAAATGATTGATAAATAATCAAAGCCTGAGAGAGCAAATTGTGGGACCTCTAAACTAAAGGGAGGATGATCTAACAGTATAGAATTTGCTCCATAATAACACTTGAACCTAAATATGTTATCTTTCGAAATCCCCAAAGAATTAATAGGGATCATACACGGCACCTACTTTTCCATAAACCCAAATACCCCTGATAAGACGTATTGGATCCACAGTAAATCGAGAGAATTTTCAGTAAAATCCTCCTACAAGCTTCTTGCAAACAAAGATGGTGAAGGACCCACACCCAGGAAATACTCTTGGATCTGGAAACTCCAATGCCCAAACAAGATTAAATTTTTTCTCTGGCTATGCATACGTGGTAGACTCCCAACAAATAGCTACCTCCACTTGATAGAAATAGGAATAAACACACTTTGTCCAAAATGTGATACCCCTGAAACAGAAAGGCACATCATCCTGGAGTGTGTCATGGTCCATGAACAATAGGCAAAACCGGGTGTGCAATACAAAATTAATCAAATCCTAAACACAGGCACTGAAGAACGGCTAGAACACACCTCACATCTAGACTTCACAATACAAGAAAAATTGAAATGGAGTGAAGCTTTTCCATTCTATCTCTGGAACATATGGCTAGCGCGAAATGAACGAATATTCACTAACCCTCACACAAAGACTCATAGACCTACTCCATACATCCGAGCAAAGGAATACTTAGCTTTGGCAGGGAAAGGTAGAGTTGCAGGCACCAAGAGTGGGGAATACCTAAAATGGAACCCACCACCTAAGGTTTCAAACTAAATTCAGATGGGTCCTACAATAATAGCACGGGTAGGGGAGGCACAGGAAGAGTATTTAGGGATACATCTGGAAATTGGGTACTCGGGTACGCAAGAAATATAAATGCGCAACCACCATCCAAGTTGAACTAGTGGCACTAATCCAAGGCCTCAAAATCACAGTCCAATACAAATTATCCCCCCTCGAAATAAATGTAGACAACGACGTTATTATATCGTATTTGCATAATTCACATCTAAAATACCAGAATTTTGTTTCTGACTGCAGGGATCTTCTTTATCAGCTAGGGAACCCCCCCTCCCCCCAACCCAATTATCCATGTCTACCGTGAAGTCAATAGTGTTGTGGATGCGTTAGCTAAGGAAGGTACAAATATGTATAGTGGGGAATCACTCACCCTTTTGGAAGTTCCACCGTTGTTTGTTCGAGTGAAAATCGATGCAGGCAAAAGCAAAACTCTTTTTGCAAGGAAAAGAAGTAGTTTGGCACTTACTAGTATGCCAATTTCATATGATTTTGTTTTTTATAATGATAAACAATCATTGGTATGTACTAGAAGGATAGTAGCTCCGCAACTATTATGTAATGATGCATATTACTAAGTAATATAATATTTCCTATTTTACCAAAAACAATATTTGTAGATAAAAAATTATTATTATTATTTAATAATAATAATAATAATAATAATAATAATAATAATAATAATTATTATTATTATTATTATTAATAATAATAATAATAATAATAATAATAATTATTATTATTATTATTATTATTATTATTAATAATAATAATAAGAGCTAAATCTTAATGAGTTATCTGGAATCAAATTACTACCATTCGACACATATATCTACACATATGTAATTCATGAGTTGATCAAACTAAAATGGTATATAATTCTTTTATTACATCAATAATACTAACTAAAACAACTTTCATTTTTCGTTAATAAACAACGATACTTAAAGTCTTAAAAAAATAATTCATTATATAACAATACTAAAGAGAATAAAATTAAAATGCTATTTTATATATTTAATTCATTATATAACAATACTAAAGAGCATAAAATTAAAATGCTATTTTATATAGCAGCAAACTATTTCTTTTATTTATTGTTGGGATGGGAACTTGATCCTTCATGGAGAACTTGAACTTGTAAGTAAATTCCTTTGCTGGATTTTTCTCTCACAAATTCACAAATACACCTATCATCTTTCTCCATAAGATTCCACCTACATAAGTTGCGCCATCCACCGACTAGCCATACTCTGCCGTCAGCCCATTTATTGACTCTTGCCTCAAATTCTCTGCCCACAGAGTCGCGAACAGTGATGCTTGGAGGGAATTCAAGTTTGTAGTCTCTCACCACATCCGTTGGAATATACTACAATTACAAACAAAGACTTTGTTAAATGAGAAATTTATAAAATTAAACTATAAAACCACTCACTAGAATACGTAGTAATAGGATTTTAGTTACCAGTTGACTTCTCCTTTTTGGATGAATTTTTGCTACAAAATAAGGATTTTTTGGCTGAGTTGCTCGTCCATTTTTAAATATGTCTGCACCATATTGGTCGGGGATATCCTTCACAGTGCTAGCAGTGGCATTTTGACATCCAACTGAATCAAAAAAGTTAACTTGTCAGGTTCACCAATTGAAATCTCATGGAAACTCACAAATACTCTATTCTTTTTATTTTACAGAGTGCTAATTTATTGGAAATGAACTTTAATGAAGGAAAAAAATTTCATGACAAATATAAAAATGTTAGAAAATAATATTTAAATCAATTTATTCTTCACTATTCAAGACACAAATAAAATGTCCCCTTAGGCTCATTTATCAACGAGCCAAACAACTGAACCTTTTGAAAACTTGCTTATTATCTTAAACCTTTCATTATTTTTCTAAGACTACAAAATTATATCAAAAGATTGAAAGACAACATATTTGTAGCTATATACTAACAAAAAAGAATTGAATTGCATGTAAGATAAACGGAAGAGTAGATATAAAGATCTTTAATAATCGTGTTTACCTTTTGAACGTTGCACCTTTTTCTTATGTGTGCCAGCCATTTCATTCCCTTCTTCATCATCTATCTCCTCTATTTCTTCCTCCTCCCTCTCTCCTTCTTTCTTCTCATCTTCTTCCTCTTCCACGTATTTGCGTTTTGAACATAGGGCCCTTTTATGGGTCTCTTCTTTCTCTTCCCTTTCTACCTGTTTTTTAGTACCTTCTTCTTCTACTATGTAATCCTCATCACTATCATCAAAAGAAGAATTATTATTGCTATCACTGGCCCAAGTCTTTCCTGTCATCTCTACACTCTTTTGATGTTCAACATTCATTTCTTCCTCTTTTTTTTTACCTCCAACTCCGTTCTTTACACAACCATTTATTCCAAGTAATTTAAAGTCAAATGTTTCTGTTCCATCATAATCAAATATTAAAAAGTCGCCATGCTCTAGAGTGTTATCCTTAATGAATTTCTCCCATCCGTGCTGAAAATAAAAATCTCTTTCTTTTTTAATCACTCGAATAGGCCACATATTTCCAAACCGATCCCTCAGGGAAACATTCCTAGGTAACATTTCATTCTTGTAAATTGTATAACCTGTAGGAATTTTCTGTGAAGGAAAAAAAAATTATTTTCAAAACAAAAAAAAAACATAAAACAACTTTTTTTTAAATCAAATTGACCCTATCACAAATCAAACTACTATCAAAGAGATTTTTTTTATAAAAAAAAGAAAACTCACAGTTTAGGAATTTTTTAGAATTCAAGAATGTAACTATTTGAGGCATTCTAAAAAATCTATTGAAAAGTTACTTCCATCAACACTCATATATAATATGGTCATTGAAAATAATACATGTTATTTATGAATCAATAGACTGAAATAAATCTACATAATACTAGTATAAAGTTAGGAGATTCAGTATATATAAAATGCTAGTATAAAATTTACTTGCATCACACGAAAGCATCTCTCTTCTTTTCGCTATCTCTCCCTTATTTACAATCCATATCCTCAAATTGCATGACTTAAGAAAAGTCAAGAAGAATAATAGATCAAATATTTGCAAATTCACATAAGAAAGAGTGAAGGAAAAAGTACTCTTAAAATATTATACAAGTATAATTGAATCCGTCTTTTGCAGATTTAAATTTCATCGAGGTCTTCCTTCCTATATTTGCTGCCCCACATCTCCAAAATAAGAAAGAAATTAAATAAAAAATTTGAAAATGATATGCCATAAGGAGTAAGTATACTTACCATCCATTTTGCACTGGTGTTAGGGTTGAAAACTTTGAAAAAGCTCTTTTCCATGGTTACTATTGTTATCAAACTGTAAGAGAATGGAAGAATCACTACACAACCATAACCCTATAAGTTTAGTCAATTTTGAAGGAGTATCATTACTCATAAGAGAGAGAGAGAGAGAGAGAGAAAGGGGGGGGGGGGGGGGGGTTACAAAACTTCACATGATTTAGGTAACTCAATTTTGCTCAATTTTCTACGTGTATAATTTCAAAAGTTCACATGATTTAGATGAATTCAATTTTGCTCAGTTTTCTAGGCGTACATGTTCTAAAGTTCACATGATTTAGGTGAACTCAATTTTGCTCAGTTTTCTAGGCATACACTTTCAAAAGTTCACATGATTTAGGTGAACTCAATTTTACTTAGTTTTCTAGGCGTACACTTTCAATACTTGTCTAACCCAATAATAAAAATAATTTTTCCTTCCGGCTTATTGCATCTATGCCACCCCCTTCAACCCTTTAAACTTCTTTTTTTTTTCTTTTTCGTTTCTTCTTTTGTTTTGGACATTTGTTCTTTTAGTTTTTTTTTTCCTTTTTTAAAAAATTTAATGAGTAAAAGTAACAAATTTCACAAATTTTATTTGTAAAAATATGAAACAAGTGATATAGAATATTAAATAAATTATCAATTTATAGGTATAGTTTGTGGCGCTAGATTACACACATGATTACATTTTTTTAAGAAAGAAATATACAGTGAGCAAATATATGGGTACAAATAGAGAGGATGACTACAAGGTTAAATTTTCATCTCAATTGTATTAAACAAATAGACAAACAGATAGTAAGTTTTCACCAAACTAGAGTTGCAACTGGACAAAGTGCACATTGACAGTAAAGATCTTCATAAATGTCAAAATGATGTGAACAAATTCTAAGTGCACATAAGGTCTTAAAATGAAATGGCGGCTAAGTTTTTTAACCAAAAGGAGGCAATATATATGTGAAACTTCACCATCTTTAACAAAAGAAGATGAACTTGGCTAGAATCCATACTAAAATGAAAAATACCAAACCACAAAGTACTTATAACATCTTACACTGACTAGACATTTTTTTTAACAACATCAAACTGCTTTCAATAGTGAACAAAATCAAAATCCACAATAGATAAAAGACTACAAGCAATAAGTTATACCAGACTAAAATAGAAAATAACTTGACAATATAGATTATCAGAGAACAAGCCTTGACTACATAAGTCCATAAATCATTCAAAAGAAATGATCAAGATTAAGAAAGGAATTTTACCTTCCCTGGAGCTGCGAAGCTGGGACGACGACGGCGAGATTGCTATAAATGCTTCCACCACCGCAGGTAAACCCAATCCGACGAACAAAATCCTTTACACTAGTTTCTTGCTTTCAAGTTCTTAGAAATCTTATATCCTTGAGTAAAATGGTGTATTTTCAGAGAAGAAGCACCATCCAAAAAGTCCCCCTTTTTTCAGTCTGCAAATAGGAGTATTTATAGAGAAATTTTAAGGGGTTTTGGGGGGAAATTGTAGGAAATTGGAGTTCAAATTTGAATTCAAAATTCAAACGTTGGGGTTGGGTCAAAAGGGTATGTCGGCGTTGCTGCTTTCCGTTGTCGTTTTGTCGTGAAGAAGATGGAGGCGAAAGGGTTTGCGCGTGAGATGAAATTAAAAAGAAAAAGATGTGCGTGTTGAGGTGTGGGTATAATAAATACATGCTGATGGGATTTAAAATTAAGGAAAGTAGGCTGGGTATGTGGAAATTGGGCCACATTTTGGTCCAAAAATAAACCAATTTTTGGTCTGAAAAATTGTATTAATGGTAGAAAAATATTATTAAAGATTTGCGGCCATTTAAATTGCAAGTATGGTCAATTAGAAATTAAAAACTATCCAAAAATTAATTTTGACTATAAAAAGAATTAATATAAATTAATTGAAGCATTTTATAAAATTATCAAAAGGAAATAATTCAATTAAACTATTAACTAATTGAAGCTAAAAATAATTCATAATTGAACTAGGGTAATTGATAAAATAAAATCTTTTTGATACGATTTGTCAAAAAAAATATTATGAAAAAGTAATAATTAAATACATATATGTGTATAAATTGTATGAAAATATGCATATATATATATATATATATATATATATATATATGCGCACACACATATACATATGTATATACATATATATAATCTTAAAACTAAAATATTAATTTTAAAATACTTAAAATATTTTTTTTGAATTTTCTAAAGATATTATTTCAAATTGTTAAAAATTGAAAAATCTCGATAAGTAATTTATATTTTGAAAGGTAAAAATTGAATATCAACAAGGTTTATATAAGTCTTCAGCCCTTCGCGATCAGCCATTTTTTCAAAGTTCTTCAACCCATAACTTGAGATTTATAAGTCCAATTTTGGTAAACGTGACTTGAAATTCCGCAAGGAATGCCGTGGTGAAGTCAAAATTAGGATTTGGTGAAATTTGAGGTAAATTCCCTGTTTTAGTTATGTTCCTTCTCGAATTTGATGAAAACTCTGCATGTATTTGTAATTGGTTCTTGTCGAAACGGACTAAAAATTAAGCCTAAACTATTCTACGTTCTGAGAGGAACACCGTGATAAGCTGGGTGTTAGCTGTAATTGTCTGATTTTTGAAACTTTTAACAGGGAAAGTTTTGAAAGGAACGTTTTCTCGGCAAGGTTTCAATTTCATTTTTGGGCATTTTCTCGGCCCCTGGGGCCTTTTGGTTTGAATTTTTGGCTGTAGATTTGGGAGGTCATAGGGGTAATTTGTAGGATTTTTATTTGGGATTTTGGGAGTGGGCCCTATTTTTCCCATTTTAGGCCCTTTTGGCCAAATTTCTCCCATTCCTCAAGTCAATATAACCACATTGATCATGTTGTTATCGCGGATTATATTTTCACAGCTGAGCAGCTTCAGGGGCTTCTAGGAAAGGAAAATCTCGGCTAGAGTGATTTGTGATCAAGGCATTGACAACCATGTCACGCCCCGGGAGGGTATCCTTGGTGTGGCCGGCACTCAGAGACTATTGCTAGTCCCCAAGCGAACCACTTAGCCTCATCACATCATTCAATCAAATAAACTCTATTGAACAACGGAAAATATAAGCAAGTAAATGGGCACATCTCATCTATAGTCTCAAGTAAATAGATAATAATAATAATAATAAAGGCCAATAGAAAGAACTAGCCCACAATCTCAACATCAACGGTCGACCATCGTCTATGAAGCCTTTATTACTACTCATGTGGTGCCAATGACAAAACCCATGACTACCCAAAATCAAAATAAAGAGATAGTCCGATCTCTAAGTCTAAAGCAAGATGAGTAAATCATGGTGGATCCTCCTAAGTAGGGGAGACTCACCAAATCAACTGCAAATCTCAGATCTTCAACGGAGCGCCTGTTGACGATCTCTAGTACCTGTCTCTACACCATAAAATGATGAAGTCCAGAGTGGATATCAGTACTTGGAATGTACTGGTATGTAAAATAGCTGAATAAAACAGAAATGGTATAATAGTATGGAAACAACATCAACTCAAAATAAACATCAAATCGTCAAATGTCCATATATAAAAGAATAAAGAATAGACAAGTGACACATCAATAACTCAAACTCATCAATAGTCTCAAACTCATCTCAAAGGAGCTCACCTCCTCTCATCTCATCTCAGAGGAGCTCACCTCCTCTCATCTCATCTCATCTCAGAGGGGCTCACCCCCTCTCATCTCATCTAGATTCGGAGTACTCAAGGTAGGAAATTTATGGGAGTTTCTCTTATCCGAGAAGACTCACTTATGAGTCAGTGAATGTATAATAATCACCCTGATGTTGCCACAGTGGTTCCAAACTTGCCAGGTAGGGAATGCTCAAAAACCATAGTAGCTCACCCAGTATGGAGTCAACTCAATAGGTCCTCTATTGCTTTCAGGGACCATTTCTCTCGAGGGAACCATAATATATGTGATGGTTCTATGCCTCTCCTATGTTTGGCAACGTAGTTTGACGAGTTTGAGTTGGACTAATTCTCACTCTTTTGGTGTTCAATACTCCTCCCATGACTCAATGCTTATAAAACCTCCATCTCAACCAATCTCATAGGGACTCACTCCTTGTCAATGACCGGTATCTCAAAATGGGCTTTAACCCTCTCATCAATCGATCTCATCAGTGACTCAAGATCTAAAACAATCATCAGGAAGCAATTGAATAGACACATTGATAGAGTTCATTTATAGAGACTCATAAAAAAATCAAATGTTATGCACTCATCATCATTCTCTCGTCATGCTCAACGACCTCAACTCAAGGCTCTAGACTCAATTCTCAAGTTCATTATGCATGCTCTCAAATTAGTCATGTAGGGTTATGCAAGTTCACATGAAAATGTTCAATTCAAGACAACAAATAGTATGATGTTCATCAACATAGAAAATATGTAATTTCAAATCAATTTTTCAAGAAAAACCCTCAAAATTTCATGCATGTAGACTCTTTAATCATCAACGCATTTATGACCACTATGGGGCACATGAGAGAATAATCCCATGTTTTTAGTTTAGCCTTACATACCTGGGATGCAGCTATCAACCAAACACGTCAAGGATTTCTTCTCGAATCTCTCAACTCAAGCTCTTCTCTCCTCTCCTAGAGCCCTAGCCTTGATAGAATATTAGAATAGGACTTAGAATAGGGGTTTTAGACCCTTTTCACGTCAAAACGACCTTATTAGATCGTGTATAGAGTTTAGGAGGGGTGGAGAATTGAGCAGAATGCCCCTCGTAATAATTTAAAAATTCTCAACTCGGAAAAGATACAGTCCGCGACGCGGACTGATCGCGAATAATGTATTTTCAGAAAAGAGTTTTTGAACCAAATTTCTCCATCCCGTCAAAAATTTTAAAAGAATATAAGTGCTGGTCTACGATGGGTGCACGACGCCCCCCTGTCGCGTACTAACACTATTTTATGTTTCAGATCGAAAAATTATCTTTTGATCAAGTCGCTCTAAAAATCGACCGAGATCATTTTCTCACTTAATTTTTCATTTTGATCACAATTCCGGCCTCAGATTTGCCATACGAGCATCGAAAGATGTGTTACGCACACACCCTCACTCTAGGGGTATTTTGGTAATTTTACTAGGCATCACATCATCTCCCCCTTGGGATTATTCGTCCTCGAATGATGAGTAAAGATGGATATTAGGATACGAATAGACTCAAGACTCATCTCCACACTCAACTCAATCGATCAAACTCTTGACTTAAGAATAGAAAGTCATATCAATAATAGATCAATCAATTTCGTGAAGGGTAAGGAATTTACCTTCAACACTCTCATCATTTGGCACGAATAGGTGGGGATATTAGACTTTCATCTCTTCCTCAGCTTCCCATGTGGCTTCCTCAACGAATTGATTACTCCACAGGACTTTGACTGAGGCTATCTCTTTGTTCCTCAACTTATGAATCTGACGATCAAGGATTTGCACTCCAATGCTATCAACAGGGATCACCAAGGTAGGATCTCCCAAGCATTTTTTCAGCATCGACACATGAAATACCGGATGCTCTCCATCTAATTCGGAAGACAGCTCTAACTCATAAGCAACTTTCCCAATCCTTTTTACAATCTGATATGGTCTAATATATCATGGACTCAACTTTCCCTTATTCCCAAATCTTTAGACACCCTTCATCGGGAACACTTTCAAATACACCCAATCATCTACCTCGAACTCTAAGTCTCTTCTCCTCATGTTGGTATAAGATTTTTGGCGACTCTAGGCAGTCTTTAACATCTCTCTAATGACCTTGACCTTCTCCATCGATTGGTGAACAAGATCAGGCCCAATAAACTCCGCTTCTCCAACCTCAAACCACCCAATTGGTGATCTATATCTCCTCCCATACAAGGCTTCATAATGAGCCATTTGAGTGCTTGCATGATAACTATTGTTATATGCAAATTCAATCAATGGTAGGTGATCATCCCAATTTTCCTTGAAGTTAAGAATACAAGCTCTTAACATGTCCTCAAGTGTTTGAATTATACATTCTGTCTGACCATTTGTCTGTGGATGAGAGGTTGTGGTCAGGTTCACCTTAGTACCCAATCCCTTTTAAAACGATCTCCAAAACTGGGAGGTAAATTGAGCTCCTCTGTCTAAGATGATGGACAAGGGAACCCCATGCAACCTCACAATCTCCTGGATGTACAACTTGGCATACTCCTCCACAGTGTTTGTTGTCTTAACTGCCAAGACACGAGCCGATTTAGTCATTCTATCCACGATCACCATATCAAATCATGTTGCTTTCGAGACTTTGGCAGACTAGTAATAAAGTCCATATTAATCATCTCCCACTTCCATTTTGGAATCTCAAACATCTGAGCCAATCCACATGGCCTTTGATGCTCAACCTTCACTTGTTGGAAATTTGGGCATTTCGAAACAAACTCAGCAATATCTCTCTTCATCCCGCTCCACCAATAGACTTCTGTCAAGTCATGGTACATCTTGGTAGAGCCCGGATGAATGGAATATCTAGTGTTGTGGGCTTCCACCATGATTCTGTCTCGAATGCCATCAACATCTGGAACACACAACCTACTTTGATACCTCAACACTCCATCTCCCCCTTTGGAGAAGACCATCACCTTCTGTTTGTGGATAGCCTCCTTCAGTTGGAGTATGATAGGATCTTGGTCTTGCTTTTCTTTCACCTCTGCAACTAAGGATGAAGGAGAACCATCCTGCACATTAACTCCCCCTTCATCATTCTCCTCAAGTTGAACTCCCAATCGAGCCAATCGATGCACTTCCTTGGTAGCTCCTTCCTTCCCTCCTCCACATGGGTTGTCCTACCCATTGACAACCTGCTAAGAGCGTCAGCAACAACCTTAGCTTTACCTGGGTGGTAGTGAATGCTCAGGTCATAATCTTGAGCGATTGCAACCATCTTCTATGTCACAGGTTGAGCTCTTTCTGTCTGAAAACATATTGCAAGCTCTTGTGGTCAGTGAACACATCCACATGCACTCCATACAAGTAGTGGCGCCAAATTTTTAGTGCAAACACCACTGCTGCCAACTCGAGATCATGGGTTGGATAGTTCCTTTCATGAACCTTGAGTTGTCTGGAAGCATAGACTATCACCTTCCCTCTCAGCATCAGCACACATCCCAATCCAACCGTCGAAGCATCATAGTAAATCACAAAGTCCTCTGTCCCCACGGGCAATGTAAGGATTGGTGCAGTCGTCAACCTCATTTTCAATTCTTGAAAACTCTTTTCACATTCATCGGACCACTGAAACTTGACCTTTTTTCTGAGTCAATTTAGTTAATGGTGCGGATAGGAAAGAAAATCCCTCCACAAATCTGCGATAGTAGCGTGCTAACCCCAAGAGACTTCTAATATCCGTCGGAGTGGTCGGTCGGGGCCAGTTCTTAACTGCTTCAATCTTTTGGCATCTACTCGAATACCATCACCGGAAACAATATGGCCTAGAAAGGCCGCTGACTTAAGCCAGAACTCACACTTTGAGAATTTTGCATACAACTCATGGTCCTTAAGGGTTTGATGGACAACTCTGAGGTGGTTAGCATGCTCCTCCTCACTTCTCAAATACATAAAAATGTCGTCGATGAAAACAATCACAAAAATATCGAGATATTGTATGAATACTCTATTCATCAAGTCCATAAAGGCGGCAGGTGCATTCGTCAACCCAAGGACATGACCAAGAACTCAAAATGGCCATATCTAGTCCTAATATTTTAGGAATGTCACATTCCCTCACCTTCAACTGGTGGTAGCCAGATCTAAGATCTATCTTGGACAAACAAGAGGTGCCCTAAAGTTGGTCAAACAAATCATCTATCCTTGGGAGAGGATACTTGTTCTTTATCATGACCTTGTTCAGTTGCCTATAATCAATACACATTCTGAGGGACCCATCTTTCTTTCACACGAATAGGACAAGAGCGGCCCAAGGTGAAACACTTAGGCTAATGAAGCCCTTCTCTAGAAAAGCTTTCAGTTGCTCTTTCAATTCTTTCAACTCAGCAAAGGCCATCTTCTAAGGTGGAATCGAGATGGGCTGGGTATCGAGAAGAATATCAATCCCAAAGTCAATCTCCCTATCGGAGGGACTCCAGGTAAATCATCAGGAAATATTTCTGAAAACTCATTAACATTCGGAACTGACTCAAGGGTTGGGGACTCAACATCGTTAGATTTCACTCGCACAAGGTGATATATACAACCTTTGAAAATCAACTTTCAGGCTCTAAGATATGAGATAAACTTCCCTCTAGTTGCAATAGAGTCCTTCTTCCACTATAGAGTCGGTTCAGTAGGAAATTGGAACTTAACGGTTTGGGATCTACAATCAACCGAGGCATAACTGTCGTGAAGCCAAACCATGCCAAGGATCAAATCAAAATCAACCATCCCCAACTCAATCAAATCAACAAGAGTATCCCTCTGATGGATGGACACTACACAAGTTCTATAGATTTTCTCAACTCGAATAGACTCACCCACTAGAGTAGAAACATCAAAGGGTTCAAGAAGACTCTTAGGGGTTCTATCAAATCTACTAGCCACAGAAGGAGATACAAATGGCAATGTGGCACCCAGATCCATCAAAACATAACAATCAAAAGTAAAGACTCGAATCATACCCATTACAACATCGGGGGAATTCTCCTAATCTTGGTGACTACCCATGGCATACAAGCGGATTGTTGCTCCGTCTGCGCCTAACATAGTGGCCCTCTGAGTTCCTCTCACTGGTGGGGCCGGTGTAGTAGACTGAGCCTGGCGAGCCCACTTTGGACAATCCTTCTTATAGTAACCCACCTGGCCACATCCATAGCATGCATCATTCCCATCAAGACATCTCCCCAAGTGCATTTTCCCCACTTATCACATGGTGGCTTACCCTGCGAACCTTGACCCACACTAGCTTGCGACTGGGATCCATGGGTTCCAGCATTCTGAAACCTTTGATCATACCTGCCTCTAGGCACGGGTGCACTAGCAGATGATGGTGCTAGAAATCGGTTACCATTTCCTTTCCTTCCAACCTCATGGTTGGATGTCTTAGCTTTCTTATACTTGAACTCCTCCTTGTCATGTTGTCTCTCCTCATCAGCTTGTTGCACAAATGTCACCAGTCTCCCAGTGTCCACATCACTTACAAGCAGTGCTCCACTTCTATCTTTCTTGGGTCCTCTATTCAACCCATCAACATGCATTCCCATCCTTCCCCTCATATCAGTAACCATGTTTGGAGCATAGCGAGATAGTTGTGTGAACTTCAACCCATACTCTTGCACAGTCATAGAGCCCTGTTTTAGATATAGGAACTCTCTCACCTTAGCTTCTCTTTTCTCTCTCAGGAAGAAATGTCCTAAGAAAGCTTCCTCAAACACTACCTTAAGTCAAACATGGAGCATCATCCCTTCTCCTTTTCTTCTATTGGTCGAACCAGTCTGGCCATACCCTTGAGTTGGTAAGCATCCAGTTCAACCCTATCAACGTTAGCCACGTGCATCACTTGGAGCACCTTCTCAAGTTCCTTCACATAGTTCTCAGGATCTTCAGTAGATGCAGACCCCGTGAACTCAGGTAGATTCATCCTAAAAAATTCTCAGACTCTAGAGGTGCCATGAAAATCTTGTCTACCTGCGCCTTGTCTCACAGCAGGTGCTACGACAACCTGGGCTAAAGCTCGAATAGCCTAGAGTAGCTCGGCATTGGAGACCTTATCTTGAGGGGGTTGCCCAACAGGGACAACTTGATCCACAGGCTCCTCGGGTACTTGAGGTTGGGGTGGATTAATAGCTTGTTTGGCAGGACAACCCCTTCCTTTGACAACTCTTCTGGGAGGCATATTACCGATTCTGCACGCGTAGAGCACGAATTAGAAGAGAGTTTTCATAGAGCTTAACTCTATCGCACAAATTAGAATGAGAAGCAAAGGGTAACAATTCCTAATGTCCTTTAGCCTCTAGCTTATGAAATATGGTCAACAACACACCCATAACCAAGACTCTACTAGACACGGCTTCATAGACTCCCTAAGACACTTTAACTCTGTGCTCTGATACCAAGTTTGTTAACGCCTCGGGAGGGTACCCTTGCATGGCCGACACTCAAAGACTATTGCTAGTCCCCAAGTGAACCACTTAGCCTCATCACATCATTCAATCAAATAAACTCTACTGAACAGCAGAAAATATAAGTAAGTAAATGGGCACATCTCATCTAAAGTCTCAAGTAAATAGATAATAATAATAGTAATAAAGGCCAACAGAATGAACTAGCCCACAATCTCAACATCAACGCATGACCATCTTTTATGAAGCTTCTATTACTACTCATGTGGTGCCAATGATAGACTCATGGCTACCCAAAATAAAAATAAAAAAATAGTCCAATGTCTAACTCTAAAGAAAGATGAGTAAATCATGGTGGATCCTTTGAAATGGGGAGGCTCACCAAATCAGCTGCAAATCTCACATCTTCAACAGAGCGCCTGTGACGATCTCTAGTACCTACTGCTGCATCATAAAATCATGTAGTCCAAAGTGGACATCAGTACTTGGAATGTACTGGTATGTAAAATAGCTAAATAAAACAGAAACCGATAGAATAGTATAGAAACAACATCCACTCAAAATAAATATCAAATCACATCAAATCGTCAAATGTCCATCTATGAAAGAATAAAGAGTAGACAAGTGACACATCAATAACTCAAACTTATCAATAGTCTCAAACTCATCTCAAAGGAACTCACCTCCTCTCATCTCTTCTCATCTCATATCTTCTCAGAGGAGCTCACCTCCTCTCATCTCATCTCAGAGGGGCTCACCCCCTCTCATCTCATTTAGACTCGGAGTATTCAAGGTAGAAAATTTATGGGAGTTTCTCTTATCCGACAACAGTCACTTATGAGCTAGTAAATGTACAACAATCACCCTGATGTTGCCACAGTGGTTCCAAACTTGCAAGGCAAGGAACGGTCAAAAACCATATCAGCTCACCTAATATAGGGTCAACTAAATAGGTCCTCTATTGCTTTTAGGGGTCGTTATTCTCGAGGCAACCATAATATATGTGATGGTTCTATGCCTCTCCTATGTGTAGTGACGTAGTTTAACGAGTTCGAGTCAAACTAACTGTACTCTTTCGGTGCTCGATACTCCTCCCATGATTCAATGCTCATAAAACCTCCATCTCAACCAATCTCATAAGGACTCATTCCCTGTCAACGACCGGTATCTCAAAATGGGCTTTAACCCTCTCATCAATCAATCTCATCGGTGACTCAAGATTTAAAACAATCATTAGGAAGCAATTGAATAGACACATCAGTAGAGTTCATTTATAAAGACTCATAAAACAATCAAATGCTATCAACTCATCATCATTCTCTCATTATGCTCAATGATCTCAACACAAGGCTCTAGACTCAATTCTCAAGTTCATTATGCATGCTCTCAAATTAGTCATGTAGGGTTATGCAAGTTCGCACGAAAAATGTTCAATTCAAGATAACAAGTAGTATGATGATCATCAACGTAGAAACCATGTAATTTCAAATCAATTTTTCAAGAAAAAACCCTCAAAAATTCATGCATATAGACTCTTCAATCATCAGCGCATCTATGACCTCTATCGGGCACATGAGAGAATAATCCCATGTTTTTAGTTTAGCCTTACATACTTGAGATGCAGCTATCAACCAAGTACGTCAAGGATTTCTTCTCGAATCTCTCAACTCAAGCTCTTCTCTCCTCTCCTCAAGCCCTAGCCTTGATAGAATATTTGAATAAGACTTGGAATGGGGGGCTTTAGACCCTTTTTACGTCAAAACGGCCTTATTAGATTATGTATAGAGTTTAGGAGGGGTGAAAAATCGACCGGAATGCCTCTCGTAATAATTTAGAAATTCTCAACTTTGAAAAAAGACAGTCCGCGACGTGTATTGGTCGCAAACAATGTATTTTCAAAAGAGAATTTTTGAACGAGTTTTCTCTGTCCCATAAAAAAATTTCAAAAGAATATAAGTGCTGGTCCGCGATGGGTGTGCGGCGCGCCCCTGTCGTGCACTAACACTGTTTTGCGCTTTGGATCGAAAAATTATCTTTTAATGGGATCGCTCTAAAAATTGACCTAGACCATTTTCCCACTCAATTTTTCATGATGATCACAAATCCGGCCTTGGATTATCCATATGAGCATCGAAAGATGCGTTACGCGCATACCCTCACTCTAGGGGTATTTTGGTAATTTTACTGGGCATCATAGACCAGGTAGGCTAGGCCTCTCCCTACACATAGACTGGGTGTAATTATATGCATATTGAACTGTGATGTATGCTACATGTTAGTTGTGCTCAGTTTCTGTTGTATGTGTTGTGATGAGATTGTACTCTGAACTATTAGCGATAAATGTTATTGTTTCAATATGTTCTGGTAGTATTGATTCTAAGGAAGCCTAATTAAGGCTATACACGGGCTGATGCCGAGGGAAAGGTATGCATTCTGACCTATACTATTGTCTGTGAGAGCATGCCACTGATATTACTGAGACATGTTGAAAGTAAGACTACTTATTGAATTATTGTCGTACCGTGACTTGTTCCAATGCTAGATGTGCACTTGTGGGGCCAAGTTGTAATGGAAACTTATGATATTACTACTGTTGTCGATTTACTCCTTATTTAACCTGTGATCAATTTTATACATATCCAAAGTATTCTATTTCTTTGGCAAAATTGCAAATCAGAACTTCAAAAGCAGCCACAAGATTAAACTCGAAACGGTAAATCCCTTGAAGGACCAAGTGAGACAATGAAAAGCTCGCGTACAAGTGTAGAAATTGTTCAAGAATCCTACATATAAAACACTTTGGATATGTTGTTTGAAATTATAAAGTTTTGAAAGTACTTCAACTCTAGATATCTGCAATACAATATGTTCTTATGTTTCTTCTATTTTCTATCGGGTGAAATACTACAGAGAAGAACCATATATCAGGCATCATTTCAGCTGAACCTAAAATCTAGAGGAAGAAATACACCCAAGGTAATCACACACAAGATTACAATATTTGATCGAAACAATATGAATATTGTCCTTTCAATTGAGTTCGTAAGTAACTGAGAAAAATCCTTTCACCATCATTCATTCTTTCATAAGAAATCTTATTGATCATGATTAATATTAAAATCATGGTAACTTTCATGGGTTCATAAATGAACAACTAGAAATTATGTAATTTGAATGAAATCATGCATAATTATGAAAAACAAGATCAATCAAAATCATAACTAAAGGAACTATAAGGCTTTATGAACCCTAGATGAAAGTTGAGAGAAATTGGATGTAAAACAATGAAATCATCAATTTAATATCAATTCGGGCATAATTCAATTAAAAATCATCAAACAAAGCTTAATTTATAAGACCCAATGCTAATTGATCAAAATCCCTAATTCGTACATTAAAATTTCATTGAAAAGCATGGGAATTTCTTATGTTTCATAGATAAAAAGAATCATGAATGAATATCCACATATATGGAGAAATTCTCAAAGCAAATCTAAAAATAAATGATTGAAATTGAAGAATCCTAAAATGACATTAGGAGGATCCTTGGAGACTTGAGAAAACTTGTGAATTCGGGAGAACGAATTAGAGTGAGGTGAGTTTGAAGAATACAAATGGTTATAGAGTTGTTTGTAGGTCCAAAATGATGTAGTTTAGGGGGTTAGAAGAGTAGTAAATATCTAAAATATCCCTCATTTAAAAACTGAGGGATGGATCTACTCTAAGATCTACGAACTGTAGTCCATTCTACGGTCCATAGAATCCCTCTTGTGGTTTCTAACATCAAATCTAGAATTTTTGAGATTTTGTACGATTGGACTTTTACAAGCCATAAAATATTCTATGGACCATCTTGTTGGTCTGTAGAAAAAGTACCACAGCTATGTATTTTGGTCCATTTTCACTTTCCTCTATCTACAACTTGTGGTTACTTCTACGAATTGTAAAAACTTTTTGTAGATCCTGCCCTTTTTTCAAAATATGTTTTAAGTGTTGGGGTGTTCTACGGACCCTTTCTATGACACATACATGGTACTATGACCCATCCTACTAGTTTGTATAAAACGTCTTGACAATCCTCATTTTTCCAAACTTAAGAACTATTCCTATGACCTCTTTCTACAAGTCTTAGTTCCTTGTACGACCCCATGAACCCTTTTCATGATTTCATGCCAAATTTTTGGAAATACCTAGCAGGTTCCACAAACATATTTCACGCCCGGTGGAACTATTTACGGTCCTAGAATGGTTCGTAAACCCTACACCAGCAAAAGTTTTGCAACTTTTCTTTCTTATTCCAACTTTTGGGGTATTACAGAAATGATCCATGAGACTTCAATTCGGCAAAAGTGTTTTGGTAGTATCTTGTAATGATCGATTCGTTCTTTCTACTACTCTATTTAGTTGAGGAGATAGAAGAGACACAAAATTTTATGTGAACCTATTTTGTGAATAAATTGCTCAAAAGCATTATTTTTATATTCCCCGCTATGATCACAATGAATTTGAAAAAAAAAACTGCTTCTTTTTTAACTTTTCTACAAAATACTTCAAAGTTAGTAAAAGTTCATGTTTATGAGCTAAGAAAATAGCTTATGTAAAATGAGAATAATCATCAATGATAACAAAAGCATAACTTTCTTCTCCAATGTCGGCAGTCTTAGTAGGACCAAAAAGATCCATATGTGGAAGATGAAGAGGCTTGAATGTGCTTATTATATCCTTGACTTTGAAAGAAGGATGAGTTTACTTACCAAGTCGACAAGCATCACAAATGTGATCCTTTTCAAACTTTAGTTTAGGCAACCCAATCATCGCTTTTAGTCTGGATAGCCCAAGTTTTCTATGCCATAGCCATGTATCACAACAGAGCATAGTAAGGTAAGTACGAGTAGGTAGAGTAATATTTTTTACCATGTAGAAATCATCCACGTGATCTCTAATGATAGTGATTGTTTTGCTAGATTGCTAAGTATATTGTCTAGCATTAAACAATACTTAAAGCCAACATCGTGAATCATGCTTCAGCCCATCAACCATACTTCAGTTAAGTCGCACGAGGGGTTCTAACTCTAACTACTTCACATTTAGCATCATCAAATTTTTCTACAAACTTGAAATTTTCTTTTTTTCTTGGCATATTTTTGGAGCATCAACTGTCAATTACCTACGTACCTTTTCTGTATGTTTGTTGCGTGTGCTCCTCCTGTAAGACAAATAAGTTAGTTTTTAGGTACCAAAACTTTTTGGGTCCTTAATGGTTAGGTATATTATCCATTGGTCTCCAGTCCATTTACCAATAGATAACTAGCTCCACAGTTCGTTTCAGGATGTACCATGATGAAAACAACAACCTTCTTGTGTTCTAATTCCTTGGAGTTCTTATTAATGTAATATTGTTCATAGGCCATAATAAGGTTACCTTGGAAATCATCATATGTAATATTTGGCAAGTATCCAACTTCGAGAATAGTTGCTTTGGTATCCCAAACCTTTAGAGTATTAGGATTAACATCTTGACTTGCAGCCCATTTGAGTATATCATTCCTTAAGATTTGAGTTCACAAATGATTTTTCTGAATCATGGCCTCACGTTTAGTCATCTTCTATTTTGAATAATTTATACTCAGTCATCATAACACTAACTGGAACCTCCTTCACCTTGTTTGTTCCTTCATATGTGACTTCGAACTTGTCTCACATATCTTTTTGCAATATTACATATTGAAATCTTGTAATATTCTGCTCCGCTAATTGCATAGTATAATAAGCTGATAGCTCTAGCATTAGTTGGATTATCTCTTCTTATTCCTTGGTTGTGTAGATGGTTTCAAGATATATCTTGTTGGAGGATCCCATATTGCTAAAACCTCTACTTGTGTAACCTACACAACTCTTGTTTCTCTTTTCTTTCAAGAATTGCAGTCTTTATGATTATAGAGTACTATTAAAGATGAGAGAAAGCATAGAGCGTACAATTTCAAGTGAAGAGTGTAGTTTTTTTTCTCTTTTGAATAAACATGCTTCTTATAGGTCTTTGTAGTGAGGCTCTTTATGCTCTAAAAGAAAATTCCAACTAAGGATTTGTAATAATTCCTTGATTATGAGGATAAATGATATAGATATGTGTGTGCTTGGTTTATCATTCTGCCAATATTCTATCTTCTTAATTTATTTCATTCCAAGCTTGAAGTCGATCTTCTGTCTTGCTTCTTTTCTTCTAGAATCATGATTTCCTTAGGTATGTTTCATGATTGAGGAGGTCTTCAATCCTTTCTTTTAATTAACTTGTTTTTCTTTCAATATGGGCAATCCATCTTTAGCTCTTGATTGTCTTTCTTAGTAGATGATCCAATCTTCACCTTAATTTGCGCATAGTGAATTTAGTCATTTGTATGGTGATTCAATCCCTTCCTTGATCTTCTACGTGATCTTCATTCCCTTCTAGCCTCCGGCCTACGCCTTTACTTACCTGCAAATTTATATTGTCATTGTTAAAACATAACTTAATCAACCTGAAAGTATAATCTATTAGGTATTTTGAATTAAACTTCATTGAATTAATTGTTTCAATTTTTGTTCCGCTATTCTAGTAGGTTATTTTATTAAATAATTTTGTTATACTTGCCTTTTCTGTTTCATCATTCCTGATCTTCTATATTTTGTCTTTTTTAGTTACAGTGAATTAATTTCAATTTATTTTTCGTTCAATGTTCTATCATTCTTTTTTGTATTTTATTTCAGTATTCTGTCTTTCTTGGGTTGTTATTTTGCTTTCCATAATTTCCCATTTTGTTGTTGGTTGTTAGTCTGACTACTTTAATTCTTGTGTTGTCTCTTAGTTGCTTTGTAGTTTAATCATTTATACTTGACTATTTCTATAACCTATGTTAGTGATGTTCGGGTATAATAATAACTTAAGATTGCGTCCTCGATTAGGAGTCAAGATTGGGGACAAAGGGGCTCGTGAAATTCTTTATGGGTTCTTTCAATTATGATTTTAATTGATATTGTTCTATATTATTATACATGTTTTCATCCAAATTACATGATTTAAAGTCAATTATTTATGAGACCACGCAAAATTACCTTTGTTTTCTCTACGAAATATGATCTTCAATTGACAAGATTGTCAAGCTTTATGAAAAGTATGAATGAAGTTTATATGTTACTCCCCATAGAAGTATGAACGATTGTCTAGGGTTTTCTCATATATGAATGGATTCGAAATGATAAAAGGACAATACTCACATCACATGAATGAATGTTAAAATAAGCTACTTATTGTTGTAATTTATTATCTTTCTACATGATATGCATAATTCTTTATTTATTTATTGTATAGAGATTTGACTTAGCACCAAGTACACTATGAGGATGAGGCTGGGTAAGGAGTCTCTAGTAGCTATCTCTAGTTCCATAACTTGTTACCATAGTATGTTACCTTACCTAGCTATTAGATCCATATATAAACCCATTTATGGGATACAATCTACCTCGACAAATAGTTTTTCCTTTCTCTAATGTAGGGTCAACATCGAGATTCTATTTTATAGCTCAAATGATCCTATTATCAGTTATGGTTAATATCCTATACATGAGTATACTTTCCATTCACTTATGATCTTTACATTTTTATAATGATTAATGAACTGCATTGGTGTTGTTCATACTTTACTTCATGTTATAAATGGATTTCTTATCATGTCTTTTACATGATCAAGTGCACAATATGGCATGTTACTTGTTGCATTGCCCACATATTTAGTACCTTTAATGTACTAACACATATTTCTTCTGCCTACATTGCATTATAGTATAAGGTCTGATGATCACTCTCGCCTTGTTCGTATAATAGATAGCTTTTCGAGTTCACTTGCCTTGGTGAGTCCCATACTTAAGGGATAACCATTTGGAGTTTATTATTTGGTTGATTTCATTTTCTTTGATTAAGGTGAGGTAGGGCTTGTCCTATGCCCCCACTTGAATCACTAGAGGCATATTAGATAAATTGTAAGATGTATCCCTATTCATTGGGGAGTTGACTTATCTTTTCTATTATCTGGACTTTCGTGATTTGAGAATTTACTTCTGGATTTCTTTACGTCATTGATATTTCTTCTTACCTTTGTATACAATGAATGATAAGTGGCCTAGTTAAGGTTGATACTGATCGTTGTGTTATGTCTAGGAACTAGCTTGGGTCATGACAGAGTGAG
Source organism: Solanum rostratum (assembly GCA_029948455.1). Classification (NCBI taxonomy): domain Eukaryota; kingdom Viridiplantae; phylum Streptophyta; class Magnoliopsida; order Solanales; family Solanaceae; genus Solanum; species Solanum rostratum. The sequence goes on from CM057053.1 coordinate 59,817,206, forward strand.
CCAATTGTGACTAAGGGTTGGGTTTTGATCCATATTATCCCATTATATTGGTAAACTATTAGATGGATTTTCGAAAATTACTTTGCCACAATTTGAGTTTGGGTGCATTACTCTTCTTTTAGATTGAGCCTTGACTATTCTACTAGCCACGGTTTGAGACCTGGCATATTGCTCTTAGTCAGTTTTGAGCATTGACCATTCTCTTTGGCCATTGTTTTTGTCTTAGCATATCACTTACTCGGGTTCTAGTCTTGACTGCCCTATTAGTCGTAGTTTAAGTCCTAACTGATTGCTTTTAGTCGGATTCGAGTCCTAATATTATTATCCTGATGGATTCTTTAGGGCGACTTATCCGTGATTTGTATTGGGAAGATTTCAAAAATACCATTATTTGGATAGTAAATTACTAGCCCCTACCAAAATGATTGAAATTACCAAAAGGGTACCAACTTTTATTACAAAGTAAGAGAGAGAGTATAAAATTTTATAATAAATTTGATTAAATTATGATGTGATAGGTGTTGTAAAGGAGAAATAATTTGTTGATATTTAAAAGTATGTTCTTCAAAGTTTGAGAAAATAAATGTTAATTTGAAAACGTAATGTAAAATCGTAAAAGTAGTAAATTTCTTGAATAAAACCTTTCAAAAATGGTATGCAAAATGATTGTACTATAGAGAAAAAATTAATGTTGCGTATAAATGATAAACAATGCGAAATTTTTGTTGAACATTCGATTTTTTTTTCTTAAGATTATAAAATGGTAATCGTAACCCAATTCGTGGAATTAATTTTTTATTAACGTGTTCATATAAATTTGGCTTGTTCTATACTCAAAAAAAGGTAATGTACAAATCTTGTTTTTTAAATAAATAATAAAATAAAAATTGAAGAGGACATATCACATCCAATTAATTGATTGGATGTGGTTTGGTCAGCCTAGTGTGAAAAGCCTACCCGCCCCTAAAAAGTATACCACATCAACATGTCAGCCGCCCCATGTGTCTTTCATTTTTCCCCATGCTCAAAAATTAACAAAAGAGAAATTGGAGGGAATATTTTTGGTGTATTTAATAAGTGTTTGACCAAAGAATTATATTTTGGACAAATAAGTCTTCAAAAAGAAATATGATGGACAAATAAGTCTTCAAAAAGAAAGATTTTTCTTTGAACAAGGGATATGGATAGCGAAAAAGTGGTATCTATTTTGTTGAAATATGATGGAAGATGGGATATAACAGGTATATTGTTATGTATATATTATATATATCGTTGGTCACTCGCCTTCATATGTTGGTGAAAAACTCAAAGTTGAAATCTTGGATTTTAAAAGGGTTGTTGCGTGCTGGAATTTTGGGTATAAAATTATGTATTCTCACTGAACATGAAAAGTGTGGACGAATATGGGTATTTTCGTTGGAAGAATATATGGTATATTATGTGGTTTTTCAGAATTAAGAAAAAAAATGGGATGAATAATTAACCTCCTTACCAATTTTTACAAATCCTTCACAAAAACCAATACGGAACCCATGTTGTATACCACAAAAAACACCAAACAACTGGAATTGGTCTCTTCATTAATGGGAAGTATTTATCATTGTTATATTATTAATACTTGCAAAGGAATGCACCAAACTATGTTTCTGAATTAACTTAATACTAATAAATTGTCATTTTCCTTATTTTTGCCATTCTTCGTTGTATATGTCAACTGCCACCAATAGGGACCCCTTACCTTATACCTAAAAATAAACCAAACAACTGCTATTGCAAAATACTTTATGGCTGAATGTCCAATCATATTATCAACCTTACTGCTCCACCCAAAATCTTCATAATACATACCAAACAAAACACCAAACCACTGCTTCTTAATACTAAATAAAAAAAAACACCTTTCTATAAGTCCAGAAAAAATAAAGGGCTTAATGCACAATATTCTTGTAGCCCTACAAAAATTTATGCTTTTTGGTGTTGCAATGCTTCTTCTCGCGACCTTCCAGCCCACTTATACTGCTGTTACCTTTACTCCTCTTTGTCTTCCTTCCAGAGAATCCCTTCTTCCTGTCTTTGCTTGATGGCCGCCCCGGTCTCCTTTTTGTGCTGGGGGGCAGTACTATCTCATCCATAACATGCAATACCAAATTAGCATACAACCTTACCATGAGCAATACCATATAAAAATACCAATTCTGACAATAATGAATAATACCATAAACTACACCAAAAAAATTACATCTTTCATACCAAAAAACAGTAAACATGAACAAAACCATAAAAACTACCATCATGCATACCAAAACAGCATACATAACAAAATACATCCAATTACCAGATTAGCATACCAAAACTTACCATCATCAATACCACATAACATACCAAGTGTGACAAGAATGAAGAATACCATAAAATGCACCAAAAAAAAACATCTTTCATACCCAGATCATCAAAAAAGGTACGAAACCATACAAACTACCATTATGCATACCAAAAATAGCAAACATCAAAACCCATCCCATTACCAAATTAGCATACAACCTTACCATCAGCAATACCAATAAAAAAATACCAATTCTGACAATAATGAATAATACCATAAACTACACCAAAAAAATTACATCTTTCATACCAAAAAAATTACATCTTTCATACCAAAAAATTACCATCATGCATACCAAAAATACCAACTCACAGCCATGCCACAAAACCACACAAAACTACCATCATGCATACTAAACAGCATACATGAAAAAAAACACCCAATTACCAGATTAGCCCACAAACTTACCATCAGCAATACCATTATCCCCAAACCGGCATCCAAAGTTGGACACCATAAAAAATACCAACTCACAGCCATGCCTAATACCAAAAAAAAATACACCAATATTTGCAATACAAACAAACATTTGCTGCCCAAAAAAAAAAATTACATACAAACAAGAGGATATACATCACATGCTAAAGTCAAAGACCCCCTAATTAGCACTTGCAAACAAAAAAATAAAAAGCCATCTAACAGTGAAGGATGACATACATAACACCAAAACAAAAAACAAAAAAATATATTCAATAAAAACGAAAATACATAAAAAGGGGACTTCGGAGGAAGAAAAACGACATGGGAGGCAAGAAAACTCAAATAAAAAATGTTGAGATAAACTTTACACAATAAACCATTACTTGAATAACCGGATTCAAAAGGAAAATAAAAAAATAAACCACAATCACATACCTGAAAATCCGCGAGTTGAATGGTAATGAAGAAGAAGATGATGAAATCTTTCACGAAAACAAAAAATGTTACCAAGAAGAAGAACAAAAAGCACAATATGAAGAAGAAGAAGATGAAATTTTTGTCAAAATGAAACAATATTACCAAGAAGAAGACCAAAAATCACTTTTAATCACATGAATAGACGCGCAGCTGACAGACCGGCGCGTCATTCCATAAAGTCGCGTCTGTCAGAGTAATTAATTGCACGCATTCATTACACTGTATAATAATAAATGCGTGTGAGAGAATATTTCATTCTCATTAATTAAAATAAATGCCGGTTGCTTTATTAATAAAAAAAAATAAAAAATTCAGTTGCATTAATTGATAGTACCTTAAATAGCCGCCCTTGCATTTAATGCTACCCCAGTCGCGTCAGATTTTTTAAAAAAAAAAAATAAATTGCTTTATTAATGGAAAAGTCAAATTATATGACTTGGTAAATATGTAAAATAATCGGTATTGAAGTAAATAATTTGGGAAATATAATTTCAATGCTCAAACTTGTATATTTGCTTAAAATTTCCTTTGTATTTAGGGTTATAGTCTTTGTGGTCCTGGAATATATGTAGTCTTATCTAGGATTAGCTCTAGCTCTTTTGTGTACTCATCTGACTCCATTCAGGTTATTTTTATTTTAATTATGTAGGAGTGTACCTTTGGGTATACGAGGGTCTAATTAGGCTATAATTAGCCATTTTACTTTATCGAAATATTAAGGATCGGGATTAGGCCTATCGCTACCTTACCTTTTTTCCTTCTTGATACCATTTTACTCCTGTCATTATATTGTATATTTACTTTCCAAGTTCAGTCAACCTATGATGCGTAGTGAGTACTTTCTCATGTTACGGTTTGTATCTATTTTTCCTAATGCTAATCTGAGCACCAGTCAATAATGTTGATCTTGTGCATAGTAGTTGGGATTTTCGGAGATCAAGGATGAACTGATGACGTCCTTGCTAGTTTTACTCGTCTGCATTTGTATATAATTTTCTTTAATAGTCTTTTGCATTCGAGACAAGTTTGTACTTGTTTTACCTATTTTTGAGTCTGTACTCTCTTTAGTAATTTTGTACCATTGTCCACCAGGCCATGGATTACATCTTGTATTATTATATATAGTTATGTCATTACTTCTTTTCCAATATGTATTTCCTTGTTTTGTTGTTATTTCCTTTGATTTTGGACTTCAGCCAACTAGCTCAGTTACTTTTCACTCCGCGCCAGGGGTAGAGCTACATAGATGCGATGGGGTTCGCTTTTAATTAGAAAACTACACTCTATATATAGGATCTATTATTTATAATTACTGTATATATCTAGTGATGAACCCCTTTAGCATATGCTAAGGGCTTTGTCCAATGGTACAGGAGGTTCAAGATTTCAAAAGATGTGTGTGGCTTCAGTGGTTCGAGTCTAGATAACAATCTTTTTATTGCCATCAACCAGTCCATTTTCTTTTTTATTTCTAAATAAAACATTTATTTTGTTTGAAAAGCTATTGAGATTTATATATTTACTAGATAATTAGTTCGTGCTCCGCACTAATTAAGTTTATATATCTTAATATTAAAATTAATAAAATACTCTAAAGTTACTAAGTTCTTTCTATATAGATAATTTAGCACTATAAAATAGCAGTTATTTCTCGATATAATTATTTTTTCAATAGTGTTTGACCTCCCTAACTTGAATGTTAAATTACTATAATAGCCCCATTGTGACTTTTTCGAAAGGTTGTGACTTTTTCGAAGAGTTACGATATTTTCAAGGAGTTGCGACTTTTTCAAAAAATTGTGACTTTTTCAAAGAATTGTGAAATTTTCGAATGGTTGTGACTTTTTCGAAGAGTTGTGACTTTTTCAAAGGGTTGTGACTTTTCTGAACAGTTGTGACTTTTTCGAAGGGTTGTAGCTTTTCTGAAAGGTTGTGACTTTTTCGAAAGGTTGTGATTTTTCTAAGGAGTTGTGACTATTTCGAAATGTTGTGACTTTTTCAAAGAGCTATGTTTTTTTTTGAATTCGAGGAGTTATGACTTTCTCAAAAGGTTAGGATTTTTCCGAAGGATTGTGACTTTTTTGAAGGGTTTGTGACTTTTTCGAATGGTTGTGACAGACTAAAGTGTCGTTTAATCAGAAACGACGCCTTTTGAGTTTTTTTTAACTTTTGTTGGACTATTTAATTGATTTTTTAAATATTGAATTATTAAAAAAATTAAGAATTATGTGAGAGTACCACGTAGGTGGGTCTAACATCTTTTATATATATATATATATATATATATATATATATATATATATATATATATGATTATATACTAGATAGATATTGAATAATAAATTTCTTTTCTATTTTCATAAAAATTAAGTAAAACTTATAACTTTTTTAAGTTTTCATAATTAAAATTTTTTTAAAAAAATTATTATCTTATTTTAATAATTTTTTTGGATAGTATAATCTTTTTGTTCCTTAGTTTCAAAAATGGAATAATGTATATATACAACAATGACGGATTCAAGACCCATAATTAAATTTTAAAAAAATATTCTCTCGTCCTCATTCTAATATTATGCCAAGCACATACTTTTTTCATTTTATTATTTGTGCTGAGATAGAGTTAAATTTTATTTAGCCGCTTATATCTAATTATATATTTGACCTGCCCCGCCTCGTTATTTTAAGTAAATACTATCATCGTATTTAATTGTCTTTTTGAACTCCTTAATTAAAATTCTATCTCAATCGCTATATTCTACGATATGAATTGGCTTACCTATCGATTTATTTTGATAGGTCAGGATGAATCGAATTTCAAATCGTAACACATCACCAAACATCTTTGTGTATTTCTTTCTAGACTATTATAGTAAATCGTATATGCTTTATACACAAACTTTGATTCTTGGGCATATTTACTTCATTCTGGACTGTTTATTATATGAATATCAAAGTTTTTTTAGACTTATTAATTTGTATTTTAGCATTATGAGTGTGTTTGATATGGAAGAAAATATTTTTTTGGAAAATGAGTTAATTTCTAATTCGTTTTTTCATATTTATTTGGTGAGTAGAAAATATTTTTTATTGTTTGGTTAATGAATGAAAATATGTTTTAGGAAAAAAATTATGTTTATAGCTAGAGAGTTAAAAACATCTTTTAGGAAAATATTTTTTTGACATGAAAATATTTTTAAAAAATAAATATATAAATTCTTTTTTGGGGGGTGGGGGTGGGCGGCTGGGGTTAAAAAAAAAATTCAAAATTTGAATTTTAAGAAATAAATTTTTAACTTTTTTTTTGGGGGGGGGGGGGGGGGGGGGGGAGATTGTGGTATGGATGGGATAAAAAATCAATTGGATAAGAGTTTTGAAAAATATTTTCCTTAATTTTTTAAAGGAAGTCATTTTCCTTCAATTTAACGAAAATGAATTGATTTGAAAAATATTTTCCAAAATATTTAAGCCAATCAAACATGAAAAAATTAAAAAATATTTTCCTTCATAAATGGTGAACTTTTCTAAATTAATCGAATGGGGGTTTAGAGTTACTATCAAGGGAAATATAGACCCCATTATGACCTACATGGATTTTGTTTTGGGACAATTTGTAAGAATGAAAGTGTCAAAATTTGCTAATAAGCTTAGCTGGCAATTTAATAAACTTACCATGATATTAATTCAAGATTGCAATTTCACTTTCCATTCTTATTAATATGAAATCCTTTTTATGTGATCAAATCAAAAAGTTTCATAATAAGGGGAAATAAATTAATAAAGGAAATATTTTTCCAAAAGAGTGAGCAAAACTAAAGATGTATATAAACACAAATGAAGAATGCAAAAAGAGAACCAAAAAAAAATGACTTCCAAGTCCTATTTCGAAATAGCCTTTATATTAGGCCTTGTTTTTGTATGTACTAATGCTGAGGAGAAGGTCTTTGATGTCCATTCCTATGGTGCCAAAGCAGATGGGAAGACAGATGATAGTCAGGTAAGAACCAAACAATAATTTCATAAACATCAGCGAGAATTACTGAGTCCACTCCATCTTAGCATAAAAAGTCTCGCATTGTAAATACACAAGTTTATGATCATTGTATACATCACAAATTTATTGTCTAATTAAGTCTTCTTTTATTCATTTATTATGAAAGGCACTTTTGAAGGCTTGGACAGATGCATGCACATGGAATGGGAAAGCCACATTGTTGATACCTTCAGGAGTATACATGGTAAATGCTGCAACTTTTAGTGGTCCATGCAAGGGATTGGCCATAACCTTCGAAATACAAGGAGTTATTAAAGCTCCAATAGATCCTAAGATATTCTGCAATGACTCTTGGATTCGTTTTGAGCATATAAATGGCCTAGAGATTACAGGACGTGGAACATTTGACGGACAAGGGCCTCATGCTTGGGGAACGCATCAATGTCAAACCCTTCCATATGTAAGTATTGTGGTTACAAGATTTTATGATGCATTGATTATGTGAAGTTAACAACAAAATATAATTTGTGATGCCTTGAAACAGACACTTGGGCTCTATTTTTTGAGTAATTCGACGGTGCATGACATACATTCATACAATAGCAAGGGTGTGCACATCAATGTGTACCACAGCAATAACATGCAGTTTAGGCATGTTGAAATAAAAGCACCAGGTAACAGCCCTAACACAGATGGTATCCATATAGGCTACTCAGCCGACATTCATATCGCGGATTCAAACATTGGAACTGGAGATGATTGTATTGCTTTGATCGGAGGCACTCAAAGAATCAACATTTCAGGGGTAACTTGTGGCCCAGGCCATGGAATAAGCATTGGTAGCTTAGGAAAATCACCTATAGATGACGTTGTGAAGGATATAAACGTCAAAAATTGCACTTTTAACAATACTCAAAATGGGGTGAGAATTAAGACTTGGCCATCATCCATTACCGGTATTGCTGCAAATATAACTTTTGAAGATATCACCATGATAAAAGCAGGGAATCCTATAATTATTGATCAACATTATTGTCCAGCAAGCTATTGTAACAAACAGGTACTCACAATCCCCTTTTACTATTCTTTTTAACTTATTATGTTTAGGGTCACCCATCGGGGCTAGCTCATACATGTTTTGGAGCCCATTTTTTTGTGAGCCAAAAAACAGCTTGCACAATCCATCAATATGTGGGTTGCGGATCTTGCTGGGTCGGCTTACATTTTTAGAAGTATTTTTTTTATATAAATTTTTAAATTAAATTATAATTTAAAAATATTAAAATAAATAGCAACAGGAAAATATTACATGGTATTAATGTTACTATTACATATTATAAAAACATAATTTGTATCTAAATTTTAATATTTAAAATTTTTAAATGAACTTTGAGTTTGGACTCTTATTATTTTTAATATTCTATTTTATTTTTAATAATTTTTTAATTCGACCCCACAGGCCAGCCCAACCCATATTGCAAAAGCCTCATAAATCAGCCGAACTAAAAAGTCTATTTTTAAATGAGCTCTAAAAATCTTCGTTCAGCCCTGCTAAATCACGAATTTAACTAAATCAGTCAATAGACCTAGCCCATATTGACAGTTCTAATTATGTTGTTATATCTCAAGTCATGTTAATGAAAAGTGGTGTCGCGTAGTTGATTGATGAGTACAAAACATTATCAGAGCATGTCTTGATACAATTCTTTGATATAAATGATTAACAAAATATCTAAGTCTAAGTTTATGTAATTAGTATATAATAAAATTAAAATAATTATAGGAAAAATTATTTATGTGAATAAATGAGATTAAAAAAATGTTTATTTTTCTTGGAAACATATTATATTACTCAAACGCACAAATGTCTTGTGTAATGTCAAAAATATAAATATTCATTAATTCATAACGTATATTGATTTTACTTTCCTTCAATTATTAGGAAAGCTCAGTGCAAATCAAGAACGTGACATTCAAAAACATAAAGGGATCTTCAACTTCAAAAACAGCAATTATTATTGATTGTAGCGCTTCACATCATTGTAATGGAATCATCCTTAAAGATATCAACTTGGTGTATCTTGGTCCTCATGGTCCTGCCATATCATCCTGTTCTAACGCCATAGGAAAAGCTATGGGCACGGAGCGTCCTCCAAGTTGTTTAAAATCGTTTGTCGATTCATAGATATAAATTTAAATTTTATTATATTGATATGATGTTATCCAAGAAAAAAAAAATGTTCTATTATTTTTTATAGAGAGTTCAAATTTTCTTTTGTCTTGGATAAACATCCTATTAGTTGGTCGGATAGAAACTTTTATTCATGTACTATTGTGAACTTCTCAATTTAAATATTTAATTAACTTATTTGCTGATCATTTTTGGTGTAATTATGTATCAATTTATTATTACATTTGTCTCTATAAATTAAAATAATAAAGTCAATCATTCGAATTTACCTAATGTCATATTAACTTATAAAAAAAAAAAGATTTTTACGTATACAAATAGATCCATTACATCTGAATACCGTTGTTGATTATGACCACGTTAAAGTATCTTTCAAAGTATAGGATGCAACTCTAATTTTTTGGATTGTAAAAATATGTAAACAAAAGAGATGCAAAATATTTAATTGTATTTTTTCTTTTTTGAAAAAATACAACCCAAACTAAAATATTACATCTATGTAGACGTATCTTTAGGTTACACAATTACACTCACACAATTCTTATTGCAATAATGTCTATACATAAAGTATACAACATTATACACTTATTTTATATAATAATAATAATAATAATGTATTTGTAACAACACAAAAGTTTGTTTTCTGTTTTTGAATTCCTTTTCCCTATATCAATCTATATGAGCGATTTTTCCATTGATGCTTAACAGAGACATGTCGTAACAACCCTTCTTAAGATAAGAAACTCCACATCAGCAAAATATAAGAGAGATGTTCGATAAATAAGTAAGATAGCCTTACCTATTAGCGATATGTTTTAAAGTTGAGCAGACCTTGGCCCAAAGCGAACAATATCACGAGTAGGTTGAGTCATTACAAATGGTATCAGAGCTACTCCAGTGTTAACCATGATGATGTGGACTAGAGTTCAACTGACTTTAGGTAACTACCGATAAGGCTTGTCAAACCATAGTGCGGAATCTTGAAAAATTCTTTATGGTGGGGCAAACCTCACCGAGGATGTTGAGTCCCTAGAAAGGGTATATGGACCAAGTCATCTTAAGATAAACAATCTCACATCAATAAAACATGGGATATCTCCTAGATATATAAGTAAGCAATCCTTACCTACTATTGACGCATTTTAAAGTCATGCGGGTCGTGGCCCCAAGCATACAATAGCACTAGAAAAAGGTGTAAGACCCTGTAGGTTACAAGGTCAAAATTCGAAGGAAGTCGCAAATGGGGTCTGGTGCAGAAAGTACAAGCCTATCTATTGTCACGACCCCCCGGATCATGACTAACGAAAAGTAAAATCAACTAAAAGCAACCACAAGACTTAATTAAAATTCCAAAACCTAGAGTCGCGAGTACAAGAGCATTCGCTGCCAGATAATGTCAAATACAATGTTTGGAATAGAAAGCAACAAAGGAAATCTCAAAAGATCCATGGGGACTCGAAGTCTGAGCATCACCGCTAAGATCTGGGATAGATGGAAGAAGACTCTGGTAGAATCAGATTAACTACTCTGATGGGGTCCCTGTGCTTGATCTGCAGGGAGAAAACAAAGTAGGGGTGAGTACACCAAAATGTACCTAGTAGGTTCAACCGACTAGGTAAGAGAAATCGAACAAGTATGTAATAATGAAGAATCCTATTATCTGCAACAAAAGAGTTAGTTCAAAATATATATAAGAGCACATATAAAAGCAGTAATAATCAATAATGCAATGCAAGTATTATGTATGAAATGCAATGTATGGGGTGGAATCACGACCTTCGCAGGCAAATGTATACATCTACCGAGCTTAGACTACCAACTAGAACCCATGGAGGTCTTGTTAGACCATATACCAAAATCTCTCAACATTGTCACCTCAGCATGATCAAGAAGTGTCACAATATTCCAACCTTGCTACCTCAGCGTAGGCAAGGGGTTTTATAAAACGTTGGTACAATATCATCAGAAGGTGGTACAATATCATCCGAAGGTGGTACTTCTCACTCTTACTACGTTAGCGTATGCAAGTGGTTTTATAAAAAGGTGATATAATATCATGAGAAGGTGGTACATCTCATGCTTGCTACCTCAGCGTAGGCAGGAGATTTTATAAAAAGTGATACAGTATCTCAATCTTGCTACCTCAGCGTCATCAAGGGGTGGTACAAATGCAATCTGGAATGAATGCATATCAATAGCATAAATCAAGATAAATAATAGCATCATGACAAGAATATCGGTAGATAACCATCTTAGGATCATGGAGAATAATATCATGGAGAATAATAACAAGTGCCACAACTATACTGCAACCATCATATCTCAAATCATCATATATCTATCAATAGACAAGTGTATCAAGGATACCAGACCTCACAGGTCCTAAAATATACACATGCTTTCCGAAATTATCTCAAATATCATTAAATTACCACAAAGTTTCCCAATTGACGTCAGAAGACTCATGTCATCACAATAATATCAAAACTATCTCAAATCTCAAGAAGACAATACAATCTAACAATAAAGTCACAATTTATTCCATCATATCTGATACCACATATTTATCAAAATTCATCATATCAATCCAAAATACTCACGAACAATCTAAATTTTACAATTACCACATGAACATGCCTAATAACTCAAATTCAGTCCCAAAAAGGTTAGACTGAGTGTCTCATCTTAGGGTGCTCATGTTTTATTCTTACAAAATATTGATAGTTCTCTTAGAATGTACATCGATTACCGTCAATTGAACAAGGTCACTATAAAGAATAAGTGTCCCCTTCCAAGAAATAGTGATCTATCTGATCAACTCTGGGGTGCTGTTTGATTCTCTAAGATAAATCTCAGATCTAGGGACCATTAATTTAAAGTTAGAAAAAGTGACATCCCAAAGACAACTTTCAAAACGTATAATGGTCATTATGAATTCCTTATTGTGTCTTTTAGATTGACTAATATTCCTCCACTTTTCATGGACCTTATGAATTTAGTGCTAAAGCAGTATTTGGATATATTTGTCACTATGCTCATCAATAACATTCTAATCTACTCCAGAAATGAAGAGAAGCATGCCAATAATCTCAAAACTATCCTCCAAATTCTTATGCACCAGAGGTTATATGTCGAGTTTTCAAAATATGAGTTCTGGTTATCATCTATCGCGTTCCTAGGCCATATTGTATATGGAGAGGGTATTCGAGTTGACTCCAAAAGATAGAGGTAGTGAAAAACTAGACAAGACTTACCTTCCTAACTGAGATAAGAAGTTTCTTGGATTTTCCAAGATATTGTAGGTTGTTTGTAGAAGGTTTCTCATCTATCTCGACTCCACTGACTAATTTAACCCAGTAAAAGGAAAATTTTCAATGGTCTGAGGCCTGTGAGATGAGTTTTTAGGAGTTGAAAATCAGTCTAATCACAACTCTAGTGTTTTCCTTACCCGAGGGAGCAGAAAACTTTGTTGTTTACTATGATGCATCTAGAGTTAGGCTGGGATATGTGTTGATGCAAAAGGGAAAGGTGATAGCATATACCTATAGGCAACTTAAGACCCATGAGAGGAATTACCTTTACTCACAATCTTGAGCTAGCGGTTGTAGTATTGTTTCTCAAGATTTAGAGGCACTATCTTTATGGTGGGCGTGTGGATGTGTTCATTGATCATGAGAGTTTGTAGTATGTATTCGGTCAAAAGGAGTAGAAAATGAGGCTTAAGAGAGGATGGAATTACTTAAGGACTATGAAATGAATATCCTCTACCATCTAGGTAAAGCTAATATTGTTGTCGATGCTCTTACCAAGTTATCCATGGTATGTATTGCTCATATTGATGATGGGAAGAAAGAGCTAGCTAAAGAAGCACACAAGCTTGCACATTTTGGGTTCAACTTTGTGGATTTAGATGAGGGAGGTGTAGTTTTTTTAAATGGGGCCGAGTCTTTGTTAGTTAAAGAGGTGAAAAAAAGAAGTATCAATATCCCATTCTTCTCCAATTGAAGGAAGATGTTCATAAACAAAAAGTGTTGGCGTTTGCGCAGGTGAGAGATAGGGTGTTGAGGTACAAGGAAGGTTATGTATTTTGAGTATGGATGGCCTTCGAGAGTAGGATTTTGGCCGAGGCCCATAGCACCAGATACTCTATCCATTTGAGTATGACAAAAATGTATCAAGACATGCGAGAGGTTTATTGGTGGAATGGCATTAAGATAGACATTCCAGAGTTTGTGTTCAAGTGATCAAATTGTCAACAAGTCAAGGTAAACATCAAAGGCCTTGTGGTGTAGCTCAGAATATAAACATTCAGGAGTGAAATTGCGAAATGATGAACATGAATTTCATAATAGTCTTATTGCGATCTCACAGACAATATGGTTTAATCTAGGTAATCATAGATAGGATGACCAAATCCGCTCAATTATTATCAGTTAAGACGACTAACATTGCAAAGACCTATACCAGATTATACATTCGGGAGATTATTAGATTGTATGAGATTCTTCTATTCATTATTTTGGATATAAGGGCCCAATTCACTACATAGTTTTGGAAATCTTCCCAGAAAGGGCTTGGTACCAAGGTGAACCTTAACACTACCTTTCACCTACAAATAGACGGACATGCAGAGCGTATGATTTAGACTCTTGAGGACATGTTAAGGGCATGTGTTATAGAATTTGAGGATAATTTGAATGATCATTTGATGTTTATTGAATTTTTCTACAATAATAGCTTTCATGCTAGCATATGGATAGCATCATATGAGGCCCTTATTATGAGAAGGCGTAGATAACTAATTGATTTCTTTGAAGTTGATGAAGCTAGGTTGATAGGGCCTAACTTGGTTCACTAGGCTATGGAAAAGGTGAAAGTCATACAAGGGAGGTTAAAAATTGCCCAAAGCTGTCAGAAGCCATACATAGATGTTAAGAGAAGAGACTTGGAGTTCGAGGTAAAAGGCTAGGTACATCTAAAGGTTTCGCCAATGAAAGGTGTTATGAGATTCAAAAAGAAGGGAAAGATTAGTCCTCAATATACCAACCCTTATCAAATTATAAAAAGAATTGGTAATGTATCCTACGAGTCTGTAAGGCCCCGGATTTTTCTCTCACTGACATCACTTTGAGGTCCAAAACATGCCCAGGAAACTTCCAGGCATCACCTCAGGGGAGGGCCTACACGGCCCGTGTGGAGCCACACGGCCCATGTGGCTTCCCGTGAAGTGACCCCTGGGAAAGTGGGGGGAGGGGGGAGGGGTAAATGGGCCTTCACACAGTTCGTGTGACTTGGGATAGTTCGTGTGTCCTTCTGTATGGTGTACTATGTAAAGCCACCCTTACACGGACCAAGTCACGGTCCGTGTGACTGTAGATGGTCCGTATAGCCTTCCGTTTGATGTACTGTGAGGGAGGTCTCCTGTACACGGACGAGGTCACGGTCCGTGTGACCCCAAATGGTCCGTGTACTTGTCCGTGTGGTGCTACTTAATCCGAAAAATTTTGCCTCCGAGAATTTTAACTCCAGGACCACGGCACAGTATACAGTCCGTGTGACACTACACGGACCGTGTACCATACCGTGTGGCCCAGATGGGCCAACTTCAGGTCCTTTTCATTAATGGCATTTTTGAAATATCGGTTGTTTTAAACGTGAAAGTGGACCTTTCCACCCCTTCTAGGCTCCTTAAATCAGCTGAAATCCTTCATTTTAGCCATTTTACTTCATTTCTCCCTCTCTCTAAAATTCACTCCTTCAAGACTCTCCAACCTCTCTCTCTCTAGAAAATTCAAGTCAAGACTCTCAATTGAAGTCCATTCTCCTCAAGTTGTCTTCAAGTCAGGTATGTGGGTTTTGATTCTTGGTCTCTTTCAACCAAGAAGACCCAAAGTTCCTTTCAAACTACTTCATGAAATTGTCTACTGAAAATGTAATTTTTTACTACTTGATCTTGGTAACTTTGAACAATGCATGTGATGTGCATTATTCCGAATTTTAAGTTGTGTTAAGCTCTAGTACTTGAAATTATGCAAATTATGAACATGCATGTCCTTTAAAGATATTGTTATACATGGGTGATATCTACTACAATTTTCATGTTAATTTTATTATGGATTTCCTAGTTTTTACATTATATGGCTATGTTTTAGATATACTTTACATTACTCATGCCATCCCTGCATTATGCATCGCATCATACTTATGAAATTGATATATAAAAATTTTGGAAACGTGGGATTAAGCCCAATTTCGTTTTAAAAAGGGAATATGATAAGATTTTTGGTAAGACATGGGATATGACAAGAAGGTGATCACCGGTATGTCTATGATTATGGCTCTTGGAGCATCTTGGATGCTTGCACCACCTTGTATATTGGCTCTTGGAGCATCTTGGGCGCTTGCACCATCTTGTATATGTAGATGAGTTATTCCTTGCACGAACCATGTAATTTTGATCTTGTGATTTGGCATTTGAGCCTACATGTGCATTTAATGTTTTGAAATGGATATTTGACTCTCTTGAAATATATATAAGTATTCTTGTGAGATGTGTTGAGTTAGCACTGATGGATTGGGGGTCCTCCCCCTTTCCTTGAACTATGTGCCAACATAGGGGTGGATGTTATTCGTCTATTCTGTTTATGATATGACATGTCTTGACATGATTCTGTAAATCCTTTCAAAAAGCATGGTCGAAAGGAAGATAACCATCCACCGAAAAATGTGGTCGTAAGGTGTGATGTTGATTACCCTTGGCAAGTAATCTTCTACCTATAGGTGGGAGGTCCCAATCGGTCCAATTCGTGTAATAGCTCACATGGATTTGGTATGTCGATTATAGTCCATCCCCGTTATATAGGAGTACTATTGCATTGTACGCATCATGAATTCCATGGCATCTTGTATATTAAATTCCATTGCTTATATGATCCTTGTATATTATGTGCCTTGTCATCTAACATTGCTATGCAGGTTCGGTAAGTCATATGCATTGTATGCCCGCATACTTAGTTCATTCAAACATACTAACGCATACTCTATGCCTACATGATTTTTACCATGTAGGGACCAAGCAGTTTGAGTACCAGTCGTAGGACGAATAGTCCTTCCTTGAAGATACCTTGCGGTGAGCCCCGTCTCCCGAGGACGAGCTTTTATTTCTTATGTTCCTTCTGTATATTCTTTTGTTGAGGGTGAGCCCGAAACTTATCCTGGCTCTCGTTCCTTGACTAGAGGCATACGTTGGGCACTATGTAAAACTTTCTTGTTTTGTTCATCTAAATGAATGGTTTCCTTTTTGGACTTTGACTACTGTTTAAGTTTACTCATATGTGTTTACCTGCTCTTGCACCAAGTACGTGGATTCTGAAATTTGAGGCTTGATTGAGGACTCTCGGGTCTCCATTCGCTGTGTCACATCTAGGCCCCGACCCCGGGTCATGACAGAATCAGAGTTACCCTCAGAGTTAGCCGCTATCTATCCGGTGTTCCACATCTCAATGCTCAAGAAGTGCTTGAGAGATCCTTCACTAGTTGTTCCTGTCGAGAGTGTTGGGATTAAAGATAGGAGTGTATGTTGCCTATTCTCCGCATTCACGGAGGATGGCTCCGTGTTTGCAAAGTGTTAAGGATGTTGGCCTCTGCGTTTGCGGGTAATCCTCCGCGTTCTTGGAGTACAAAAATACCTAAAATAGTGTTTAATTTAAAAGTGACGTGTTTCACCATTTTTAATATTCCAAGTTCCATTTTAGAGAGATATTTCAAGAATTAAATTTTCAAGACAAGACTTTTGGGTAACTAATTTCTAACCTATTTTTCAATTTCCCTTGATTAAATTGTGATTTTAACATAGAAACTAGGGTTTTTAATTAAAGAAATTGGGGATTTCTCGGACATTCATTTTGTATACAAAAATGGTGATTGTGAATTCATTTTAACTCCTTTTTTTAAACGATTTGTCATTGAATTCCTTATTACGAGAGGATCATTTTCATGTAAAAATTTATATATTTCCAAAACCTTTTTTGGTATGAGATGTTTGGACCATTTTGCCTTTTTCACCTAAATTGCTTGACTTTAGTATCATTAGTTTCGTTATGTGATTGTGATGTTATATTTTACTAGATTGTGGTGATTTGGATTACTATGGAAGGGGAATAGGTGTGGATTTTACTTGATTTACGTACACTTCTATTAAGACATGGACTTCTAGGTTTTGTTAAGTATGATTGAACCTTGTATTATCCTATATGTATGTGTTAGGTGATTTGTGGCATGAAATGAGCTAGAATTACATTATTGTAGGATTTGATCATGGAATTATGGATTGGGTAATTCTAAATATTTTGGATCCTCGACTTGTGAAATACTTATGGGTTTGTGATACCCGTAAACTTGTGGATTTATTCGATAATGATTATTAAACATATGATTTATATGAACATCTTACCTATCCTTATGCTTATAAGATGATTATTGTATTATTCTCACATGTATGGATTGATATTCCATTGACGATGAAAAGCTAAAGGGAATAGGTTTCGGCTAGAGTTGTACTGATATTGAGATTGTGATGATATTAAAATTGTATACATTGCATCACTTGTTACTTGTGCATCGATTCTTGTGACGGCTATGACTGAGACATGTGCAAGGTAACATGTGGATTGGTGGCCGAGGTCTCTATTGATTGATGATTAGCCAAGGTTTCTGCCAATGTGTGGAGATAATATTTTCGGCGAATGATATGGCCGAGGTTTTTACCAATCGAGTAAAGCATTGGCCAAGGTCTTTACCGACAATGTTCACGAATACATGGTTCATGTGAGGCCCTATGGGTTCTATTCTAATACAATCTGTGGATGTGTATCGTAAGACAGACATGTATCATGATTACTTGACATTGCACCGGATTGTTTACATTTCATAGCATTTATTCCATTTCATATAATTCTATTCCTGAGGTTGTTATATGTACCATGTGTGATGTGTTGAATGCTTTGAACCTTGTATATTGTGAAGATTGGATCATATTGATATTGTGTTATGAGACTAGAACTGCTTACGTTACCAAACAACTATTATGCCACTTGTCTTTGGAATCAGCTGAATATGTTGGGTTACTATTTTATAATGTGTAGATGTGTATATATATTGTGTTATGTTGGGACTTTTTTAAGTCCAGGTGTATAGTTCGACGGTATGTGGTTGGATGGATAGGAGTACCTGTGTTCTTCATTACTTTACTTTTGGTTTAATTTCCATTTGTTGAGTATCGTATTGTTTGGTGCTCACCCTTTGCTACATTTTGTAGATTGTGAGCTCGGTCCCTCTTGCTAGACTTCCCAATTACAGGAGCGACCTTTTGGATCTCCCTTGAGAGCTAGCTGCTTATCTCTTCGACAAGCCCTTGAGGATTCCTTATGTTATGTTCTACTAGATATTGAGACTTGTGTTATCTTTTGAGTATTATTATTTAGAGGCTTGTACATGTGACACCAGTTCTGGGAAGATTGCAGGTTGGTTTCCTTGTGTTTATCTATTATTTTAGACTATTTTACCATATGATTTTGTCATCGTAACGGGTTGTTCAAATTTGGGCTGACTCGCCTTGGTGGATTAGGTGAGTGTCATCACACTCGGATTTTGGCTCACGACACTTACATCAGGAAATGTGAAGAGATAATTATCACTGTCATATTATGACTTATTTCGGAAACTAGATAAGAATTTCTCCGAGAAAATGAGTTTGAGGATAATTGTAAAGAGAAACTCGGGTTAGACATCGAAAATGCCTAGACCAAGGTCTGTATGATGTTAGAGAGAGACACATGTGCCTGCATAAGCTAAGAACATCATAACGCATGTTTCATACCACGTGTGTTATGCGACCAAGGGGTTAATGAAAGAATGATCCATGTTTCTTCATTGTTTGAGATCCTGAAAAGTCAAAGTTGAACTTTTCATTAGAATACCTTTTGACCTTTTATTGTTTTTTGAAATTTCAGTTAATGTTGCTACTTTAGCAAGTTACCAGTAGTCATGTATGATTCAGCAATGCAGTGCATGTGTAGGAAAATAATTAATTCGAAATAAATAGATTCGAGTAGAAAGGGAAGACTATAAAGTTGAATTAAATATGAACTTCAGTTCACCTCTTATAGAGAATGAGGGATAAAAGAATAACTACTAGAGTAGTTAAAGGTTGGGGTACTGTGAGTATTGGTATCCTCATATTATTAGCGTACTCTTTTCTTACGTGATTGAATTTCTATATAAGGCTTATAAGACCTTGAAGGCAAGCATTTATGCTCACAAGTCGCACGAACTATTTATCGTATGAATTGTGTATTTAGTTGATGTAATATTGACTCGGGTTGTCCACCACGTGCAAAGTGGGAGATGTAAGAAATTTGGGATCATGGTTCGCACATATGAACTACCCCGATCCAATCTTATCCAACCCTAAGTTGTGATAATATCTGATTCAAAATTAAAGGTGGTAAAGTTAAATAATAACTGTCCAACTCCTTTTTTAAAAAAAAAAAAAAAAGGAGAGAGGGAGTAGTCTTTTAATTGCTCAACCACTCCATTAGCTTAAGGAAGAGTGGTAGTCTTCTTATGGAAGTGGGGGAAAAGGAAGTTACAATTCTTTTAGGAAAAACTAACATGTCTAGTAAAAGAAAATTGAGAAAAATCAGAAAGAGGATTTCGAATCATACATTCATCAATCTACACAAGGCATTTAGTTTGTGGACAACAATTCGTATTACTAGTGAAATGGAAGTAGATTTGGGATAAATTTTACTGATGGCAACAACAACAACTGCGGCTTAACGAAAAAGTACACGACCCGTCGTTCTTGTCCCATTAATTTTTCTTACAATTATTAATACGTGAAAATGCTCCCTTTTCGCCAAAAAGAAATTCCATTTTCTAATAGATTTTTTTAGGGCAAAGTCCCCCTCAATAAATAGATGTCAAATCCACATTCTTTGGAAACGAAAGATCCCATGCCTGCGAGTATTATAATCTTCTAAGAAGATTACTAGAGGAGAGTGATTAGAGGATACTTTGGTCAACATTTAATCATATGAGTTAAATGTAAACAAATATTCTAGTACAATCTATATGTAAAGATGTCATTTGAAGCAATTTTTTCACGACTAGAGTTGAATATTGAAAAGGATGACTTTTAAGATCACTTTTCTTTTCCTACCCTCTACTCAGACAAAAATAGCATTACAACTACATCTCTTTAAAACAATATCACTTATTTTAGTATTATTTTTATTATTTCTACTATAAAATATTACTATAAAAAATATATAATATAACAAAATATATACATTGATTTTGAGGAAAATTTAAGTGTTACGATAAGTGTTATAGAAAATATTATAGAAAAGTATGACGATATAAGAAAAAATAAGAAAAGAGAAAGGAAAGAAGGGGCGAAGGATCTAGGAAAGAAAAGAATATGAGAGAAAGTTTAGTGCTAATTAAAGACAATTCAAATAAGCCCACATTGAATATTATAACTATATAAGATAATTATTAGATTTTTTTTAAAAAAAGTTATCAACTTAACTATTAGATATTTGAAATGTTCACGTAATTCGATTGCAACGCATTGATTCATTAAAAGAGAATAAATGGTTCTTCATGAATAAAAATTGTGATGAGATGAATAAAATTTTTTTTACTGATAATCAGAGTTTTTTAATTTGAATTCTGCTAAAAATAATATTATCAGAAAGTGTTTTACACTTAAATAAATCTTACCAATATGAATTCAACGTAATTATAGTTTAAAAGTGAATATCCAAACACCGAGTAATAAAAAAAACTCCAAAAGAAAATATTAAAAGAGTTTAAATTATATGGATTGTCAGTGTACAAAATTTTCTACACCACCAGATTACTTTAAAGATAATTATATACCTTTTCAAAAGAATATAATTATAAGTTTAAGAAAATATTAAAGATAATTTGAATCCTAATTATACTCTAATCCAAATTCTTTCCTAACTTTTAGACCATTTCCTTTCATAATTAGAATCAAAATTATACTCTCTCTTTCTCGTAGGTATAGTATGGTAACGGAAAAATGATAGTGTTGCGGTTCTTGTCTTTTCTTGTTCTTTTTTATTCCTTTCATTTTTTTTTAAAAAAAAATCCTGTTCATCTTTCATTTTATTTGAAGAAAACTTAATTTATGACATTCACATCTATAATAATAATTATAATATAATGTGTAATTAAAAAGAAGATTTGAAAGAGATGAAAGATATAGAGAATTGTTCAAAAAAAATTCGTGTTCTATTAGAAATACAATAATTGAAAAATGAAATGGACACTTTAAAAATAATTAATTTTGTGAAAAAATACCAATAAATCCTAGAATCAATAAACAAAGTAAAATATGTATAGAAAAGTTAGTTTTAATTGTAGATATAAAAATTCAATTATTATGGATTAAAAAAAAAAATGCACAAAGAAGCCAATAAAAAAAAGGTTGGACTAATAGAAAAGAAAGAGAAAAAATAAGTATTGTGTTTTGTTTTTTTTATAACATAAATAAATAAATGAATAAATAAATAAACAATACTAAAAAATACTACTTAATAACAACAGATCAATATTAGCTGATGATGTAAAAATCTTATACACTGACAGTACACCAAAATTAAACTCTAATAAAATAACTAAGCATGCGTGCTTGTACTTGGACCTCATTTTTGACAACATCCAGGACATTTTATATTCTTAATTAATTTCTTCTCTTCTTGAACTGCTACTTTCTCAAATCATCAGGTTATAGTAAATAATTAATATCTTAAAACCTTTTTTTTTTCTTTTAGGATAACATATTTTAGTATTTAACATTGAAAATTTATAGTAAATAATTATATTCCAAGTGCAGTACATTGTTGAAGACTTGAAGTTGGCCATTTTTGACGGAAATGGCGGCCCCAGACTTTTTTTTCTTTACACAACTCCTAAGTAAATTCCTTTTATCTTTTATTTCAAACTTTATTTTTGAACGTGGTCAATTGAAAAAAAATTAATTTATTAATTTTGTAAAACAATTATAGTTATACACGCTGTGAGCATAAATTTTATATATATATAAAATTAGGCTATATTTATATATTATAACAGATAATTTATCTTATTTTTAAAATTATAAATCTCATATTTTAAAAAAAATGGATATACCTATAGATATTTTTTAAAATAATATTAAAAAATAATATTATATAACTTAAAGCTTATAATTATATTTTCCTTTTCTTTCTGTTACCATTACGTTCTTTTAAAAAAGAGGCAGCCGCAGACTTGTTTTGTTTGCTTTATAAAAAGCTCAAAGAAGTTACAATTATTTTTTTCTTTTACTTTATAATAAAACCTTTGTCTTTATTAGAACGTGTTCAACTAAAAGAATAATTAATTTCTATAAAATACACTCATATTCTTCTGCTCTATGCTACTAGTAAAACTATATATACAAATGAATTAGTGCATTAATCAAAATTCATCAGCCATTTCTTTCTTCTTACTCTTCATCATAATCTACATATTCACCAAATCCTTATAAAACATGTCTCCAAGATCAAAGGCATTATTATTAAACTATATGGTTTATATTACATCTCAATTAAAATGGGCTTTGAATTATCTCCTCCTTCATTCTTTTTTCTCTCATCATATCTACAACTTCACCATTTCTGATAAAAACAACGATACAACACCTCGCGAGGAGCTCGTTGTTAAGCGTTTTCATGAGGAGGAAGAGGAGTCGTCGTCATCATCAGTAGTAGAATGCGCGGTTTGTTTGTGTAAAATAGAAGATGGAGAAGAAGTTAGAGAGTTGAGATGTGATCATTTGTTTCATAAGGTTTGTTTGGATAGATGGATGGATTGTGGACGTAAAACATGTCCATTGTGTAGAAATTATTTGAAATCACCACCAGTTTTTTCAGAATTCAATCAAGAAGTTATAGTGTTGGATTTGTTTTCTGGAAAATCAAGAAGAAATCGATGTGAATGGTGGCTACGATAAATGGTCCTCTCATGCTCTCACCTCTATTATTTGCTCAGATCGAATATTGTGATCTTAAATTAAAGACGTGTATAATATATCAAAATATTATTTGATTCTTGTGGGTCTTAAATACTTTATCCATCAATCTTTGAGTTGGAAGTGATGGGTACTTACCGTCCAAGCAACTCCTTCTTGTCCACTCTACTTCATATTAAGTAAATTGTTGAGATTTTTCTTTATAGATCCAAATAAGTGAACTATTCAAAGTTCAAGAAAATTGTATTGGGATTTTTTTTTATTCCCTTCATTTATTAGTGAGATTGTTAACTACTATCCATTTACTTTTGGTTATCAAATTTTGATTTGGCACTTATTAAGAAAATAATTATTAGTATAGTAAGTTTATCATTTTATTCTTATTAATTATTAGGGTCCACTCACTATATTTTTCAAAGTCATTAACTCAATGATAATAAATTGAGGGTATAATAGGAAAAAATAAATTCTCGTACCTTGATTTGTGAAAAATGACAAGTAAAATTGAAAATCAAATTAGAAATTTTTTTACAGTTAAAAGTGAACGGAGATAGTACTTTATTGCAATGACCCCGAAGGTCATTTTTGGCATTTTTATAAAATTACCATTTTTGTCCTTCTCGAAAATTGTCTTTGAGTCATTTCTGATTGAGTCTAAAAGTTGAATTTCGAAAACCTTATAAAAAGTTGAAATTTTGCTAAAGGAAGAGTTTTTAAAAGGCTTAAAGTTTGAAGTTATGAGTTTTGAGGTCATCTTGAGTTTCAGGTATCAGAATCAATTTTGTTGATTCCATTAGCTCTGAAATGTAAAATTTGGTCTAGAAAAAACTAACAAAATTGAATTCGGAGTTAAAATGGAGAATTTGGACTCAAAGTTGCATTTTTAGTTAAATTCAGATCGTACTTTGGTCAACATTCGGAGTTTGGAAGCTCTAATGCGAATTGTGATGGTTCCATCGATTCTGGTAGGGTTGCATATTTGGTTCATATTTATAAGGTTCCAAATTAGTTTTGGGGGCCAAAAAGTATGTTTTGAAGGGTGTGGGTGCAAGTTGACGGCACTCAATGCGGGTCAACAACCCTTTTTCTTTTATTTTTATCGCTGAAAATATTCCTTTTTCCCTCATTTTTTACTACTCCACCATTTTCTTCCATTTTTCAGTTTTAAAAGTTTGGAGGTACAATTTTAAACAAAGTTTTTCGTGAATTTTCATTTGGGTAAGCTTCGTACACACTATATCTTTGATTTTCAGTATTTAAATTGTGATTTTGATTTGAAATGTTTTTGTTTTAGCCTGATACGCCCAAATTACACTCCAAATAGAAGAGTAAAGCGGTCGTTGGTCAAATATAGAACTCGACCAGAGTTGAGGTCGATCCCACAGGGAACACGTAAGAATTATTCTATTAGTACCAGCTTTCAGTTGTAAATGCTATTCCCAAAATAAACGTACATAAAATAAATGGGGGTTGCGTTATTTAATTTAACTAATTTCGTAAAGTAATTAATAAAGACGTTCCGATTCTTAGACAGATAGAAAGAGGCTAGGGTTGTGTTCCCCATGACATACAATTACGACAACTAAACTGGATTTGTAAATTCGTTCTTAATGATGCATGCAAAATCTACAACTTTAACTAATATCTAGTCACCTTTCGGTCCTTCCTAGGTATATCTCACTCCTCTCCTTTCAGTCTCCGAGTGTATGCAATTCTAACCGTTATTTCTGATCTCAGAATACCCTCACCTTTCGGTCTCAGGCACTTAGACTAGGTTCATGACCCCGAATCTCTGTTGTTAGACTCTTTTCCCAATCACTACATCCCTCTCGGGCATGTAACGAATACAGGCTTACCCTAATGCGTCGACTCATTAAGGAGAAGTTAAAACGAAGAATTTAACAATACATGCGTTGTTTATTTGAACGAATTACCCCCAGTTTGCATTATCTTAATTTGGTCGTCATGGTCCCCACAACCCTAGTTGTGGGTTTAGCCTAGCATACTATTGATAATTTTGCCCACAACAAGTAGAAGAAAACATAAAGATGGACTTACAATTGAAGAACAAGAATCCGTGTTACAAGCTTCGAACAATAATCACAAGCGCGATTCTCTCGAATTACAAAAGCCAAACTAATATTTTTCTCCTTGTTCTCTCTAGTTTCTGTCGTAAAAACGAAGTCCCCCCATAAAATAAAATAATATCCTATTTATACAAAGTAAAACTAAGTCGATATAATTTAGGAAAAATAACTTCGGCACGGGACACGGTTCGTTACACGGACCGTCTGGAGTGAGATGGTCCGTACGAACGGACCGTCTGGAGTGAGATGGTCCGTACGAACGGACCGTCTGGGGACTGTCTGCGCCAACACGGTCCGTGACACGGCCCGTGTGGCATGCGACGGGCCGTGTGGCTCTTCCGTGTGGATCCACTTGCACGAATTCTGATATTTTCGACGAAGGCCCTCCGAGCTACGTCAGTTACACGGCCCGTGACACGGTCCTTCTGACGTGAGATGATCCGTGTGGTGGTCCGTGTGAATCTCCTTGCACGATTTTTTTAATTTTCGACGAGTTGCCTTCCGAGCTACGTCAGTTACACGGTCCGTCACACGGTCCGTCTGGCGTCAGACGGGCCGTGTGGCCTGATCGTGTGACTAACGTAGCATGTCACACGTCAAGTGTCGTGCCACGGTTGGTCACACGGACCGTCTGGCGTGAGACGGCCCGTGTGGGCCTTCCGTGGTCCGACACTTGGCTTCGTTTTTCACCCGTTCCTTATACTTTCGGCCATTTCCCATGCCTTAGCCATTTTCCTGCACAATATCAAAATATACCCATTAAACCAATAACACCGCTCAAGAACGCCCAATAATTCTATGTCTTAAGCGTCGTAAAAGTCGTATTTTCATGACTCATCAACACCCTCAACTTAGAACCATTGCTTGTCCTCAAGCGATGACCAAAAACACATTACGACACACAAAAGACAAGTCCTTAAAAAGAAGTAAGTAGCAACCCCTTTGATCATTAAACTCATACTCAACACATATACTTGTAATGTGTTCATATCCCAACAGACTCTGATTAGATCGACCTAAACACGATACTATATCCCGTTGGCTCCTATTAAGTTCGCGAATAAAGATAAACCAGTTATGTATAGCACCCAAATAGTGCGGTGATAGTGCCCCTTACTACAAAGAAGTCTCACACACCATGTAATAATGTAGCACACAGAGACTGGAATGTAGACACTCACGCTCAGAAAGAATTTTCAACCGACACACGAGTATAGACCATATGCTTGCCTTTATTTTCACCACCTTGACTCTCGAATGACCTTTTCAGGATCACTTTAGGACTTTTAAGGCTTGTAACGTAGGCTCGGGCTTGGGTGAGATATATTTAGGATCAAAGTGACTAGCGTTTTATTCCAAGACCCTGCTTTGACTCAGCCACTACTTTCGGCCTCCCAAAATCTTTGTTTTCCCTATTTTACCACTTTGCTCTGCAGAGGGGCGTGGTTACGTTCCTCGTTTTCTCTCTTTTTTTTTATTTTATTTTATTCACGCCCCAAATTTTTTTAATCCAACTTTTCTTCTCACCACTCGGATCCTTTCCATCCCTATTCTTCTGCTTCTCTTACAATAGCCACCCTCAACTTAGGATTTTAGCCCGAGTTGAGGTGCACAATGTCTTTTCAAGGACCAGGGCCAATATAAGCCACCCTCAACTTAGGCCTTTGGCCTGGGTTGAGGTTCACAATGTCCTTAAAGGGACCAGGGCCTGAGTATGGTCTACAGATAGATTGGAAACATGGATAGGGTAATAAGAACGAAAAGGTCTATTAAGGCTCAATTATTTGGTTCAAAGGGATAAACTTCATTTGGTTAATTCATTTTAGGCTTAGTGACTTCTCAACAACAATGGCCTAAGGTCCTTTCCTAATCCACTCATTCAATCGTTTTAGGGGGACCAACCAGGCAAGTTCTAGCTTACAAGTGTGTCAATTAAATTCAAACAAATACACTCCCACACACATGGCACATATCCCCCACTATTCAGCACTACACAACACAGTCAAACTTCAATCGTTAAGATGCCAACTAAACAATGTACATTGTGCTTTCAGAAGATCACAGAATCAGTCCGTATGGGGTACACACCCACAAGTTTCATGGATTTTCATTTTTCAAATTGGTGGGGTTACTATAAACTCTTATAACCACTTGTCTTTACCACACAAAACAAACATAATAAACCTAAACATGCCAGTTCTACTAGATAATACACCTTCAGAGAAAAGAAACATGGCAAGAAAAACTCGTCAGGGTAAAGATAAGATGCCCCACCCCCAACAAAATACAGTGCAATGTCCCCATTGCACCAGAATAAACATCAAAGCAAAAATGGGAGCGGGACATACCTGGGACGCCTTAGGCGTCAGGCGGGTCATCATGGCCCGAACCAACTGGTGGGTCCGGGCAGGCAACATCATCAGCTGGCCCCATAGTACTTCCGGATGCGGCAACATCATCAGCTGGACCCATAGTACTTCCGGATGCTCCTGTCCGGGCAGCCTCATATGCGAGGCGCACCTGCTCTTCCCGTGCAGCAGCCTCACGCCTCTGGGCCCTCAAAGCTTTTCGCAGCCTCCTTGCCTCCTTACGCTGCGGGTCCTCCGGTGGGCTAGTGCGCTGACTGCGGCGCTTACCTTTATCTGTACGACCCGACGCCGCTCGAATAGGTGCTTGGGCAGCAGGAGGTATGATCGGTACCCCCAACCCTCAGTCAGGCTCGGCTCCACCGTGGCCCTAAACAATGATATCAACAAATCGGGTGGTGGAGCCGGAGCGGGCACTGTGCTGTTGTACCGTGCATACAAGTCTGCAATTTTGTCCTTCATGTCCTGCATCGCCTGCACCATCTGGGTCAATTCATCACCGGACATGCTGCCAAACATGCATCGGAGGTAGCCCTCCCACGAGTTAAACTGCTCCTGCAAACTCTGGATCTGGCCAAGTAGGTCAGCGCGAAGACGATCCTCAGCCAACTGCACATGCGTCTGCACCACCTGAGGCACCCTGACCACCATCTGGTCAACAATCGCCCGCGTCTGCCTCTGCTCTGTAACCATGCGGGCGAGAAGGTCGTAGGGGACATAAGTGTACCCCTGATGCACCTGAGGGGCTGCGCCACTGCCCCCGGGCTGGTCAGTATCTGTACCCATCTGGGGAGCCGTGGGGGGCTCCTCAAACGACAAGGGCTGCAGTGGGGGAGCCCGAGGAAGCTGTGTCGGAATCCCAAGCCGCCGGGATCTACTGTGATACAATGGGTTGTCGATATCTTTGATCATTGCAATGTTGACGACACCCTTCGGAGCTATCTTCCTGTCCAAGAAGTGTGTGGTGGGGACACGGGCCTGCCTGCAAAGTGCCCGAATCAGGCATGGAAAGGACATACCTGCGCGTTCTGAGAGGGCACGATCCTTTATCTCCATAGCAATCACGCGACCCACATTAATACCAAGGCGGGCCACCAAACTCGCTACCAACGCAGCATGAGAAAGTTGGAGCGTGTTGTCGTTTACTGTGGGTCGAAGTCGGGCCCGCACCACCGACCACCAAAACTTGGCGACAAATGTAAGGGAGGCCTTTGTAATAGGAATCTTGGGGTTAGTCACCCAAGGTGCCTCCGCCCCCTGGAGTGCAATCTGCTCCGCCATCCACTGTAACTCCGTGGCCCGGGTAGACGGGTCTGAGATACGAACCTCATCAGTGACATTCACATAGTGGGCAATGAAGATCCCGTCCGATGGGGCACGGTAGTCTGGGCCAAACAAAAATCAGTTGATCGTCTCTGCCGAGATGTCAACCTGAGTCTCCCGGATGGTGACATAGTCCCTGTGGGACAGTCTGGCAGCAAGCCGCTTCTTCGCACATCTGGGCAGGTTGCCTTCTATGGAGGCAAGTAGGCTGGCGGCATAGCTAGAATAAAACTCTGCGATCATGTCTGGGCCATAATGTCCAGGAGGGCCGGCCATCCATCCAAACTGATATGCTTCAAAGGTTTTTCGGATCTCCGGAATGGAGTCCAACTTGTCCACTAGGACCCGCATCTCCGGGATAATTGGCCTCCCCTGATAGCCTCCGGTACCTTTGGTGATGCCATTCACATATATCTCCTTAGCCCCGGGAACTGACCATCTCCTCCGTAAGAAGATCAGAAGCCACTTGGCGGTTTCCGGGTCAGAAGTCCGGGCAACCACCTGTTGAGTGGCCTCATCATCACTGTCGCGGAGGAGCAAAATATCCTCCTCACCTCCAATATCCTGCTCGGCAGTGACTGGAGTGCCAGCCTCATCCTCCTGCTCTGGGGCTGCAGCTTCCCCATCCACCCCCGCCACAGGAGCTTCCTCCTCAGAATCTGAAGTGATGTAGCGTCTCACTGGACGGGAGCGGGCAGTGCGAGGGGGTGGAGAAGGCACAGCTGACCCGCCGTCGGAGTCATTGCCGGAGTCACCCGTTTGATTGGAGGATTCGGTGATCGAATCCCGGAGACGTGACTCATGCTCGTCTTGGCGTGGGCGAGGTCTCAGACGTGGAGCCATAGTAATCCTGCAAACAGCACAACGAATAAAGAAAACATTAGTTATGTCAGGACGCTTGGGACGACACACTAACGGGTACTCAGACTTCCCCTGTGGGAATGTAGTGACAACAACCCTTAAGAATGGCGTCACCCGGTCTATCATAGGGAGTTTCGCACTAGAATGCATATAGGAATCAACGCAAATAAATACAGTGAAGTCCCTAGAAAATGAAGAAACATGGCACGGTGGCCTCACACGGGCCGTGTAAAGGTACACGGATCGTGTAGAGGCCCGTGTGAAGGCCGAGACAGAAACAGGTTGCCAAGTGTCATGGGACGGGCAGCCACATGGCCCGTGTAAGGGCAGACGGTCCGTGCGACCGGTCCGTGTGGCGTGCCTTGGTGCAAAATTTGGGGGACGCGGGCCGGACGGTCCACGACACGGCCCGTGTGATGCCACACGAACCGTGTAACGTACAGTGACACGGTCTTCGTCCCCAATAAGCTCAATAATCATAAAATCGGAGCTTACACGCACACCAAGTCATCAAATCGGGCAGTTCGACTATGCGAACCCACTTTCTTCAACATAAATTCTATTATAACCAACCTAAAACCACAAATACCCTATGTTTCAAGGGTTCAAGAAAGCAACAATGGTGGCTAAGACTAACCCGTTACCAAATCACTACGAAATCGTGCCCTAGGGAGTCATGGACTTCACAATCACTAAGTATATGCATGAAATCACACACAAGAACAAAACTAAAAGCAAATTTTGCAAGAACAAATTAAAGAACAACTAACCTAGAATAAAAATAAAACTAAATAAAAGAAACTTACTTGAATGAGAGAAGTAGACTTGAGACTCAAAAAATTTGCCTAAGGAAAGTGTGACGGATCGTGAATAAAGTGCACAAGCCGTGTGAGAAGAGATAGAGATTTGGTGGTGTGAGGAAATTTTGAGCGAGAGAGAATGAAGATGTGGGAAAATAAAATGTGGAAAGAGGGTATAAAATACCCACAAATTCGTGACCCACGACGTGTGGGAAAACGGGTCGTGCCACGTGGCACGTTCCGTATCGCGTGCCGTGGGCGGCGGACGCATGGTCCCGAGGCGCACGCCCAAACGGTCCGTTAGATGGACCGTTTCATGTGAGACGGCCCGTGTTGTGGACCGTGTGGCGGCACGCGTGGCGTTTAACGAGCATGCTCTCACACGGTTTGCCGCACGGTTCGTTCAAACTCACACGGACCGTGTGAGCGGGCCGTGTGAGTTGCCTTGGCGGAATTTCACGCTTACCTGGAGGGGGACGCCTCAACGGGCCGATACACGGTCCGTCTGGCGTCAGATGGTCCGTGTAAGCGGTCCGTGCGATACCCCTTTGTGGAATTTTGTCCTTCCTTTTGCCCGTACGTCTAATTGGCCTTCCTTGTCACCATGTGCATCCTTCTCTGAGACAAAATATAAACCAAGAAAAAGCATAAGTCAGTGTACTTCCTTTTTTTTTTTTATTGATTGATGGGTTGCCTCCCATTTAGCGCTTGGTTTAACGTCACGGCTCGACGTGGAGGTCTTGACTACTCAGACTTCGTCAAGATGAAGAACCTCTATCACCGAGGTTTCCTCTGCAGTTCCCAAGTACTTTTTCACGCGCTGCCCATTAACCTTGAAGCGGTGCCCGTCATCCGTCTCTAACTCAACTGCTCCATTAGTCAACACTTGTGTGATCTTGTACGGGCCAGACCACCTTGATTTCAGCTTTCCTGGAAATAGCCTCAATCTGGAGTTGTAGAGCAGCACTCTGTCACCAACCTCAAAGCTTCATGGGGCAATGAGCTTATCATGATAAGCCTTCATCTTATTCTTGTACAGAGCAGCACTCTCGTAAGCCTGTAGACGAAACTCATCCAGCTCATTCAACTGGTCCATCCTCATGTTGGCTGCCTCCTTCCAATTCATATTCAGGGCCTTGAGAGCCCATAGCGCCTTGTGCTCCAACTCAATTGGCAGATGGCAGGCCTTACCAAACACCAACTGATATGGAGACATACCAATGGGTGTCTTATAAGCTGTCCTATAGGCCCACAATGCATCATCTAATTTCCTAGCCCAGTCCGTTCTTGTGGCATTCACAGACTTGGTCAGGATCTCCTTGATTTCCCTGTCGGATACCTCGACCTGCCCACTTGTCTGCGGATGATAGGGCGTGGCCACCTTGTGTTGGCGTACCCCATATTTCGCCAGTACAGCCCGAAAGGACTTGTTGCAGAAGTGGGAGCCCCCATCACTAATGATAGTTCGGGGTGTCCCAAATCTAGCAAAGATGTTCCGCCTCAGGAACTGTACCACACTCTTACTCTCGTTGTTAGGCAGCGCTGTTGCCTCCACCCATTTGGAGATGTAGTCCACGATATACTTCATCCCATAAGAGCTCACGAACGGGCCCATGAAGTCAATGCCCCACACATCAAACAGCTCAACCTCCAAAATGGGGGTCATTGGTAACTCTTGACGCCTTGAAATGTTCCCTTGGCGCTGGCACTGGTCGCACCCCTGCACCAAGTCATGGGCATCTTTATAGATGGTGGGCCAGTAGTACCCACACTGCAGAATCTTCTTGGCAGTTCTGGCACCACCATGATGCCCCCCCACTGGAGAGGAGTGGCAGGCTTCCAGGATGCTCAACATTTCTGCCTCTGGGACACATCGTCGGATGACCCCATCTGCGCAGGTTCTGAATAGATATGGATCATCCCAAAAGTACCTGCGCACATCATGAAAAAACTTTTTTCTCTGGTGAGGGTTAAGGCCTTCCGGCATAATATCGCTCACCAGGAAGTTAGCAAAATCAGCATACCGAGGGACTAGGTCCGCAGAAGCGACTAATACCTGCTCATCGGGAAACGAGTCATCGATGTCCAACCATTCATTGGCCCGAGCTGCGTCCTCTAACCTGGATAGATGGTCGGCCACTT
This sequence comes from Solanum rostratum, assembly GCA_029948455.1. Lineage (NCBI taxonomy): Eukaryota > Viridiplantae > Streptophyta > Magnoliopsida > Solanales > Solanaceae > Solanum > Solanum rostratum. Next base: position 59,850,333 of record CM057053.1, read on the forward strand.
GGTTCTCCGTGCCTTTACGATCCTGGACCTCGAAGTCGAACTCCTGTAGCAAAAGCACCCATCTGATTAAGCGAGGCTTAGCGTCTTTCTTAGACATGAGGTACCGGAGTGCGGCATGGTCAGTGTGTACGATCACCCTCGTGCCCAGTAAATATGCTCGAAACTTGTCAAAGGCATACACCACAGCGAGCAACTCCTGCTCTGTGACGGTGTAATTCCTTTGAGCCTCATTCAGCGTCTTGTTGGCGTAGTAGATAGGATGGAAGATTTTGTTCCGCTTCTGCCCCAACATAACACCCACAGCAACTCCGCTTGCGTCACACATAACCTCAAACGGAGCGTCCCAGTCAGGTGCAACCACGACAGGCGCTGAGATGAGCTTCAGTTTTAAGGTCTCAAATGCTTGCCGACACGCATCGTCAAAGTGGAACTTGACATCCTTCTCCAACAGTTTGCACAATGGGTGTGCAATCTTGGAGAAGTCTTTGATAAATCGGCGATAGAATCCAGCATTTCCAAGGAAACTCCGGACCCCTTTGACCGAGATAGGAGGCGGCAATCTCTCAATGACCTCGATCTTTGCCTTGTCCACCTCGATCCCCTTTTCTGACACCTTATGGCCAAGGACTATGCCCTCCTTGACCATGAAATGACACTTCTCCCAATTTAGGACCAACTGGGCCTCTTCACAGCGCTACAGTGCCTTGCTTAGATTTTGCAAACAATCATCAAAAGAATCACCCACTACTGAAAAATCGTCCATAAATACCTCAAGGGTGTCTTCGACCATGTCTGAAAAGATAGACATCATGCAGCGCTGAAAAGTGGCTGGGGCATTGCAAAGCCCAAACGGCATCCTCCTAAAAGCAAATGTCCCATACGGACACGTGAAGGTGGTCTTCTCCTGATCTTCTGGGGCTATTGAGATCTGGTTGTATCCCGAGTATCCGTCGAGGAAGCAATACCATCCTCGCCCTGCTAGCCTGTCTAGCATCTGATCCATGAACGGCATGGGGAAGTGGTCCTTTAGAGTCCATTTATTCAACTTCCGGTAGTCCATGCACACTCGCCATCCGGTGACAGGTCTCAGTGGGACAAGCTCGTTCTTATCATTGGCGACCACCGTCATTGCCCCCCTTTTTGGGGACGCACTGTACTGGGCTCACCCACTTGCTGTCCGAGATTGGATACACCACCCCAGCATCCAGCCACTTAATAATCTCCTTCTTCACCACCTCCTGCATGGGTGGGTTAAGCCTTCGCTGATGCTCAATGCTGGGCACACAGTCATCCTCAAGCTTGATTTTATGAGTGCAGATGCCTGGAGGGATGCCAATTATGTCAGCAATGGTCCATCCAATGGCTCGTTTGAACTTTTGTAGGACCCCCAATAATGCCTCCACCTGATGTTCCTGAAGATCTGCAGCCACAATCACAGGAAGAGTGTTGTTAGTACCTAAAAATGCATACCTGAGGTGTTGCGGCAACTCCTTGAGCTCCAGAACGGGCGGTTCCTCGATAGAGGGTTTCGCCGGAGGTGTTGGCCTATTTTGCAAATCCAAGTCCAACTTCCTTGGCACGAACGGTCTGGTCCCCATGCCCTGCAAGGCATAGATGGTGTCGTTGTACCCCTCGACACCATCTTTTGGGAAGTTCATCAGCACTGCTGCCAGTGTGTCGACAGTCATCTTTTCCTCCAACGAGGCCTCAGACCCGTTATCGTCATTAATATCCAGGATGGACATCACAGCTAACTCCTTAGGCCTTTTCATGGCAGCACACACACTGAATTTCGCCTCTTCGGTGTTTAACCGGAATGTGAGTTCACCTCGCTCGACGTCCACCAGTGCCCTGCCAGTTACCAAAAATGGCCTTCCAAGGATGATTGGTACCTCGAAGTCCACTTTACAGTCAAGGATGACAAAGTCGGCAGGGAAGATGAACCTTCCAACTCGAACAAGAACATCATATAGGATTCCCACGGGCCTCTTTACTGATCTATCTGCCATCAACAACCGCATGGTCGTGGGTGTGGGGGCTCCCAAGCCCAACTGCTGGTAAACTGCCAATGGCATCAAATTAATGCTGGCACCAAGGTCACAAAGAGCCCGTGCAAAGTCATATGCACCAATGGTGCATGGGATGGTGAAAGCCCCCGGATCTCCCTTCTTTTCTACCAAAGATCTCGTAGCGATGGCGCTACAGTGGTGTAAATTATCGACTGGCTCGATCGTGGCTGTCCTCTTCTTAGTAACTAAGTCCTTCATGAACTTAGCATAGCCAGGCATTTGTTCAAGTGCTTCCACCAGAGGTATGTTCACAGACAGCTCCTTCAACATGGACAGGAACTTCTGGAATTTGCCATCCTCCGCCTTCTTTTGTAGCCTTTGGGGAAATGGCGGCCTCGGTTTTGGGATGGCTGGCAGATTTGGGCCACTGGGGGTGTCTGTCACTACTGCCTTCTTGGTCGACTCGGGCTCTGCTGCCACCGCCTCAGGTTCATCACTCTCAATGTCAACCTGACCCTCCATAGGGCTAGGCATGTTGTCATCGACTTTCACCTGACCTGCATTAGGAACAACAACTGGGTTAGCAAGTACCTGACCACTTCTCGTGGTGATCGCCATGCAGTGGCCATCATTTTTCGGGTTTTGCACTGTGTCACTCGGGAGTGACCCAGCTTTCCTCTGATTAAATGCCGCCGAAAGCAGCCCCATCTGCTGCTCTAACTGCTTGATTGAGGTGGAGTGCGAATCTACCAGCTGCCTGACATTAGAGATTTCGCTCTTGACATCTCGCACCCCTGCCTCAGTGGCCTCCACTTTGCTTAGGACTTTTGTCATCATATCCTCTAGCTTGGAATTGCTGCCACCCTCGTTCTGGCGATCACGGTTTCTGTAGCCATCCCTATTCTGCCAGTTCCCTTGGTAATTCTCCCGATTGAAGTTCCGACCTTGGTTACCGGAGTTGAAACCTCGGTAACCCCCCTGACTACCAAGAAACTGTGCTTCCTCATCATAGTTGCTGCCTTGATCATCATACCTGGGTAGTGTTTCCAATGCTTTGACTTTCTCAGCGCCTCCACCCAGGAACCTCTTTGACAGCAAATCAATCTGTGTCCGCATATGGGCCATGTCCTGGTCCCGTTCTTCCTCTTTCTTGCGCTGCTCCTCACTCATCTCAAATACCATCCCTGAGCAGTCTGCCTCTCTAGTATACCATGCCCTGTTGTTCTTTGCCACTTGGTCTAAGATGACTACTATGTCCGGGAAAGTCCTGGACATATATGACCCTCCACAAGCTGCATCAATGATAGGCTTGGTAACGAAGTTGCAGGACCTGTAGAAGACTGCCTTCAAGTGTTCATCAGTGAGATGATGATTTGGGCACTGTTTGAGCTTTTGCCTGAATCTCTCCCAAGACTGATACAACGCTTCATTCGGCATTTGTTTATGAGCTCCGATCTCATCTTTGAGTTTCAGTTGCCGTGAAGCAGGGAAGAATCGTTCCAGAAATGCCTCTTTTAGTTCTCCCCATGTGCGGATGGAATCATGGGGGAGCTCGTTTAGCCACCTGATTGCCTCCCCAGACAGAGACAATGGAAATAACCTCAGCCTCAACGCTTGTTGGCTAACTCCTGGAATTTCGGAGGACTGACAGGTAGCTAAGAAATTCAGCAAGTGTTGATTTGCATCCTCTGTGGCCGCTCCAGCGAACAACCCCTTCAACTGCAACATCTGCAGCATAGTGCTGGTGATCGTGAATTTGATCCCAGCAGGCAGCGGGGGGAGTACTATCGCCCCAGTAGTCCCGGCACCATCATCATCATCTTGCACAACTGGCGGGTACTGAGGGCCTTGAGGTCTCACCGGGGGTTGGTGTTGCTGTGGTGGTACAAGTGGTACCTGGCGAAGTGGTGCCGCTGGTGGTACCACCATTACCAGTGAGATCCTCCATTCCCAACCCATCCTGACCTCTATCCGCAGGATTCACTGCCAGCTCCCTCTGCCTTGCTGCTTCACGGTCCTGGGCGTTCATTCTGCGAATTGACTTAGTAAGCTCTGGATCGTAGGGAATAAGTGTTGCACCCTTGCTTCGGGTACTTGGCATACAATGCTGAACCCCTACGAGGACAAAAACAAGGAACAAAGTAAAATCAGGGACTAGACTTACAAGCTGAAAGTAGCAACTAATAGACTAGTTCCTTGCTGCGTTCCCCGGCAACGGCGCCAAAATTTGATACGCCCAAATTACACTCCAAATAGAAGAGTAAAGCGGTCGTTGGTCAAATAGAGAACTCGACCAGAGTTGAGGTCGATCCCACAGGGAACACGTAAGAATTATTTTATTAGTACCAGCTTTCAGTTGTAAATGCTATTCCCAAAATAAACGTACATAAAATAAATGGGGGTTGCGTTATTTAATTTAACTAATTTCGTAAAGTAATTAATAAAGACGTTCCGATTCTTAGACACATAGAAAGAGGCTAGGTTTGTGTTCCCCATGACATACAATTACGACAACTAAACCGGATTTGTAAATTCGTTCTTAATGATGCATGCAAAATCTACAACTTTAACTAATATCTAGGTCACCTTTCGGTCCTTCCTAGGTATATCTCACTCCTCTCCTTTCAGTCTCCGAGTGTATGCAATTCTAACCGTTGTTTCTGATCTCAGAATACCCTCACCTTTCGGTCTCAGGCACTTAGACTAGGTTCATGACCCCGAATCTCTGTTGCTAGACTCTTTTCCCAATCACTACATCCCTCTCGGGCATGTAACGAATACAGGCTTACCCTAATGCGTCGACTCATTAAGGAGAAGTTAAAACGAAGAATTTAACAATACATGCGCTGTTTATTTGAACGAATTACCCCCAGTTTGCATTATCTTAATTTGGTCATCATGGTCCCCACAACCCTAGTTGTGGGTTTAGCCTAGCATACTATTGATAATTTGCCCACAACAAATAGAAGAAAACATAAAGATGGACTTACAATTGAAGAACAAGAATCCGTGTTACAAGCTTCGAACAATAATCACAAGCGCGATTCTCTCGAATTACAAAAGCCAAACTAATGTTTTTCTCCTTGTTCTCTCTAGTTTCTGTCGTAAAAACAAAGTCCCCCCATAAAATAAAATAATATCCTATTTATACAAAGTAAAACTAAGTCGATATAATTTAGGAAAAATAACTTCGGCACGGGACACGGTCCGTTACACGGACCGTCTGGAGTGAGATGGTCCGTGCGAACGGACCGTCTGGGGACTGTCTGCGCCAACACGGTCTGTGACACGACCCGTGTGGCGTGCGACGGGCCGTGTGGCTCTTCCGTGTGGATCCACTTGCACGAATTCTGATATTTTCGACGAAGGTCCTCCGAGCTACGTCAGTTACACGGCCCGTGACACGGTCCTTCTGACGTGAGATGATCCGTGTGGTGGTCCGTGTGAATCTCCTTGCACGATTTCTTTAATTTTCGACGGGTTGCCTTCCGAGCTACGTCAGTTACACGGTCCGTCACACGGTCCGTCTGGCGTCAGACGGGCCGTGTGGCCTGATCGTGTGACTGACGTAGCACGTCACACGTCAAGTGTCGTGCCACGGTCGGTCACACGGACCGTCTGGCGTGAGACGGCCCGTGTGGGCCTTCTGTGGTCCGACACTTGGCTTCGTTTTTCACCCGTTTCTTGTACTTTCGGCCATTTCCCATGCCTTAGCCATTTTCCTGCACAATATCAAAACCCATTAAACCAATAACACCGCTCAAGAACGCCCAATAATTCTATGTCTTAAGCGTCGTAAAAGTCGTATTTTCATGACTCATCATAGCCTTCCAATTTTTTTCAAGAACATGATTCAAACTTTAAATGATGAATTCTCTCTCAATTTCTACTCAAATTTTATGAGATTTTGTCACGCCCCGAGAGGGTACCTTTGGCTTATTGGATTTTCTCCAATTAACTCAACTCAATCACTCAATAGCATAACAAATCCAAATCATCAATCATACATGAGCTCAATACTCTAACTCAACCTTAAACGGTCATTTGGACTCCACTATATCATGCCATCATGTAAAGCAAGTAAGATGCTTATTTAGATATGCAAGTATACAGGTAATATGCTCCTCGGGCTCAATCAAGCTCAAGTTACTCAACTCAGACAATTACAATCATGGTCTCACTCTGATCAATGCAACAAGGGTATTATAGGATGATGCGATTCAAGGTTCATAGTACTAAATGCAAATCTTTATACTCTAACTTCATATGACCAGCATGCAGCTTATTGATTCATTCATAAATATGCATAGAAACTCAAAATAAATGCAAGCAACTCGAAGATTAGGATCATTAGGTTTTCAATACTCAATTATCATACATAGAAAAAGTCAACCCAAGTAAATGAAAGGGCGCGTGAACGAACTCAGTCCTATGCTTTAGGAAGCCTTACATACATGAAATTATGAAAAACGACCAACTCTCTAACGATCCTCATGCTTGAACTCAAAACCCTTGCTTTTTCTCCCTTCTTTGATGCTCTCAAGATTTTCTAAGTGTGTGTTGAGGGATAATACACCTAGTGTATTGATAAGGGACCTAAAATAAGTCAAAAACATCATAAGGTTTATTTAAAAGGGTACGAAAGGACAAAAATACCCTTCTTAAAAACTGTAAAGTTACCACTAGACCCCATCTACGGGCCGTGGATCCACCTACGAGTCGTAAGTAATCCCTCGTAGGTGGAAGTGCCTAAAATTTGGGTTACCGGAAATCAGACCTAGGTCCTACGAACTACTTTCTAGGACTCATAACATAAGCCATAGGTCGTCTGGTAACTTGTTGTTTCAAGGTTTAGAAATCTTGATTTTTGGAATTTCAATCTACAAAACATGTTTTATGAGCCGTAACTAAGATGACGGGCCATCTGGTAACTCGTCATTCAATATCCAGAATAGTTGATTTTGAACCATCAAGCCACGAAACTTATTCATTGACTAGAAGATGATGACTTGATGTTGGAATCTTTCCCTCTTTGAATTGAGTTTTCGTAAATCTACTATTATGACATAGATGTTGAGACTGATCTTGTTGGCCTATGACCCTTATTCATTGAGTTAGAAGTAAACTGAGTTGCCCACTATTATATTTTCCTTATTCTAATGTCTTCCACTGTGTTAGATGATTTAAAACTAATGCGGGGCGGGTTGAAAGAACCAAATAGGAATTCAAAGAAAATTAAATTTTTGTAGTTAATAAAAACCAAAGATATAAAAATTTTATATTAAGTATTGTCTTTAATTTTATTTTTTTCCTAAAATTTAAACTAGACATGTCCGGTAAATTGTTAGTTGTTGAAATGTTAATTAGAGGCTTCTAATTAAATATTAAGTAACAATTCTTGAAATGTCAACTAAAAATAATTAATTAGTTGTTGAGATGTTAACGAAAAATTAAAAAAAAGATTACAAATTTTTATTTTTCATATTAAATTCAATTAAAAAATAAAAGAACTTAAAAATTTAAGCAAGGCGGGTTTATGCGAGGATGGTCTACGTACGGCGGGGCGGGGTGGGTTGAAAATAGAAAAAATCATCATGCACGGGGGGGGGGGGGGGGAGGGGGCAGGTTAAAAAAAATTGCGGGTTAAGCTCAACCTGCCTCATCTCTGACCCGCCCCATCGTCATCCCTACTTATTTGTCCTTTTGTTTTGAAGTGCTTGAAGTCATTACTTCCTCCGTCTATCTTTACTTGTCCCTTATACTATTTTAGGATGACCAACAGTATTTCTCCATTTTATGAAATCAAAAAATAATTTTACACTTAGTTCCTAATTTATCTATCATTAATTATTGTTATTTCCCTATTACATTTTCAAAACATTGTATTTATTATATTCAAAGGTAATTTAATAAAATTATTCCATCATTTATTATTTTTTAATCTCTATGCCAAGTCGGGACAAGTAAAAATAGACGAAGAAAGTATTATTGTCAATTTGCTTATTTTCTGTATGTTCAATAAATAAACAAATACTTGGTCATAAATTTCCCCATCTCATTTTTTCTACATTTTCTCGTCGCTAATATACAAATATATAAATCTTCCGATTTTACGACAAAGTAAATTGTTTCCAAATATTCGGTAGTATTTAAAAATTTAAAAAATAATTTATTATTTATTTTCATATCGCTGCTCACTGTTTCAATATGTAAAATATTAATCAAATAACACCTTGTTTGGATGATTGTTACCTTTTGTATTGTCCATATTTGTTAGTTTAGATATAAATTTATTTTAATTGTTACGTGAAAAAAACTCATTTTATATAATAATTAACTTGATCGCATCATTACTTCATTCTCATTTTATCGTTATTTATTATTTAATAATTTTATATCATTCTTTTAACCTATCTTTTCATATTAGATCTACCTCAGAATAACAATATAATCTATCGGAATTATATTTATTAAAACAATATACGTAACCACCATTCGTAAGATAAATTGGTCCTTCCTGAAAAATATATTTTTCCTTCAGAGGAATGAGGTGGAAAAGAAAAAATAAAAGAAGAAACTGATCCTTTGTGATTTCTTGCATTCCCAGCACCCAAATCTCATTGATTGTGACATTGTAACGAAATTCACCAATCTTCATAAACTTATAATCATCATAATGGATACAACATTATTATAAACAAACAAATATTCCTCCTTGTATATACACAATATTCATAATTGTAAAGTCTTTTACGTTCTTGATTGTGTATTTTGGGCAGCAAATTTGCAATTTCTCCTGCTTTTGATCATGCATCTAATGCTTTACGGAATGGGATTTCCTTAGAAAGGGTAAAAATTCTACATTATCATTTTCTTGGCTTTCTGTATTATTTTCTTGTTTTGGGTGTTGGGTATTCGAATTTTATGTTTGGTGTTGTGGGTATTTCTTGAAACCGCATTTGACGATCTGGGGTACTTTTGTTTTGGTCATACTTGCCACTGATAGTCATTATTTGGGTCCCTTCTTTAGAAAGATTGATTTTTTTTCCAACTCTGATAAGGTTCTGCAGTTTTTGGAGGGATTGTTCTTATGAATTATAGCTGAAGGAGAAATTTTGTGAGCTGAATTTCTCATAAAAACTTGGGCATTTTCTACAATCTTGTATGTTTTTGATTGACTGGGGGAAAGTTGGAGGTTTTTGTTGTGTTGAAAATCCTAGGTGTTTAACTGGGGAGTGGAGTGCAATTGGTCTGTGTGTATAACATGAGTGAATTGGTTGTTGAGTTTAGGTAAATTTTGGAGAGGAAGGAATTTACTTTAGTTTTATGTCAGCTAGTCTGTATTTTTCTTGGTGGAAGGCTGTTCTCTTGATGTTTGCAAATACTCGAAGTGTAAAAGAAATGTTGTAAATGTAGTTAGCTTTGGGTGGTGGTGAGATGTTAAACTTTAATCCTCCACCTCCAAGTTATAGAATTTGAAATTCCATATCTGCGACGACTTCTCTGGGTTTGTTACTCTTTTGCAACAACTGTAACATAGTCTGTCCTAGCCTCACCACCATGGAATCTTCACCAATTGATGAAGAATTTGATCCTCTAACCAATGTCACATCTCCAACCTTTAGTCCTCCACCTACGCCGTCTAGCCCATCTGATAGCTCACCACCACCTCCATCTTCTAGTCCACCTCCTAGTTCACCGCCACCTTCATCTTCTGATCCACCACCTAGTTCACCCCCACCTGCACCGTCTAGTTCGCCACCACCATCTGAATCTTCTAGTCCGCCACCAGCCTCGCCTCCACCTGTACCAACTCCTCCTGCCAGTTCACCTCCATCAACACCATCACCTCCCCCTGCATTGTCACCTCCACCACCCATACAGAATCCACAACCTCCTCCAGCACCACAATCACCTGGAAATTCATCTCCACCACAATCTCCAGAACCTCAAAAAGGTTCATCGTCATCTTCACCACCTTCATCCAACTCAACTTGGGATGGACATGTAATTTCACCTCCATCTCCAGCGTCTAAGTCATCAGTAAATCAGTCTCCTTCCCCAGCCTCAGGTCCTCCTACATCATCTACTACTAACTCACCATCTTCTGGTTCCCCTTCAAACTCATCAACATCAACATCTGTAATACAACGGTCACGACCACCTCCATCCTCTAATGGGGCTCCTCCTTCTCTTACCCCTCCTTCGTCACTAATTTCTAATGCTCATGCTAGTAACCGTAGTTCCAGAAATCATTCAGCAGAAACTCCAAAGTCTGCTGGTGGTAACGGCAATGGTACTGCAGGGTCAGTTTCCAGTGGCATTGTAATTATTCTTCTATTGGTTGGTATCATGGGAGTAGCTGGATGGTGCATACGGAAGCAAAAGAAGAAGTATTCTGTCCATTATAATGGTCATGTCAAGCCAATCTCTATGAATTCCTCTCCAAAATCAGGTAAATTTTTAGATACTATAAATTCCTTTTAGTTTGTTATTCAGTGCTTACGATGCTTGCAAGAAAAATCAATGTAATATTTGTAGTTGAGACCTTTCAAGTGAAACTGACTAGATGTGAAAATTGTGTATAGACTCTGCTTTATTGAAGGTCGGGGAATCAACACCAAATGAGATAAACGGAAATAGCTCCAGGTTCCTCAATTCTCCAGCGGACCCTGGCGGATTCAACAGTGCAAGGACGTGGTTTACTTATCAAGAACTAGTTGAGGCCACTAATGATTTTTCAGCAGAAAATGAATTAGGGAAGGGTGGATTTGGTTCTGTATACAAAGGCTATCTAGCAGATGGAAGATATGTTGCGGTAAAGCAACTAAATATTGGTGGGAGCCAGGGCGAACGGGAATTCAGAGCTGAAGTTGAAATCATTAGCCGGATACACCATCGTCATTTGGTTTCACTCGTAGGTTATTGCATTTCAGAGAACAAAAGGCTCCTTGTTTATGACTATGTCTCCAATAATACCCTTTACTTCCATCTTCATGGTAAACGTAACATTTGTAGATTTAATTATTTCATTTGTTATGTTTGGTCACTAAAGCTAGCTGTTGATACTTGCTATTTACAACACAAGGGAGGCCTGTCATGAATTGGGCAACACGTGTTAAAATTGCAGTTGGCGCAGCTCGTGGAATAGCTTATCTGCATGAAGATTGTAATACTGTTCTCTTCCTCAGTTCTTTTGAGTTATCATGTTTTATTCACTTAATATCTTTCATTAGTTGAAACAACCCCCCAGCCCACCCTCCAACCCAAAGTAGGCAAAGTACAGTTTAAGCTTTACCATAACATGGAAGCTGATTGCAGTTGAGATACACCTGCTCATCATTACCTTTTAGTTTTAATGATCCCTAAAGCTGTGACAGGATCATGACGGAAATCTAAGCTCGACAAACACCTTCTTCTTACTCTTCCTAAATCGGACATTAACGAATGGAAAATAAAAAAGAGAGTGAAAAGAAAACATGAAACTATTTTCATATCATAGAAGTAGAAGCCCTTCCAGTTAGTATCACCTTTTTGTAACGTACTGATATTACTAAGCAGTTTAGAATTGAGTTCTAAGGTCCTTTTTCATGCCATAAATCACCTCGCTTTAAAACTTTTTGGTATGAGTGTGGAATATCATATCTGCATTAAGATTCTAATTAGTGTTATGTTCCTTAATCTTTTGTGTTATCCATGTTTATCTTTATTTCATTTCTTTTCTGGCTGAACAAAATGTCTCCTCTTTCCTGCCCCAAAAGTTTGAGAAAAAGTAGGAGGTCAAAAATTTTACCATATGACGAATATGATTGTGATAGGGGATTGTGTGTTCCTGCTCATACCACTTACAATTCTTTTTACGAAAAGATGTTTAAAATGCCCTCGAACTATTGAAAATGATACAAAAATGTCCTTCATCCACCTATTAGGCCTAAAATGCCTCTGTCATCTACCTTTGGATCCAAAAATGTCCTTTTCTTTGACGGAATATTTTGGGTCCAAAAATGCACTTCATTTATACCCTTGAAACTAACAATACTCTCTTTTTTCGTTTTCTTTTTTTAAATATTATTATGTTTCATTTTCTTATGGAATAAAGTAAACCCCCATCTCCAATTCTTTTTTTACAAAAAAAAATCTTATAATTTTTTTTATTTTTTGACATTTGTTTTGGGGTTATAAAGAAAGATATTATTTTGGTTTGGACAAAATATGTGAAAAATCTAATTAAAAAAACTAACTAGTAGTTTTACTGTATTTTTTTTAAAAAAAAAATTGTAGGGCCATGAAGAAGATATATTTTTTTGGATTTAACAAATTATGGGGAAAGAATCATTAAAAAAAAATCTTAAAATCTAAAGTTATAACAATACATATTTTGATTTTTTAAAAAAATTGGCACATACTTGTATTTTATTTAGATAAAATAATTAACCTTTTAAGGATCAAAGCGGTTTATTAAAACCGATTTAGCTTTATTTTATTTTTTATTATTTAATCAAATTTGAATAGTTTTCGTTATTTTTTATTATAACATTAAAAAAAGACTTACTCTTTGCATAAATTATAAACTTACTTTTTCATTAACTTTATGTATTTTTAAAAAGTTTTCATTTTTAGAAAGTTAAATCGGTTAATTATTTTAATAAATTACTTTGATCACTTTTTAGAAAAATCACTTTGATCCTTAAAGAGATACATTATTTCAGTTTGGATAAATTATAGAAAGAAATTTAATAGAAATGGGGATTTATGTTATTTCATAAGAAAATAATAAATGTTTTTAAAAAAAGGATTGTTAGTTTCAAGGGTATAAGTGAGCTAAATAGGTGAATGAAGGGCATTTTTGGATCAAAAAATATTCTGTTAAAGAAAAGGGTATTTTTGGACCCAAAGGTGATGACAAGGGCATTTTAGGCCAAATAGGTGGATGGAGGACATTTTTATACTATTTTTAATAGTTCAAGGGCATTTTTGGCCCTTTTCCGTTCATTTTATTGATCTCTACTCCACTAGCTGAACAACTGTGGTAGGTTGAAGGATGCAATCTGAGCTACTTCCAGAACCAACTTTCCCCTATTATCTCTGTAAGAGGACTTGAAGTAAAAAGAAAAAAATGGAACGTACAAATAGTTTAAGCTCAATGGAAGTAGCAAGACCTTGCTACTGGAATTTTGCTTCTATAATGTTATAATATAACTTCCCCACTTTAGAATTGTGTCCTCAGTTCTTATTTATCTCTTTAATGACCTCAATTATTAAACCTTTTGACAGGATAGTCATGAATTCTAATCACTTCTCTAATTAGTAACTTAAAAGATGTTTTTATAACTGAATGTACCAAATGAGGCTCAAATTTGAACTAAGACTGAGCAAAACATGATTGGTTCCATTAGAGAACAGAAAAATTAGTATGTTTGTTTTGCACCATGTAATTATGTTCGTGAGAAGGGAATATTTTAATGAACGAGCAGGCATAGTCTCATTGAACATGCAGAGTATATATTTCATACTGAAGTGAGCGCACCAGGCTGTGCAGTAGTAGTGCATATATGATCCTGGATTCGCCAATATCCACTCCATGACAAGCATTTGAATAAATCTTCACTGATTGATACATCACCAATCCATGTTCAAAAATGAGGGAAACATGTTCAACAACTCTTGTTAAGTATACAGTGAAAAACAAGTGACAAACTGGTTTTTTCATATAAAAATGCTGAATGTGTTGATCATGAATGAATTACAATGTTATACTGTTGCATAAGAAATGATGAGTAAGAAAAGTAGACCAGGCGATGCTACTATGCTTTTGTGATTGTCTATGCTTATTTCCTTCATTCTTGTTACTTGAGCTACTGTAGGCCATGAAACTCTAACAAATCATAATGTCGGTGTGGTGCTCTTGTTCAAAACTATTGCTCTTTAATGATAGAGTTAAAATATGATACTCCTTTTTTTGGTTCTTAATTGATTCTTTTGGTGTGGATGACAGGCTATCCTCGTATCATTCACAGAGACATTAAGTCATCAAACATTCTTTTGGATGATAACTTTGACGCCCATGTATATCTAGGTCCTTGAGCTCCTATATTTACTTTCTTTGTCTCGTGAGCAGCCTTTACAATTAATTTACTTTCTACAGGTTTCTGATTTTGGACTAGCTAAATTAGCTCAGGATGCAGAAAGTCATGTGACAACACGTGTTGTTGGAACGTTTGGGTATGTTTCAGTGCCAATTTTTACATTAAGTTGACATCATAAGATAAATATTCCATTCCATCTTTTTCAATTGTCCATATTTATTCTAATTCCTTAGATCTGGCTCAGATACATGGCTCCTGAATATGCAGCAACTGGCAAGCTGACTGAAAGATCTGATGTATATTCCTTTGGTGTGGTGCTTCTGGAGCTAATTACTGGAAGGAAGCCAGTGGATACATCTCAGCCTTCAGGGCAAGAGAATCTAGTTGAGTGGGTATGTTTGTAGCCAATCTGTTATTTGTCTTTCTCAAAGTCCATGTTTTCGTCAGGTCTCCTTTATTACCTCTTTGTTAGAAATAATGACATTGGTACCTGACCTACGGCAATAACTTGCATATCAGCATGCAGAGAGGACGTAATCTTTAGTCCTTTTATCAGGATAACCTACAAAATTTCATTTAAGTCCGGAGTTGGTTGTCCCTCCTGTCATTTCCCACATGGCACAAGTCCTTCAGTAGGCCTCTAGTTGGTCTGCTAGTGAAGTTCCTTCTCTTTATTATATCCTCTCTTTACCGTGCTGCGAGGCCTTATCCTGGTAAGAATGAGGTTGCAATGCTGTGAGCCTGAAAAGTTCCTTTTGCTTATTTTTCTTTTTTCTACCACATGGTGTAAGGCCTTATCCTGGGAAGAATGAGGTCACAATGCTTTTAGACCCTGAAAATTGAGAAATATGACTTGGAACCAAGATAGAGATTATCAGAAAATTGAAATACTAGCCACTGGAGAGCTGGATTCCTTTTGTTTGTCAGGAAAAGAGCATATAAATTATGCCCAATTTGTTGATCATTCGAACTACCTGACAGTGACTTCTCGATATTGATACTAAATTATCCTCAAGTTTTTTTTGTGGAGTCAAAAAGCTTTTTCATCTTTGAAGTAATTTTCTGATTATGGCTGCTATATTTGTTGTAAGAGCGCTGTAAATTCATGACAGATAGTGTGTCAATTCCCTTCCCCCTTCGGTGAGAGAGAGTATTGGCGCTTACCAGGGAAATATTGGATTTCGTATAACAACTTGTTAAGTGATTGATAAGGGGTAAATGAGATATGATGGCCCTGGGTACTCTATTTTTTCTCTTTCCACTCTCTCCTCTCTCTGTCATACTAGTTAGCCAAATATAAATAAAAAATCTTTCCTTGCCGGAGAGAAATCCTTCCAGATTGCAGATGTTAGCATGAACAAGTATGGATGGTTCTCTATCACTAAAAATGGTAGACGTTTACTAGCAAGATCTCCATCAATGAAGATAACCTTCATTGGGCCTGTGAAGCTCTAAAGCATGCATCGATGAGTCAGGTAGACCTATGTACGAGATGGGGCGGAAAATAGAAACTTTTAAACTACAACATCCATGGAAGATTTGTAAGAATCAAAGAGCTGATGGGATTAGAAGACATCATCATCCCTGAATCTAGCTGTGGCGAGGGCTGGAGAGTAATAGCCGAAAGAGATTGAGTCCTTGATTGGGTTCAGCTTTCATCTACAGCTCAATTAATATCTACATCTCATCTTGTATGAAGATCCCCCAGAATGTAATTCAACGCCCTAGAGTGGTGGAGACTTCAAAATCGACCAAACTGGTATGAGCGAAGGCATGCCAAGCCTTTGGAGTCAATACAACAACTATGACCACGAGATCCTTGACATGATTCTGTGAATGGAACAAATGAGACAATTACAATTAAAACAACAAAACTCAGCACAAGGGAATTCAAAGAAGAATAAGAAGAAAGGGGAAGGAGAAGCAAAAAGACTCGAGCTAAATTATTCTAAGAAGGCTTTGCATGATGGTGGTGCTAGTGGTGGGGCTTTACTATTATTAGATTCTAAGAGGAGAGACTTATCTGTGTTAGGAGTTTGAAAGTAATGACGGACTTCTTTGAAATTATCCAGGATCTAGGCTTGGTTGACCTTCCCCTTCAAGGGGCCTCTTACACTTGGTCAAAATGGGGTATCCAACTCCAATCCTCCGTAATAGATAGATTTACAGATATATTTTTGATCTCCCGAAGTGGAATGAAAATTTCATGATTACAAATCAGTTAGCACTTCCCAAACGCTGTCGGATCATTGCCCTATCATATTGTAGTGTGGAGACAGGGAAAGAGTGCTCTTGTATTTCAAGTTTGAGATTATGTGGCTTAAACAAGAACGTTTCTTGGATCTAATAAAAAAGTGGTGGGACAACTATGATGTTGGTGGAAATCAAGATTTTTCATCCTTGTGCAGAAGCTGAAAAAATTGAAAAAGGACATCTCAACATGGAACTGGGAAGTGTTCAGGAAATTTGGCAACAAAAAGGACAAAGCATTCCAAGATTTATTGCCACTGCAACAGGCCACAGAAGGCAAACCCCTATAGAATACTGAGAAATGAGGAATTCTTACTTTGCAGGTAGGAATTCAAAACTGGCAAGGATAGAGGAAATGTCATGGAGGTAAAAGTCAAGGTGTCCTCAGAAAGGCACTTACCAGAACCTTTTCACTGAAACTGAACCTTGGAGGTCCACAATTGTATTTTGAAGATCTTCATTCCATATCAGAAGCTGAGAAGTAAGATTTAGAGAGGACCTTCACAGATGAGGAAGTGTTGTGAATGATCAAATTCTGCACACTAGGCCCTGGATCCAGATGGCTACACTATGACATTTTTCCAAAAGGCTTAGGATATTATAAAGCATGATATAATGGGAGCCCTTAACTTCTTCCATCAAAATGATCATATTGTAAAATCATGTGATGCTACCTTCATTGCACGGGTTCCCAAGAGCAAAAGAGCTATTGAACTTGGGGACTAAAGACCAATCAATCTCATTGGTAGTATCTACAAAATTGCAGCTAAGTTACTTGTTGAGAGACTTAAGAAAGTGAAGGGGAAACTAGTTTCAGCTCATCAAAATGCATTCCTGAAGTCTAGACAACTTACTGATGCCGCTTAAACAGATAATGAGGTGCTAGACTGGCAACAACAAAATGGGGAACTTGGCCTTCTTTTTAAACTTGAAATTGGAAAATCTTTTGATCAAATTTAACTGGTTATACCCAATTTCAGTTCTGAGGCAAATGGGCTTTGAGGAACGTTGGACTAAATGGATGAAGTTCTGCTTCTCAATTGTGAAGTACTCAATACTTGTAATGGCAGTCCAGTGGGACTCTTATCTCCACCGAAAGGGCTGAGATAGGGTGACCCCCTTCCCACCTTCCTGTTTATTTTGGCTATGGAAGGATTCAGTAGAATGCTTGACAGGGCTGGAAGGCATTCTGGGTGCAGATAAGCTTCAGGTTCAATACCTAAATTTAACACTGCACATCTTTGAAGCACTCTCAGGGTTTCGCATAAACATCCTAAAAATTGTTACCCCATCAACAATGTCCTTGATCTGGAAGACCTAGCATCCATTATGTGCTGCTCTATGGGGTCCTTCCGTACTACTTACCTAGGTCTTTCCCTAGGGGCAAAGTACAAGGCAGTTGATATCTAGAATGGGGTGATAGAAAGATTTGAGAAAAAAATTTCCTGTTGGAAACAACAATACCTTTCCATGGATGGCAAGTTGACCCTTATCAATAGCGTGCGTAACAGAATGAGAGCATAACCACCTATTTGATATCGTTATTTCCTATCTCAACAAGGTTCAAGAGAAGACCAGATTAGAAGGAACTTTCTTTGGGAAGGCCATAGTCAGAATCATGAATTCCAACTGCTTCATGGAGGCTTAGGCATAAAGGAACTCACCATTCACAACAAGTGCATGCTGCTTAAGTGGCACAAGGAGGTTTAAAATGGTGAATTCTGGATTATGGAGAGGAGTGATCATAGCTAAGAATGACATGCTTAATCATTGGTGTACTTAGACTCAAGAAGTCCTCATGGTACTGGTCTACTGGATCCCATGGCAACACATTGCCCAGCTACGGAAGGATTTCCTCCAACATACACTTCAAAGTGGGGAACGGTTCAGCCATAAAGTTCTGGCATAACAACTGGATGGGCAATTCCCTAATGAATGAGTTCCCCCATCTCTTCAAAATTGCAAGAAATTCTGATTCAACAATGGCTGAAAACAGAGAAAGAAATTCCTTACTTAGAAGAAACCTTCCAAGACGGGAAATAGAGAGCTGCATATAACTACACTCCATGTTGAAAAATTGCAGTCTAAACCCTAAGATGAAGGACTTTATTATCTGGAACAACACAACTGATAGAGTATTCAGTCTATTCAGCTTTAATTCACTTCATCTCTAGGAAGCTGATTAAGGCCCTGGAAGTTAATCTGGAAAACTAAGTTCTCCCTAAAGTAATCTTACATGAAGCATGTTTGACCCTAGACGATCTGAGAAGGAGGAGCATACAATTGGCAAATAGATGTTACATGTTTCATTCCAACCTAGAAAGAGCCCAACCACGTACCACTACAACATCATAGTCTCTAAGATATGGAATATGTTTTTCTCACTCTGGTATACTACATCTAGATTCCACTTGTGGGAATACACTAGGTATGTTTATGTTGTTTACTCGTTGGTATAAGTGGGGTCATGCCTCATAGTATCAAAGAAGCCTAAAACAGTCAAGAGCACTAAAAGTTGAACAGACAGCAACAGCAGCATACCTAGTCATCGCGCAAGTGGGGTTTGGAGAGGATGTTGTGTACCCAGCCTTACCCCTGCCTTGTGAAAGTAGAACAGTTGTTTCTGATAGGCCCTCAGTAAAGCATATCATAATCAGTAAGAAATAGAATATGGTAGTAAAATAAACATGTAAAAGATATAGTATGACAACCAAAGGAAAGGAAGCAATAGGTAATAAAATTCCCAAGTGCTGTAAAAGTAGTAAGTGTACGAATGGAATAGTTTCAAGCATTGTAAGATGCCCCAAAATGAAAAGAGTCAAATAAACTGAAATTGAGGGGGTATCAATCTTTTCGGCACCTGAAACATTGTGGTCTCCAGTTTCTTTTGTTGTTTTATAACAATCAAATAGCTTGATCAAGTTATTCACTTTGATTTCATTGATCCTTTAATGTTATAAAACTGAAAAACCATTAACAATAGTAACGGAAAGCTTGTATCTTTTATGATCATGCTGAGTGTGTGACTCCCGTTTACTATTTTTTTTCTTCCATACTCTTTAGTTTTCTTGTTGTCAGCCTAATAGAAGTAGCCAGTTTACAAAGCATTTAGTCCCTTACAAACATTATAACTTTCTTTGCTAAGGAAGCATGACAATATTTTTCTCATGAATAACGAAGTGTCTCAGAACTCTTTCATTTGACTAGAATTTTATTCTGCTTACTGATTTCCACTGCTTACTTTGGACCAGGCTTAAAATGATTTCAAATTGAATCATCCGCAGAGAATAATTATTATATTATACTGTAACTTGATATTTTTGTTGTCCAGGCTCGACCTTTGATTAGTCGAGCACTTCAAAAGGAGGAATTTGATCTGTTGGCAGATCCGCTTCTTGAGAAGAACTACGTTGGCAGTGAGATGTTCCGAATGATTGAGGTTGCTGCATCTTGCGTGCGCCACTCATCTCTAAAGAGACCAGCAATGGGACAGGTAACTTCTGTTTTTGTTTAATTGAAAACTATGCAAGAGACACCGTCAAGACTCTTCTTGTGAAGGGCATTTACATTCTGAATTCTGATCATGGTTATGATTCCTAGATCATGAGAGCTTTCGATGGTATGGCTGTACACAATCTGTCAAACGGGATGAAAGTTGGTGAAAGTATAATACATAGCGCTGCACTACAATCTATAGAAATAAGTTGGTTTAGGAAAATGGCATTCAGTAACCAAGATTTTCATTCGGATTTTTTCAGTCAAAGTTCTCAGAATAGTAGAGAGTCGAATGAACATCCTTAGAGAATTTATAGAACAGAAGAGCTTATTAAAGCTATATATGCATCTGCTGAGATATCAAAGGTATCTTAGTGCTTAGAGATGCCTTGGTTTAGCTTTCATAAGTACCCTTTTGGCTGTCTGTTTTTAGTAGCAATGGAGTAATTTTTACTGTAAGTGAAGTGAATTCTTTTGTCATCTATAATCATTCTTCTTTGACAAGTTTAAGGTCAGTCTTCTATTAATTCTTTAGTCAAATTCAATTTCAATAAGTAAAATTAAAAATTCTTAGACTAATCTACTTCCCTTTAAATGATAAAGTCAGAAAGATTGAGAAATAGAACTATCTGATTTCATTTGTTCTCAATAGCTATGAGATGATCATCTTAAGGTGATGTTTTTCTCGACTGATTCTCTTATTACACTTGTAGCATATGAAGGATGAGAACCGATCATTAGGGTTCTCAATGTTGTCACAAATGTAATAGTGAACTAAATCAAACATTATAGAGGCAAATTCGTGTTATATAATACTATTTTACAAAGACAACATATTGGGGGTCGTTTGGTGTGAGGGATAAAATTAAATGGTCATGGGATAAAAAAAATAGTGAAGGGATAAAATGTTCGTATCTTATTTGATTGCCAAATTTGGAATAACTTATCTCACCATTTATACCATAGTGGTGATAGGATAACTTATCCCAGGATAACTAATCCTGAGATGAGTTCTTCCCAACCAAACGACCCCTGGTGTCCATATTTCTAAAGAGAAATTAAAAAGAATATTTAACTTTTTCATATGCTTATAAATGGAGCGTTTGTTGTTTGATTATTGTGACATATAATATTTTTTATATAGTTTTTAGTTAATTTTAAAAAAATAAAATATTATTTTGAATTTTACGATTAAATTAATTCAAAATTTTACTTTCAAAATTCAAGTTGACTTATAATTTGGACGGAGGAAATAGGGATTTTTTTTATGGCAGTTGTTAGGGATCGGCTGTCAACTAGAACATTACCCAAAGTTTTTATTCACAACCTGAATTTTTTTCAGATCCATTTTGTAGGGGATTCATATTACTATTATCAATTAAAATAATTTATGAATGATTTGGTTGGACTAAAAAAATAAAGTGTGTAGGCTCCATTTAGGAAAAATCTAATTGAATTGATAAGATATTTATGATTGCTATCATATTTTTTTACTTTCGTAAAGAGATTCTAATTGTCAAGCAAAGTTATCTCTACTCTAATAAATACTAGTATAAAATGAATTGAAAAATAAATACATAAAGAAATGAGAATGAGGATATTCATCTTGTATGTGCAAATCCAAATCGCACCAAATCTTTATTTAGACTAGAGCATAAACCTAAAAAGATAATTTTTTGTGAGTGTTGGGATGGTTTGGGGAGGGGGAGGAATTTGATGTCTGATATTTGTATTGAAGTTTGATTGATTCGAATTTGTGCAACGTAGAATTTCATTTGAAAAAAAAATATTTTCTACTACGAATTTCTTTTTTATATTTAAAATTTGAAACTAAAACCCTAGATTAGATACAAGCACAAAAGAAACATATTCAAGCCAACGAAGTACAAAATTGCTAAGTGTAATCATAATTTAGTTCATGAATATAGGATTTTAGTTCTTTTTTATGGGTCATCCGAATAATTGCTCTAAAAATAAGGTGATTTTTAACTTTTACTCTCAAAAGTTAATGATATTTAATTTTTGCTTTTTGGCATTTTAAGTGAAAAAAATTGGATAAAATATTCACAACATTAAAATAATACAATTTTATAAATTTATATTCTTATATCATAATACTAAAGCATAACAAGTCGTGCCGTAGGCCTAAGTATACTATACTTAATAACATATATTTGCGTATGAAAAAGTTGTGTAGTATTATTAGAAGGAAAAATCACCCCATATACTCTTTTAAGAATACATATTACAGCTTTTAAACTTAATATGTTATAATTACTAGTATTAAAAACTTAATTACATGTTATAATAACTTTGATTTAATTTAAAAAGTTATTTAATGTTTTTCTATAAATAAAAAATTAAAATACTATTATTAGAAAGAGAAAAAAGTGTTTTTTCATATTGATATAAAGCAATTATCCAAAATCACGATTTACTTTTCTCCTCCCAAGTTGACTTTCCACCTTTTCACGTCTCTTTCTCTTTCACATTCATTATAATTACTTTCAAATTGGAACAACAATCTCCATTGTTGAGTTCAACTTGCTCGTACCCCATGTTTTCGCTGTTGCATAATTCTTCAAAATCATATACAAAAATCAGAAGGTGTCGTCTACACCTGGAAAGAGACCTAGGCTCATGGGTCAGGAAATGCAGAGCCATCGAGTTTTCACATCTTAACCCAAACACAGGTCACCACAAGAGAAGAAAAATGAATCCCCTGCCAAGAGCGACACTATAAAAAAGAGAGGCCCAACTTCGTCTACTGGGAAGGACAAAAAAGTATGGATTTTGTCCAGTCGAATTAGTTTTGACATGAAGTGATGTGAAATTGGTATTATTGATGCGATTTCATATAGTATTATTTTTGTTGGTATAACTTATAATAATTTATATAGATTGGTTAATTTTTGGTTGAGGAATTAGCATTCCTTTTCATGCGAACCCTAGTTTAACATGATTTTGTACAAAATTGATATGACTCATATTTAGCCTTGTACTCTTAACGGAGTTGTGTTAATAATTGGCATAAACTTGATGTAAATTTTGGTATAATATGATATAGTTGCTAAGTTAGTATAGTATGCTTTTTATAAACACACGTATTTGTATATTATGTGGCTACTGTCGGCATGAATATATAAAAATTTTAGTATAAATTTTATAAATATCATACTGTTTATTCATAATTTCTAATTTTTCTGATTCTTTTAAAAGTTATCAAAAATCCTAATTTTTCTGTGTCGACTGATACCTGGAATTAACGATTGATACCTTAATATGAATTTAAATCTGTTACGTTAAATAAGGAAAAAAAATCTGACAATTAAAAGGCGATTCCTTAATTTTAACACAATTATTTCTTTTCTTTTCAAATTTTCGCTCATTTTCAAAATTATTTTCACCCAATTATTCTTTCCTTTTCAAAATTTCTTTTTCATTTTTTGTTCCAAAGTTTTCCCAAAACTAATTTTGTCCATTTAATCAGTGAAAATTTCCAATGGATTCTCAAACAATAAGCGACAATGCCAACACCATCAAGATGAGTCCATTGAAGAGGATTCCCAAGAAGAGATGGAGGTCATCAAGAATATAGCTTCAACTTCAAAACCCGAAGTCCCCAAATGACATGTAAAAAGGGAGGAAAAGGAAAAGTTCATTATCACTTGCCTTTTGTTGCCGAAAGTTTGATTCTTCAACATAATTTTTACAATTTCTTCATTGTTGAAATAATGTAGGATACCCTTTTTTTATTTGTTTGTGGGGGGTTCTTTTACATTTTTTTCAGGTATCAAATTTATACTATTTGTCGATGTATGTGTCTTTCTATATGAATTTTGTGAATTGATACACAGATTTTAAGTTGTTTACATATTGATACATGAAAGCACACTAGGTATTTGTGAAAATGCAGTTGGGGGATTCCAAATCTGAAAAATCACAATTCAAGTATCAAATATACTTTTCACATGCATTAAGTCAAGTATCAAGTATATACAACTCAAATAATTTAAAATGTTGTCCAAGAATCAAATAGACGGATTCAAGTATCAAAACTTTAAATTAAGTACATAAATTCAAGTATCAAATATAAAAAGAGTAATAATCTAAAATTTTATTCGAGTATCAGAGAAAAAAATAAAAAAAGATACCTTGTTGATTTTGAATCATATAAAGTTCTTATAAACCAAATATCAACACATAATAAAGCATTATAAACCAAATATAAAATCATAATAAAGCATTATAAATCAAGTATTCTTTTTTAATCACAAAGTTTTCAGTATGACAGATCAAGATTGAGACATTCATAATTGATTAATTTTTTTTTTATGGAGACAACAAAGAAACTGGAAATATCATTTTTTTTTTCATCTTAAATGGAACAAAGAATGAAAAGGAAATTTTGAAAAGAAAGAAATAATTGTGTTAAAATTAATTATGGATTAGCTTTAATTTGAAATTAATTATGGATAGTTGACTAATGCAATTGACAACTAATTGGATTCTAAAAATTGAAAATACCCATAATAATAGGCTAGTAAAAATTGAGTGGGGAAAGTTAATGCTAAAGTATTACATGAGAGGAGAGAGAATTTTAAAAAAATTGGAATTTTGTAATTTTTTCAAATGGTGTATTTATGTAAATTTTCCAAAATTGTATACTCAACTTCTTAATTTAATACAAAAACTTTATACTTAATATATACACAAATTTTAATTGTTTAGTTGGTTACCAAGTTTTATACAGATTTTTCCGGTGGGTAGTTGTTATATAGATTGACGTAAATTTGGAATGAAAACTGATTAAAAATAAGAAATATTGTGCAATTTGATTGGTATAATTTATAATTAAATAGGTTGGTTAATTTTTTATCTACGAATTGGCATTCATTTGGACGTTGGTTGTGAATGTAATTTGACCCTTTTCTTATTCATCTTGGGCTACTTATATTGTCCCTTTATAATGTTAAACCATGGACTCAAATTACGCTCTTTAACTTAGGGTTTATTCTTTATCGAACTTGAACAAATTTGGTGTTGGGTCTCGTCTCCGTCTACCTAGCCTATTTAAGCTAAACACGTAGGTGACTCACCTGTTAGCTTCCTAAGTCTTACAAGCACCTCACTCCTATTACTTTGTTTAAGGCTGCACTCTCCTCAATTTGGCTTAACACTTATATACACTCACTCATCTTAAGCATTAGATGTAATTATCGCCCTCCAGTTTAAAAGTTAGGCACTTTTAAAATTGGTGTTCCTCCTACCAAATCATATCATGTTCCGTAACATAGGACTACTACACCTAAGATGTAGGATGTTACATATATTACTTAAATTTTGATTAAACATCTTGTCTGTTGTGATTATTACTTAAATTTTATTGTGTTATCTAGTTTAAATCCATGATTAAATAATGGCGAAAAATCTCATTTTATGTTAATACTAATTTGTTATGATCACATAGTTACCTTAATATTTTCTTCTCATTTTATCTTATCATTTACCCTATCTTATCTTTTCGTAAAGTAAATTTATTCATATGATCTTGCCTTACTTTTTTTTAGTAATTTATCATTCAAATTATTTATGTATGATACATTGAAAACGACAAAAAATCATACAATACATCAAAATATTATACTACTCATTAAAACAATAACTATAATAATACAATATATCACGAAACAATACATAACAATCATCCCACCGAAGTGTAAATAACTAACCTCTAATAAAACTTGCTTCAATTCCTCTAGCCCCCCACCCTACCCCTACCCTTACCCCCACCCCCTCAATCCTTCCCTTCCTTCCTCTTTCCAATCTCCATAACCAAAAAAAAAACTTCCACATTTTCCTTCTTCCTTTCACCCCCTTCTTCTCCTCCACAATGATGACAGCTCTCAAATCTGATCAACTCAAACAGCTAAAAGACATATTCATGCGTTTCGATCTCGACGGCGACGGCAGCCTAACTCAGCTAGAACTCGCCGCACTCCTCCGTTCTCTCGGCCTCAAACCCGGAGGAGATCAACTCCACGTTTTACTCGCTAAAATAGACAATAATGGAAACGGATCTATAGAATTCGACGAACTCGTAAACGCAATTATGCCCGATATGAATGAAGATATATTGATGAATCAGGATCAGCTAATGGAGCTTTTCCGGTCGTTCGATCGCGACGGTAATGGGTATATCACCGCCGCGGAACTCGCCGGACAAATGGCCAAAATGGGTCATCCGTTAACGTATAGAGAATTGTCGAATTTAATGCAAGAAGCTGATACGAATGGAGATGGGGTTATAAGTTTCAATGAATTTGCTAATATTCTTGGCAAATCTGCTACTGATTTTCTGGGTATAAATACTGTCTCTGAATCCGTTGCTTAATTGTACTAATTGGTAATTTTCCATTCGTCTCAATTTTTGTGACACATTTTGAATTTCGAGACTCGAAATCCAAATTGGGACGTTCGGAGTAATGTTTATAAGGATTGGGGATAATTTATTGACTTAGTCTGATGGACCCTTTGTTATATTGTATTTATGTATAACTTTATTTTTTTAGCTTTTTATGTTTGTTAAGGTCAGATTATAGGACATTTTATGATTCTTTACGGCCCTTCTTCGGACTCTGCGTGAATGCAGAATGTTATGTGCATTGGGCTGTCCTTTTATGTTCCTCGATGTATTTGATTCAAGGAGGAGAAGGACAATTTATGAAGTTGTAATGTCTTTTTAACTCTTATACTAACTAATTTCATGGACATTGACTTCTTATTATTGTCATAATCTATAATACCATACTCTTTGTTTTAATTTAAATGACATTTTATCTGCAGTTTTACCTTTGATTTCTTTCCCAGTAAATTGATTGAAGCTAAAGAACAAGGAAATTTTGCAGCTTTGATTGGAATTTAAAACTCTTTACTAGTATTTCCACAGTATTCTTCTCTTCGATTTTACTACATGTTATGTCGATTGTTTTGTTTATTCTACTATGCTGCTATTATTATCTTCCTTTTTATCTAGTATGATTACATTCTTTTGACCTGAGGATCTATCGGAAACAATCTCTCTAATCATAAGTTAGGGATGATAAAATTTGTGGAATGCATATAGGGAAATAAATACATTTGAAATAGACATGATCATTCTTTAGTACTTGCTAGAAAATTTACAAAAGATGATTGCTATACCTTTACCTATTCTATCTACTGTGCTTCTTTTAGTATTCAACAAAGATGGCATAATTCTGCAAGATATAAAAGAATTACTATGCACATGTTGCCTGCTCTGGGAAAATTTACAAACTTTCCCGGCAATATTTTCGTCTGTTTAAGACATGTGATGAAGGAATTTGCTTCTGTTGCACCTCTTAGCTGAGGGGATTCCAGTTGGAAAAACTGTGTTTTTGTAGGTCTGAAATCTGGTCCTGCTGAGAGAGATCTAATCAAACATCATCCGTGAATACCATTCATGTCGTTTTAGACTCGAATTGGATTTTGCTATTAAACGAGCAGTGAAACCTACAGTTGTGAGTTTTATTGACCTCTGCCTCACATCGTTGCAGAACTCAGGGTCATTCGAGTTTCCCTCATACCTTATCCATTGAATCATCCCATGGTACATTGGGAAGAACCGGAACTGTATTGCTTCGTATGTAAAGTAGGGAGCCAAAGCTGAAACAACCACTAAAAGTGTGACTAACCAGTATAATGGGGAGGGAACAAGAGCTTCCGCGAAGACTTGGTATGCGTTGGTGGAAAGTGTTGTAGGCATGGATCCATATATTAGAAGGAAAATGTACCAAAGCGCAATTCCACCCCAGATGAAGATGTGTTGGATTAAGGTGAAATAACTAACAGCAAGAGCCATCTGACAGTTGACAACCCAAACCACACATGTGTACATTGTAGCTCCCATGATCGCGTAGTCACCAGTTTTACCATCTTTATCAAAGGCCTGAGGATCTAGCGCTGTTATGCAGATGAAGAAGATAATAGCTGCAGTGCAGACGCCATTCAACATCCAGCCAATTATACGACGCCAGCTGAAAAGGACGTTTTGTATACCTTCTTGATACAGTATCGGAAACTGAAACATATTACATAAGGTCAAGTACTTTAAATAATGATAGATACATCGTTATCTGAAATCTGACATACCTTAAGACAATATCGGGCAGATACGTCTTGATCAAAAACTCCCAAAGCAATGACTGGTAATGATGTGAAGAAGACATTGTAAAGCGACAGAAACCAATCGTTATATGCAAGTTGTGCAGAAAATGATGCATATGTCTCATATAAGAAGAGAGTGAAGCCAAATGCAACATTTTTGTAGAAAAAGTAGCATATCTGCAAAGGAAAACAAAAACCAGTTACAGAAATAACAAGCTGAAAGAATTTCAAAACAATTTCCTATGTGAATCAAATGTACCATTGAAGATATCCTTCGGTAACACCAATGACCATGCACTAAAAGCAAGCGTTCCAAGAATCGGAACTGAGCAATTGCAACATCACTTGACATAACAGCCTAACAAGTATAAATCAGGGAAAAGAATATTAAGAAACAAACGACAAGGAACAGATGCAAGAAGTAGAATTGTGTATTGATGTACAAAGCTCACACCTGCATTCCTTCAACGCCACTGATTCCAATTCCAATATCAGCTTCTTGAAGCATTCCTACATCATTTGCTCCATCTCCAATAGCTAATGTCGTCTTTCCAGTCCCAAATTTAACAAGACTTGTTACCTGTACCAAGAACAAAAGATGAGAAATCCAGTTCCAGACAGAATACAAGAGAGGGTTACACTGTAGTATTTAAGAGAAAGTCAAAGGCCTGACGATTTGGTGGTGAAGACAAGTTGTACTCACCAATGCCTTTTGTTTAGGCGATGAACGACAGCATATAACAGAGGCACATCCAATTGCAAGGTCTAGAAGCAATCTTTTCGTGTCATCTTCTAGAGCATATGTAAGAGATTTCCCATCAATGATCAAAGCAAATGCTTCCGTGCTTGAAGCCATAAGCAAAGCCTTCCCTTCTATAATTTGTCGTACAACACTTGCCTTTGATGCCTATAACAAAGAAGAAATAACATACAACTCCATCAGTACTAAACCTTAATAATCACTGAGAAAAAAATCTCCTAAGGGGATTCCATGAGGCATTATCCACTTTTTTTTGGTTATGGCGTGGAAACTGTTTAGAGGGAGACAGAATGTGGATACACGACTGTGTAGAGAAACCGAGAGGGAGAATATCCATATTTTCAATGACAAGGGAGCCACCGATGAGAAAAGTATCAGATCATTTTGGCTTCAAGAAGTGAATCAGTGAAATTGTGTAACAAAAACTTGCACTATTTGAAAGTGCTAGGTAATATTTCAATCAAGTAACTCCTAATAAGAAATGTGACAAAGAAATAGTATACATTAGCCTGAAATATTACTAAACCATTCTAATAAAGAGAAAACAGGATTAGTATTTACCCTGGCAATAGCATCTTTGTCCCCTCCTTTCTCGGTTGCTATAATATCAGGCGTTTCCAAGTTTATGATAATTTGTTTCATTCCTTGTCTAAGCAAACTACAGGCATAACTGAAGCAGAAATTATGGAAAAAATATGTTTAGACAAGCAACAGGCAGCAATTGAATCAAATAAGTAATATAAAACTCATAACCAAGTACCATACCCGATATTGATGGCTGTTTCCATCTTATCCCCTGTCAAAACCCATATCTTAATTCCTGCTTGTGCAAGTTTGTCAATGCATTCAGGAACCTAACACAACAAATAACAGAAACAAAGTCATACAAAGCATCTGAATGGTGATTGGTGGTAAGAAACCGGTGACTTCATTAAACTTACCCCTAGTTGGAGTTTGTCCTCAACAGCAGTGGCACCAAGTAGAATCAACTCCTTTTCAATACTTTTAGTTGCTTCATCAATCAACACATCACGGTCTGCACTGACCGAATTCTTGGCTTCTAAAAATTGCTCATTGAATGCTTGGTATTCGTCCGTGGTGATTTCTCGATAAGCCAGTATCAAGGTCCTCAAGCCTGCATCAGCATACTCATTTACATGTTCCCTGGTTATCTCTTCAAATTCCCTTCCACTTTTTGCTAGCCTTTCAAACATGACACTGCACAAAAATCATAACAAGAAAGGGGGGATAGAAGAAGGAAAACAAAAACAAAATCAACAACTAATTGAAGGAATTTACAGTGCTTGTTAAGTAGCAATTTTACTAACCTATCAGCACCTTTGCAGAGTAGCAATATCTTTCCATCCTCATCCTTTACTATTACAGACATTCGTTTTCTTGCACTATTAAATTCCAAAACATTCAAAATTGTATATAACCTGCAAACAAAGAAATCTATGATTACTCTTTTGACACATTTCTCATTTTCCTTCTTTAACATTTTCTCACATGACACTCGATTATTTCGGTCCTAACAAAGATGTCATTTTTTTAATGTATGCACAAAATTTAGAACGTCACCAATAATAGCTGTTTTCAGTACATAATCTTGAACATACAATCTTTCCAGGAAAAGTATTCAATCGTCAACAGGACGGAGAAAGAGACTAAAAGACACAGATAAGCAGTGGGATCAAAGGAAGCACCAAATGAATTCTGTCTAGGAATATAAATATAAAAGGATCTTGTTCCACGAGTATGCTTTCTAGTATTTCAAAAATACTTACTATGTTGATATGCTTTTTAATTTGCCTTTATCGAGAAGCAGCAAAATCTCAAAGATACTCCTTCGGTTCCTTTTTAGTCGTCATAGTTTCCTTTTTGAGAGTCAAATAATATGAATAAGTTGTATTTTTCATCATGTTGATATAAAAAAATTGCAATTTATAATACTTTTAATATAGCTCTTGGATATCTAAATTTTTATTGTAAAATATCGGACTCTAATTTAGCTTTGAAAATAATAAATTCCTGAAAAAACGTTCTGTAGAGATATGTTTGATGATAACTGACCTCTCGACTTTCTTGTCTGATATGAGATTCAACTCAAGCACAGACACACTTGTTTGTGTCCTCTTAATTAATTCAAAGCCAATTTCTTTAGCTGCAACTACAAAGGCCGCCTCGTCTGGAGATTCAGCTTCGTATGAAATCTTACTTGTTTCTTCATCCACTTCAGGTATGACCGTATGACAGACTGCTAATAAACGGAAAAACTTCTGTATAACATCTGAATGAGGCTCATGCACCCAACTTCCATTCATGATTCGCTCATCATTAAAGTTGAAGCCTTTTATTGAGGACTTCTTTGGACTAACAGCAGAATCCTCAATCAATGGAGAACCATTTCTTTTAGCCATAGCCCTCTCGACATCTGTAATACCACGTCCATAAGCTGTTCCAGCCACTGAGCACTTGACAAACTCCATTGAGTTACAAGTCAAGGTACCAGTTTTGTCTGAAAGTATTGTGTCTACCTGGCCAAGTTCTTCATTTAAATTTGAGGTGCGGGCATGCGCTGGTTTATCTGTTTCTTCGTGATACATGTGAATGTCCTGATTAATGAACATGCTCTGAAGAACTTTAACAATTTCTATTGACACATACAAGGATATCGGAATCAAATAGCTATACAACATCACAGCTGTCAGAAAATGGTAAACAGAAGCAGCAAAAGCTCTATTGGGATCAAAATATATGTCGGATTCATCAGGCCGTAGATACCACCTCTTATGTCCATCATCTAAGTCCTCTTTAATCAGAAATCCAAAGCAGACTGATCCAACTAATGACATAGTGACCAAAAGTCCAAATAAGAAGTAGATGATTTTATCCATTCTCCTCTCAACGCTGCTTCTTTTCGAAGGGGGATCAGTAGCATTCTGCATGACCTTTGTGTCATGACCAGTGAAGATAACAGCCCCATATATGTAATCTGTGTTCCGCAGTTTAGAGTCTCTGAGAAGTAATTGCTGGGGAGAAAGAGGATTCTGTTTTTCTCCATATTCCATAGTTCCAACAAAAGCATATAAATTAGCATTAGGATCTTCACATCTAACAAAAGCCTTAAAATCTTTGAAGTGGGCATCTTCGTGCAATGATGAAGTCACCTCCAATGCCTGTTTAAGCTTCAAATTAGTCTCCCCATCAAGATTCATGGTTTCAACATAGCAGACTGCATCTTCATAACTAGAGGAAAGCAACAGTAAGTCTGCCGGGAAGAACTCATCCTTCTCCACCTTAACAATGTCACCAACTCTCAAGTTTTTCCATTCTGTTTGGTTAAAAACTCCATTTTCTTGATGCACTTTAACCTTCCTATTATTCATCTCAATATCCTGAGAGGTAGAAAATGCAAACACAAATGAAATCACATAAACTACACTGGTAACAATAGAATGGTCTAAAAAATGAAACAATAATAATTAGAAAATTCATAACATTATAAGAGATGATGTTGCTAATGCAACAGAAACTTTTTCGACCTTCAAACTACTAAAGGATTAGCATGGAAAATCAAGAGAGGTTTTACAAGTTTATTGTCTTCAACTTAAAGTAGCCTATTCAACAATCAATAGGAAAAGCATGAAAGTCCTATTCTCTTTTTTGGGAATAAACCGACTAATCCAAATTCATGCCAGGGAGGCTCGGTATGAGGGCATATCCCTCCCCACCAAGCCGTTTTCGTTCCTGAGGAACTGTATACTAAATTACTCAGAGAAAGAAGAGTAAATACCTGCTGTTTTCTATGCCAGTCCTCAATACCTTCTTTCAACATGGTGACTCCAATGACAATAACAAGAGGAATAACAGCAGTAGCAGGAGAATAAGGAGTGAGTGGTGTAAAGGACAATATGGCAATGACAAGAAAGTAAAAGTTAGCCACTCTTCTAAACTGCTCAAATAAGGACTTTGGCAAGAAAGTTGCAGCACTATACTTCGTAGTGCTTACATAATTTCCAACATAATCCCTAATTACAGCCTCAAAACTACTTGGTTCATTACAATAAGCAACTCTTGAATATCCTGGACCTCCAATTTGTGAATGATCTACATCACCTAAAAATGATTCTCTTCCACATTTAAATGTGTAAATCTTGCTAAAATGTAACTTCCTCCTTCTACCTGTCTTCATTTTTTTTGCAAACTCCTCAACCCGAAAACCAAAATAAAGTAACAAGAATAAGGCCAAAATAAAAAAAGAATTATTCTTTCCAACAAGGCCAATGGAGTTTTCCAAGAAGAACCCTTTTTCAATTGCCCAGAAACAGAAAAACTCCTTGAAAATCAGAACTTTCTCACACCCACCAAAGAGTTAATGAATAATATATCCAAAAAACAGAACCCCAGATAAAGAATTCCCAAAAAAAAAGCTTGAAACCCCAGAAAAGGAACAAAATACCAGACCACTAGAGCTTACACAAACAAGAAGAAAATGAAGAAAAAGAAAAGTTCACCCTTTTAAGGAGCTCAAAAGGGTGTCACATAGGCCTCAAAGATTCAAGAAAATTAATCATACACTCAAAAAGTTCCAATCTTTATGCATATTCCAATGACCCAAAAAAACAAATAAACATTTCTAAGTTCACCCTTTTAAAGAGCTCAAAAGGGTGTCACTTAGGCCTCAAAGATTCATGAAAATTAATCATACACTTAAAAAGTTCCAATCTTTATGCAAATACCAATGACCCAAAGACACCAAACAGACATTTCTAAGTTCAACTTTGAGGAGAAAAAAAGAAGGTGAAAATGAAGAAATGAAAAGGAGACTTTTTGACTTATAAAATTTCTGATTAATATTATTATGGTTCAAGGTGGAATAGTGGTAAGTATGAAAGACAATGTGACAAGAAAATGTTAGTTGATCTCCCTTTGGCTTGATACCATTTGAACAATGACTTGGATCTTCCCTCTCTCTTTGTCATGGGGTTGACTTAACATAAATTTGGACCAACCTTAAAAGAAACTCTAAAATCTTCAGATAAAAACTATTCCTTAAAAGAATACAAATTGCCATCTAGTAATGATAATAATAACTTTCCTAATTAAAATTGCAAATAGAAACTTATTAATTTTTTTAACTTCTTCGCGGGAAAAATTATCCAAGAATATAACGGATGGATTCTTCCATTTTGGCCTTCTTCTGTTCCACCTTGGAGTTGCACTGAAAGTGAAGACAAATAAAAAATATACTAAAAATGATGTGCCCTTTTATTTGTCCAACTTACAAAATAAGCATATAATTTAATAAGGATAACAAAAATATTCTCTGTCTTAATTTTTTTTTCAAGATTTCAATTTTTAAACTTTAATTTGTGTTTGAGTATAGAATTTTAAAATTTTTCTAAAATAAAATTAATATATTTAGAAATTACATAAAAAAAAATATATACTACAAGCCATGAATTAATAATATAAATTTTTGTTACATAAAAAAAAATATACTACAAGCCATGAATTAATAATTTAAATTTTTGAATAGACATATATAATAATTATGATCAAAGAATAATTTATTTAACTCTTAAAATTTCAATATTTTTACATAAATTGAGAATTAAAAAAATATGTATATCACTAAAATTTAAAAAGGAAAAGTTTTACGGAGTTGAAGAGAAAGATCATTGTAGCTCTGTGTGTGGCGGAGTTGGTGCTTAGATTATAGATTTTAATTTAAATTTTATTTTTATTTTTATAATAAAAATTAATTAAATGTAGTATATTTAATTAAAGTGATCTGGACGTAAAACATGGATATTTTAGAAAAGACGTTCCATATAGATGAAGACAAAAATACCATATAAATATATAATGTGTTAGGTAGTTTGTTCTTATACACGTAGCCGGACACTTATAAGGTTAATGCAAAAATAATTATTTCCCATTTGATATTTTTAGAATTTTGAGATTTATATACACTATTTTTTTTATATATATGCTTTATTAAATTGTCAATCATTAATATTTATAATATTTAATTTTTAAATGTATATATTTTATTTTAAAAAACTTAATATCTAAATTCATAATTAAAATTTAAAATTATTTGACTCATAAAACTATAATCATGTTACATAAATTGGGAGTATATATCTTAGTCCAAATATGTTGTAGTTAAATGGTATACATAAATTTCGGTTGGTTCGAATTTTTCAAATATCAAATTAAATTATTCTATTAATTGATAGAGTCTCATACGAATTTACTTGTTATGTTTTTTAAAGACATTAACTCAATGACAACAAATTGATAGTATAATAGGAAAAAATATTGTCCTATCTTGATTTGTTAAAAATGACAACTAAAATAAAAATCAACAACACGTAGTCAATGAAATTCCACAAGTGGGGTCAGCGGAGGGTAAAATGTACAAAGACCTTACCACTACCTCATAGAGATCGAGAGGTTATTTCTGAAAGACCCTCATCTCAAAATTATCATCCCCAAAGGCAGAAAATACTAGATATGAAACCAAACAGCTAGAATCGAAAGCAAATGATAATTAGTAAAGACAACAAAAATAACAAAATAAATTACGGACAATAACAACACAATATATATATAGACACGACTACTTTTACCGACCTACTATATCACAAGATCAGACATTATTCTACCCTTACTAGCCGTCTAACCTTCTACCCTAATACGCGACCTCCACTCATTTTTATCTAAGATAATGTCCTCGGTAATATGAAATTGCATCATATCTTGTCTAATCACCTCCCCCAATACTTTTTCGGTCTACCTCTACCACTCTGCCTACCCCTACATCCAACCTCTTGCACCTCCTAATATGAGCATCAACATTTTTTCTCTACACATGTCCAAACCATCGCAGTCTTGCTTTTCTTATTTTGTCTACCACATAGACCACCCCTAACTTCCCTTGAATGATATCATTCCTAATTTTTTTCCCCTGGTATGTCCACACATCAATCTTAACACCATCATCTATGTAAATTACATCTTCTGAACGTACATATGAATTTTCGATAACTAAAAATCAAATTAAACGAATTTTGACAATTAAAAAAAACTGGAGGAAGTATTAAGTAGTAAAAAATATACTAATTCCAATAGGTAAAGACAAAAACATGACGATATATTTTATGTTAATCTGTAGATAATTAACTATGAGCATAGAAATTGACTAAATATCAATCTAATTATCATAGTCTGTGTATAAATTAAATTAAGAAGGCCGTAATCAGCATCCCGCATCTAATACGGCCAGAATCAAACCTTTTTTTTTTTCTTTTTTGTTAAAGGAATCAAACTTATTAATTGTTTACTCTTGACATATTCCAAAAAAAAAAAAAAATAGTTTCTCCGTCCTAAATTATCATCGTAACAAAAATCACGTTCATTACAAAATTATTAAATATAATATATGTTTTTATTTTAATAGTCAAATATATTAGAAGTAGTTGTACCAAATTAGTTGTCCATTTAAACAATCAAGAAACAATTAATCCTTTTTTTCAACTCTACCCTTAGTAATTACGTCATTATTATATGTGAACAACCCTGTGAACATAATTTTCGGGAAAAAAAAATCAACCATTCTAATTGAGTTATGTTAGTCAAATTACATTCCTTATTAACCTTTTTAAAGGTTGTGCCAAACCCTTTTCTGACAATCAAAATGGAACAGAGGGAATATAGTTTACTTTCTCTATTCACTTTTACTTTCACTTTTCAATGTCAACTTCATTAAACTTTAAAACTAAATTGAAATTAATATTTGAAATCTAAATTAGATGGTTGAAAATTATACGAAGAATGTTGTAAGTTGCAATGGTTGAAAATTATATGAAAAATGTTATAACTTGCAATCCTTCTCATATTAATATGATTAAAGAAATACATCTTCAAATGTTGGTCAAAGTTCATATAGTTTGATCTCGAGAAGTGAAATAGTGACAATTAGAAATAAATCGATAGAGTATTAAGTTATTCTTATTTTATATATATATATATATATATATATATATATATATATATATATATATATACACTAAATTTTGGAACAAAATATTTTTACTAATATGACACATTCTATTTTATTTTCCTTCTACTACAAATATTTTGTCCTTTTTACTTGTTTATTTAATCGAGTCAAATGATATGTACTCCTTCTTTCACTTTAACTTGTCATATTTAGATCTGTCAAACTCATTAAGAAATTAATAATCAATATGATTATTTTATCATATTATCATTTATCCTTGTTAATTAATATTTAGTATTTTATCAGATTTTGAAAAAAAGTAATTAATGCTTTGATAAAATATGAAGAATAAAAATATTTTTCTTGATATGTTAATTGTGATAATTAAAAGTGAAACGCTATTTTTAAGATAATGAATAAGTAAAAATGAATAGAAAAAATATTATTTTCTTCAAACAACACCTTATTATTGAAGTATCGATAATCGTACTTAGATTTTGAGCTCATGATTAATAATGAAGATAATTTAATCAAAGAACCTACTAATAAATATTTCTTTATTTCCTTTTATTTGTCTACAATTATTTGCATGCTTCTTAAGAAATAATAAATGAATTACATATTTTACCATAATATCTACATGAACGGCAAAAGTAATTAATCCCTCCTCTATTTCCAATTTTTTTATTTATTTTAAAAAAAGGATACAATACCAAATGTTAATCTAAAGTCAAATACCACCAATAAAATAACTAAAAATCTACAAGTATTGTTTGGGAAGTATGGCCTGACTAAGTAACCACCATGACATAATTAAGTGCATGCGTCCTCATAGCTAAACCTTAACCATCTAATCTTGATTAACTAAAACTTAATCAACACATAGAGGTCTAATCTTACTTATCTTCTCATACTAAAAAACTAGACTCAAATATAATAAGCCATCCATACTCATATTATGCAATTAATGCGTTTAAAACACTCGTATTCTACTGGATTATAATACTACTACGACACACCAACTTCGAGAGGATGATGTGTATGTAGCCTTA
This sequence comes from Solanum rostratum, assembly GCA_029948455.1. Classification (NCBI taxonomy): domain Eukaryota; kingdom Viridiplantae; phylum Streptophyta; class Magnoliopsida; order Solanales; family Solanaceae; genus Solanum; species Solanum rostratum. The sequence goes on from CM057053.1 coordinate 59,888,186, forward strand.
TTTCTATCTTGTGAAAATAGATAACTCTTTTTTAATAAATTCTTAGTTTAAATACAAATTAAGAAATAAAAAGAAATACGATAGAAGCAATCGATGCTGACAATAATGTAGATGAGAGCAGTAAAAATAATTGAACAATAAAATGATTAAGGCAAAGAAAAATAACTGGAAATAGTAAATTCAAATTTATTTGATATAAAAGCTTCTACATTCTTTCTCATATATATATATATATATATATATATATATATATATATAATTTGCGGTTGAGGATGGAGTAATATCAATTAATATGAAATAATTTTGTGCAATTTATTTTTTTATAGTTCCACGATGATTAAAATAATTTTTTTTTTAAAAAAATAAATTAACTAATTAAAAAATTTCAAAACATTTTCCACTTTTGAGTTTGGACAAACTAGTCAAACTTAAAAGATACGCAAAATTACTGATCTCTCTCTCTCTCTATATATATATATAATTTGTGGTTGAGGACGGAGAAAAGTCAATTAATATGAAATAACTTTTGTGCAATTTATTTTTTTCTAGTTCCATGATGATTAAAATAGATTTTATTTGATTTTTAAAAAATTAACTAATTAAAAATTTTCAAAACATTTTCCACTTTTGAATTTGAACAAACTAGTCAAACTTAAAAGATACGCAAAATTACTGATCTCTCTCTATATATATATCTATATATAAAATTTGTGATTGAGGATGGAGAAAAGTCAATTAATATGAAGTAACTTTTGTGCAATTTATTTTTTTCTAGTTCTACGATGATTAAAATAGATTTTTTTTATTTTAAAAAAATTAACTAATTAAAAAATTTCAAAACATTGTCCACTTTTGAGTTTGGACAAACTAGTCAAACTTAAAAGATACGCAAAATTACTGATCTCTCTCTCTATATATATATAATATTTGTGGTTGAGGACGGAGAAAAGTCAATCAATATGAAATAACTTTTGTGCAATTTATTTTTTTCTAGTTCCACGATTATTAAAATATATTTTATTTTATTTTTAAAAAACTAACTAATTAACAAATTTCAAAACATTTTCCACTTTTGAGTTTGGACAAACTAGTCAAACTTAAAAGATACGCAAAATTACTGATTTATGTGTGTATATATATGGAGAAAAATCAATTGATATGAAATAACTTTTGTGCAACTTATTTTTTTCTAGTTCCACGATGATTAAAGACTAACTAATTAACAAATTTCAAAACATTTTCCACTTTTGAGTTTGGACAAACTAGTCAAACTTAAAAGATACGCAAAATTACTGATCTGTATGTATATATATATATATATATATACATATATGGAGAAAAGTCAATTAATATGAAACAACTTTTGTACAATTTATTTTTTTCTAGTTCCACGATAATTAAAATAGATTTTTTTTTAAAAAAAATAAATTAACTAATTAAAAATTTTCAAAACATTTTCCACTTTTGAGTTTGGACAAACTAGTCAAACTTAAAAAATACGCAAAATTATTGATGTTGATCCTCCCAATGAAATAAAATTCACTTGATCTTAAACCTACTTCAAATTACAAATTTTTAAACCTGGATTATTTATCAATCACAACTTTATTATAAAGAAAAAATTATTTCAAGAAGTCCTAATAAAAAGTTATTAGGATCATCAATAAATAATACAAATGTCTTTTTGTTTTGTAGAACAAACACTAATTTTTTGGGGGGTTGACTAAAGGTGTGATAACACACTTATAAACATGATTTACTTATTTTCAAGATCATTGTAACGTGTCAAAACGTACCAAATCAATTTATAAGAAAAGCAACTACACGAATTAGTTGGTAATTGATGTGTAAAATCTCCGATGATTGTTGTGATGTATGTACAAACTTTTTAAAATTTTAATTAGAAGTTTCGAGGGCAAATTATGAGGAAAAAAAAAACCTTGAGATAAAGTGACCAAAGGAAAGGTTAAATTTTGATAATCAAATTAGGGATCGAAATGTAGTAGATCAGACTTGAGACTGCGCAATATATGGACCTAGTGTTATTTGAAAAAGCAAAAATTCTCTACGTGCTTAAGTTTTCACCATCACACAAATTATAAAAATTCTCTATTCTCAAGTTTTTATCGCGATTGTAATTTAAATTATAAAAATTCTCTATTCTCAAGTTTTTATCCCGATCTTATACATATCATTCTATTTTCTACTATTGTTTTATTCATTTATCATTTAATTACTGATATTATTCATAATTATTTTATTATAAGATTAATTTAATCTATGTGATCTTGAAATGTATTAAAAAGTTCAATTGTACCTTCTCAAGAGTAAACAAACATTGGTGTAGGAGAAAAAAAAGAGGATAAGACCTAATTGAGTTATACTAACAGGTAGCTGCTAATTGTAACTTTATCTAATTAATTATTGCTAATTGTAACAAGTATTAAATTATGCCATCTTACCTTTGCTTATCACAAAACTAATGATAAAACCTAGTTGTTAAAAAAATCATTTTAAAAACAAGTCCACTATTGTCATTCTTACAATTAAGTAGGTTAGCACCCTTTCAAATCCTATATTACTAAGTAATTTGATTTAGTTTCAAAAACTCTATACTTTATGCCTTGGTTATTTCCAATGTAGAAGTGAGAGAATATAAAAAGGTTATTCAAGATATATAGGGTTTTAAAATTTATTCTGAACAAAAGGAATGCCATTTTTAGACTTTTCGTCAATACGAAATACTTGGTACATCAAATTATTTACAAAATATGTGAAATTATATTGAATATTAATAAATTATGTAGCATTTATTGAGAATTTAAGTATTGTATACATTATTAGTCTGATCTTTTATAGCAACCATCTGTAATAACTAACTTAAAAAGTGGATAAAGAGATTCGTCATTTATATCTATGCTTCATCTTAATTATTATTTGAACAAGCAAAAATTATGTCTTCATTTGAGTGGGGATAACATTTTTCTTATGCATGTCCATTGATTGGAGTTCTGAAAAACCTAAACATCTTATATATAGATAGAGAAGTAGAATTTCTTGAACGAATTGCACTCCTTTGTATTCGTTATTAATGAGAGCTTTTTTTTTCTTTCTGCAGTACTTGAGGGAATGACTCAACAATTCCGCCTAGCGATGCTAGAAAAATAGATTAAACAAACTGTTTATGATTAGGTGTCAAGTGGAAGTGTAATGATGTATGCAGCTAAGGCATCCTAACAAACCAATAGACTTGAACCTATAAATTAGATAAAATAAATAGGTTGAAAAAAGTAATACTTAAACTAATTCCAAAATGTATGCTTATATTGAATCCAAGTACTTTATAGGTTAAAATTATGAAATAATTAATGAAAAATGAAGATTTTAAGTCAAAATCACTTACCCAATAGACTTATCTTGCAAAAATATTCTAAAATCATCACCCAAGTGTGCTCAAAACTCAATAATGAAAAATAGAGAAGATATCCCAAAATCAGGCCAAAAAATTCCCATCTAATCTCGCTAAAGTGGCTTTGGGACCATTTTTGCGACACCTGAAAAAGGCGGTCATAGCTTTAATGATTGAGGACTTCTTTCGCAGTCATCACAATCTGATTCTCGATTTGCTTAAGTGAATCTAGCAAAAAGAGAGCCCATTGCATAAGCGAGTGTGTCCTTATTAAAGCGATGATCACTTTAGCGATCAAGCCATCATTTTTGCGAACCCACGGGCATCAAAACTCAGCAAATTCACAAAGTTCTAACATAGTCCGTAAGGACCTTTCGAATTCATTCATAATGCCATACACATCAGCCATATATACTATCCTACTAAATTTGATGTTCTGAATCAATGAAACTATTGAAACACAGATTTGAGGTCTCCTTTACCCAATATTCGTTTAGTTGCAATAAAGCTAATTTACGGCTTAAAAAGATCAAAAACACCCTCTAAACCTTCGAAAAATAGATTAAAATTTTTTCTAGGCTTAAAATTACCTCCTAAATTCAATAAAAACAATAAAATTTCATTAGGAGTGTCCGAACTGTGAATATTGATCAAAGTCAGCTCTTGAAAAAAATAACTTAAACTTTAAATTATGATCCCAAATCCATGAAATGACCCTAAATTTGAAACCGACGACACTTCTTGACCAAATTTTACATTACAAAATTGATGGAATTGATGAAATTTTATTTCAAGACTCATAAGTTCGATTGATATGAAAAAGCTATATACTTTGATCAACTTTAGTTTTCAAAACTCAAAACTAAAATTTCTTAACTTTTCAATAAAACTCCAAAATCAAACCCACAAATTGGTCAAACATGACTCGGAGCAACTATCGAGTGAAAAAATAGTAATTTTTATAATTTTAAAAATTAACTTTTAGGATCATTACAAGAGGAGCAATCCACTATATAAAAGAGAGTAAACAATATTGAGAGAAGTAACCTCACATAATTCACTCAAAGTAAAAAGAGGTTCATGTAAGTATCGATCTAACACATATGTCTCACGATTTCTCCCCCTACACAAAACTCTTAAAACCCATACGACTATATTAAAAGCAATGTGCCTCTAATAAAAAAGACTCGCTAAATATGAAATTTTTGTGTTTTCCTTTTAGAAAAAAGAAAATATAATTTTGGCAAGAAAATCATGTCAAATACCCAACACTTATAACCTATTATTAACATTCCTTAATTTTTAAAATTTATGCTTTATGCTTTATTTCTAACAACTAAAGGATAGGAATTAGAAAAAAAAAATTATTATTTTATTTAATAATAATATTAGAATTCGAATCTAGGCAAAGTTGAATCATAAATTTTAATTTTGAACATAAATTGTCACTTTTGAAGGAACGTGATGAAGACGTGAACGTGATAAAGACGACGTGTTTAATTTATTTTGGTTGTTTTTTTTTATACTTGACTCTAAACATATTTTTAGAAAATGCATTAATTCCAATTGATTTATGTTTTTTTCTTCTTCAATTCATTTTTATTTGTCATTTTAAAAAATAAATTTCTATTTTTACTTATTATTTTTAATATATCATCACAAACAATAATTTATTTTTCATATAGCATTAAATACTATTCATCAAATAATTTTCAAGATCTAATTATAAACATTAATTAATAGTGATAATATAGTAATATATATATAAATGTGTCACATGGTGGGAGTTAGGTCACAAATTAAAAATATCAAATGAGTGAATTAAATTAAATATGTATAAATAAAAAATAAATTACATAAAAACTAATAAAACATTCGAATCACTACTTCACATTTAACACTTATCAACAAAAAATGAGTTAACTGACGAAGAATATTCATATTCATGTTTATCCAATCATCAAGTGAAAACAAAAGCTAAAAGTTAAAATAATTATAAACTCTTGAAACAAAAAAGTCATAAAAAGTAATAAATAAGTATATTGATAATATAAATATTCATATTTGTTACCACTTTTGGATCAAACAAATATTTCTACTAGTGGTATTTGATTGAATTAAATTCAAAAAATAAAATTCAGTAATTAAATTTTAAGATTGACTACGTCTTTACGTACGTATGTACCTAAATTTAGAAAATGACACCACCATTATTACTAAAATCAACAATATCAAGACAAATATAATTGACTTATCATTTTGGAGTTGGGTCATTTAATTAATTTAATTCATTTTATAGTATATGTATTTGCAAGATTATGATAAACGAACAGCTCCACTTATTTCAGATATTTTCACTTTTCCTCTGCTCTATTTTTTTTATTATACTTTTTGGAATATTTATTTTACAAGATACGATCATCTTTTCAAATAGTATATAATATAACTCTTTGTTACGTTAATGGGAATAGAAAATAAATAAACAACTTCCATTTGCCTTTCTTCTTACTTTTTTTCTATTTAGGGTGTGTATAGCATATTAATGAAGGAAAATTGTTTCCTAAAAGATAATCTTTTGAAAAAAATAGTTGATTTATTTTTTAGCATTCAATAAGTAAGTAAAAAAAAATATTTAAGAATATTCATATGTAATTTAGTAAAGCACTATGAAGATGCAATGAGAGTTGAGAGTTGGGAGTTGAGTTCAGGATTGACGGGATTAAGGGTTTAAATACCACTAAAAGATCACTATTTTTTCATCGAAAAATATTGAGTGATTGTTTTAACATAAATATTTTGATTCAATGGGAAAGAAAGAATGTTCAATATCTATTTTTAGTATTCAATAAAAATTTGTTTCCATCCTTCGTTTTTTAGTGAGTTGTTATGTAATACAATTTTTTTTTGTGCATTGAAAAAAATCTCTACTTGTTGGAATTTTGTTTAAAAAAATAATTATTTCCTATTTTAAATGAATGGATGTGTTTTTTATTGAAATGTTGTGTCATTTAAATGAAAGCATATGTTCTTTCATTCTTTTATATCACGAATTTTATTTAAGTTCTACTTCTGCATTACTTTACAATATATTTTGTCATCAAGACTTTATAAAATATTTTGTTATCAATATTCTCCAAAGAATTTTCTTTCCTTCTCCAAAAAATCAAGTTCAAGTTTTACTTTCTTATAGGATTTCCTCACTATTTTCTTAGTGCAGAAATTCATAGTCTTGTCATATCCACTAAAACTATTTGTGTGATCCCATAGCAATCTCGAAGAGGAGAGGGAGCAAATATCGTTTTTAGGAGCATTTCTTACATGTTTCAAGCCTTCAATTCTGTATTCTTAATTTGTCTTAGTGAACCTTCGTCTCGATGTTCTTCTTCATATAAAGTTGTATATCTTGAATATATATTTTCCAACACTTCTAATAGTGGAGGTTGAGAGTATTGAGTCGTGGATGAGAAAGTTTTAATAAACTTGAAATATCACTTATGAAACTTGTTTTTCATATTTTCATTAGAAAAATTATTTTTCTCATTTTTAATACACTTATTTTCTTGTAAGAAAAAATACTTTTCCAAAAATATTTTGATCAATCGAACATGAGAAATTTTAAAAATATTTTCGCCTACCGAATACACCCTTCTTATTAGTTATATCAAATGTACTTATAGTATATGGTCAATTTGCAGCAAACAAACTAACATAAATTGTCAAATCAATACTAAAGTTATTTATAAATCACCTTCTGAATAATCTGATTTTTTTTTTAACGTTGAAAAAATATCAAAGTGTACGGATATAATTTTTGTGACGTCAAAACTCGTAAACTAATGGAGTTAGTTGCATTATTTGTTGTCTAATTAATTAAATATTTGAATGAATGATTGAGAAACAAAAAAGTTTTATTTGCTGATGTCATAGAACAACAGAGGACAAAGAAAATAAATACTTTAGTAATAAACAAATAAAAATAATTAATTATTGATTGATTAATATGTCCAAATACCAAGTATAGAATGGGTTTGCTTCTTTGCCAAGACCCTTTAATTAATTAAAAAGAAATAAAACTTAAGATTTAGTGGTAATTAATTAATTAATTAATTAATGTAATAAGCTTTTCTGCTCCAAGTTTCCTTTTTTTTAGGAATAAAGTACATTGGTCCCTTTATATTTTGTCTTTGTTCTTTTCTGTTACTCCTAATTATTTGGTCCGTTCAAAAAAATATATTTTATTTAATAGCAATACTTTAATATTAAAATATTTTTCTTTTTCGTTTGGATGAGATTATTTATAATAATGCAATATTTATGATAATGTTTTAATTACATCGTAGATTTCAAAAAAGAAAAAAAAACCTTCATTGGATGATTGTTACCTATTGTGATGTATTATTATATTATATTATATTATTTTAATAAATATAATATTTAAATAGATTCGATTGTTTTTCGTCGTTATATAATGTTACACACTAAAATAATTTAAATGATAAACTTACAAGAAAAATAAAATATACGGAATAGAGCTAATATGAAAAGATAAAGTAAAGAATAAAATAAAATAGTTAGAAAATAAGTAAAGAAAAAAAGAGAAGATCGACGCGATCAAACCAAATCATTTGTTACACAAAACGAGATTAGCTAGCATTATCTAAAGATAGATTTAAAAAGATACGAGACAATCAAAAAAAGGGGTATAGTAAGTATAGTCTTATACTTTTGAAGTAAGAGCCCCACGAGATTTATATAAATATGACCTTAGCCAGGTAAAGGGGTATAGTAAGTGGAGGAATAGTACTTGAGTTGAGAAGAGGGGATGTGTTGATTGAATACCTGCTATGATATTTTAGTGGGCATATGCTCCGAAATTTACCTAGTAATTGTAAGTTGGTGTGATATTGGAGAGGTGTGTGATAGACGCACGTGTTAGTACTAGACTCTAAGCTTGAATTTTGAGAAGTAGTGGTAAAGAGGAAACAACATCGTGAGAGTAATAGTCTTAGTGGGAGATTCGCTCTAAGAGGTTGCCATAGTGTGTGCTCGAGAGGAACATGCTGATTGGTAAGGAAAAAGGATGCTATGGGCAGAGTACAAGTGCCCCTTAGGTAAGACGAGTGAAATGAGGATAGTCTAATAGATAAGAGAATGCTTGGGATGTGCGTCCATGATTGTGTAAAGATGTGTGAAACTCTAAGGTATGACTGCTATAAGGATCTAGATAGTATATTTGAGTTGGTAACATGGAGTAGGCTGAGTAAGCATTCCTTGTCATCACGAGTAGCTAAGTCGATTGGGGCTTATGGATAGACGATGATGAGTTTTCCATGATAGTCTAAGTCTTGTACAAATGAGTCTATGGGGGACAGAAGTTGGGAGTCTACAGATAAAAGAGGAGGTTAGATTATAAGAGTTGTGGGAAGTGGCTATATATGCCATTACGAGCATCAAATATAAAGAGATTTCCATAAAGACAGGAGGAAGCTAAGAGTGGTATCTTTGAAGAGAATACTAGTGGCTATTTTATGTATGCGACTATAGTATAATAGAAGAGTTTAAGACGCATATTCTTGTGGATAGTGATTCCTCGACCATGTGAGGTATATACTTATAGCCTAAGTAGAGGAAATTAATTCGTAAAACTTGAGAGATGACCCTTGAGGTAAGGGGGAGACGATGATGTGATAGACCAAAGTAGATCTTGAGTTTTCGATGGTGATAGACTGATTTGGATGAGGCATCAATTCTTTGCATCTCGTATATTCCTCATACTTCAGTGCATATGATACTCTATTCCCGTTTGGTATACGACTGCCATGCCCATTGCCTAGTCCCATATACCACTTGTTGATTATTACTCACTTTGAGTTCTGAGGATAACATCATTCATTTGTTTTTATCTTACCCCATGGATTTAAGAGTTTCTACTCCTATGTTAAAATGGGAGGTGACTTGAGTCTTATACTATGTATAGTTTTGTGAATCCAGAATGAGTCTCGATAGAAGAGAGAGATTATACGTTCATTATGAACATTCTCAAATAAGATTTCTCGATTAAATAGTGCTAATAATCTTCGTTCCAAGTTCTTTGAGTGATCCTGCCTTCCCAACCTTGATAGAAATGTTGATGAGAGTATAGGAGTGATGGTTGATGAGAGAGAGTGAGGGTTCTTTATTCTAATGTCATCTTAGGCATGCCCCAACGTTCGGTACGTTATGCCATTATTGATGGTAGGATGTAGAGTATCAAGTTTTAGATGTAGAATCGTGCTTATTTGGCACAAGGAGGGATAGTTGGGGTTTTGCCCAAGGGGGAGATGATGAGTTCCTCTAGGCCCAGGTAGTGATGCTAACAGTAGTAGACAGAGAACGAGGGTAGACAAGGAGGAGTGAATGTATCCTTATTATGACATTGATATTGTACTTGTGTCATGTAGGGATAGAAATAGGGAGGAGGGGAGAAATCAGACATTATGATATTCAACAGATAGGTAATAGTATGTTAGAGTGTCTTTGAGTGGGAGCTCATTGAATGGCTCAAGGTAGAAGTGCTAAGTAGGCTTGAAATTTCTTAGATACAGTTGAAGTGGTTAGAGTGATAGGCTTCAATGCGTGGTTGTTATTACGCGAGTATTGATGATAGACTATTGAAGACTTCATGACGAGGGTTTCAAATAAGGATAGTGGGGCAGTGAAGAGGATTAATGATCTTTTAGGGAAAGTCCCTGTGAGAGTATAGGGCTTGAGTATTAAGGGTTAGCCTTATATGGATATGATCATCCTAACAATAGCACCGTGAGGCTCAGAAGTAGGCTTGAATGAAATAAGAGGATGTGGATAGGTAAGGAGTCGCATGGGAGCTATAAGCTTAAGTTGATGGGGGTAGAGTTCCATGAAATTGAGCATAATTGAGGTAGAGAGTTGAGCTTGAGAATGCCCGTAGAATCTTGTATATCACAATGGTCCCCTTTCTCTATTAGAGTTGATGACTTCTTTCTTGAGTTCAAATAACTGATTTATGAAGTGTTTAAACGATTCGTATTGGTTGAGTTTCGACGTTCCATTTGTGCCTGATGGTGAGGATGTTAAGACAATGTCTCTATTCTTGATATGGACCGAATTGTCTATCCGAGTTGATATATCTATTCCTGAGTCTGAGTGAAGTTTGTTGAGGTTGATGAGGAGTCGAGAGTTTGACTGGTTCACGTGAGTATTGAGATGAGTCTTGAGTCTATTCGTACCTTGATATCCACCTTTACTCATCATTCGAGGACGAATGATCCCAAAGGGGAGATGATGTAACACCTGATAAAATTACTAAAATACCCCTAGAGGAGAGATGTATGCATAACGCGACTTCCCATGCTCCGATGGCAAATATGAGGCCGAATATATGATCAGCATGAAAAATTAAGTGGGAAAGTGATCTCAATTGATTTTTAGAGCAACCGGATCAAAAGATAATTTTTTGATGCGAAAATGATTTCCAGTGAGGGTGCATGACAGGTGTGTGACGCGCACCTACCGCGGACCAACACATAATTTTATTCCAAAAAATTTCTACGGGGTTAGAAAACTCGTTCAGAGAATTTTCGGCGAAAATCCACTCTGGGACACCCAGTCCGCATTACGGATCTCGTGAACTTTCTTTCAGTTTTTTGTGAGGGGCATTCCAGACCTTTTCCAACCCCTTCTAAACTTAAAACACGACCAAAATAGGTCGTTTTGAGTAATAAAAAAGATTTTATATCCCATTCTAAGTCCTTTCTAAGTTCTTGAAAGAGACTAGGGCTAAAGAAAAGAGAAGAGCGTAAAATTGAGAAGTTCGAGGAGGATTCTTGAGAGTTGATTGTTGAAAGCTTCGCAACATGTATGTAAGGCTAAACTAAATCATGAGATTGTTTTCCAATGTGACCCATAGATGGTCATAGAGGAGTTGAGAGTCCATGAGTCCCCATACATGTTTTCTTGAATTGCTTCTTGATTATATCTTGAAAATTATATTAATGACATGTATTTTCAATGTTGATGATCATCATAAACTTGTTTTCTTGAATTGAATACTTTTCATGAGATATTGTATAAATCCTATATGTTAACTTTTGAAAGCATGCATGAAGGAACTTAGGGATTGAGTCTAGAGCCTTGAGTTGAGAATGTGGATTATGATTGTGATGTGAGCATGATGATAGGTTGATAGAACTTGATGGTCCATGGTATTCGTAAATAAACTCTAATGAATTGTCTAATCGATTGTTCCCTAATGATTGATCTAAGCCTTGAGCTATTGATTGAGAGTTGAATTGATGAGATGGTGAGAGTCTCTATGAGACTGATTGAATGATGAGTGCCTCCACGAGGCTGATTGAGATGATTTGATTGAGATAGATAACTCTTATGAGTATTGAGTCTTGGGAGGAGTATCGAGCACCGAAATGGGTAAGAGTAAAACCAACTCGAACTTATTAACTACGTTGCCAAGCGTAGGTGAGGATTAGAACCACTACATTACATTGAGGTTCCTTCTTGATAGAGTCCCGAAAACAATAGAGAACTTGTTGATTGTCGGATCCCTAATGGATTCGATTCATTCTTTACCTGGCAAGTATAGAACAACCGTGGCAACACCGGCAGGATTGTTGTACAATCGCTGGCTCATAAGTGATTGTTGTCGGATAAAAGAAACTTCCAGAAAGTTCTCACATTGAGTACTCTGAGTTGAGGTGAGATGAAATGAGTTGAGTTGAGTTCCATTGAGTTGAGTCCGAGTTGATTGATGAGGTTTTATTGGTTGATGGGTCAATTGTCTACTCTTTATTCTTGCTTTAGATAGACACTTGACATTCTGATTTGGTTATTATTCTGAGTTGATGTTGCTTCCATATTATTCTACTTGTTTATGTTACATTCAGCTATTTTACATACCATACATTCTACATACTGACACCACTCGGCGCTGCATCGTTTCATGATGCAGATACTAGATTTAGAGATCGTCAACAGGCGCATAGTTGAAGATCTATCGCAATCAGCAGAATTGGTGAGCCTCCTTTACTTCGGAGGACCATTATTTACTTTCATCTAGCTATTAGAGTCAGACTTTTAGAGTAGCTTTACTATTTCTTAAGTTGAGGTAGCCATGGGCCTGTAATTGGCACCACTTGATAGTGATAGAGATTTCATAGACTAGAGTCAAATGTTTATGTTGAGACTTGTTGAGCTGGTATCTTTCTAGCTAGCCCTCTTTGTTTATTATGTTATTTGAGATTAGATGTGCCCATTATACTCTTTAGTCTTTCGTTGATTTGTAGAGTCATTGGATGAATGGATGTGATGAGGCCAAGTGGTTCGCTTGGGGACTAGCAATAGTCTGTGAGTGCTGCCACGTCTAAGGTACCCTCCGGGGGCGTGACATAAAAACTATTGTAAATCACATATTTAACATCTTAAATATTTAAAAAATATTAAAAAAAAAATTATCTGAGTTCTATCAGTACCACAATAATCAGGATAGCGAGATTAACATAGGTGAAAATTATGTAAAAAGTACTATAAATCATACTAATTATTAACAACTTACAATATTTATAGGACATATTTAAAATTTAATTGACTTTTGTCACATTAATTGGGATAGGGAAATCTACTCGTCAACTATTGCTTATTAATAAGGAGAGAATGACGTAAAAATTTCTGTAAATCACAACAATTAACAATTTTAAAATTTAAGAGTCGTGTAAAAATTTGGTAAGCAATAAAAATTTCATTGGTATCACATAACATGTATTATTTAAAAAGGATTAGTTGTTCATTTAAAATCTCAACAAGTTCATTAAAAATTTCATTGGTATCACATAAAATTTCATTGGAATAATGGAAGCAAAATGTATTATTTAAAAATTATATAAAAGGTACTATAGATCACAATATTAGTAAATTAAAAAAAAATCTAAAAAATCATCTTAAAAATTTAATTGTCTCTTCAAATTTTATCTATAATACATAAATTAAAATAAATAATAATATAAACTGGGTCCGTGCTATGCACGGATCCTATATATGGTTTACATATAAAAAGTACTATCATATGGATATTGGAATCGATCCAATATTTGGATGACCAACACAATCTTTTGAATAAGGATTTATAGGATTTTTTTTTAAACATAAAATAAAATTAAACCTTTTTATTTTTTCATTTTTTACTGATTCAATTAAAATATATGTATCTATTTCTGTTATATTCTATCTCATTATATTACTTTTTTTTCTAGAAGATTAGAAAATCACCATCAATATCTTGAGAATAATCCCTGAATATCAATTAATTAAAGCAATTATTATATGAATTCTCTTTATTTATGAGTACTCAGAAAACATCATTATTGGATTAATTTTACTTTAATTGTTAATCTCTAATAATCTTGTCTTTCAACAAGTTCTTTACCAAGCTTAATCTATATCTATATATCTATATGTTAATATTATATTAAAAGTGTGAAGACCCTTAGAAATGTTGTTTGAATTTTTTGCACTTCATTAAAAGACTCCTCTTTAGACAAAATCGTCTTTTCACCATTTTCCTTTAAATTCTTATTTAAGTATATTTATAATATTGACTTTTAAAATATATGAAAACCTAAATCTTCCTTATCTACTTCTTCCTTATATAGGACCTTTATAAATAAATAATTTATCAAAATTACTTTTGTAGTGAATTATTTATCTTTTCATAAGTTCATAATTAAATTTAATTTCCTGTGTAATGTTTATTACCAGTTGAGGTACGCGCTTTGATCACACGCAAAGCGCGTACAACAAGACTAGTTATTATTATAGGCAATAAATGAGTTTAAAATCTTCTTCTTCTTTTTTGGAGTTTATAAAATTTAAAAGTTTCTTGACGCGAATAAAGTTTTTGTCCTAAAAACACATAAACTTCTTCACAAAAAAAGTAGAAGATAAGTATATCTTTTAAATTCACGAATCTTATGTATGTATTAAGAAACTAAAAAAAAAAAAAATCAAGACATAAAAGATACAAACTCAAAATGTTAAAAAAAAACTAGAATAATAAAATAAAAAATATAAAAAGATACAAACTCAAAATGTTCAAATTTTGAATCCAACGCTCTGAAGATTATTTATCGATAAAAGAATAGCGATTTTTTTTTAATAGTGTGACCTAATGTTTTGGATACAGTGCTTTTTTGTACTCCAATAAAATTGAATAATATTTTTATATTCTAGGGAAAAAGTTGAAAATGCCCTTCTGTAATAAAATGAAAATTAACACCAAATAATATCTCAAATATTATAATAATAATTTTATATGTTTGTATGGCATATAAAAATAAAGTGGCCCCTTATCCAATTACTTGAGGGCGTTTGGTGTTGCAATCGTAATTATTTTTGGTCCATATATATATGGTTGAGTAGTTGATATATTACGTACAACACCATTTATGGATCTTCTTTGAATAATAGTATGTAATGTGTTACAATCAATCACAATTCTTACCCAATTTTTTCTTCACATAAATGTCACGTTATTGACCTATCATGATTGGCACTCGCACTAATTCTTTAATAGAAGAGTCTGTATTGCAACCTAAATAAGAAAACCAAGGAGAGATAAACATTTAAAAAATTAAAAAACAGATTTAAATAGCAAGTGAAAGATGAGTTTTCATAAATTCAAATAGAACAACCTAAAATAGTGTGAAAAATTAACTCCTCTTGAATCTGAAAGTCACTATATCAAAACTCTACCAATAGTCTAAAATAAGAAAATGCAACCCCAAAAAAGTGTAAAATAGTCAATATTTATAAATGTCTGACTCTGAAGGAAGTGGACTAAAAATCTACATGAATCCATAGTAGTCTAAAAGAGCAGGATCATTCTTGAATTCTGAATTCACCAATTTCCTAACTGAGGTCTGTCAACCACGACCTGAAGATGCTAATACTCAATGAAAAAAGAGCAAACATAGTATCAATACATATAACAATAATGTACTAATAAAATCACACAAATATTGTAATAAGTGAAATATATATATAAAAAAAACTACCAAACTACCAATTGATATTCAGTATACAGTTTATAATGTCAATTTTAAATACAACAGTCAATGGATAAAATTTAATCTGAACTTAGAAAGTTTCTATGGCAACTTGGATCGACAATAAGGACAAGATGGATTCCTTAAAAGCCATTCTAGAATGCAAGTATCATGGTAGACGTGACAACACTGAGTAATACAAGAAACCAGACACCCTTGTAAGAATTCCTCATGACAAATCGAACATGTGTCCAGTAAATTGCAATCCTTAAATTCACAAACTTGAAATCTCATCTTCTTGATTCCAATTTTCTTCAACTTGTCAAACGCGGCAATCCGTGCTTCCAACATTTCTTGAGTTCTTTCCCATGTCTTCCAATTATAGTCTTTTCCCAATTTGCTATATATCTTCACAAATTCATTGTGGGGTAAATAAGTCACCTTTGTGATCCCCAAAGCCAAGTACCAATGATGTTCATTAGATGGACAATGCTTCATGCATCTAGAGAATTTCATTATCTTGGAAACCAAACTGTCCTTGTTTGTCAATACGGCAGTGGTATTATCATCACTATAGCTTATACAATGAGTGTTCGTCTCTAAAGAGAATGGAACATTCATCAAACATATTAATTTCGATATAATGTTTGAACCATCATCATCTGAAGAGATTGAATCGAAAGGAATCCAAAAGTTTTGTGTAGTTCTATGATCATAGATACAATCATTACAAGTCAAGCATGATGAGCATCGTTTTACAGCCATATTAACCACAACTGGAAAACCATAAGTGCTTTGTATGACATGTTTGTCATCAAATTTGCACAAATTTGTTCTATGAAGAATACCACCGCCGTTTGATTGTGAACATCTAGCAACCACATGAGTGCCTTCTTTGAACAAGGCACTTGGAGCTGAACAAGGCATTGTTTGCTAAACTAGACTAGACAGAGGGCTCGAAAGAGGGAGGAGTAAGAATTTATAACTTTTCTGCAAGCCATAATCTAATAGGATTGGGTTTTGAATCCCAACCATAATCCTATAGAAGTTGGGTTTCCGATTCCCAAAAGGAATTGGAAATTTTCAATTCAGTTTTTCTTTCCTTATTTATTCTATTTGTGAAAGTTTTTGTTGATTTACTTTCCACTAATACTGAAACGAGAACAAATTTTTGTGAAAAAAAAAACATCAATATTGTCTTCTCATGGAACTTACACCTAAACCGTTAGCATTTCAGTGTAACATCTGATCCAATAGTTAGTATGTCAAAATATGACATCCGATCCAATATGTGCTGGAACGTGACACCCAATTCAACATGTACCAGCATGGTACTCGATTCAATAACCACAATCACAACCACAACTACAATAAATGCTTTACATATTTGTATAGTCAATTAACAGATTCATTACATGCAATTTGATCACAGATAGTCATTTCATTAGGTTCATTGCGTCTTTTCTTGTTCACATACATGCAAGTAATACTGACGATGTGCTTAACATGCACATATAACACAAACAAAAAATAAACTATCACCTACCTCAAAACAAGCCTTAGGAATCTCTAAAGAATTGGAACTTCCCCTTTATCCAAAGCGTTGGTCCGTTCTTGGTCTAAACAAAAAAGAATTACAAGAAATCAACAAGCTATGACCTGCAATACTTGAGTTATACCATAATCCTAATCGATGGCTACTTTCATGATTATCTCATTTAACTATGACTTTTTCTACCATAAATTTCAAGCTAAACCTTTTTCCTAAGAGATTTTTCATAGATTAATAAGGTCTAGAAATCAAATTATAAGTTATAGGAATGATTAACTTACCTTTGACAAAGAAGTAGGTGAAAACTGAAAAGAACAAGTCCTAGGTTGATGCTAATTTCTCAAAATGAGGTAGCAGAAATAGAAACAGTTTTGGAACTTCTTTGACTTAAACTCTATGATTTCCCCGCTATGACTACATCTATTCTGCCATAGCAAGAATAATCCCATTATGGTGGATTGCACAGAGATAGAACTTGAGATTAGAGATTATTACTTTGTTCTTGGAGATTTCTTGTGGATTGCTTTTGACTTTATCTTCGAGTTATAACATTGTGATTTTCATACAGATTTCAGATTTCTTGTTTCTTCAATTCCTTGTTGTAAGTGTTTCCTTATGCAAATTCATGACATGGTTCTCTCATCTACAACGAATATGAGTACCTAAATCCACAACTAGGGTTGTGGGAACCATGAAGAATTAACAAAAGTAAAATCGAAAAAATTTGTAATCCTTGGAAAGTGCGCATGCATGTATTATTAATCTCTTCATTTTGACAATGTTTGTGTCGTCCTGCTTGTTCGTTCACCTGCCCTCCTGAGACTAAAATATACTCACATCAATCATCTCAATATCATCTTTGCATTAACTCCAATCAAACTCCATCAACTCACTCATTAATTCAACAAATCAGGATCATCAATCATACATATTATCAGGACTCATCAAATCATTCAAAACTCTGACTTAAATGGTCATTTAGACTCCAATCAATTATACTCATCACATAAAACATGTAAGATGCTCATTATATAGGTATATACACAAGTGATACACTCCTCACACACAGTCATGCTCAAATTACCCAACTCCTACATTCACAATCATGATCTCAATTCTGTCAGTGCAACAAGAATTACATAGAATGTTATAATTCAGGGTTCATAATGTTAATCATAAACAAACGCTCAAAATTTCATGTAAACTGCAAACAACTCATTAATTTGTTTATGAATATGTATGAAAACTCAATCATAATTGAAAGTAACTCGAAGATTAGAATTATGGGATTTCACTACTCAATTCCTACACACAATTTCGAATCATGTGAACGAAAGGGCGCATGGATGAACTCAATCCAATGCTTTAGGTAGTCTTACATACCCGAGATGAAGTTTGAAAAGTAATTTGTATAGGTTTCCGCTCCAATCGTTTGAATCTCTGCTTTTTTTCTCCCCCTCTTAGCCCTAGTCTTTGTTTGAACGTAATAAAGGCTTAGGAATAGGTTTAAAAACCCCTTTTAGGTCAAAAGTGACTTGTATAGCCATGGGTTAAGTTTAGGAGGGGTAGGAAAAAGTCTGGAATGCCCCTAAAAAAACTGAAAAATTTGTACTATGGTGAACAAGGTCCGCGAGCCAAGTACAATTTTTGTCGAAAATTTTTCGATCAATTTTCTAATCCTGTAGAAAATATTGGAACCGCAGTTAAGTGCAAATTCGCGACATGTCCGCGACAAAGGACCTGTCGTGCACTCTTCTGGAATTGGATTTTTGCCCCGAAAAATTATCTTTTGATCCAGTTGCTCAAAAATTCAACCAAGACCATTTTCCCACACAATTTTTTGTGTTGATCGCGACTCCTACCTCGAATTTGCCGAATAAGTTTGGAAAGATGTGTTATGCAAGCGTTTCCTCATCTAGGAATATTTTGGTAATTTTACAAGATGTAACATTATTGTTGAGTGACAATCATTTTAAGAGATTATTTTTAGAGAAAGTTGTGTGGATAGTAGGTTTGACTTTCTTTTTATAGCGAATGTTTGTATGGGAAGAAGTTTATTGAGTGTCGCGAGGTTGTAACCTTAACATTGCTCAGTTTTGAAGTAGTGAAGTTGAAATCCTACTAGCGTAGGTAGTGGTTGTTTCTCCCTTGAGCAAGGAGTTTTCCCACTATACATCAGAAGTGTGTTGAGTGTTGAGAGGTTGTAACCTTAACATTGCTCAGTTTTGAAGTAGTGAAGTTGTTGAAATCCTACTAGCGTAGGTAGTGGTTGTTTCTCCCTTGAGCAAGGAGTTTTTCCACCATACATCTTGCGTTCCTCTGTTTACTGCATCTGTCTACATTCTGCTTGTGCGATTAACAAACCTGGTTCACTTGTGGGATAGCAGTAGTCGTCTTTTCAATTTTTCTTAGCTATCGACTTCGTTGACTAAATTGTTCGTAGCTAACAATTTTTTTTTGATAATTCACAGCTAAGCAGGATTAGCTACAGATTTGTTTTTTGATGTGTTCAAAAAGAGCAGAACATATATAGAGAGAGGTCATATAGCCGATTTCAGCTAGTCTCAGAACGAAATTGATTGACAGTGTTCATAAAGTGATTTGCGTGCTTATAATCTTAGAAGTAATGCCTTATAACTCTTATCTGAATGTGTCATGGAGTAATCTTGGCCAAAAGCCCCTTATCATTCATTCATTTATTATTGGTTCATGTGATAAGAGTAAACTTGCAAGAGAGGAACTTTGAGCAAAAGCAGAAATTAATCAAGAATTTTTACGCCAAATCTTGATGTGATTCCCAAGAATATGGAAGGAAAACTCTTAAAGATTTTCTGCTCGTCTATAGGAGTTGTTTAATGATTCTCAAAATATGTACTTGTTTTGAGTGCCTGTTTGTTTTCTATCAGTAACTATGGATTGATCTAAAGTCGAAATATGGTTAGAGAGACCTCATGTGTCTAGAAATTATATTGAATACAGTTAATATAAAATTTGTAGCATTTTTTGATTGTTTTGATAATCGTTTATTTTTTTATTCAAGGTGGGCTACAGTTAATTTTTTTATTCTGGGTGTGTCTAGAACTTATATTGAATACACTGCTTATGTTGTGTTTGTCTTCATGGATTTATAACTAGTGAAAATTTCATGTAGCATGCTTGATCTGTACCTATTGAAAAATAACAATGGACCAAAGCCAGTTGTTGCATTTTTAACTGGTGGAGCTTGGATCATTGGATGCGTGACTAATTCATTTGCTTCGATGATTGTCTATAATGAAGTGAATAAAATGGGAAAGGTCTAGGGTTATGAATTTATAATTTGACGATCGAGTTGATCCCATGATTATAAGTTCATTCACCAAGTCGGAATAGGGTTATATACATAATATTCTCATTATGAGAAATAGCCATGTTCGAGCCTATCCACATGGATATTTGTTTATATATGGATCCCTACATTATTACATGCCAATTAATATAAATAATACGTGTAACCAGGTTTGCTTTTTTTTACATATTGCTATTGAGACCCTATTCGCCTTTTTGAGTGAATGGAGAAATAAATTTGATTGTCCACCTTTTTGATGTGTATAAGTCATTAAATTCTCCGGATAATTCAAATCGACATCTAGAAAAAGCATTCTAAGCAATAACAAAAATCATCTGTTGCGGTTCTGTTTTCACTATTTCCTTCTATAATTTTTCTTCTTTTTTTTATTTTTATTTGTTCTTCCTTTTTTTGTTTACAGTAAAAGCTTGGGGTTCTCTTTTTGGCCCAACAATTATCAGAAAGGGACATTATAGTAGCATGCATCGACTACAGGTGATCTCTGTTACGTTACATCTGAGACAAGCAAAGGTTTACCAATTGGTATCTCTGCTTAATCTGTTTTATGTGGATATTTCTGTTGTTACTTCTAACTGTTGTGCGTTTAACTGTTCTCAGAAATTTCCCTCAGGGAACGATGGGTGACATGGTTAACAATGTTTCTCAAGGAATCTCTTGTGTGTGTAACAACATAGCTGAATATGGAGGTGATCCTAGCAGGTACTCAAATCCTTTTTTCCACTTGCATTTTCTCATGAATGATCGAGTACTTCCGTTGAATGTTTCGTGTACTCGTTCTACTTGTAGAATTTACTTACACTTTGTTTGGATGGTTGTTATGTATTGTTTGATAATGTTTTGTATTGTATCGTACTGTATTGTTCCAATGTCTACAATGTTTGGATAGATTGTATTGTTCTTATAATGTCATGCATCCATTCAGAGACAAATCCAACATTTGGATTCAAATATTATACAAATACATTTTCAAAATTTTCAAGCAAATTAACAATATATACACATAGTTCAAGCCGAAAGTAATAGGTTTAGTTGAATCTCCGTCTGCTCCCATTGAACATTTGCAGCATAATGGAAGGGAATGGAGGTTTAGAACAATATTCACCTCAAGTAATGGTACAAGATCCAAACATTACTAACATCGTTTCTCTCTTTCCTCCAACGATTCTTGAACCGCGGATTATTCCATTCCTTGTGACTCCAGGTTTGAATCTCCAGTATATGCAACTTGAATTTATCACATTTCAAGTGGTAGGTAGGGGGCATACGGCTTTTTGGATGTATATGATGATATCTATACATGATACGGGTATAAATATTGCATTGCCTAGTTGAGAGACTAATGAAAATAGAGTGTTAATACAATATTCTCTCAGTTTCAATTTGTTTGTCCTACATTCCTCTTTATTCCGTTTCAAGAAGAATGTTTCCCTTTTTAGCAACTTTATAATTCTAACTTTTTTTGTGGCATGTGTAAGACCATAAGTTTGATACATTTAACATATCTTTAATTTAACACTACAAGATTCAAAAGTTCTATTTATTTTTTTAAATTTTGTGTCAAGTCAAAATAGGACAAACAAATTGAAACTGAGGGTCTGAATATATATATATATATATATATATATATTATTTACATACACTTTGAAATGAAGATTATTTTTTTTTATAAATAAAATTTCAGCAAAAGTTATGCTGACACTCTTAGAGCCCAGAGTATATGAAGGAGTCCACTAGTATTATGGGAAGAACAAGACCAATTGTGATAGACCTTTGAAGTAGTTATTATTTCTATAAATATTTCTATCATTTTAGAGTGGATGATTTGATTAACACTTCCAAGTTCTTTATGTTTGTCCCATTGAAGTTGTGAATTTTGCCACACTACAAGGAGGCTATGGGTTCATATATACCTTATGTTATTTATAACGAGTGCAGATCTAGGGATCACATTAGTCATCATATAAAATTTCAAATTTTCGGGATATGAATCAATCATCATATTTTTTGGTTGAGTATAACTTATTAAAAATCATTATTTTGTTTTTTTTCTACATTATTTTTACATTATCTAAAAGAAACAATTTATAGATAAAGAGTATGAGATTATTTCATTAAGAGAAGATAGTACAAGCTAGCTTGCCAGTGTTACATCACTCATAATTTTTTTAAGCAATCACAGCCTCTTCATCATACTCTAATTACTTCATCAACTTATCTTAGTTATTCTTCACGGTTACCTTGCTACCTGATGCCTAATTAAAAGAATTAAATTGTATTATTTACAAGAAATGATATTAATATCCAAAAATATACTGCATATTTTTCTTCTCAAAAAAAAAAAATGTATGATTAAGTACCTCGCCAAATTAAGAAAGAAAGTAAGACTTCTGAAATTTGTGATCCAAAATAAAATTTAATATTTCTATGACCATGAATCATTTTATTAATTAAGGTCAAAATGGTAAAATTCAAAGTGATTCAAAACATAGACATGTGATATCTAGGGATGGCAACAGGCTGGGGGTATGGGGCAGGTTTAAAGCTACGCGAGAGGAGTAGGTTTAAAGTTATGTGGGAAGGGGCGAGAGCGCGGTGGGTTGAAGTAGCTATTTTTAAAACTAATGTGGGGCAGGGCGGATAGCGGGTTTAAAAAACCAAATAGGAATTCGAAGAAAATTAAATCTTTGTAATTAGTAAAAATCAAAGATATAAACTTTTTATATTAAACATTGACTTTAATTTTATTTTATTTTTCTAAAATTTAAACTAGACATGTCCAGTAAATTGTTAGTTGTTAAAATGTTAATTAGAAACTTTTATTTAAAGATTAAGAAACAATTGTTGAAATGTCAACTAAAAATACTTAATTAGTTGTTGAGATGTTAATTAGTGGAAAAAATAAAAAACTTATGATTTTTTATTTTTCTTATTAAATTCAATTAAAAAAAATAAAAGAATTTAAAAATTTAAGCGGGACGAGTTTATGCCGGGATGGGGCGGGTTGAAATGAAAAAAGGCATCATGTGAGGTAGGTTAAAAAATTTACGGATTGAGGGAAACCCACCGTGCACCTGCCCCATTGCCATCCTTAGTGATATCCTTTTTTAATAGACTTGGGACACGGAGTAGCACATCAAGTAAGTCAAATTACCTATTACAACACGTTAAAACAGACCAATTGCCTAAACATCATATATATATATATATATATACTCATATTATAAATCAGAAATGTTGATTGACCTTTTTCTTAGTCGCACGAGGCTTTTTCTGCGCGGACTTGGAAGCAGAAGGAGCCTTAGTTGATGCTTTTTTGGGCGCAGGAGCAGATGGTTGAGTACCAACTGGTTTCTCAGCTTTCATTGATGCCATTTCTCTCTTGTGTCTTTTAATTTGGAAGAAGAAGAAATTTTGTTAATTTGGCTCTGAGTTTCTAGTTGCCTCAATTCACTCTCATAATTTATACTAGTTTTGTGTTTCACACAAGTGGGAATAATTAATAATATCTGAAATGGGAATAATAATAACATGAATAATATGTTACAAGCTCAATTTCAGCATCAGATGCTTAGATATACAAGGCATATAATTATAATCAACAAGAGTTGTTGCATATACTCCCCCGCCTTTAATCAAAGGTTACGGCGTCGAATCTGTCGGGGGTGGCACCCTCACTACTTTGGTGGGAAAACCATTATTGTAATCCAACTAAGCAAAACTAACAAATCATAATATTTAAAGATACGAAAGCATATTTAAATAAAAATTAAATAGGTTGAGTTCCTATAAACTTAAACAGGAATATCTAAGAAAAATTGAAAGTAAGCTTTCCTAGAACCTAAAAGTCATTGTACCGAAACACTATCTGATTGTTCAACATTAAGGGATGCAACCCCAAGAGTTTGTAGCCAAAAAAAAAAAAAAAATCTAAATGTTTGAGTCCAAAAAACAATGGTAAGAAAAAAAGAGGAATCTAAGGTAGGCCTGGACAAGCTGGCTCACCCTTGAATTCGAATCAACAGTCACCTATATATTTGAGGTATATCGATAGCCGCCTGAAGATGCCCTATACTCAATAAAGAAAGAGCCAATGCTGTATCATTCACATAATAAATGTATATTGGTAGGATCATACATCTATTTCAATAAATGAGATATAAACAAGCAACCACAACAGAATACACCAAACATATACAGAAAGAATAACAACTTTACAGTTCAAGTTCATTATACCAATTCCAATATATTATCATTTTTAATGCAAGAATTATCAATTACCCCTCATGGGACCACACCCAAATAAGTTGTGTGTCAGAACATGACAACCCATTCAAATATTGTATCGGAACGTGACACTCAATCCAATAATGTATCGAAACATAAAACCTTATCTAATAATATGTTGGAACGTGACACATAATCCAATAATGTATCGGAACATGATACCTAATTCAATAATCACAAATACAATTACAATCATAACAACAATGAATATTTATAACCTTGCACAGTGATGTAATATTTTCATTGCATGTAGTTTAAGTATTAATAGCCATTTTTAGATTCATTCCTTCATCCTCTGTTCACATACATTTAGGTAACATTATCGATGTAGTTAACAGGAACATATATAACACATATAGAAATTAAGAATCATCGCGTACCATAAAATAAGACTTGAAAGTCTTTATAGAATTGGAGTTTTCCTTTTTTCCAATATGCCTTGGCTCGTTCTTGGTCTAAAACAAACAAGGATTACAAATAACCAACAAACCATGGCTTACAATACCCAGATAAAATCCTAACCCTTGGTCATTTTTATGACCATCTCTCCAACTAGTACTTTTTTCCACCATTGATGGCATATCACAATCTTTTCCTTAAGAGAATTCTCCTAGATTCTAAGATCTAGGAATCAAATTACAATTTAGAGGGACGACTAACTTACCTTTATCTATAAACTCCGAAGAAAAATTTTCCTAGGTCGCTTCTGGTCTTTCAAGGACGAAATAGGAGAATAAAAATGAATTTGGGACTTTTTCTGACTTCTCATGATTGTCCCACCATGGGAATCAAATTACAATTTAGAGGGACGACTAACTTACCTTTATCTATAAACTCCGAAGAAAAATTTTCCTAGATCGCTTCTGGCCTTTCAAGGACGAAATAGGAGAATAAAAATGAATTTGGGACTTTTTCTGACTTCTCATGATTGTCCCACCATGGCGGCACTGCCATAGTAGGATCCATCCCGTTGTGGCAGGTTGCATGGAGTCAAAAACTCTTAACTCACGTCCCAAGTCCCTATTTCACTACATACCCTCACGCTATGATGTTCTGAATTATATCCTTTATACCAAGATTGATTTCGGGAGTTCTACTCACATTAATTCTGTAAAGCCTTACGGACTCCTTTTGTCTTGGCTATCAACTCAAAAATCAAACTTATAAATCAATCCACCATCCATTACCGGATTGCCCCACACCTCATTTGACTTGTATTTTGTCCAAATCTGGCATAGGTTTAAAATTTTAAATTCGAAAGTTTTCTGGCCAATTTCCTTGCCTGTTGATCTATCCATAACGATGGGGTCACATCATTCCATTATTTTTTTTTAAAATGTGAAAAATTGAGGGATTTCGAGTCTTCATCCGTTATTGAAGTGCAAAACTCTAGTTGAACTGTATCAATAAAAACAACGAAAGTAATTTATCAAAAAACATGAATTGTCCAGTGAATTATTCAATCATGGTTAACACTCAGGTTCAATTTCAAGTTGCTACATCTGATATATATATTTTCTACAAAATTGATGGAATCCCTTAGTTCGTTCTATATTTTAAGAAAATCAGCAGATTCTCCTGGTTTTAATCAACGCAATCCGCTACCATTTTCCGATGTAGTTTAGTCATTCATTTTGGATCGATTTTAGTGAAAAAAAAAAAGAAGAAGAAAAGATCATCCGTTGATTTTGGCCTTAGAATTTTGACCTGCTTTTAGTAGTAAATCTTTGGTTTGATCCCGTGTTGAAGAATAAAAAAAGTCTCACATTGGTGGTTAATAAGATGAGTGGACTCTTTATGACTTGAGCAATCCTCCTTACTTTACTTTGAGCTAGCTTTTGGGGTGTGAGTTAGGCCAAGACATAATTTTATATGGTATCAAAGCACGGCTAATCTCACCCAATGTGGGCCCCCGAAAAAATAAAAAAATTGCCCATGCACCAGATGCTAAGCACTGGGCGTGAGGTGGGGTGTTGAAGAATAAGAAAAGTCCTGCATTGGTGTGTGAGTTGGGTGGACACTTTATAAGGCTCGAGCAAAATCTCCTTCCTTTTAGCTAGCTTTTGGAGTGTGAGTTACGCCAAGACTTAATTTTACCTGGATATAAAATTCTCTTTTTATTCAAATTTAAATGGACCTTAATATGAATACTTGACATCAAGCAAAATTTGAAAAAAAAAAAAAGAAGGCATATACTAATTTTCTCTATTTTCCATTATTCAAGGACAAATGCTAAAGGATTCATGTTGTTCTTTTTGGATATTATACGAAATTCGAAGTATACTATACACTTCTGTCAAGAAGCAATTGGAAGCTAATAGGAATATGGAAAATTCTTTCGTTCAGTTCCAAGTAGTAGGAGTATTTGGAATTTTATTAGTTGGCAACTAGATGCTATTAATTAATTTTCTCTTATTAGTGTATGGAATAGGTATACAAATATTTTATTTAGGTAATACTAATTTGTACATCTATTCCATATATCATGTGTTTATTATTTTGGATCAAAATTTCATTTCATTTACCTTCATGTTGAAAAAAGAAATGTTCAATCATAGAGTATTGTTTTTCATGATTTGCAAATAAAAAGAAAAACTGGAAAAAGTTATAGATGAAAACATGAGAATAATGTGAATTGATGTATAAAATCTGGTAATGGAAGAAATATAAAAAGAAATTAGGTGAAAAGGTGAAATATTTTACTATGTATAGAAGATTTTGCTTGATTTTCATTTGTGACTTGCTGGCGCTGATAGTTTGGTTGCTTGGTCACTCGTTTGAAAGATGTGCAATTTTTTGTATTATAGACTGGTTTAAAGTTGAAAAAGTGAGTTCAGCAGTAAAGTCTAGATAAATAGCTTCGGAATGACAGTTCCATCAAATCCAAAATGGTAAAACTAGGCTAGAAGCATGTATGATTAGCGTACCAAGGTTTTCAGTGTTAGTTTATATCGAGTTTTGCATTGTAGCCTTCAGAATAGGCCAATAGTTGACTTTAGTCAACATTCGTCGTGAACATGTCCGGATGAAAATTCTGATAGCGCGGTTAGCTCTAGAACATTGAGTTTTGCCTAGAAGCATCTTTCATTCAGTTTTTGAGGCTTTCGGTGCATTGTCTCTAAGTGGGAATTGGGTTATTTTAAAGAAAGAAAGTGGGACCCATATTTAATCGAAATAACCTCGTGTGAGAATTTTGACTGTACCATTGAATTCAAAATGTCAAATTTGGAACGATACATAGTTTGTTCACGAAAATCAAACTCTAGACAAGATCGGACACTCCATCAAAGAAAATGAGCCTGACTAATATTTGTTGCAGGCCCAACACTCCGCATCTACAAAGGTAGGACCGCATTTACGAGGAGCGTGCCACGTGTGCTCTATGTCCACAGAGTTGGGGCTCGCGTTCATAGAGCCTTGGGTATTTGTGCTCTGCGTTCGTGGAGCTAGAGCCCAAGTTCACAAGGCTTTCCCTAGTTGTGCTCCGCATTTGCAGGGGTTGTTCGGCGTTCATGGAGCTTTGGCTATGTGAAATTCGCGTTCGCAGACCATGTTTGTTGAGGTATGTGAGTGACGGTGTTAAATATAAAAAAAAGTCCAACTTCGCGAGATGAATAGCACAAAAATTTGAACAGTGATGAAAGTTACACTTGGTGTCCAATTTCAGTGATTCAAAAGGGCAAACTGTGTGTTTTTCCGAGAGAAACATCATGGCAGCTGATCTTAGGTGTATTTATACGCCTACTTAGCCAAATAGACCCATAAATTGAGCTAAGTCAGAGGGTAAACATAAAGAAAACAATTGTTTTTAATATGATTGTTGTTATTTTTCTAATCTGGTGGTCGAGTACTCCATTTGATTGCATTTTGCAGAGTTTAGTCAAATAATAGCATTCTGAAGCCAAGTGCAAATTGGACGGATGGACATGGCCTAGAAAAGCAAGGAAGAAAAGAAGTAGGTTGCAGCAGAAGCTAAGGTCCGCCTCGCGGACCTGGGAGCAGACCAGCGAGACTGAAAAGGAGAAGAAAAAGATGCAAAGGCCCAGTGCGCTGCAGGGTCCGCATCGCGAACCAGGATGCATGAAGAGGCGAATTTGGTCCAGTCAGCAAAATCTCGGAGCTGGGTCAAAACACATCAGTCCGCGTTGCGGACTGCACGTATTTCAAGAGAAAAACGTGTCACGGGATTTGAAAAAGAGGAGGCTATTAATTATTGAAATAAAACACCTTTTGTTGATTCGTTTTTTGAGCAAGAAACAGTCGGGAGTCTTAGAAAACACAACCTAGGTCAACTTTGATTTGTCTTTCATCTTTGTATTCTTGAATGTTCATTATTTTCAACTTAATTTTTATGTGGGAACCAACTATGAGTGGCTAGTTCTCCCACATTCTAGGATTGTAGCCCTAGACAATGTGATCTCTTAATTTTGGTTTATGTATGATGGGTTTATTACTTATTCTTGTGCCACTTTTATTTATACTTCTTAGCTCGATCAATTAGGGAGGAAATAGGTTAGTTATTCTGAATTCGAAAGATGTTGAAATAATTAGAACACAGTGGAACAGGGGGCTTGTCCAACTAGGTTATTAGATTGGTTCGTGTAAGGGAGACCTGTGACAACTACCCTTACGCCTCGCTTGGTTCATAATACAGGAAAATAAAATTAATGCACTTGTGGAAATCTGTCTATTCCCGCTCAACGATGTAGTTAGGCAGTCATTAAAGGCAGGCCTGCAAAGGCGTCCAACCCTGTTAGGTAAATTTAACCCTGTGAACTAATAAGTATATACCCATAAACATGAACACTGATTGAGAGACACGGAGTCGCCATGGCTACGATCCCGAAATTACTTCTAAGTTGATAAATCACTATTTCAAACAAATTGAATCCGGCATTAAGCAGTAGAATTTAGACATAGTTTATTCTTTTACAAAATCTTATTGCTTATGATCTTGGAAATCACCTTAACATCATCACTTAGGGAAACACTAATAATCTTTAAATCCTTTGGGTTCGATATCCCGGCCTCTTTCTCAGGGCGACTATATTACTTGGGTTGATCACGTACACTTGCGTGTGCTAAGGAAGCAACAAGTTTTTGGCGGTGTTGCCAGGGATAAAGTGAATTGGTTAATTTTTTGAGTGTTGTGCTTTGTTATGCTCACTGCATTTGATCTTAGTTGTACCTTTATTTCAGGCAGTTGAGTACTAAACTGGAGGACCAAGATTCTTGCTTTCGACAATCGAGAAGGAGAGCAAGTGTCCTATTCCAAACTCCTCCACTGGAACTATTGAACAGGAGGATCGTGAGAACAACAGCACTAACGTACATCCTATCAGAGAACCAACGGCTGAAGGAAATCCTCTTGCACCAGCAGCGCCTGGGGCACCGGCAGCACCTCGCCCGGTGAGGGATGTGGCAATCCCGCGGACTACTAACGTGACGAGTTCCTTCTTAAAACCGGAGCCTGAAGGTCGGTGGGAAATTAAACAAAATATGGTTCAGTTGCTACACTCCACCGGACAATTCACAGGACTACCGCATGAAGACCCACAGGTCCACCTTCAGAACATCCTGGAGATTGCGGACACTTTCATTCCTGCAGGGGTGAATACGGACTATGTGAGAATGACCCTGTTCCCCTTCTCATTGTTGGGAGGCGCCCGGAGGTGGCTGCAGATAGAACCACCAAACTCTATCACATCATAGGATGATTTGGCTCGCAAGTTCCTCACCCGATTCTTCTCATCTGGAAAGACTGCAAAACTCAGAAGTAAAATCTTGAGCTTCAAGCAAAAGCCGGAGGAGAATTTATATCAAGCTTGGGACAGGTTCAAAATTTTGCTTATAAATTGCCCTCATTATTGCCAAGCTAATGAAGTGCTGGTTCATACCTTCATAGAAGGTTTAGAACCAGACACCAAGATCCTTCTTGATTCGGCTGCAGGCGGGAAAGCATTGGAAAAGACATATGATGAGTTGTATACCCTGCTGAATAGGATAGCACAGGGAAATCCTAAATGGAATGGAGAATCAAGTAGGCCGGCAGTCTAGAGGCAAGCCGGTATGCTGGAAATTAATGCCATAACCGCTCTGCAAGTGCAGATGTCCGCCATGCAAAATATGATTACTACTCAGTTCAACAACTTGGCACTAGGACAACAACAACAGGCGCAGGCAAGAGTAGGTCAGCAGCCAGCCCCAGTGAATGTAGTGCAACAACAACCGCAACCTGGGTGGTGTGATGTTTGCGGGGGAGGAGATCATACTGCTGAGTCGTGTAGGGCTAATCCTGAAGCAGTGAACGCCTTGGGGAATCCTAACAGAGGGGAGGGCTATGGTAACACATACAACCCAAGTTGGAGGAACCACCCCAACTTCTCATGGGGAGGTCAGCAAGCAAATCAGGGAACATTTCAGCAAAGACCACAGGGTAATAATGCATACTATAATCAGCAAGCACAACAGCCTGCCAAACAGGCTAACCCAAATAGAATGACCGACAATGAGGTACTGAGGCAGATTTTGGCAAACCAGAATAGACAGGAAGAGGAGATTCAGAGAAACAAGCAAGATCTTCATAACTTGGAATGGCAGTTGGGGCAGCTGGCAGAAAACATGAATTCCAGACCCCAAGGGGGTCTACCAAGTAACACTGACCCTAACCCAAAACAGGTTAATACAGTCAGTACAAGGAGCGGACCACCCCTCATGGAAGCAGTCCCTAAGAAGAGGGTTGAAGCTGAATCAGGAACTGCCCCAAGTGATGAGGCTGACACGCCAAGTCCAGCTCCACCAGACAGTACCCCAGTCCCGAAACCACCTCTATTTCCACAAAAGTTCAAGAAGAAGAAGGAGGATGATTGTTTTCAGAAGTTCATCGGGCTGTTGAAATAGGTATATATTAACTTACTACTGATTGATGTCTTGCAGGGTATCCCAAAATATGCTAAATACGTGAAGGACATCATGGCAAATAAGAGCAAGTTAGCTGAGTATGAGACTGTAGCACTCACCAAGACTTGCAGCTCTAGGATCTTCAATGGATCCAAATTGCCAACAAAATGAAAGATCTGGGGAGTTTCACTGTGCAGGTGTCGATAGGTGGTCGCGTGAATGCAAAAGGGTTATGTGATCTAGGCGCAAGCATTAATCAAATGCCTAGATCCATGTTCACAAAGTTGGGCCTGGGAAGCCCAAAGCCGACCACCATCGTCCTAGTTCAAGTGGGATCACTCATCTTCCTAGTGAACTTTGTCATCCTAGACTTTGAACCAGATCTTGAGGTCCCGTTCATTCTTGGTCGCCCATTCTTACCGACAGGTGGAGCATTGATAGATGTAGCAGCAGGGAAGCCAACCATGAGAGCTCATGATAAAGTGGAAGTGTTTGACGTGTACATAAGCTATGAAGCTCCCTGCAGCCTATGAGGACCTGGCAGCTATCACCGTGCTAGACACGGCAGCTGCAGTAAGCCAGGTAGAGATAACAGACCCACTGACTAGAGTTCTATTGAACCAAGGGTTAGTGGATGATGCAGAAACCAGAGAAATAGAAAGTGTGCTGAATGGCCACAATGTCAGCATGCTGAAAAAAAAAAAGCAGAACCACTAAACAGAGTGCTGGGACCTCCCCTTAAACCTTCAATTGAAGAGGCGCCTAAATTGGAACTGAAGCCACTGCCTTCGCACCTCAGGTATGTATTCCTTGGCGAGAATGAAACATTACCTGTAATCTTGTTTGTGTTATTGACTACAGCCCAGGTAGAAGCAGCAGTAGCGGTGCTAACGCGAAGGAAGAAAGCGATGGGATGGCAGATGTCAAACATTCAGGGCATCAATTCATCCTTGTGCATGCATAGAATATACATGGATGAGGGCCATAAGCCGGTGGCCTAACCACAGAGGAGGCTAAATCCAATCATGAAAGAAGTGGTAAAGAAAGAGGTCATCAAGTAGTTGGACACAGGAATCATCTTCCCCATATTTGACAGCAAATGGGTGAGCCCGGTACAGTGTGTACCCAAGAAAGGGGGGATGACAGTCATCGCTAATGAAAAGAATGAGTTGATATAGTGGTGCATCTGCATGGATTAAAAGAGATTGAATGATGTCATCCGCAAGGACCACTATCCGATGCCTTTCATTGATTAGATGTTGGACAGGTTGGCTGAACAAGAGTACTACTGCTTCCTGGATGGATACTTTGGGTATAATCTGATCACCATCGCCCCTGAGGATCAGGAAAAGACAACTTTCATATGTCCATATGACACTTATGTCTTCAAGCGCATACCCTTTGGATTGTGCAATGCCCCTACCACCTTCCAAAGGTGCATGATAACAATATTCCACGACATGGTGGAAGACATAGTGGAGGTGTTCATGGATGACTTCTCACTGTCTGGGGAGTCCTTCGAAACATGCTTGCAGAATCTTGATAGAGTTCTGGCACGCTGTGAAGAAACTAATTTGGTCCTTAACTAGGAGAAGTGCCATTTCCTTGTGAAAGAAGGAATAGTTTTGGGACATAAGGTTTTAAAGCGCGATCTGGAAGTAGACAAGGCAAAGATAGAGGCCATAAAGAAGCTGCCACCCCCTATGTCATTAAAAGGAGTCCGGAGCTTTCTAGGTCATGCGGGGTTCTACAGAAGATTCATAAAAGATTTCTCTATAATTGCCAAGCCTTTGTCAACCCTTCGGGAGAAAGAGGTAACTTTAAACTTTAGTGCTTCGTGTTTGCAAGCCTATGAAATGTTGAAGAAGAAGTTAGTTGAGGCCTCAATACTAACAGCACCAGATTGGGAGCTCTCATTTGAGCTGATGTGTGATGCAAGTGACAATGTTGTGGGCAGTGCTGGGGCAGCACCGAGATAAGGTGTTCCATGCCGTTTACTATGCCAGTAAAACACTTGATGCAGCGCAGTGTAACTACACCGTGATTAAGAAGCAAATGCTAGCATTAGTACATGCCTTTGACCAATTCAGAGCGTATTTAGTGGGTACCAAGGTCGTAGTTTTTACCGACCATGCAGCGGTGCAGTATTTGTTTAATAAGAAGAAAGCTAAGCCCAGGTTGATTCGATAGATCCTGTTACTTCAGGAATTTGACATTGAGATAAAGGATCATAAGGGGTGTGAAAACCAGATCGCTGATCATCTGTCCCACTTGGAAAGTGATGCTCACATAGGGGAACAACTGCAGATCAAAGAAGAGTTCCCAGATGAGCAGTTGATAGCCTTAGAATTAGAGAAGCTCCTGTGGTATGCATACATCGTCAACTATTTGGTAAGCGGGGTGTTTCCACCTGGGGAAACTTATCAACAGAAAAAGCGTCTGGCTCATGATTCAAAAGCATTCATATGGGATGAGCCATATTTGTTTAAACAAGGAGCTGACAGAATGGTGAAAAGATGTGTACCCGAATCAGAAATGCAGCAGATTTTAGGAAGGTGCCATGATTCTCTCTATGGAGGTCATCACGATGGTGAACGAACAGCTTATACGGTGCTACAGTTCGAGTTCTTCTGGCCCACCTTATTTAGGGATGCTGTGCAGTTTGTGTGGACATGTGAGGCCTGTTAGAAAACGGGCACCATCTCCAAGAGACATGAGATTCCCCTTAATAACATCCTAGAGGTGGAGATCTTTGATGTATGGGGGATGGATTTCATGGGGCCATTCCCACCATCATTTGGGAACCAGTACATTTTAGTAGCAGTAGATTATGTTTCCAAGTGGGTAGAAGCAGCAGCATTGCCCACGAATGACGCGAAGATGGTGAGCAAGTTTCTAAGGAAGCAAATATTCACTAGATTTGGTACTCCAAGGGTCATCATTAGTGATGGAGGTACTCATTTCATCAACCAAACGGTGAAGAATTTGCTGGCTAAGTATAGGGTGTGACATAAGGTGGCCATCGCATACCACCCACAGACGAGTGGGCAAGTGAAGGTATCAAACAGAGAGGTGAAGCAGATACTGCAGAAGACCATAAATACCACAAGGAAGGACTGGGCAATCAAACTTGATGAAGCCTTGTGGGCATACCGGACAGCATACAAGACACCGATAGGCACATCCCCATATCGGTTACTATATGGGAAAGCATGTCACCTCCCAGTGGAACTCGAGCATCAAGCGTACTGGGCAATCAAGAAGCTGAATCTGGATCCTGAGCTCGCGGGAAAGAAAAGGTTGGAGCAGCTGGTGGAGTTGGATGAATTCCGGCTTCACGCGTATGAGAACGTGAAACTGTATAAGGAGAAGACCAAAAGATAGCATGGTCGACGCATAATTCCACGAGCCTTCGAACCGGGTCAGCAGGTACTTCTCTTTAACTCTCGTTTGAAATTGTTTCCAGAGAAACTGCGATCAAAGTGGAGTGGACTGTACACTGTGGTGAATGTCACACCACACGGAGCTGTGGAACTGAAAGGTACAACATCGGACCAAACCTTTTTGGTCAACGGGCAGCGTGTCAAACATTACTATGGTACTGACATCAATAGAGAAGAAGAGGTCATTCAGTTGGCCAATGACGAGTGAGTGATACTGCGTCGTGCCGCGACGATAAATCAGGCGCTTCGCGGGAGGCAACCCGTGGTAAGGTAAGTGTTCCTTTTCCTTTATAAAAAAAAACTCCAAAACAAGCAACAAGTGGCTGTTCGCGATACAAACGCG
Source organism: Solanum rostratum (assembly GCA_029948455.1). Classification (NCBI taxonomy): domain Eukaryota; kingdom Viridiplantae; phylum Streptophyta; class Magnoliopsida; order Solanales; family Solanaceae; genus Solanum; species Solanum rostratum. The sequence continues at coordinate 59,923,534 of CM057053.1, forward strand.
TCGTGGACATATCGCACAGAGTGCTCATCCCGGGGCTGAAATGAACATCGCCAATTCCTAATAATCCGTTGTTCAATCTTGAATATGTTTTGTGTGGATTAACTGGTGTTGATGTTTTGCAGCTATGGGCATTATTTGGGAATTTTTCGGGGCCCGTAGCTCAAATTCGGAAATTTTTGGGGCCCCAAAATAGTGAGCCTCCGCGACAGTACCGCGTCGCGGAGGTATTGTGGACCTACACTTGTAGGCTGTTTTCAGTGAACAAATTGCGTCGTCGATTTCGGTCGACCCGGGAGGTATTTTGTGTGTTATTTTTTTTGCTGAACTAACATGTGTAATGTTGTTAAGGATTTGCAGGTGTTCGTTGAATTTTGCGGGGCCCGTAGTTAAAAATCGTAAATCGTTTGGACCCCAAAACAGTGACCCTCTGCGACAGGACCGCGTCGCGCACTCACACTTGTGGGCTGTTTTGGCATCGTCGATTTTTCTCTAAATTCGTGAGTTGTTGTGTCATTTCTTTGAATGAACTAACATGTCTTGCTATTTTGTAGCTTAGTCCATGGTTCGTTGAATTTTTCGGGGCCCATAGCTCAAAATTCTAAAAAAATTTGGCCTCGAAACAGTGATCATCCGCGACCGTACCGCGTTGCGGATGCATCGCGAACTTGTGATTTCTTCAGGGCCCAAGTACTAAAGTTCTTAAGCCAGGATCCGCGACAGGTCTGCATCGCGCTTGCATTGCAGACTGGTATATTTTGGGCCTCGATTTCCGTGTGGCCCCACCCCCTATATAAACCCCCCATCAGTTTTTTTAGGGTTTTCTCCCTAATTTTCAACCCGATTTTCACCCTTTCCTCTCTACTCTCTCAATATTTCCCCCATTCTCCAAGTTTGGAAGATCTACGCGACGTACACTCATCCCCACATCATTACCCTGCATCTCAAGTAAGTGATCTCGGTCTCTATGTCGTTTTACGCTGGATTGGGTTGCGTTTTGCTTCTTTGAACACATACAAGCATGTGATAAGTGTTGTAGGAGTTCCCTATCCTAATGGGGTCGTAGTGTGTGTAAATTCATGCTAGATGTTGAAATTTTTGGTGTAATTCTGGGATGAAGGTCAATTTTAGGCATAATCATTGTGGGGTGAAAACCCTAGGGTACAAAAAATTAGGGAAAACTTGTCATAACTGTTGGGGGAGGGTTTTTTTGAGTGAAACTACCATGAATTGTTGGAAATTGTTATGTGTGGGTAGTTTGTTGCTCATTGTGGTTGTATGGTTTGTATCGGGGCTAATGTGATTGTTGCAACTGACCTGTCTTATCCATTGTGTGGGGATCAGTGGTTCCATGTACCACAGGTGAAGTGGAGAAGTCTGAGTATCCTCTTCACCCGGTGTGGCTTGGTCTAAGTGTGGGGTAAGCATCACCTAGGCCTGACTACGGTCCCCTTTGCATTATCATTGATCGGCTGAGCTTGTTGTGCTGCAAATAGTAATGGCTTCTAGGATTAGAAGAACAGGGTAACCAAGCGGAGCTGGCGCCTCTAGCAGCCGAAGGCTTACCAGGGATGTCCAAGCCCTTGAGAACAGAGGCCAAAGACCTCGTTTTGGGCTTCGGGCAGTAGACAGAGAGGGACAGAGGTGGTACGGGGCTCACAACGAGACCAAGTACTTCCCAGATGTCCCTATTGATGTGGACTCCCTGGCTCGTGATTTCCCCAATATCTATCAAAGGTGCATGGACTACCACCTCATGTTCCTCTTCAACGATCCCTTACCATGCAACCTCAGCATAGTCAGGGAGTTCTATGCAAATATGAAGAAGGAACCTCGCACACAGGTGATCATGGTGCGAGGAGTGGAGGTCAACATAGGACCCCTGGCCATCAATACCATTCTGGGCACGCCAGATGTCCCCGCCGGAACTTTCAATGATTTGCAGATGCAACCCACGTATCGTCTAATCCGGCACACACTGGAAGGAGTGAACTCCACGGCGAGATGGATACGGCATGCAGGCCGAGGATACCACCAAAGCTTCCCCTTTGCCCACATGAATCGGGAAGCTCGGGTATGGGTGAAAATCGTGATGCACTCCTTCTTCCTAGGCCAGCACTTCACGGTGGTGACACGAGACAGAACCTGCCCGGTGTATGCCCTCATGACGAGCATGGAGCTTAACTTTGGGGCTGTTCTCAAGTCCGCCATGAGAAAGGCCCGAGTCCACCGAGGTCGCAGGTATGCTTTTGGGGGCCTTAGAACTGAATTATGCAATTGTGCAGGTGTCCCCACTGAAGAGCTAGATTATTGGCCCCAGATTGAGGCCCCGCCCTATAATGTCACCAACATTAAGGGGCCTGAGGAGGCTACGGGGCCAGTACTCACCACAGCTGAGCGCAACCATCGGGACGAGCTCATCATGGCACGCATGTACGGGTTCGAAATTCTAAGGCATAGGGTGGATGGTCAACCGTTTACACAGTCGGAGCTCGACGACGTTGCCACCCGCTACCCTTTCAACGCCCATGCTAATGCTGTGTTGGGCATTGGGCCTACCTTTGTGGAGCCTGTTGATGATGACATCCCCACGGATCCTGAGGATGCACGGATGGCCTCCGATACTGAGGAGGAGGATATTGAGGATGAGGTCCCAGTGGCCACAGGAAGGGAGCCAATCTTGTCGGGCCCTGATGAGTAGGAGCAGTCAGAGTCGATGCAGGTTTTGTATGATCAGCACTGAGGGCAGTGCTGAGACTAAGTGTGGGGTGGATGGCAATGACAGGACTAGATGCATCTTATTTTATATATTCATTTGGCATGTATAGTACTTTTTAAATCATTTCAAGTAATATATATGAACCTTTTTTTTTTACCAAAATACTCCTTTTTTGACACAAATATAATCATCGAAAGATATTAAAATAGTAATTTTATTTTATTTGTCTAGTTAAAAAAAGACTTTATTTATTAATTTTGTGTTAGTCTCATCCTAATTCTAATATTTATATTACTTAAAATAATTGTCTATAGTGATATAGTAAAATCACAGGTGAAACGACTATGAAAATGGATTATTTTATTTTATTTGTCCAATTTTAAGAAGAGATTTAATTTATCGTACCTGTGTTTGTTTTATCCCAATTCTAATATTTGTATCACTAGTAATTGATTAAGGTGATATAATAAAAACCACAGTTTAAGCACATGAGAAAATGATTTATTAGGGGTACTATTGTAAATTCAAAGTTGAAGCATTTGTGGAAATAATTAACGAAAATGATAAAATAAAAATAAACAACAGAAGCAGACATGCCAATCAGGAGTTGCCTACTTAAAATAAAAATAAACAACAGAAGCAGACCTGCCAATCAGGAGTTGCCTGCTTAAGCAGGCAACAGAAGCAGGCACGTCAAGCAACAGCTTCCTGCTTAACCATGCAGCTGAAGTAGACATGTCGATCGAGACGTATATGCTTATCCACACTTATATTTACGTTATAGATAATAGATATATACACACAAAAGTGATATTATCTATCTTGTATATAATTTGTGAATTATAATTTTGGGATATCATGATTTTGAACCAAACAAACCCTAAGTATACTCCAAGACATATACTACTATATAAACACTTGAATGTAGGCTAGGATCATTCATCAATATAACCACTTACCTAAACTTTTGAACCATGGCAAAGAAAAACATAGTGGCTATTTTTGCAATTTTCTTGATTTTTTCCCTACTTTTTTTCATTGGCAACTCATCTTCAAGTGACAAATTTGCAAATATAGACAATTATTTTACTCCAATATCAAAGGGCTTTTTTGCTGAGCTTCAACGTAGAAAAATGGAAATTTGCTCATGTACGTACACCTTGTTGTTACATATGCCCATGTCCTACTTCTTAAAAGTGGCTATTTATTAAATACGGAGTTTCGACTTATACTTGTCAACGGTGTAAAGAATTTTCACCTTATCAGATCGTGTCAGCTATCGTAACTTGTATTGCTTTCAAGATTACAAATTCGATCACTTTTTCATAGAGAGTGGTTATGTGTGCAAATATCTTTCAAGTGACCTGATTGTGTGAAAAGTTATTTACAGTACTATCCATGAATATCAGTAAAATTTAGAAATACCTTCGTGTTGTGTCATGTACCCCATGTTTTTGCTTTGATTTCATTTTGTATCCTGTATAAGTCAAACTATGTAATAAACTTTCGTCGTGTGAACAAAAATTTCCTTGTTTTACCCCTAAAGAAAGAGAAATTATATCTTTCGAGTAACGTGATGGTATTAACTTATGTGAACTCTCAATGGATATTAGTTAAACACATGAATTTGAGGGTTTTAATTAATTATTTAATAAAGAAAATAATCTATAAAACCATCAATCCCAATTAGTGTTTGAAAGGTATTAAGAAAATAAAAAAACTTAAACCTTTTTGTGTAGGGATTTTTTTATCCTTTAAAGATGCTTTTAATTTACTATTATATAAAATATCAAAGTTGTCACGCTCCAAGATTACGATCTTAAGTGATAGTGTGGAACCCAATAGCCGGTCTAATTCTCGTAAAATAAACTTAAGGATCATTTGGTTAAGAATATGTCATTCTGGGATAATTAATTTCGGAATAATTTATTCTGGGATAATTATTTCACTATATATATGAGATAACTTATTACATCACTAAGGCAAAAATAATGGGATAAATAACTCAAGAATTACCTAATACTTTCAACCAAACATAGGATAAAATAATCCTACATTTTATCCTGTATATTTTATCCTGAAATTATTATACTTTATGTCAGACACCAAACGACCCCTTAGAGTATAACTTAATATTTCATTTAGAGCATACATAACTCATAATTCGAGACATTAATGAAGGAGTTTCGCTTGAAAAGATTAGATAATGTAAAGGGTAAAATAAATAAGGGATAATTACAGTACATGACCATTCAAGTAAAATAATTACCAAAAAAATGGTCATTCATTGTATAGGCATATATAGTCAGTGTATATTTCATGTATAACCAATCTATATTCAGTTTTTGAGTTTATAATAATGTATGTTCAGTGTACAATTCGTGTATAATTAAGTAATTTACATTGTATAATTTATGTATATTTTTTTTTTATAACTTTTGACAAGTTACATTGTATAGCCAAGCCCTATCCATCGATAAAGCTCGGAACACTTAATTAATTATGTTTAATCTTGATCCACCAATTTTTCTAATTCAAATAGTATTATAAAGTTGTGAGATTACGTGCATGGTGATCTAAGAAAAATAAGAAATTTACTTCTAAATTAGGCATTCTCTTGAATGTTAATTATTTGATCAACTAATTACTTTTTTTTTTCATTTTTTAGAATATAAAATAAATAAATCGAATCGATATCAAAGAAAAATCAACATATTAGAATAGTTTGAAAAATGACAATTTTGTTTATGGTGAAAGTTTTAGTGTTATAGAAATTAATTAAACCATAGAATATATCAAAATTAATGATAAAATATTTAAATTGATTAAACAACATCTAAAAGGAGAAAAAAAATGAATATATAATAAATTAAACAAGCAAACAAAATAAATCCATCAAAATATTCGAAACAATAACAAGGAAAATGATATACTCTATGTTAAATACATTTATTTACATAAATGATTAATAATGATGTTTTATTAATTAAATAACATGGTGATTATTACTAAGATTAGTTCCCTATATACATATAACACCTTTATTGAGGCATTGTTATATCAAGATTTGGTCATTTCTTAAATATATATCAAAGTTTAATCAAGCCATGATCAAAATAATGTTACTTTATGTAATCACACTTCTCATGATATTTCCACTCTTTTGGAACCATGGAAATGCAACAACTCTTCGAAAGCTAGGGATACGCCAAAACACAGTTACAAGCTTGCCAAATACATATAAAGTAGCTTCTCGTGGATCATCGGCCCAATATTCTCTTGTTTCAAGCCCGTTGGTTCATGCAAATGCAGAAACTCTTCGCATATTAGGATCACGCTTTAATGGTGTTACAAGCTTGCCAAATACAAAAGAAGCAACTTTTGATAGACCAGGATATCGGTATTTTACCATTTCAAGCTCGTCAGTTGATCATGCAAATGTAGCAACTCCTCATGTATTAGGGGCACGACATAACACAGTTATAGGCAAAGCAACTTTTAGTGGATCAGAAGGCCAGGATACTCTCATTCCGAGCTCATTGGCACACACTAATGTAATAATTCCTCGAGGACCAATTATAATTACAAGCTTATCAAATACAAATGAAGCGACTAATTCTGGTGAATCAGGATTACATTCGTACCCTATTTCATCAAGCTCACCAACGCAAACAGATATTACTCATCATTTCAATCGTTTTTCTTCATCACAAATGTGGCAACCAACAAAATTTAAGGCAACTCCTCGTAAATTATGGGCAAGCCGCCATAATGGAGTTACAAGCTTGTCAAATACGAATAAAGCAATTATTTCACGTGCATCAGGATTACAATATTCTCCTATTTCAAGCTCGTCAGCTCATACACATGCAACAACTCGTCGCATACTACAAACACGTATGAGTGGAGCTACAAGCTTGTTAGATACAAATAAAGCAATTACTTCACGTGCATCAGGATTACAATATTCTCCTATTTCAAGCTCGTCAACTCATACACGTGCAACAACTCGTCGCATACTACAAACACGTTTGAGTGGAGGTACAAGCTTGTTAGATACAAATAAAGCAATTACTTCACGTGCATCAGGATTACATTCTCCTATTTCAAGCTCGCTAGCTCATACACATAAAGGAATTACTACAACTCGTCGCATACTACAAACACGTGTTAGTGGAATTGCAAGCTTGTCAGATACAAATAAAGGAATTACTTCGCGTGGATCAGCAATCCAATATTATCCTGTTTCAAGCTTGTCAGCTCATACATATGCAACAACCCGTCTCATACCACAAACACGTGCTAGTGGAATTGCACGCTTGTCAGATACAAATAAAGGAATTACTTCGCGTGGATCAGCACTCCAATATTATCCTATTTCAAGCTTGTCAGCTCACACACATGCAACAACTCCCCACACATTAGGAGCACGTCATAATGCTATTACAAGCTCACCAAATGCAAATGAAGCAACTACTCGCAAGCGTGGGGCACATCAGAATCCAATTATAATTACAAGCTTATCAAGTACAAATAAAGCAACTAATTCTGATACATTGGAGCTCCATTTTCTCCCTATTTCAAGCTCATCAAATCAAATAAATAGAGTATTTCCTCGTGATTAGGATGAGATAGGACATGTATCATCAATTATCAACTAATCATACAAAAGAAACAACTATGCTTGAATAAGACCATGGAATCATGGTTATGTTGCATTTGTACATTTATGCTAAGGTGCTATATATATTATGCACTTATGTTGTGTTAATGCCATCTAATAATGCATATTGTATTTTGTTATCTTTTATCTGTTGTAACAAGTAATATATATTATTTTCAAAAAATTTCAAATTTCATGTTCTAAAGAAATTTATCCGTGGATATTCTTTAAAAAACTTGATCGATAGTATCATAAGGAATTAATTCATTTACACAGAATCAATATAGTGGGATATAAAACCTTATAAATAACATGATTTTTTTTAGTGGGGGTGGGAGGTGTATCACCGTTTGATATTTGGTGCCCAATAATTTTTTAGACTACTAATTTAGACTCATGTCACGTAAGATCATTCAAGGGGAAAGTGCTCCCAATCTAGGATTAATTTGACTCAATCTCGAGATTTCTGATCAAGACAATATGTATTACTTGATTCTATTTTGAAGCAACAAAAATGGGAGTTTCTATTTGCCTTTGTTTGTATTGCAAGCAAGTATAAAAACAGACCTTTATTAAAATAAATAAATATTCAATACATACAATGACATATATATGTATATAACCAACCTCATACTATGTTTTATTAAAATTTAATTCATAAAATAATTGTCACGACATGTACAAATTATAGCTACATTGGTTAATCTTTTTACATTCTATGTCAACTTTAAAGTTTAGTAAAATTAATTAATAGCATATTCATTCTTTCATTATAAAATCTGAATTCACTAATGAGGATCGTGATAGAGTAATAAATATTTTTTCAATTTTAATCACAAACCTCAAATTCGAGCCCGATTAGAGACCGAATTGTCTTTGTTGAGAAGTGTTACACTCAATATATGACTTTGCGATGTGAATTAATTTGAATTTAGTCGAACCTCGATACGAATATCGATCATCGAATGAAATTATTTATTTATCTTTTTTTTTTAAAAAAAAAAAAAAAGAATCTTACTGCTCATAAAACAAACAAATCACATCTTATCAAAATTTTTGAAACAATGACAAGAAAAAATTAAAATAGAATATTATAAATATTCCCTAGTGGGCATCACTATATATAATAAATAAATTATATTCATTTGAGTAAATCAAATGTATTTTATTTACATAGAGTGATAATATATATGGTGATAATATTTTAATATATGATCCGGAGATTATTACCAAGATTATTTCCACTATATATGTAACAATTATTATGAGACATTGCCATATCAAGATTAATTTGTTTATTTCTCAAATATAACAACAAAGTTTAATTAAGTAATGGCTAAAATTATTCTATTTTATGTTATTGCACTTCTCATGATATTCCACTCTTTTGGAACTATGGAAATGCAACAACTCCTCGCAAACTAGGGGCACGTCATAACGCAGCTACAAGCTTGCCAAATATAGGTGATGCAACTTCTGGTGGATTAAAGTATGCTCGTAAATTAGGATCACGCCAAAATGCAGTTGCAAGTTTGATAAATACAAATGAAGCGATTTTACGTGAATTAAAAGACCGGGAGTCTCCTATTTCAGACTTGTTAGCTCATGAGGCATATGCAGCAACTACTGACAAACTAGGGGCACGTCAGTTTGGGGTTAGGTGCTTGCAAAATACAAATTGTGCAATTTCAGGCAGATCAAGTTCTGAAGATGGATCTACTCCCATTTCAAGTTCCTCAGCTTACGCAGATGCACTGACTCCTAGCATACTAGGATCACGTCAAAATACAGTTACAAGCTTGCCAAATACAAATAGAGCTACTTCTAGTGGATCAGAAGACCACGATTCTCCTATTTTAAGCTCGCCAGCTCACACAAATACAATAACTATTCCTTTTGTAGACCCAACTATATTCACAAATGAAGCAAATGCCCGCAAGCATGGGACACGTCAGAACCCAATTATAATTACAAGCTTACCAAATACAAATGAAGCGATTAATACTGGTGAATTAAGGCTCCATTTATCACCTATTTCAAACTCGCCAACTCAATCACAATTCCTTCTTCCTCGTAAACCAGAGCCAGGACACATATATCCTCCCGTTTATGCAAATGTGGTGACTCCTCTCATACTAGGGTCAGGCCAAAATACAATTTCAAGCTCGCCAACTCACACAAATGCAATAACTATTCCTCTAGTAGACCCTACTATATTCACAGATGAAGCAAATGTCCGCAAGCACGGGGACCTCCAAAATCCAATTATAATTACAAGCTTACCAAATACAAACGAAGTAGCTAATATTGGTGAATCAGAGCTCCAATCTTCCCCTATTTCAAAATCGTCAATTATAAATAGAGCACCCACTCGCTTTCCTCGCGATCCAGATACATAATACGTATCATTAATCATCAACTGATACAGATGAAACAATTGCTCGAAGACTAAGCCCTCCTATGCCCCCCCCCCCCCCACACACACACAAAAAAAAAAAAGAAAAAAAATTCACAAACAAGTTTGCCAACTAGTACTATTTTGAAGTAACTTCTAATAATTAATAGCTGTTTCAGCCCACAATGTAACTTCTTTACTACATTGTGTTGTATTAATATAATACTATCTATGCATGGTGTTTTCTTATCTTCATTCTGTTATACTTATTTTGTTTTAATTTATTTCTCTTTACTTTCATTAATAACACTTTTGATCTTACAAATATTGATAAACTATAGTTTTAGTTCTTATAATATCTGATCGATCTATCGACTAGCCATAACAATCTTCTAGTGAGTAGAAATGTGCACTTTAATTTGATCTCTTTGCCCTTACACTTATAAAAAAAAACTCAACAATTATTAGACTATTTCTCCATTTAATTACTTGTATTAATTCAAATCAATTTGTTACCTCTATTTATGTCTAGTGTAGCATACATATAAAAAAAATGACAATAGTAGAAATATATAAATATAAAGATGGATGTGTGGTCATTGGATAAAAAGTATAAATAGCGCACATCAAAGATAAAATAAAATAAATCATCTCTTACGTAAATATTCAAATGTATCGATTGACAAATCTGATGTCTTGATTATTGAACGTGTTAAAATAAGATGATGGGGTGACATAAAATTGTATGAACCTAATTCAGTATATAATTTTACATTGTCTTGTTAACCTACAATCTCTCCAAACCAAGCTAATTAAACGCAAAATAGAATATCATAAAAGAAAAAGATTTATATAGATAATATTAACTAGTACTTGGTCGCGTTAATAAAAAAATTCATTAGGTCATACATTTACGTACTAACAAAAATATAGAGAAATTCTAGTATTGAAGAACTTAAAATACTAAATATATATTGGAATAAAATGGTTCCCAACGGAGCAAATTGGACAGTGAAAAGTCATAGAGTCTATCCTAATTTTTTTTTAAAAAAATAACAATAAAGAAGCATTAAAAAAAATATTATATATAACAATAAACATCCAATTACTCACAAGAAAACAAAATAAATCTATCAAAATGTTCGAAAAACAATGAAAAATATATATTTATACAAATTAAGATAGAGTGATTATAATATTGAGATTATTACTAAGATTCTTTCTCTATAAATATATTGAGTCATTTCTCAAATCTACAAACAAACTTGATTTAAGCAATGGCTAAAATCATCCTACACTCTGTGGTTGTACTTGTCATGATATTTACGTTTTTAAGCTTGTTGACAGACACGAATGCAGTAACTTCTCGCAAATTAGGGATACGCTATAATGTAATTACACGCTTGTCAAAGACAAACGAAGCAACTTATGGTGGATCAGAACACAAGTATTTGGGTATTTTGACCTCATCATCTCATGACTCAAATTAGCGATTCCTCGAAAACTAGGATCAAGCTTTGGTTCGATTATCAGTTTGGGAAATACAAATGAAGCAACTTCTGGTGGATCAGGATGTCAATATTCTTTCATTTCTAGTTTTTTTGTTGACACAAAGGCAATAACTCCTCGCATATTAGGGGTAAGATCTAACGCAATTATAAACTTGGGAAATACAAATGAAGCAACTTCTGGTGGATCAGGATGCCAATATTCTCTCGTTTCAAGCTCGCATTATACAAATGAAGTAACTCCTCAAATACTAGGGGCACGAGGGAACCTAGTAGCAAGCTCTCTTAATACAAATGAAGAAGCGTCTAGTGAATTAGAGCAACGTTATTCTGCCACTAATTCAAAATCACAGATTCGAATAGAGACAACTCCTCGCAAAATACAGAATCATTTTAGTGGAGTTACAAGCTCACCAACTCAAATAAATGCAACAACTCCTCACAAACTAAAGGATCGTCTTAGCAAAATTATAAGCTCATCAAGTCATCGCAAACTAGGGGGTTATCTTAGCGGAATTACAAGCTCGTCAACTCAAATAAATGCAACAATTCCTCGTAAACTAAAATGACGTCTCAACACATCTAGAAGCAGTTCAATCAAGCCCAATATGTACAGTAATAAAAGAATGCTAAAGTGCTATATTATGCAATATATGTTGTAATATAATATTATCTAATAATGCATTTTTGTGCTCCTATAATATCTAAAATAGAGTAAATTTTTCCTTTTATTAATATTTTAGGGGTGTTTGGTTAAAATCGGGTTACCTTGGAATTCTTATCAAGATAATACTCCCTTCATCTCATTTTATGTCGCATTCTTTCCTTTTTATTTACCTTTAAAATTTATCATTAACGAAATGATTCTCAAGTCACACAAATATTTAAGAATGATTTTAGACCACAAGTTTTAAAAGTCTTCCTTTTTTTCTTAAACGTTATGCCAAGTCAAAGAGCTCCATATAAAATGGGACGGAGGGAGTAATATATTAGGATTATAATAATATTTCATTTCATGTAGTATATAGATAATCTCATGATTAAAATGTTAAATTTATTTATGTTTTAAATAGTGTATTCTTAATCAAACACAAAATAGAGTGATATTCTTGAGTCTCTTCTGCTGAAAATTGAAACACCAAACAGTGCAGAATAAAGTTCAAGAAAAAATGTCGAGTTCAATTTGGAAAAAGTGAGCTCTTCAGTTACAGCTCCTCCTCTGCAAGTTCTAACCTTTCATCATACCCCTTATTATTGGTACATTCTCTCTCTCTTTCTCTGTTTTTTGGTGGTGGTGGGCTGTGGGTGGGTGGGTGGGTGGGGGTGTCATTCTTGAAAGACTGATATAGGTGATGATTACTGTTTGTTTGTGAAATCTGATGCATAATTGATGATACCCTTTTCATTTGACGACATAATTAAGTGAATTGGTACCATCTCTCTGTTTTTTGCCTCTTTTTGAGTGAGGGTGGAGGTGGGGTGTGTGTAAAAATGCATTCTTGAAATTCAGACATAGCTGGTGACTACTGTTGTTTTATTGGGATGGAGGTTGGGGGTGGTGTAAAAATGCATTCTTGAACTGCAGACGTAGCGGAGATTACTATTGTGTTTGTTGTTGGTGTAGAGTGGGGGTGGGGTGGTTATAAAAATGCATTCTTGAAATACAAACATAGCTGGTGATCTGGGTTGGGGTATATAAAACTGCAATCTTGAGCTACAGACATAGCTGATGATTACTGTTGTTTGGGGTTTAGGGGTTGGGGGGAGTGGAGATGTATAAAAATGCAGACATAGCTGGTGATTATTGTTGGTAGGTTGGTTTGGGTGGGGGTGGGGGTGCATAAAAATGCATTCTTGAAATACAGACAATTCTTTTCTTGCTTTTGTTTCCTGTTCTTGCCTAGTTATCTATATATTGCTTCTTTCTTAATTAGTAGTGGAGTTATTCATGTTAAAGCAGCCGTTCTCTAGTATTTGTAATTAATGTTTAGTTTGTGCAACATGTTAGATTAGAGATGGCAACTCAGTTCTGAAGTAGTCTGTTGGCAGTGATACAACTAAGCAGGGTAGGATGGTCGTGTAAATCAAAGTAGCTTAATCACTAGGAGACCTGAAAAGTAATACCTAATTCTAACACTTCGGAATAAAATGATGTAATCAAAGAATCTTGTGAATTAAGGCAACATTGAATCTTAAGTTAACTTATAAGGGGAATGTGCCAAGATGGTGAGCTGAATTGTATAGGTCTGTGTTGAAATAGTTGCTAGAACTTGTCCGGTATATAGGATGAACTCAGTAGGAGTCGAATTTGAAGGAAAGGATCGAGGCATTTCTTTGGTAGCCCATTAAGCCATCAGCAATCTACCCAACTAACATCATCTCCCTAGTCAGCCCTTTTGAGCTTGAGCTTTTTCTTTGGTTAGCCACGTGTTAAGCCTACCCCTCCTTTCGATCTAAACCTGGATAAACCTGATCCCCAAGCGTTGTAGCATGACAGTCGGAGGATAGGAAAGTCTAAATGGATATCTCAGGGAATAAGAGAAAGAAAACTGGAGATATGGTTTGAAAACAGTGGTGATCTGCGACCTCTCCGCGTCGCGGACTCACCGTGCATAAAAATGGTGGCTGTCCGTGATGTCTCCGCATCGCGGACCCATCGCGAAACAAAAAAATAAAAAATAAAAAAATAAAAGAAAGAAAGGGAGAAAAGCAAAATAAAAAGGGTGGCTGTAATAGTGAAAGAACAATAACACATGTGAATAACTGTTTTGGGAGGAGTGATGAATTATGTAATCTGTGCTGTAAAATGCAGTGTTGAGCTAGATGCGCTTGGGGATTGAGCCATGTCACTTACATTCCATAAAAGATACCCCCTAGCCCTTAGCCTACATCACAACTGTTGGAGTAGTAAAGTTTTGATGGCTGACAAAAGATAATTCAACAGGATGCTTAAAAAGAGGAATTCTATGAGAAGGAGTTTAATAAGAAGAAGGAGTTCTAATTCAACAGGATGCTAAAAAGAGGAATTCCATGTGAAGAAGAAGTTCTATGTAAAAAAGGACTCCACTGGTGGTTATCATTAACGAGACCTAGAGTCACTAAAATTCAGACAACGGAAGAAGTTATAAAAGGTGAAGGACTGATACAAGAAGCTCAGAGATTGAGGCGCAGAAAAAGAAAGAAGCGAGAGAAAAAAGGGAGATTTGTAGATACAGAAAAAAGAGAGGCGCTGCAGAGGTACAAAAAGAAGAATCATTAGAGCTAATAAGTTTTTTTCTGCAGCATAGTTTTTTTTCTCATTCTTGATAATTGAACACTGTAATCTCTCAGTACTTATAAACTGAGACATAATCCTTGGGAGGTTTATGTGTAGAAAATAGGCTAGCAAAGTTGAGTTGAAGTTTAGATTACTAGAGATTGTAATCGGTTTTTGAAGGCTCATATTGAAGTAGTGAAGTTGAAGTAAATCCTGAAGAGGTACAGGTCGTGGTTTTTTCACCTTTTGTGAGCCGGGTGTTTCCACGTAAAATTGCTGCATTCCAGTTTATTTCTACATCATTGAAATATGTCGGTTAACCTGTTCCAACGATTAGGCAAACCTGTAGGGGGTGCAAAACCTAACAGTTGGTATCAGAGCCAGGTTTTCTTATTAAAGGCTAGTACCTAAGAATTGATCCAGATGAATACTGCACCACCTTTTGGACATGGAGAAGGACAATTATCTGTGAGGCCTCCTCTTTTCAATGAAACACATTTCGGTTGGTGGAAGGCTAGGATGGAGGACTTCATTCAAGGAGAAGACTACGAACTCTGGGATAGAATTATTATAGGGTCTACTATTCCTATGAAAGAAGTGGAGAACCAACAAGTGCCGAAAGAGAGAAGGGAGTTCAACGGTAAGGATTTGGTGGCCATGAGGAAAAATGCCAAAGCTAAAAATATTTTGATTTGTGGTCTTGGTCCACAAGAGTATAACAGAATTTCAAATTGCTCCACTGCGAAAGAAATCTGGGATGCTCTTACAATTGCTCACGAGGGAACTGCTCAGGTCAGGAAGTTCAGGGTTGCCATGCTATTTACGAAATATGAGACCTTCAAGATGAAAGAGAATGAGACATTGCAAGAGATGATAGCAAGGCTCACACTACTTATTAATGAACTGGCTTCTCTGGAAAAAGTGTTTACCTCTGAAGAACAGGTAGACAAGGTTCTGAGAATTTTACCAAAAGCTAAGTGGGATGTAAAAGTTACTGCCATTAGGGAAGCTAAGGATATTGAAACCATAACATTGAATGAGCTGGTTGGAAATCTCTGAACATATGAGATGAACATGGAAGAGCAAAAGGAAGAAGTGGGAATGTATGAAAAATCACTCGCTCTTAGAGTAGTTTCTGATGATGAGGGATCAGATCTTGATGAAGATCAGATATTATTTTTAGCTAAAAAATTCAAAAAGTTTCTAAGGAACAGGAAAGGGAAGGATAAGAAAGAAACAGGTAACAGGAAGTGGTCCGATGACAAAACCAACTCTGGATGTTACAAATGTGGAAAAATTGATCATCACATCAAACAGTGTCCTCTATGGGAGATTGAGTGGAGAAAAGAAAGGGCTGAAAGAGAAATCAAAGAAAAAGCTGCTAAGCAAAAGGAGAAGGAAACCTATGCCACGATGGCCGCTTGAGGATCAGGTCTGGAAGATTCTGATACTGAAAATATTGAGAAACTGCTTTCATGGCTGCTGGAGATTCAGATATAGAAGAAGATGACAGATCTGAGGTAAGTATTTCTGAATTGAAAGAAAAGTTGTATCTCTTTTCAAAAAGAAAGCTAATCTTACTGATGAATGGATTGATAGACGATTTTCAAGAAGTAGCAAATGGAAAGGATCAACTAATTAAAGATTTTTCAGATAAAAAATTTGAAAATCTTGAGATAAAAAACTGTCTGGATAAAGCAAAAGAAATAAATGACAAGTTGAAGAAACAGGTTAAACAACTTGATTCACTTGTGTTGAACCTAAAGTCAGAAATCCAAAAGTTAACTATTGCTGATAAGGGTGAAAGTACGATGAGTGAAGAGCATCAGAAAGTAGAAGCTGAGTTGAAAGAATGCAAAATTGAGTTTTTGTGTGAGAAAGAAAAAGTGAGAAAATTGACCCAGGAAAACTCCATTTTAAAACTGGATTTAAAAAAGGCAAACAGATGGACTCAGTCATCAAGAATAGTGAACCATCTAGGAAGCAGGAGTCACATTGAGAAAGCTGGAATAAGGTTCTTTCAGGAGAATGTTACTATTACTGATTTGTGCTACCTCTGTGGAAAAATTGGACATCCAACTACTGAGTGTCCAATTGCATACAATGTTAGGAGTAGAAACACATATCATGTGCACAAAAGGAGGCATGAAAATGATAAAAGAAACAGGTCAAGGAACATGTTGCCTACTTGGGCAAGAAGGGATCTCATTCATCCGTTTTACAACTGAAAGGACCCAAGCTAGTCTGGGTTCCTAAAACTAACCCTTGATCTGTCTTACAGGTTGCAGTGAAAGAAAGCAAGCATTGGTATATGGATAGCGCTTGCTCAAGGCACATGACTGGTTATAAGCACAAGTTTCTTTCACTTGCACCTTTTAAAAAGGGAGGACAGGATGACTATGAGCTGGATTAGAGGAACAAGTCAGGTTACCTAGTCCATCTACTGGACAAGCAGAGGGCACACAGTCAGGGGGAACTATAGAAAGTTGGATCAGAGGAACAAGTCAGGCTATCTGGTCTATCCACTGGACAAGCAGAGGGCACACAGTCAGGGGGAACTATGGAAAGCTGAAAATAAATCAGAAAAGATGGATAGGCCTGACACTCATAAAGTTTGTCATCATCAAAAAGGGGAAATTTGTTGGAGTAGTAATGTTTTGATGGCTGACAAAAGATAATTCAACAGGATGCTTAAAAAGAGGAATTCTATGAGAAGAAGGAGTTTAATAAGAAGGAGTTCTAATTCAACAGGATGCTTAAAAAGAGGAATTCTATGTGAAGAAGAAGTTCTATGTAAAAAAGGACCCCACTGGTGGTTATCATTAACGAGACCTAGAGTCACTAAAATTCAGACAAAGGAAGAAGTTATAAAAGGTGAAGGACTGATACAAGAAGCTCAGAGACTGAGGCGCAGAAAAAGAAAGAAGCAAGAGAAAAAAGGGAGATTTGCAGATACAGAAAAAAGAGAGGCGCTGCAGAGGTACAAAAAGAAGAATCATTAGAGCTAATAAGTTTTTTTCTACAGGATAGTTTTTTTTCTCATTCTTGATAATTGAACACTGTAATCTCTCAGTACTTATAAACTAGGACATAATCCTTGGGAGGTTTATGTGTAGCAAATAGGCTAGCGAAGTTGAGTTGAAGTTTAGATTACTAGAGATTGTAATCGGTTGTTGAAGGCTCATATTGAAGTAGTGAAGTTGAAGTAAATCCTGTAGAGGTACAGGTCGTGGTTTTTTCACCTTTTGTGAGCCGGGTGTTTCCACGTAAAATTGTTGCGTTCCAGTTTATTTCTACATCATTGAAACACGTCGGTTAACCTGTTTCAACGATTAGGCAAATCCGTAGGGGGTGCAAAATCTAACAACAACCACACAGAAGACCTCAGTGATCCTTCAAGATGACTACTACTAGGTCACATTTGTACATTAAGGGCAAGCTTATAGGAACTAGACCTAACACAAGACATCAATTGGGAGAGAGTGAGTTGATTGAATACCCATATTCTTGTGTGTGTTTTATCTTCCATTCTGATAGGTATGCATGGGTAATTCTTCTGGTGAAGGCACAAACCCAAGAAAGGTTAGCAACCAGATGATAATATCGACTAAATTCCTACATGATTCCGCGATTAAGCGTGCAGGATTAGATGAAGGGGATACTGTCAGGATCTAGGAAGGTTTTGATTCTTTGGTGCATGCAAGCCATTCATATCATTTGTTTGGGGGTACACACTACTTGGCGAGTCTCATGCATGAGTGTTGCAATTGCCTGAGGACGGACAAAACTCTAAGTGTGGGGTGGTGATCTTAGGCGTATTTATATGTCTAGTTAGTCAAATAGACCCATAAATTGAGCTAAGTCAGAGGGTAAATATAAAGAGAACATTTGTTTTTAATATGATTGTTGTTATTTTTCTAATTTGGTGGTCGACTACTCCATTTGATTGCATTTTGCAGAGTTTAGTCAAATAATAGCATTCTGAAGCCAAGTGCAAATTGGACGGATGGACACGACCCAGAAAGCAAGGAAGAAAAGAAGCAGGCTGCAGCAGAACCTTAAGGTCCGCATCGCGGACCTGGGAGCGGACCAGTGAGACTGAAAAGGAGAAGAAAAAGATGCAAAGGCCCAGTGCGCTGCAGGGTCCGCGTCGCGGACCAGGATGCATGAAGAGGCGACTTGGTCCAGTCAGCAAAATCTCGGAGCCGGGTCAAACCACATCAGTCCGCGTTGCGGACTGCACGTATTTCAAGAGAAAAACATGTCATGAGATTTGAAAAAGAGGAGGCTATTAATTATTGAAATAAAACACCTTTTGTTGATTCATTTTTTGAGCAAGAAACAGAGGGGAGTCTTAGAGAACACAACCTAGGTCAACTTTGGTTTGTTTTTCATCTTTGTATTCTTGAATGTTCATTATTTTCTGCTTAACTTTGATGTGGGAACCAACTATGAGTGGCTAGTTCTCCCATATTCTGGGATTGTAGCCTTAGACAATATGATCTCTTAATTTTGGTTTATGTATGATGGGTTTATTACTTATTCTTGTGCCACTTTTATTTATACTTCTTAGCCTGATCAACTAGGGAGGAAACGGGTTAGTTATTCTGAATTCGAAAGATATTGGAATAATTAGAACACAGTGTATCAGGGGGCTTGTCCAACTAGGTTATTAGATTGATTCGTGTAAGAGAGACCTGTGACAACTACCCTTACACTTCGTTTGGTTCATAATACAGGAAGATAAAATTAATGCACTTGTGGTGATCTGTCTATCCCCGTTCAACGATGTAGTTAGGCAGTCATTAAAGGTAGGCATGCAGAAGCGTGCAACCCTGTTAGGTAAATTTAACCCTATGAACTCCTAAGTATATACCCATAAACATGAACACTGATTGAGAGACACGGAGTCGCCATGGCTACAATTCCGGAATTACTTCTAAGTTGATAAATCACTATTTCAAACAAATCGAATCTGGCATTAAGTCGTAGAATTTAGACATAGTTTGTTCTTTTACAAAATCTTATTGCTCATTATCTTGGAAATCACCTTAGCATCATCACTTAGGGAAACACCAATAATCCTTAAATCCTTTGGGTTCGACATCCCGGCCTCTTTCTTAGGGCCACTATATTACTTGGATTGACCATGTACACTTGCGTGTGCTAGGGAAGCAACAGCAGCGTCAGAAACTATTTTTGGTACATAATTTGAGATTAATTTTGTTGTTTACTATCATATATTGGAATTTGATTTTTTGGAATTTCGACATGTGATTTCTTATCTAATTTGAGTAGGATTTTGATGAAGTTTGGATCTATTTTGGGTGTTTTCTTGAGGCGCGCATTATGGTAATTGCATAATTTATTAATTGAACTATGTTTGGAGTGAAAATGCATATGAACCTGCTGTCTGTATTGAATTATATGTAAAAAATATTTGTCATTATTGGGTTGTTTTATATTATTTTAGGCCTCAGATTGAGCTCGAATTTGAGGTATGGGCTTGGGAAAGTATGGAGATTATTATATGGGCTCTATTTTAGGGTTTTGGTGTGGGCTCACTTTTTAATCCAAAATTGATTTAAGCCCATTATCTATTATTTTAATGTCAAAATGATTGTATTGATGTTGTGGCTCTATTTTTTATTGCTGGACAACATTCTAAGATCATCGGGAAAGGGAACATGCTAGAAGAGTGATTAGAGACGTGCGTGATTAACAAATAGGTAGGCTATGTTCTTCCCTCTCTTGGACTGGGTGGATATGTGCATTGTGTTTGGGGTTGACTGATTGGGAAATAAAAAAAGGGGTTAAAATCCTTACATGTTAAGTATGGTTACATTTGCTATTATCTGTGACTGTTTTAACATCGGTTGGCATGTTGTGGGCACGTGTGACTAGACTATTGATTTTCTGTTGTATCGTTGGTTGTTTGGGTCGATAGAGTGATAATTTGACCTGTTGAGGATCCCTTCGATGACTGATATGTGATATTCTATTGTATACTAACTGTTTATTGTACTTCTACTTATTGGAAACTGACGGAGTTATTGTTTAACATGCTGAATATGCCTGTGACTGTTGTATTGATATCTATTGCATTTATGCCTAGTTGTTTTTATTCTTAGGCCTTCGTCTAGGCTTAGGCTAATGATTCCCTAGGCCCACGCTGGTCAGGATCAGTAGATAGTTATATTGATGTCTAGTATGACTTGAAAGGCGTAGATCCTTATAGATCAAACTAGCAGACCAGAGTCTGCAGAGTTGGGCCTCAGGTGAGCTGTAATAAGTGATGTGTGCATAACTTGCACTCATTTCCTTACTCTTTTCTTTTGATTTTGTAATGTTAATCCTATAACTTGAGGTTAATTGTGATTTGAATGGTGTATGTTACAGGTGCATATGGTTTAGATTTGGCTTTGCTAAGGAGAACGGAAGATTGGAGCTAAATCGGAGCCAAAAAGAGTTGAAATGCGCAAAATGGTACCTGGCAGCAGATACACTTCGCGAATGCAGCCTCCAGCCCCTCGATTGCAGAGCTATGATATGCAGAAAAGCGCGTCAGGCACGAAGGCAAAGCATAAGGCGATAGAGCCTCTAAGATCGCCAAATACGGAGCGCGATCGTGGAATGTTGCAGAGGCCAATGTCAGGGCCGCTCTGGAATTTCACTATTTTCAGTCCCAAAAAGGATATACACACACTCCTAACCCTTATTCTTAATCACCACGTTACTGGAAATTCCTTCAAGAACATTCATACATTCTTTAAGAAGAAAACCACACCTTAATGTAGATTTTAGTTTAGGGCGAGGATTTAGAGCAAGTTTTCTAAAAAAACATTGAGTGGATTGAAGAGTGTAGGCTTCACTTGCATTATCTTTCACTCACTCTTTCTTTCCTTGTTTTTGAATGCTAAATTTGTAAATATAATTAAAGCTTCATTGTTGATTTGTATATGGGTCTTTATTATTTCTCTTGCTTTCATGCTTAGTTGATGATTTACTTGTAAAATCAAGAGGGTTTCTCCCAAATTGATTTAATTGCTTGAATTGATTTGTGGGTTCTTGCATATCTTCTTGTATAATATAGATTTGAGGCAGGCCCTTAAATTTAGCTTAGTTCTTCAATTATTGCTCTAGCGGGAGTAGTTGAGGGGGGAGATTGCATGATAGTCATATGTTTATAAGTTGAAAGCCTCAAAAGGGACTCAATGGCTAAGGTCTTGGGAGTTTTACTTTTTGGTGTTCAAGTAAAGCGTGTCTTTGAGCATCTCGTATGAGAGGCCTTAATTGGCTCTTGCGAAATATCATTCCCCTAGCCGGGGTGATTATAAGCAACCTAGCCTACACATAGGGTCAATTTGATACTAAGTGTGATGGATCGATTGAGTTTTGATTGATTCCCATATCTCACATTCTTGCTCCCTTGCTTGACCAATCCTCACCCAATTGTTTTTAGGAGTAGTTTTTAGCATAGTTTACCCCCAATTTAGTTAGAACTCTTGCTCAATTCTCACCTATCGAGTCAAAATCTAGTAGCCATAGGTCCTTGCTCAGCTCATCTGCCAACACATTGTTCGCTATGGGATTCGACCTCGACCTCTAAAGTTGGGTAAGATGCTGATGACGACCGCCTCTGCTTCCTTTGAGTAGCCGGGTTGAGCGACATAAAAAATGACGTTGTTATCGGTGAACAATAGGCGTATTGAGTTGGTTTAGGAATTGTAGTCTACCTTTTTTATTTGACTAGTGAGTACTTTTTGTTTTCTTTATTTTTCTTTTTGTTGTATGGCTAATTGTGATGAACGTTTGCTTGAGGAATGTAACCCTTTTTCGATCTCCTTCAGAGTATTGCACTTCGTGGTGAACAAAATGATATTGAGGAAGTGAATGGAGATGAGAGTGTTGAGAGTCGTGATTGGCTCACCAACTTAAGTCTTAGAGTTTCCAAAGAAGTAGCCCAAAGGCACCAATTGCTCAAAACGAGGGATGATCTCAAGAGCTTGCTTATGAGGTTACGAGTTGGACCAGTTCAAATGGGAAGTTGGTGTTTTGGAGGTCGACTAGAAACTAAGCAATGAAGTGAGTGAGGGCCCCAGCTCAAAGGTGGCCAACTATGAGTTGGAGTCTCAAAAAGAATGAGTGAAGCTTGGTGTGGAAGAGATATGGGGTCTATGCATTTCTTCAAGCCCAATAATCGTCCAAGAAGCCAAAATTGAGGAAATGATACTAAAGTTACAAGAGCAGGCCATGGAAATCTCAAACGGCAACTTTGGTTCGTTTAAAGTTGGGAGCGTTGCCTACTTGGAGGCCATAAAGTGTGAAGCTAAAATTGAAGAAAACCTCTTGACACTCTGATGTCTACCCAAGGAACCTAAGAGGAAAATTGATGACAAGTTGGGTAGACAATTCAAGTTCTCAAAGTACAGAGACCGATAGAAAATGTTGATGGTCTCTCATCACCCTCCTCATGAGCTCAAATGGCAAATCATCTTGAAATTGGGGAGTAGATTCGTTGCCTCAAAATGAAAACACAAATGAGTAGTGAATCAAGTTTTGTATAGATTTTAATCAATTCTTACATTTTAAATTTTTAGAATAGTTTCTTGATTTTAATTTTTAATTTTTGGCTAACCTTTAAAAATTTTAAATTTTTGGTAGTGGAATTGCATAGGCTTTGAAGTGTCAAGATGATTAGAGTTGGAAAAGTGGGTGGAAACACCAACAATAATGGCAAAAGGATGAAACTGGACCGTTTTGACCGCACTCTAGGCCCAGGCATCGCCCATCACTAGGGCGAATCACCCAATTGGGCCTGGGATCGCCCAAAGTTACAGAATATTGGCCTAGATCTAGCACCCATATGATTTCCATAAAGGCAGTTTTGTTCTGCGAATGCGGAGTGTGTGGATTCGACAATGCGGAGCGATTGCGCTTGACTTTTGCTGAGGTGGTACACTGCACGGGTGCCAGAATGAAAAGACAAGGTATTAGTGACTTTGTCTGAAACATTCAAAAAAACACGGGTGTGGAATAAAATCAAATGTAAGGTAAACAATTCCTGTATAACTTGAATTGCACATGTCCTCAAAAAACAGCTCAACGTCTCCTTTCTTCATCCTATTTGGTCACTTATTCCAAGGTATGACTACCTCACTACATCTCATTTCTTGTTCACAATTGTTAGTCTGTGCAACTAGGAAACTCCATGGCATGGGTTTGTTTTCTTTGCTATCTCGTCTCATAGTCATGAAGTTGGACGCCTAGATGCTCTTATCTATTGTTGTTTCTAAGGTTCAGCTTCCTATTGTTGTCTTTCCCGCCCTTAGGTGTTTTGGAAATAGATTTCTGGGCCTAAATGTTGAAAGATAGAGTGGATTTTAGTGCTAACCTATTGTTTGTTGTTTTGGGTAGTGAATAAATGTTGTTAGGGGTGGATTTAGGGGTGATATTTGTCGAAGCAAAGCTGAGAATGTATGTCTATCATGTGTTCGACAAAATGCCTCTATAAAACTTGAAATATGATGTTGGCGAGTGTTGCATCCGTGAACACGGGTATTGTACCGTGATCGCACTATTCTATGAAACTTTCAGCCTTCTGCGAATGCAGATAACTTGCCGCGAACACGCTATAGTGACCGCGAACGCAGAATGCAATAGGTCACCGAATAAAAGTAACAACATTTCACTGCTTGATCCAAACTATATTCAGTCGATTATCTTTCTTAAATCCATGACTTTTGACATAAATAAGACGCTCTTGTCATATGGTTTTGATAGTAGGTCTAACTGGGTGAAGACGGATCTAAACAACACACACTTTGTTGAGCTCAAATCCTACTAGAGGTGAGGGAAGATGACTAAAGCTACAGGATTCAATGTGCTATGCCAAGGAGCTAATTGGAGTCGAACACAACACGGCAACCGAACTCTATGTTAATGACTTGGAAACCAACTATAGAGAGGAGATTCGGGTTAGAATGCCAAGTGATGATCTTAGGGAGTCCCTCGTATCTTCTTTCACTTTGTGGTAGTATTGTGAGGTCACAATACAATTGTAGTTGGGGGTGCTCCTATGATTTGAATGAATTTTAATTGCTTATTTTAACCATGGAACGCCCTTTATGGGCTTGTATATATTGTTTTTAAGTTTAGCCATTTTAGTAGATTGGTAGCTTCTTATTTTTCTTTTTAATGGTGTGTATAAACGACGGTTCCCTATGATGGATTGAGATGACTTTCTTAAGGGAAAATCATCGATTGGGTGTGTGAGCGTGTGTGTGAAACTGAGTCTTTGGTGAAGTTTTAGTAGCCATTGACTCTTGTTGGAGCTATATATTGGGATCGCGACTTGTTCGGTAGTAGCATATATAGTTAAGTGTTGTGGATTGTGAAAACATATACCCCTCCAATTTTTGAAAGAAAATGGTTTTGGGAAGATTTTGAAACAACAGTTTGACTCTTTTTGTGACTCTTACTTGCAAGATGGATATTTGAAAAATGAGTCCCTTGTACCTTAATTGAGAACTATATTGATCCTTTCCTGTTTAATTTGCATGTCATGTGTATTGTGAGTTTTTATTTTGTTCCTTGTGTGTACTTGTGTCACCTAGAACTTGCCTTATTGGTCTTGAAATATTGGTCTTGATAGACTTTGGTTGGGAAAATGATCTTAGGCATTCTTTGGTTTGAATTAAGTCCACTTAGCCTAAATAGCCACCAAATGCATTGATTTGATCCCTAGTGTCCCCGTTGAGCCTAATCATTTCTATTGGCAACCTTAATTACAAGCCTTGAACCTTTTTGAAAAAATGTCCCTATTTTGAACCCTTATCCCTCCTGAAGTTTTGCAAGTTTGTGACAATTGAGGCTTTAAGCCTAAGTTGGGGGGTGATGTAGGAGAAAAAGGAAGGGTGAGGGCTTGTGAAAAGAAAAAGAAAAAGAAAAATCAATAGAGGAATGAAAAGAAAAGAAAAGGAGTGTTTTCATAATGAAAAGGAAATGAAGAAAAAGTGGCTGAGTGAAAAGAATCCTCCAAAATGTTGAAAAATGGTTGGAAGTGGGGCACCTAAATGAAAAAGAAATTGTTAAATATGCATTGGAGTGTGATGCGAAAAAGAAAAAATGGGAAAGTTGAAAAAGAATGAATGTTGTATGTGGTACTAAAGGGTGGTTAGTTACTATTGTCCAAATTGTATCCGACCCTACCCCTTAGCCTACATTGCAAGCTTAACAAGCCCTTTGAGATTTCCAACCAAAATAAATTGAGCAATGTTGATCGAAAATAAAGGCAAGCATATGGTGGGCATGTGTGTACCACAAGATGTTTTTTTGTTGAGTGTGAGTGTTTGAGTTCTTGACCCTTGTTCATTGTAAATACTTGTGTGTGTTTTAGGGACCTTTTTTATTTTTGCAAGGACATGCAAATTGACATGGATTAGTGATATGGATGCTTTTCTAAGTTTGAGTCAAGTGGAACTTGTTAGTTGATTAGGAGTTTTAGTCCCTCCTTGAGAATTTATGTTGTCACTTGGTCATCCCTACAAATTGTGTTTTGAATTGAAAAAGATGATTTTGAAATGAGAGGGAGTTACTTGATAGGCATCCTCACACTTGTGCTAATTGTTGTTAAAAACCATTGTCATGATCATGATTTGATTATGTAAAAGTGAATTGGGATTGTGTGTTTAATTGCTAGTCTGCCGAGTTTGGTTTTGTTTTGCTTGAGGACAAGCAAAGTCTTAAGTTGGGGGTGTTGATGTGTACATAACTTGCACTCATTTCCCTGATCTTTTCATAAGATTTTGTGATGTTAATCCTATAACTTGAGGATAATTGTGCTTTGAATGGTGTATGTTACAGGTGTATATAGTTTAGATTTGGCTTTGCTAAGGAGAATGGAAGATTGGAGTTGAGTAAGAACCAAAAAGAGCTGAAATGCACAAAATGGTAACTGGTAGTAGATACACTCCGCGAACGTGACCTCCAAGCACGCGATCATAGAGTTGTGATATGCAGAGAAGCACGAACGTGCTAGACCCAGGCGCGAAGGCGGAGCATAAGGTGACACAGCCTCCGCGATCATAGAATGCGAAGTGCGATCACGTAATGTTGCAGAGGCCAGCATCGAGGCAACTCTGGAATTTCACCATTTTCAGTTCCAAAAAGAATATACACACACTCCTAACCCTCATTCTTAATCACTACATCACTAGACATTCTTTCAAGAACATCCATACATTCTTTAAGAAGAAAACACACCTTAGTGTAGATTTTAGTTTAGGGCAAGAATTTAGAGCAAGTTTTCTACAAATTTTTTAGTGGATTGAAGAGCGTGGGTTTCACTTGTATTATTTTCACTCACTCTTCTTTCCTTGTTCTTGAATGCTAAATTTATAGATTTAATTGAAGCTTGGTTGTAGATTTATATATGGGTCTTGATTATTTCTCTTGCTTTCATACTTAGTTGATCATTTACTTGTAAAATCAAGAGGGTTTCTCCCAAATTGCTTTAGTTGCTTGATTGATTTGTGGGTTCTTGCGTATCTTCTTGTATAACTTAGATTTGAGGTAGGCCCTTAAATTTAGCTTAGTTCTTCAATTATTGCTCTAGCGCGTTTGATTGAGAGGGAAGATTACATGATAGTCATGGGCTTATAAGTTGAGAGCCTCAAAAGGGACTCAACGGCTAAGGTCATGGGATTTTTGCTTTTTGGTGTTCAAGTCAAGCGTGTATTTGAACATCTCGCCTGAGAGGCCATAGTTGGCTCTTGCGAAACATCATTTCCCTAGCCGGGGTGATTACAAGCAACCTAGCCTACCCATAGGGTCAATTTGATGCTAAGTGTGATGGATCGATTGAGTTTTGATTGATTCACATATCCCATATCCTTTCTCTTGTGCTTGACCAATCCTCACCCAATTATTTTTAGGAGTAGTTGTTAGTATAGTTTCCCTCCAATTTAGTTAGAACTCTTGCTCGGTACTCGCCTATCAAGTCAAAATCTAGTAGCCATAGGTCCTTGCTTAGCGCATTCGCTGACACATTATTCCCTGTAGGATTCGACCCCAACCTCTAAAGTTGGGTAATATGCTGATGACGACCACCGTTGCTTCCTTTGAGTAGTCGGGTTGAGCGATATCAATAAGTCGAGAACCTGATTACTCTTTTTGCCAGCTAGCCTTTTGTATTTTTCTCGTAGTTCATCAGATTTGCTCGGATATACTGGGACCAACAACATCACCCCGACACTTAGAGTAAATCTCTTACGGCTAAAAGCCCAAGCTTTTTCCTCATATGATTGCATGTCCGTCTAGTAGGACCGTGTGTAGATGAGGATGGGTTACTCTCTATATACCCCCCCCCCCCCCGGTCAAAGGCTATACTGTTAAAGTTTGTACAACTACAAGTTGTTGGGTTAAAGTCCCCACAGTTTTCATTAAAGTCAGTATTGATGGAGGATATTTTGGACTAGTCCAAGATTAGGGGCTAAGGTAGACCACTGGCCACGTCTGACCTTATCCTGGGTTAAAGCTTGGGTCATAAAATACTCAGTTAAAGTCTGAGTTGTTCGATTAAAGTCCGAGTTGGTTCGATTAAAGTCTGAATAGTAATTTTGGTTAAACTCCGGAATAGGGTATACAAAGTGGATTAAAGTCCTAGTTGGAGGTTCTGTCAAGAGTGTGGTTGTATGTGCATAGAGGTTTGCGAGCGTCATCCAGACTTAACCCTCAAACCTTACACCTGTTCACCCTATTATTGTGTATAGGGGCTCGGTTTGAATGCAGATATAGAAAGTAATGCCTTACACCTGCGTGCATCACTACCCAGCCATTCAAATCTTAGTTACTGTCATATTCATCAGATTGTACTAGGTTTTTGTGATTAGATACTTTAGGAGTTATATTTGATGTATCCCTTCTTTATTTACTATTCTTATTCAGTCAGCCTATAATGCCTACTAGTTACCATATCCCTAGTACTTACCCCTAATTTTTCCATTTGTTTCATCGTGTCGATCCTAGCATGAGCCAGTAGTGGTGACTCTTCCTGCGCTAGTTGTATATATATTCAGACTCCAGTGGTTAGCATTGGACGTCCTTGGATCCTTCCAGTCTCTTTCTATACCAGTGGTTGCCTTTTCTGACTCGAGACTTGCCTTGTATATTATTTTGGTTCTATATAGAGAGAGAGATGTATTATTCTTAGTATGTTGTACCGTGTCTATAGTAATTCTGTATAGGTGACTTCCAAGTGCCGGGGAGAGGTGTTTTCCTGTTGCTATATATTGTGTATATATATCTAGTGCCAATTTGATCTTACGTTGGCTATTTGTCAAATTGTTGTTGTGCTCGTTACTATCTATTCCATGTCAAGGTTAGGCTTGCCTATTGGGGATTAAGGTAGGCGTCGTAAAGTGGGATCGTGACATAAATAACAGCCAGTAGTTCACACACATATTCCCTCCTCGCCAATTACATCAATCAAAATGGGTGAAACTTGGACTTGCGCCTTTTTATCACCATTCTGTGAGTTCTACCCATAGAATATAGCTAAAACATCAAGAACATCACATACATGAGAGTGAGGAACTTGGTCATACCTTAATTAAAAAATACAGTCCTTTAAGTTCAAATTAGACAAGGAAAAAGGTTGTTCCTTCGATCCAAAGAGAGATTTAAGAGTATTCTAGGCTTGGTTGGCAAAGACACTTGATTATTGGTTGATTTCTCAACTAGGGCTTTTGGAGAGGAGAGAGGTTGAAGAAGCAACAAGGAACACCTTCTAAAAATAATTTAGAATCTGTCCCTAATGAATTAAAACGTACTTATATATTTTGAAACTTTAGACTGACTTAGTATGCATTGGTTATGTGTCCAACACGGTCAATTCAAGTAAAATATGCATATCTGTTTACTCTGAAGTCATATTGTCGTGAGTTATTTTTGTTGAAAACTCAATAAGTTGTATCATCACGAGATTCATAGTGATAGTTGTCGATTACAAGAACTCTCCAAGAAAGTAAAGTTATCTTATTTTAAAGGTTTGCTCCTATTGATTATTTTATTGAGAAAGCTTAAATGGGTTTCACTATATGTTTATGTCTCATTTTAGTTGAGTCATGTTTAGTATTTCTGTTCATTT
The DNA here is from genome assembly GCA_029948455.1 of Solanum rostratum. Lineage (NCBI taxonomy): Eukaryota > Viridiplantae > Streptophyta > Magnoliopsida > Solanales > Solanaceae > Solanum > Solanum rostratum. Next base: position 59,953,220 of record CM057053.1, read on the forward strand.
ATGTTTTCCATTCGGTTATATTACAGATTGTGCATTCCATATATCGATGCTTTTCAACACTACATTTTGATGCAAATATAGGGGTTCGAGATCATCAACGGACATTTCATTTAGCATATCTTCATCAGGCATTCCGGTGAAACCTCCTAGCTTTCGGAGAACTCCTCTTAATTATGCTTGCAATTCAGTTATATTCGGACACTTTTGAAGTAGCCATGGATCTTGTCCCAAGACCTATTCATTAGTAGAGGCTTCATAGATAGAGTGGAGTCAATTTAGTCGCATGAATTTACTTTAATTAAGTACTTTGAATGCTTGCCCTTTTAAAATCTTTCGCATTGAGTTTCATCTGTCATTTAGTAATCAACAAGGTCAAGGATTTGCATGGGACCAATAATAAATTCTGAGTGTTGACCACATCTAAAGTATTGACTCGTGGCGTGACAAATTCCTCCCCCTCTTCTATATTTTTCATAAAATGATATATACAAAACCTCCAGGATTAATCTTGAAACTTTTATTCTTTAAAAACAATGATCGAGGAGAAAACAACTCATTGCCCTTATTAGTGTTTAAACGATTTCGTATTAGTGAGAAATGACGAGAAACGTGCCTTGTTTTTGTTGAGATATATATATATATATATATATTGTTACAAGCTGATAAATAAAGTGCAGAAGGGCAATTTAGTCTTTTAACCTTGTTAAGTTGTTAATCAAGTTGTTAAAGAGTTAGTTAGTCTGTTAAGAGTCAGTTAGAAGTCTAATTAACTGACTCTATATATACTTGTACTCTTCTCATTGTTGAAACATAATAGAAAGAGATTTTCTCTTCAAACTCCTCTCCCTCACTCAATTCTCCATAGTTCTCTGCAAACCAGAGCTAGCAAACTATTAACATGGTATCAGAGCCCTCACGATTGATCTGAAAGTTCAGCTCATAGAAGGACCTAGACGCAGACAGCAAGCTCAGAATAACAGAAGATATGGAGGGTGAAGAAGGAGAACCCAGTCGAAGAAGAGAGAATGCAATTCCAGCTATTCCAGTGATAGATCACAACCATCCACTGTACCTACAACCAACTGATACTCCAGGTAGTACACTAATCTCAATCCAATTAACAGGATCTGAACATTACTCTCTGTGGAGTAGATCTATGAGGATTGGGCTAATCGGGAAAAGTAAGCTAGGTTTTGTGGATGGTAGATTTCCTAAATCTAAGTTTGATCCTATATATCACGATCAGTGGGAAAAGGTGAATGTTGTAGTCCTCTCGTCGATTATGAATGCTGTGAAACCAGGTCTGCTGAGTAGTGTAGTGTATGCTATTGATGCATGCAAAGTCTGGGAGGATCTGAAGGAAAGATTTAATAAGGTGAATGGATCAAGAGCCCTGTATCTGCATAGAGAAATTCACACTCTCACACAAGGGACGGCCACTGTAGCTGATTATTTTTCGAAGATGAGAGATCTATGGGATGAGTTTGATGCCATTATACCATGTCCAGGTTGTGCATGTCCAGAATCTAGAAGTTATATTCAACAGTTTGAATATCAAAGGCTTCTCCAATTTCTGATGGGATTAAATGAATCTTACTCTCAAGCAAGAAACCAGATCATGGTGATGAGTCCAACACCAAGTTTAAACAAGGCGTATGCAATGATTATTGATCAGGAAAGTCAGAGGAATCTAGCAAATTTCACACAATCAATACATATTAGTGATAGTGTTGATGGGAATGTATCAGCAATGTCTGTAATAGTAGAGCATCAAGTCAAAATACAAATGAAACTGTAAAGAGTAAGAAGCCACAAATAATATGTGAAGTGTGTGGGTTCAAGGGACATACAAAAGAGACCTGTTATAGAGTTGTAGGATATCCTCCAAATTGGAAAAATAGGAAGAAGGGAGGACCATCACACTACAATGCAGGACACATTGAGAACTGAAGACCTTATGCAAATCATGCAGATGTATTCACTACAAACACAGGAACAAGTGGTAACCCCTATGGCTACTGGTCTCAACAGGTGGGTCAGAAGGGACTCATGCCTACTGCAAGTCAGTTGCAAGCCCAACAGGTTGATGTACAAAATAGAGGTGATTCACAAATGATGAACCAAGTGAGGCCTTACCTTACTCCTGAACAGTATCAGCAAGTTGTTCAAATGTTGAACAATGGCACTAATGAGAGGTCATCTACTGGTACAGCTGTTGCAGGTATCCTATTCTCATCAATGTCCAATTACATTAGTGATAATTGGATTGTAGATACAGGTGCCTTAAATCACATGACATCAAACCTGAAAACACTAAAAGAGTGTCAACCTATACCAACTAATCAAAGAGGCATGGTACAGCTTCCAAATGGAAATATGGTTCCAGTTTCACATACAGGAAGGTCAACTATATTTAATGATCAGGACATTAGCAATGTGTTGTTCATTCCTGACTTTAAATATAATCTTCTATCAGTGTCTCAACTTACTAAGGAACTGAAATGCTTAGCAGCATTCTTTCCTGATTTCTTCATATTACAGGATCTCTACACTGGACTGGTCAAGGGGATTGGTAGGGAACATCAAGGTCTCTATATACTTCAAGGAAGATCAAAACCAACTACAAGTCAAACAAACTAGTATGGAAGTATTAATGCAGCCATGTCCCAACTACCTGGTGATTCTCACTTATGGCACCTAAGACTAGGTCATACTCCTACAGAAGTAATAAGGAAACATAGTGGGCTACAACACTTAACTCAAAGTTCTCATTCCAATTGTACTCTCTGTCCCCTAGCCAAACAAACTAAACTACCATTCTCTACCAGATCTTCAAGTTCTAAATCTATGTTTGAACTAGTACATTGTGATGTATGGGGTCCCTATAGATATCCTACCTATGATGACAAAAGATACTTCGTCACTATAGTAGATGACTTCTCTAGATATACTTGGATATTTCTAATCCATTCTAAGTTTGACACAATTGTAGTATTGAAAAACTTCATCAATAAAGTCAAAAATTTGTTCTCATCTACTGTTAAAACTCTTAGAACTGATAATGGGTGTGAATTCCTCAATATTGCACTCCAAAGCTTTCTTACCAATCTTGGCATTCAGCACCAAACCATTTGTGTATATACTCCTCAACAGAATGGAATAGCTGAAAGAAGACACAGAACCATACTTGATATGGCTAGGTCCCTCAGATTTCAGGCAGAAATTCCTTTAAGATTTTGGGGAGAATGTGTAAGTACTGCAGTTTATATTCTCAATAGAACTCCTTCTAGAGTTATTGACTATCAGACTCCTTATGAACTTTTACACATGCAAACACCAAACATATCACATCTCAAAGTGTTTGGTTGCTTATGCTATGCAACTGCTCCTAAGGAACCTGATAAATTTGCATCCAGAGCATTCCTGCAGTACTCATGGGGTACTCTGACACACAAAAGGGGTATAAACTATTTGATCTGGTCCAGAAATCTATGATGGTTAGCAGGAATGTGGTGTTCAAGGAAGATATATTTTCTTTCAAACACATGAAAGGGCCTATAAATCCTATATTTCCAGTACTAGACTTGTTAGCTCCACACTCACATATACCTAATCCAAATCCTCAAGAACCATCTATTATTCCCAGTCCATCAGATACTCCTAATCTAACACCACAAGATCCAAATCCTCAAACTGAAACAACAGCTACTTCCTATCATAATCAAAACTACACTGAGTCTAGAAGACCTACTAGACAACATAGACCTCCTATCTGGTTACAAGATTATGTGACCTCAACCAAAAAATCATCCTGTAACTATCCCATAAGTTCTATGGTAAATTACAGTAATGTCAGCCCATATTACTCACATGCACTGTCATCATATTCTCTTCATCATGAACCTCAGACCTTCAAGAAAGCATCAAGTGATCCTAGATGGGTGGAAGCCATGAAGTCAGAAATAAATGCTCTAGAGGAAAACAACACATGGACTATTGTGGACTTACCTCCAAATAAGTCCCCTATTGGTTGTAAGTGGATCTTCAAAATCAAATACAAAGCTTCAGGAGAAGTGGAGAGATTCAAAGCTAGGTTGGTTGCAAAAGGATTCAGCCAAAAGGAAGGAATAGACTACACTGAAACATTCTCACCAGTAGCAAAAATGGTTACTGTGAGGTCAGTAATTGCACAACCTCAAAAAATTGGTATATATTCCAGATGGATGTTCATAATGCCTTTTTGAATGGTGATCTTATGGAGGAGGTATACATGAAGCTTCCTGATGGGTTTGCTAGACAGGGGGACAACTCTAAGGTCTGCAAACTTCAGAAGTCACTATATGGACTAAAACAGGCTCCCAGACAATGGAACAAGAAACTGACAGAAGCATTGGAAGACATGGGTTTTAAACAAAGTCATTTTGACTACTCTCTATTCACCAAGAAGGATAGAAGTGATACTACAATAGTACTTGTATATGTAGATGATATCTTGATCACAGGGAGTAGTAAGGAACTGCTAAGTCTTACCAAGACTGACCTACAGACAAAATTCAAAATGAAGGACTTGGGTGAATTGATGTTCTTTCTGGGAATAGAAGTGGCCAGATCAGAGAAAGGGATTGTGATGTCTCAAAGAAAATATGCTTTGGAACTTATAGCTGAAGCAGGACTAAGTGGCTCTAAACCAGCAGGTATCCACTTGAATTGAATCAGAAACTCACATCTGATGAATATGATCAATGCATCAACAAGGAAGTGACTGATTCACTACTCAAGGATCCTGGTTCCTATCAAAGACTAGTAGGAAGACTACTATATTTGACTATGACCAGACCTGATCTATCATTTTCAGTACAATTACTTAGTCAGTTTATGCACAGTCCAAAGAACTCACATATGGAAGCAGCATTGAGGGTGGTTAAATACATCAAAAGTTCACCTGGTCTTGGTTTGTTCATGCCAGCACAAGATACTAACACTCTAACTGGATACTGTGACTCAGACTGGGGGTCATGTCTACAGACCAGGAGATCAGTGACAGGTTATATTGTCAAGTTTGGAGAAGCACTCATATCATGGAAGTCAAAGAAACAGGACACAGTCTCCAGAAGTTCAGCAGAAGCAGAGTTTAGAAGCATAGCTTCAGCAACTGCAGAAATCACTTGGCTAATTGGTCTACTCAAGGAGCTAGGAGTGGAAGTTCAAGCACCAGTTCAACTAATATGTGACAGTAAAGCAGCAATTCAGATTGCTGCAAACCCCATATTCCATGAAAGAACAAAACATATAGATATAGATTGTCACTTTGTGAGAGAAAGGATCAAACAAGGAGTTATTAAAACCAGCCACATCTCTACAAAAGATCAGTTGGCTGACATATTGACAAAAGGACTGGGAAGAGCTCAACATGAATACCTAATAACTCAACTTGGGGTCAAAGATCTGTTCAGCCCATCAGCTTGAGGAGGGGTGTTGAGATATATATATATTGTTACAAGCTGATAAATAAAGTGCAGAAGGGCAATTTAGTCTTTTAACCTTGTTAAGTTGTTAATCAAGTTGTTAAAGAGTTAGTTAGTCTGTTAAGAGTCAGTTAGAAGTCTAATTAACTGACTCTATATATACTTGTACTCTTCTCATTGTTGAAACATAATAGAAAGAGATTTTCTCTTCAAACTCCTCTCCCTCACTCAATTCTCCATAGTTCTCTGCAAATCAGAGCTAGCAAACTGCTAACAGTTTTAGAGCTTTACAGATGGTGAAAACTCTTCTTTTTTTTTAATCTAATTTAACATTTTATTAATTGTTTATGTATAAAATATATGTTATGCTAATGTGATTTTTTTTAGAAAAAAATATTTATTCTCACAGTGACATCTACATAGTAGAAAAATGAAAATGTCGAGATGACACGTATTTTTGGGATATTAACACATAATTTAGTGACTTTACTATTACAAAAACTTTTGTTGTGCCAATTAATGCCAAAACACAAAGCCTTAGATTGGTATGAAGAAATGGCCCAATTTTGAGGGAGGACATATGGCCAATCCAATATCCACTCTGCATTTATCACATTTGGACCAAGCAATTAATTGGGCAAATACCTTCACTCTTTCTTCATAACAATAATTATATTTCAAATTCTAATTAGCTAATTGAGATCGACCATATAAATATTCACTATCATCGCTTCAATTTGGTTTCATTTCATTTTAATAATCAATGAGTTGGTATGTTAAAGACATTAGGTATGTATTAGTTATTTAAAATATATTAATGTTCTTTTATTTACAAATGTTATAATGAACATCGTTCACATAAAGTGAAAAAGAGTGATGTTTGGGACCTCCATTTATCTTTGGGTCATTCACACTTTTACCCCAATTGTGCAGTGCTCTTTAGTTTTTATTTCTCGAGTATGACTTTTTTCATGGGATATAAGTTTATAATTTTCGTATCATAACATTCGCATAAGATATATAATGCATTTTTAAAGAATTCATACCTGCAAGATATAAGTTTGATTGCTAAAAGCAAAAATTAAAGATCAATCTATTTAAAGATAAAATCATGCATTTCAATTTTTTTATTTTATTAATAAAATTTGTTAATTATCACTATTTAGGAACTCAAATAAACGGACAAAAAATTGAAGTTGGAAGGGTGATTGTTCAAAAGGGATGAAAGATGTGAGTGGCATTATGACTAAACTTGTGAAGCTCTGTATTTTCTTTCAGAAATACTTCATTTAATTAACATTCATTTTGAAATCAAAAAAGAATATGAAACATATCTTTTATAATTATTAAATTGTTATTTTTATCGTTTATACTTGTTTAATTAGCCTTGATAAACTGAAATCTTTAGTAAATAACCTTTGGTAAATCAACAACTTAGTTTCTTGTGTTCGATATATAAATTTTTTTTTAAAAGAATTAAAGATGAGATGTGTTGGAGAGCGACAATGATGTAATCAATGTTGAATGTCACTAATGAAACTTGTTTTACTAGGAAAATAAATTATTATCTTCGTTTTTAAAGAATTTATTTTCCTTGATAAATTATTTTACAAAAAAAATTTGACCAACCAAATATAAAAAATAAAAAAACACACCCATAGTTGAAATCACATCTGCAGTTAATGTTCCATACTAAAGCTAATTAGCCTCTGCTGGAAAATAAAAAAATTTGTGGCAATCCTTGGTCGATGTGAAAGGGATGCACTATAATTAAGAAATTGGATATTATATATTTCTGCTTTTCTCAACTTTCTATGAAGATATCAAAGTTAGGTTCTACTCATGTCATTCAAGAATAAGATACTTTGCCACCTTTTCTAATTTATATCACATCAATTAGGGGCATAATTAATAACACCATTGACATTCCTTTAAATCATTAGGCATAATATCAACAAACGATCCGTCTGACAGACCATAAGAGATTGCTCGAATGATAAGCACTCTCCACCTTCAAACTTTGAGCTTGTTGATTTGAGTTCTCAAATGAGTGAAAGTTTGAAAGCTTCTAGGGATAAGTTAAAAAAATAGAAAAGAAAAAGAAAGATTGTTTTTGACAAAATAATTTATATAGTACAATTCACATTTCATTGTAACAAATTTCTCTTGTCAAGGTTAATTACTTCCTAATATTTTATTTAATAAACTTCAAGAAATTAATACAAATCATGTCTAACAACTCAAAGACACACTCACTTACTTTAGTCATTGATGCCACAACCTCAAAGCAACATAAGCCAAAATCCTATACACCACCAACAGAACAACCAATGCCACCACATCAAGTACCAAATTATCAATGCCAAGATACTTAATAGCTGGAAATTCCAATACTTCACAATACTTGCCAATTCCACATTCATAAACCTCATTTCTTGAATATTGAACTCCAATTAGAAGTTTGTAACAATAGTGGCTAAATGAGACGTACTTGAGCCAATTAATGAACATAGGAATATGTTGAATGTAGTATCCACTTGCTAACAAGAACACAAGCATCAAAACAGATGACAATGTTGTTGCTTGTTTCACATCCATTAGTATTGCACCAAGTGCTAGTCCAAGTCCTTGAGACACTAGCACATTCAAGAGTATGATTAAAAGGGTGAGCGTAAACGTGATAAATTTTGGCTTTAGACCACCCATCCAGTATGTTATTGTCACGAAGATTGTTGGAAGTACAAGTTCCATAGGCAAATCACCCACGGTTCTCGCAAAGTAGTAAGACGAAAGGCGATACATGCCAGATGAACGCTCCCTTATGAGCATTGGACGCTCTTGTGGGAATGCAAATATGGCACTGAATAGAGGAAAGAATCCCCAGAATATTGAGAAGAAAAATAGTAATCCCACCTGTTGAACACAATCACCTTGTTAGAAATTTTTGTATATTGAGAAAACTTACTTCAATTGTCTAAATATACGTATAAATAACATAATTAAGTAAATAAAATTGTATAGTTGAGGTTCATATATTAGGTGACAGAATTCAATGTCGCATTTAAGCAAGCAAAAATCCAGAATTCAAGTCTCTCAGTAATGAATGATCCATGACAAGAAATCATATCTACATACGAGGGGAGCACGTTACAAATATAACTATTACGTGCAACTTAAGTTCTTAGATTAGGTGACATAATTAAAAGTCTTGAATTCAAGTCTCACAGTCATTCTTTAATGAGTAGCCCATGAAAGAAATCAGATCCAAACGCAAGGGAGCATGTTAAAAATATTATTAAATAATATTATTGTTAACTGGTTAAACTTTTAGACAAGAGATTTTGAACATAACCTGATCCATTATATGATTAGTATTGCAATGCCACCAGAGGAGTCCAGACAGAAATGAAACAGACATTACTTGGAAAATTCTTAAACCAGAGTAAGCTTCATGCTTTCTCTCTTTAAGTCCTCTGCCAAGCAAAACCTTAAATTGCAACCACCAACTTGTGCTCCATTGATCTTCACGACCTAACAAATAAAACGTAACCAAAAGGGTATATTTAGATTTTTCGCGAAAGTACAGAGACATTTCATTGTGTATATAAGTTAAATCGAGAGAAGAATTTTCGCGTACTTATTGATGATGATCGTCCTCCTGAAAGAATCGTGGTCTTGCATGTTTGATTGAGCTCCTCTTTTAATTGTGGATAAATATTTTTTCTATAAGAGGAAATTAAGGACTGTTTGGTTGCATTTTGATTTTCAGATTGATCATGTTTCACAAGAAGTTCATGTTCATCATCATGCCTTGTATCAGGGATAATACCTGAAAAAAAAATTTATTTAAAATTAGTTTGATAAACAATAATTTTTACAAACTCATAAAAAGGACAATGAATTAATTTCTATTTTATGGGAGAATCTTTAATTTTTGTTTTTTTTTTTTTTATGTTGAAAATTTGTCCCAGTTAATAATATTAAAAGGACAATGGGATCAAACGAAAAGGTAAAAAAGAATATGATGCGACTACTTTATTAATTAAAGGACTAAAGGAGGGGACAAATTAAAGTTTAATTTAGGCTAAAAATAATCCTGATTAGATACTAATTGTTTCACTTGGGTCTGGTAACAGATTAGCTAAATTGTTACTCCCTCCCTCCATTTTTTTTTACTCGTTTTACTTGACACACTTCATAAAAAATAATATTACTATATCACCTTTATTAATTATAAGTCATTAAAATATCATAGTATGAATAGTATTAGTAGTGAAGGTGAAATAGACATAAAATGATACATAATCTCTTGATTTTTCCAAGTAGACGAGAAAAGTTGGACAATTATTGTTATTATACTGAACAAATAAAAATAGACAGAGAAAAAATGTATAGCCATGTACGATATAACATGATTTTCATCTGAGAAAGAAAGGATGGGAAGAAAAATAATCCTCTAGGAAACGATACGACTTCTATATGGCCACTTATAATTTGAATAGAAAAAAATATTTTTTTTTAAATTTCTTTTATGTTATATTTAGATCTCTTATATGCAAAACGAAAATTTCTTCAAAAAAACATATAAAACTAAAAACAGAATATAAAACCAATAAACCCAACAAATAATGTATTGAACCTGGAATAATATGGTCTATCAAGTCAAATCTCAAGACTTTTACACCAATTTTACCCAATATATGGAAGAAAAGATTCACCATATATAGACAAATATTTTAAATTGTCTTATTTTGGCTTGGTGTCCATTTTTTTATGGTAATACAAAGACATCTATGAGATTGAATCTTGACTTACACTCAATTAGGAAACTCTCACATAAAATAAATTGCAATCCTGTTTAATTAATATAGGTTAAATATCCTTAAAAAAACACTATATGAGGAGTGTTCTCTATGTGCTTCCGTCTTAATTTAGGTAATAGTTAGATTGATCATCAAAATTAACAAATACTCTAAAATAAATTATAAATACTTGTGTGATCATAAAATTATTTCATAAAGGAAAAATGAGAAATATAAATTATTTTTAAATTAAAAAAATGAAAAAATTAAGCTCTATGTCTATTGAGATAAAATATTCCATGCCATTAGTAAGATACAACAACAGCGCACAAGTGGGGTCTGAAGAGGGCAAAATGTATGTAAACCTTATCACTATATGTCACAGTGGTAGAGAGGTTATTTCCGGGAAACTCTCTTCTCAAAAAAACTCATAAGCAGAATAAAGTAGATATGGAAAAAAGGGGAAAAGAAAGAACGACTAATAACGAAAAGGTTGAATAAATTTAACATACCATTAGCAAGATCAAGCAGAAAATCAGCAGGGTTCATGAAATTGAATGGAGGAGCATAACCAATGGATGCAAAATACTCCATAACAAGGCTACTTTTCCCACTATAAATGGGACAACCTTCTGTCAAAACGATAATTTTATCGAACATTCTGAACAAGGTGCTGGAAGGTTGATGTATGGTTGTGATCACGGTCCGCCCCCCTCGGGCTAGCCAACGTAACGTCGCGACGATACGTTGAGCCGTAGTCGAATCGAGCCCTGAAGTAGGCTCATCAAGCAACAACACACTTGGATTCACCAACATTTCTTGTCCAATACTCACTCTTTTTCTTTCTCCACCTGAAATTCCCCTAAATAATTGTCCACCAATCATGCTATTTCGACATCTTGTTAACCCTAATTCCATGATCACTAATTCAGCTTGCTCAATTTTCTCTTCATTTGTTAACTTATTAGGTAACCTTAACAAAGCAGCGTATGTCAACGTCTCTAGGACGGTTAAATGAGGGTATAACACATCATCTTGTGTTACGAATCCAATTTTTCGTTTCATTGAGCTCGAAAATTGCTGTCCGTTGTACGTTATGGTACCGGAGAATTTACCGGGTAATCGACCGGCTAAGGATGTTAGGAGAGTTGTTTTGCCACTTCCTGATGGACCTAACATGGCTAGAAGTTCACCAGGCTTAACTGTTCCACTGACATTTTGGAGTAACATTCGAGTTTGCTTTTGTTGGTGTGAAGAAAAATACCCCCCTTTGTTGCTTTTCAATTTGATTGTGTATGAAACATCTTCAAACTACAAACATGAAAATCAAATAAATTATGCATTTATACCGTGAAATTCCACAAGTGAGGTCTATCTGAAGAAGCTAGAATGTACCTTAAGTGTCACGGGGTGTAGAGATTCACGGAGAATTGACAATTTGGCATGGTGTGATTGTTGATGATCGGAGATTTGATCATCGTTCACACGAGGACTAACGTTGCACGTTGGTTCGATTTGAAGTGAAATGGTCTCCATTCGAGCACGTACAAAAACGTTACTCGAACCACCATGGATACTGCCATTCTCTTGATCATGAGGCAACATTTTTATCACTCAAAAATTTGTTGAGGATGAAGATAGGTAATTAAAGTGAAGAGAGAACAAAAAAGATAGTGAATATGAAAAGAGAGTTGAATGATCACATGCAAATGAAGAAAAGAGAAGAGTGGAGCTTTAATTTAAAGTGATAAAAAAAGCACGAGAAGAAGCAATGTGTGTTAGAGAGATGATATAGTAGTAGCTAGGGAGTTATTAATAAAAGAGAGGGAGGTGTCAATATGTTGGAAGTCTAGGGGTGATGTATTATAATGGATGTCTCTTTCAAGTTTTCCACTTTGTTTAATGTATGTGCCTCCTTATATATATGCATGAGATAAAGATTAATAATTTCTTCATTCCAATTTGTGTGATGCAAATCTTATAATTTTAAAGGTCATAAATATTTATTTGGATATAAATTTTTCATTAAAGATTTTCAAATTAAGTTGCTTTTAAATATAAAAAGGTATTGGTTCTTCTTGAGACATATATATAAAGAGAAAAATGGATCACATAAATTAAAATAACAAAAAAATATTATTCTCTTCATTTAAAAAAGAATAACTTAGTTTTGACTTGATACGAAGTTTAAGAAAATAAAAAATATTTTTTGATTTTATGGTGGTAAATTTACCAAAATGTCATCATGCCACATGAAAAGTTGAAATTAAAATGTTACCAAAAAAAAAAAAGAGATCATTCTTTTGTGGAGATACCGCTAAAAGTGGGGGGTGGAGCTACCCCTTGATTAGAAGGTTCATCTCTTTCGACAAAAATTTATACTATTTATTTATGGTTAAAATAATTTTTTATGTATATATATAGTAAATGTCGAACCCTTTTGACTAGTTCATATATCTAATTTTTCAGATTTTAAACTCCTTCAAGTCCTCGCTCTGTCACTGATTAAAAGATTCACTAGGATTCGTTTGGTTTAGATATAAGTTATGATGGGATTAGTTATCTTAGATAAGTTATGATGGGATAAGTTATGCTAGGATTAGTTATGTGAGAGTAATTTTTATTGTTTGTTTGGTTTGACATATTCAAAATACTATTCATGATACAATTTCCAAGAATAAGTTGTTTGTTTACAAAAATACCCTCCACCTTATTTAATTTTCTTTGCAAGCTTTAGTTATTCATTGTTAAAAATAAGTTTTCATCTTGGTTAATGTATGTGTATACTATGCATTTCATGATTGTGACGTGTGTTTTTAAAATTAAAATTTCATCTTGGTTAACTTAAAAATAAAAATTTCATCTTATTTACCTTTAAATAAATTTTTTCATCTTATTTAACTTAAAAAAAATAAAATTTTCATCTTATTTAGCTTAAAAATAAATCTTGCATCTTATTTAGCTCAAAAATAAAACTTTCATTTTAGGTTTACTACAAGCCAAAAAAATATTATTAAAATGATTTTTATTTTAATTTATATATAAAATATAATTTTTAAGTGAGCAATAAAATATTTAATTTAAAATACATAATTTAGTAGTGGAGTGAGCATTTTAAGAGAAATCAAAATATACATAGATATAAATATTAGACAAATAAATTCAACTCGTAATATATTCATACATAGAAATTGTATTTACAAAATATAATTTTTTCAACAAAAATACATAAAAATAACAATTAATTAAAGTAGTGAATATTATTAAAAAAAAATGTTAATATGCATAAAATGTAAAATTGGTGCATAAAAGTGAGTTACAGAGGGTATTTTTGTTATTTCAAGTACCTTAATTTATCCTGATATTCCACCCACAAAAGAGGATAACTTATCCCAGGACTAATTGCTAATCCTAGGATAAGTTATTCCACCCTGTACAACCAAACAAATAATTACAAACCCCTAGAAAATTATCCCGAGATTATCTTTCTTTATCCATCACATCAAACGATCCCTAAATATCTATTTTGTGATAGCGGACCTCGTAATTTTCTTCTCTTTCGTTGATCACTTGCCACTTCCTTGAATTATTTTTTTATTACTTTGCTATAAAATAATTATATTAACAAGGAAATAAAATTGTAGGTCAGTGTTACTATTATATATGTCACGTGTTTCTTATTGGTGAATCATGGCTTAATTATTTATTTTACTTTTACCTGAACTTAAAGAATTTAGAATATGGTTTTTGTCCATGTAGAATTGTTTTCATTATATTTTCTGAAGATGAAGGGTCATTTTTGTTGTATCATCTCTTTGATTTTGTTGGAATATTCAGTTAAGAAGGCAATATCAATTTTGTGTATAGCCAGACTGGAAAATTAAAGTAGTGCATATTTGTGTAGTTGGAGAGCACACGTTTCTCTAATATACAAACATCTATATTATCAGATGCTCCAATAATATTTTTTTTACAATAATGATTGTATTTGCTAACCTGATAAAAGTTATAATTAATTTGCTATAATATGTAGGTATACATATGTGAATTTCTTATTAACGTAAGTGTATAATTGTCTGTTATTTCAAGTTATATTCTCTTTGTCCCATTTTAAATGAGTATTTTCTATTTCATATGATAATTAAAAAATTATTAATAAATTGATCAACTTTACTATTTTGTCCTTTGTTCACATTAATTAACCTCTTAAAAAAAAAAGAAATTTTGAATTTTCAAAACTTGTTTAAACTTCCAAGGATCATATTAATTATCAAGATAAATGAAGAAAAATTAATTAATTTTATCCCAATTTTAATAAATTTTACAATAATACAGAAAAATATTGTAAGTAAGATGTTCATCTAAATAGGATGGAGAAAATAATACCTTATAACGTTATTAGAAGCATGTTAACTGCTGATCAAACTTTCCGCTATATACATAAAAGTTTGGTAAGTAGTTAACACACTTTCATTAAAGCTTTACCCCCTCTATTCATCGTTACTTGTCCACTATACTTAAAAATAGATGTCCAATAATATTTGTTCACTTGAGCGATCAGGGATAATTTTACACTTAGTTTCTAATTTATCCTTATCATTAATTAAAGTCATTTTCCCGTAACATTTTTCAAAATATTGTATTTATTATATTTAAAAGGTGATTTGATAAAATGACTCTATCATTATTTTTTAATTCCTGTATCAAGTTAATAGTAGATTATTATTATTGTAGGGAGGGAATAAGTTACTATTTTGGCAAGAATGTGACTATTTTCATCAATATAAAGATAAAATATTGAATACAATTGTTGGAGCCATACAATTACAATTGTAAATGAGAAAAAAAAAAAGGATAGAATTATATGGGAATAAAAGTGTATATGTCTTCCATTTCCATCAACCTCTTTCGAATTTATTAGGATTATCTTTAGCTTTTCCCTTTGCGTGATTCATATTGACACACTTTTTGGCAAAATTTATATGCAGGAAAAACCACCTTTTTTCATCATTAATTACAGAAAATTAAAAGGCATGAGTCGTTTAAAAAATTGTACAAAATTAAACCAAGCCAAATGAGAAATTAAAATGCTCGGGAATAGAAATGAGGAAATATCTAATTTTTGGATCTAATCAGATACAATTTGAAGGACGGGAAAGAAATTTCAAAAAAAGAAAGAGAAAAAAGACAAGTGGTAATCTAATTTCTAAACTGCAGAGGGATGTCACGTCACTTTGTCTATATCTAGCTTTATATTTTCTCATATATAAAATAATACATTGAGTCTATTTCTCGCAACGTGTATATGAATTAGTTATGTGGGTCTCTAAATTACAAATCAAAGACCATATTAATTTTAAAAATCATGAGCAACTTACCTTCTAACCAGCTAATAAATATGGTATTACTTGTGTAAGATTTAATACATGCATAACTCCCTTTCAATAACCACTAAATAATCCTTTTGATATATCGAATGTATCAAATTAGTTTAAAAGATGTATGACCACGTATAGAAATATTTATAAATTGAATTTTATTACCTACAAATTCAACTCTCAAAAGTGGGTCAAAAAATGAAAATCAAAAATCAAAATCACAAACTAAGTATTATTTTTTTAAGTATTTTAAATAATTAATTAAATTGAACTAAATAGAATAAGAATTTTTTTTTAAAAAAAAAAAGCTTAGACCAAGTGATATAAAATGTAAAAATCTTTATTATTTATACACAATGCTTAAAAATTGTTTGATTAGTGAGTAAAAATAATAATTTTGAAATGAAATATTAGACTATTTTTATTCTACATTTGACTAAGCATACTAATTAATATCAAAATTATTTTTATTCAGCTTTTACATTAAATTGATAAATTAACAATCTCATAATACATCAAATAATTAATTTTCATGAAATATTCTTATCTATCTAGTCTCAAACACGAAACGACCCCTTAGAGTCTTGCAAAATTCTGTATAATTGTTCCAAAATTTATAGACCGTTTAAGCTTGAAGAACAAAATATATTTAGGTAGGCCAACAAATAAATTATGTATGGTAATGGAGCCTACATAATCCTCAAACCATTTACAGTAAGCCAGCTGCCCTCCTCTCAACAATTTTTTTAAAATTTATTTAACAAAAACTATTATAGGAAATAAGAAAGAAAAAGAAAAGGTCAAAAGAAGATATGTTGCTCATTAAAATGATTTCTGCTTTTCAGAACTTTTTTTTTTAATTTATAAAATGTCATTGTCTGCTGGAAGTTTGGGCTTTTCTTTAACCTCTTTTTAAGCAAAAGCAAAAAAAAAAGTTAGATAAATGAGATCAAATTATAACTTGCCTCGTTACAATAGCAAGTTTAATTGATAGTTGATACAGTATTATACTAGAGTATGTTATCTTTTAATTATCTACAACAATAATTTATTAAATTATTTTGATAGTATAATAATTTTGTTTTCCAATATCAAAGAGAAATTCATGTATTAAAATAACCAACCCTAATTGTTTTCCTTCAAATTTTTTTCTTTTGGTTTGATGAGAGAAGAGGGTAATCAATGTTTGATACTCGTTTGAAGGTTCAAACCTCAAATGTCATATTAAAAATAAAATACTTTCTAAATGATTTTATATTTAGAATTCGAATTCGATGGATAGTCTCGATATCTCCTTTATTGAGCTATTTAAGGGGGAAATTCATATATTAAAATAACCAACCCTTATTGTTTTCCTTCAAAAAAATTTTGGTTTGACGAGAGAGGAGGGCAATCAATATTCGATCCTCGTTTTAAAGTTCAAACTTCAAATTTATATTAGAACATGTTATATTAAAAAATAAAATACTTTCTAAATAATTTTATATTCAGAGTTCGAACTTGATGAATAATACCGATATCTCCTTTATAGAGTTATTTAAGGGGGAAAAGCCAATATTGCCTTTCCATGTGGCAAATTTCCATTCAATAGGGAAGATAGTGGATGAGATTGCAATGTTGTGCTTTTTGTACAAAAAGAACTCTTTCTTTGCTTTTTTTTTTATCTATATTGGAATCACAATCTAGTTTGCTGTTTCTTGATCCCTTTTCATTTTTACACAATAATTTACTAGAATCTGCCAGACAATAAGCATTAGGTTACAAAATTTGTAGAAAGGGAAATCAATAAAAGAGATGAAAAATAATCTATTTAAATTGGAGATAAGGGAATGAGAAATATAAATAGAAATTACTAGGGGAGAGACAAATCCTCACTCAGAAGATGAAAATTCACTAGTCAATTAATATATTTTTGGTCTCTTATGTTTTCTTAAATATCCTATCATGTCAACATGGTCCAAGTAATATGATATGGTCCGTTACAAGAATTTTATTATTATTTTTCAGACTATCGCTCTTATCAAGTAACTACATTAAGTGTGGTGCTAGTTAAATTTGGAGCTTCAAAACATCATTACTATGTAACATTACTTAAGTAAATGCCACCTTTTATTAAAGCTTCTTAAAATAATGTGTCAGACCAACAAAGGTCAAGTAATATGAAACAGAAGGACTAGCTGTGAAATCATACTTTACCCATAATCGAGGATTAAAAGTATTATTATCTTTAAATTATAAACACAACATTATTATTGTAGAAGTGAAAAGGGAGTGATATAGACTGAAGGATAACATTTTTAGTTTGAATTCCACGCATAATTATTTGAATATTTTGATGATAGATTAAAGCAAGCATTTGAGTTTTATATATAACACATCAAATAAAGCTCATAATAAAAAGTAACTTTACTTTTGTTTAGAAACAAATTTTAGCTAATATAATTAACTATATAATTTGTGTATGATCACTATATACTTAGTGTATATACTGAGTATATACTAGTTAGAGATACAAACTACACACATGTTACATAAATTAGGATGCATAAAATATCATGATTAAAGGAGTGAGTTTTGTTAGTCGTTAGCTAGAAAGTTATACAGATTCATAAATCAAAACCATCTAATATTTATTTTATAATATAATTGTCCCTCAATGATTGTGTAAGAGTTTTCAAAACAAGATATATAGTGTCCTGGCCGATCTGTTATTTTTAGTTTTGACTTTGATACTCATTTTCTTCCACATTATCTGTTTTACTTTTTTTTTTTTTTGTTAAATTATAACAATCTGACCCATTATTATGGGTAAATCAATAGAGAAGGAATTTTGATCAAAACATTTTTAAGTAGTGATTTAATTTTTTTTAGTCTAAATCAGACTTGGACAAAATTTGAGTCATGTGAGGTCTAGAACAATCCGATAATGATTAGAAATTGCATTATAAGTTTGATTATTCGAATAGATGGCCAAGACGATAAGTAGCCTACACCAATTTATGGAACTGTATTTGAGCGAGTATAACTCTCGAAATTGATCTTGGCTCTATGGTATATTTTGGAATGTCATGATTTGAGAGTGAATTGTAAATCTGGGGTTGGGATGCGAGTTATGAAGTTTTTGTCTCCATAACTCGCTATGGTCCCTCTATGGCAGTGCCGCCATGGCGGGGTAAGTCGCCATCATAGCGGGATAGTCGCAAACTTAAACCTCAAAAAAGTTCCAAATTTGTTTTTACCTCTCTCACGTCGTCCTTGAGAAACCAAAGACGACCCAAGGCTATTCTTCTTCAATTTTCCACCAATTCTCTTGGTAAAGGTAAGTGAATCTATTCTCTAGCGTATATTTTAATTCCTTGATCCTAGATTCCAGGGAGAATGATCATGGAAAAAGATTTAGGCCTGTGATTAATGGTGGGTAAAAGCTCTAGTTTTGGAGAGATGATCATGGGATTGGCCAAGGTTAGGATTTTGCTATAATTCATATTAATATTAGGTCATTGTTGTTGTTTATCTGTATTCCTTGATTATTCATAGACCAAGAACAAGTTAGGACCTTAGAATAGAGGAAAGCTCCGGTTCTATAGAGTTCAAGGCTTGAATCTGAGGTGGGTGATGATTTCATATTTTTTTATGTGTGATATATATATGTTAACTCACAGTACTTCTTGCATGTGCGTGAAAATGAGAATGATAATCTAAACTAATGGATAATCTATCATAGCCTAATTGTGTGTTGTAAACTTATTATTTGAACTTGATGCCAATGGTGCATAATTCATTGTGGATATAATTATGATTGTGTTTCTAGACCGAGTGTCATATTCCAACACATTTATTAGATTAAGTATCATGTTGCAACACATTAATTAGATCGGGTGTCACGTCCTGACACATTGTTGGATCAGGTGTCTGATATGTCGTGAAATTATGACACTTTCAGTGCCTAAAAAGTGAATAATTGCACATTCCAAGCATGTTTTGTGCTTTTAATGTTTGTTTTCTATTATTTTGCAGGAAAATAGGTGAGGCATAGAATCTTTGGACAACCCCAAAAAAATGAGTTGAAAAGCAGCAAAATGCCATCACACAAAGCGCACTCAGGTCGTGAGCCAGACCACATGTCATGGTGAGCCATCGTGGAACTTGCACGAGATCAAGGGAAGAAGAAAAATGAAGGGAGTGTGTGAAATAGGACGTAAAGAAGACACGTAAATTAAGAAATCATCGTAAAAAATAATAGAAGCCAAGTGAAGGTCTACGGAGCCTTTCACGGACTGTGGAAGGATCCGTGAGGAACAAGTAAATTTGAGCTGTGAATGAAAAGCTAAGGCAAAGTCCACGAAGATTCACCACGGGTCATGAATTGCATCACGGACCGTGGAGAATGCCCATGATAGGGACAGTTGTAGTAGGAAAGAAAAATTGCCAAGTCACTTTTCACAGACTCCTTCATGGGCCATGAACTCTACCACAGCTCGTGAAAGTGTCCATGACCCATGTTGAACCCAGTTTTCCTACTTTGATTAGGATTTACTTTTCCTTATTTACAAATAGGGAACATTGACCTAACACATGATTAAATTGGAAAATCACTCTTTTCATCATTTTTCAAGGATTTTGGGCTTATGATTTCTTACCTTCTGCATTGTAAGTATTTTAGTTATGAATCTTTTATCTATTTGTGGATTTTTCACCCTAAATATGCATAGCTAAATCCCAACTAGAGTTGTGGGAACCATGACAATATAACAAAATAGGCAAACATAGGGCAATTTTCGGAATTAGTTATTGCATGTATTGTGATTTTCTTCATCTAAAAGTCTTTCTTAATGAGTCAATACATTAGGAACTTGCCTGTATTTATTTCTTGCCCATAAGGGAAGTAGTGATAAGAAAAAGAATCTCACAACAAAAATTCAAAGGTGACAGCTTCGTCTAAGTTACTTGAGACCGGAAGGTGATAGTAATTTGAGTTCTAGAGCGAGGGTTAGTAAAGCACAAATTCTAAGATCAGGAGGCGATGAATGAAATACATCTAAGAAGGACTGGTAGATAAATTAGATATTATAGAACTTGCAAAATTTTGCATGCATTACAATGAATCAAATCACAAACCTAAGATGTCTATAAAGTTGCACATTATGGGAAACACAATCCTAGTCAATTTCTCAGATTATTAACAACTCTTGCAACTGATTTCTCGCTTTGACAGTGCTTACCATTTTCAAATACTTAATTATCCAACTCCCAATTTAATTTATGCATTTTTATCTTCAAGAAGCAGCAACTGCAGCTAAAAAATAGTGTTAGTAAATATACTTTCACCACATTTCCTGTAGGATCGACCTCAACTCTGGTTGAGTTCTATATTTGACTAATGACCGCTTTACTCTTCTTTTTGGAGTATAAATTTGGATATATCAGTGTCATATTTTGACATATTTATTAGATCGAGTATTACGTTCCAACACATTATTGGATCAAGCTAGTGTCACGTTTCAACATATATTTATTTGGGTTTGAGTCCTTTGAAAGGACTACTGCTGAATTTTCCTTGAATTGATAATTTGAGACTGTATATGAGTATAAACTATAAATCATTGTGTTTCAGTATGTGTAGGCATTACTGTATTTTAGTTTTCTATTTATGTCCTGCTTATTAGAGTAGTTGCATGATTCCACCGGTACACCTTATTTATGTGTATTGATACTGTTCTTGCTCTCTTTTTTATTGAGTATAGAGCATCCTTATGCGGTTGCGGATAGACCTTAGCTAAGAGATCGATGATTCCATAATTCAAGGAGGACCTAACATATTTCAAACTGCAATGGATTCTTCTATCTTCTTTGTCCATTTTTTTCGAACTAAGACTACTTTTATTTATTGATTGATTTTAGTTTTGGGGTTGCATCCTCATTTTAGACTTATAGTTAGAATAGTAGATAGTATTTTTACGCTGTTAAGTTTTATTGGGTTTATGGAAACTCAATTAGTTATTTTATTTTAACTTGCTTTCATAACTTAAAATTATTTAATTGTGCTTAAATTGACCGGTATGGGTTAAGGTATTGGTTTTCTCATCGTAGGGCTAGTATGGGTGTCAGTCACGGTCTATTCGAGGTCATGATAGAGTTAACATCAGAGCATAGATTCGTTGATCTCATTGTACCAAAATGAGTCTAGTAGATCGATATAAAGACATGTTTACTTTTCTTTGATGGGCTATGGGACTTTAGGAAATATTTCTTGTATTTTGTTCTTTTATCTTTTCGTACTATAACTTGATTCCAATTGGGATTTGACGATTCAAATTAGTATCTGACTTTATTCATTCTTTTATCTGTAGATGGTTAATATGTGTTATAATGGCGTCAGGCCAGTAATTCACACCAATAAGCCCACAAAGGAGTCTCCCGTAAAGGGCAGGGGAAGAGGAAGAGGCCGAGGCAGAGAAAGGGTAGCACTCGCTACGAGTGTGGCCTAAGTTGAGGAAGTACCAGCTGGAGAGGTCCCACTTGCACACCAAGTGGAGATTGAGGAGAATGTGGATCTAGAGGTAGATGAGAATGTTGAGCTAGAAGAGAACGCTCAGACTAAAGCTGCAAGAATTCTTTCGTTGGACCCCACTATTACACAAAAGGTATTAAATTTTCTTTCTAGATGGATCGAACTAGGAACCATCTCTATTGTGCCTGTCTCTCCAGCTCTTTCCACTTATCATGTTCTACTATGGATCCTGTTATCGGAGGAGCAATAAGCAATAATGCTTTCTTTCGCCCCCTTTTAGATCAGTGATGTCTGACACAAAGCATAAGATGTTGATCATGTTTTTGAAAGTTGAAGTCACCAGTGTTTCAAGATACAAAAAGTAAGAATGCTTATGAATTTAGTTTGAATTGCTTTAAAAGGCTGCATAAGCTGGGAATTGTACATCAGTATGGTGTGGATTTTTTGACTTTCCAATTATAAGGTGAGGCCAAGTAGTCTTGGAGAGCTTTTGTGGAATGTTGATAACTTGTCTTACCACCACTCAGTTGGGATCAGTTCCACGCCTTGTTTCTAGAGAAGTATGTGCCCCAAACTTTGAGCGATCACAAGAAGGATGAGTTCATGGCACTTGAGCAGGATAGCATAACTATAACCGCCTATAACTAAGTTTTATACTTTGTCCAAATATGTGATCACCTAGTTGGAGACTACAAAGAAAGAAAGGATTTAACTGTTTGTTAAAGGTTTGAATTTTGAGTTATAGGTATTATATGTCGGTATGACTGCTGCAGGTAAGAGCTTTAATGAAAAGACAAATTTTGTTAAGAAGGTTGAAGGGATGAGGAAGGTTGGGCAGGCCAAGACTTAGTCTAAGAGGCCCAAAGATTCAGCTAACTTCAAGGTTCCTACTCCCGTGGATCAGGTAAGTCAGCCATTGTAGCCCCACTAGTATAGTTAGCATGCTTGCTTCTACCGGGAGATATTTTGGAACTTCATATCAAATTATTACTCACGAGGGTTAGGAAGCTTCTTTTACATGACGTACTTGGCCTTCTTTTAAGCATGGTTACTTTAATTGTGGGGAGTCTAGACATGTTAGGAGAGAGTGTCCCCACCCCTATATAGCTGACACCGTGCAACCGTAGACTAAATAGTGGGGAAAGGTTAAAGGGAAAAGGGTGTAAAAGCCTAAGCAAGCTAAAATCATTTGCTATATTCGAGATAGAAAAATGGTGGGGCAAAGTTGTCTAGCATATTTGGCTCATGATAAGGATGTTAAGGCAGAGTCCCCTTCTATTAATTCTTTTTTTTTTTTTAGAATTTAAGGATTTCTTTCCTGTGATTTTCTTGGCATGCCTCCTAATAGAGATATAGATTTGTGCATCGATTTAGAGCCTTACATTCATTCTGTCTTTGTCTCTTCTTATCATATGGCCCCAAAAAAGCTAAGATAGCTTAAGATTAAGATCCAAGAACTTCTTAATAAGGGATTCATTCATCCTAGTGCTTCTCTGTGGGATAATTGGATCTTGTTTGTTAAGAAAAAGGATGATGGTATGAGAATGTGTAAAGGTTATCGATCGTTGAATAAGGTCACGATTCGCAACAAGTACTCGCTACCCGTATTAACTATCTTTTTGATCAGTTGTAAGGTGCTTCAATGTTCTAAGAAATTTATCTTAGATCGGGCTATCACCAGTTAAAGATTAGGCTTGAGGATGTGCTTAATACTACTTTTCGGACCAGGTATGGGCATTATGAATTTTCGATAATATTTTTTGGTTTGACCAATGCTCCCACAGCTTTCATGAATTTGATAAATGTTCGTTTATTATTGTACTTATTGATGATATTTTTAGTTGATTCAAAAGTAAGAAAAAGCATGTATACTATCTTCACATTGTTCTGAGTGTCCAAGGGGAACAGAAATTGTATGTAAAAATTTTCTAAATGTGAATTTTGGTTGTCCTCTATTGCCTTCTTGAGGCATGTTATATTGAAGGAAGGGGTGATGCTGGATCCCTAAAAATTGAGTTTGACCTAACTCAGTCATTGAGGTGAGAAGTTTCATGGGGTTTGCTAGCTACTATCGTCAGTTTGTAAAAGACTTTGCCTCTATTACTACCTATTTGACAAGGTTGAGCCAAAAGGATGTGCCTTTTGAGTCCACATATAAATGTGAAGAGAATTTCCGAAATCTTAAGACTCTTTTGGTGACGAACCCAATCTTAACATTACGTGTGGAAGATATGAGTTTGCTTGTTTATTGTGATGATTTATGGATGAGTTTGGGTGTTGTATTGGTATATGATAAGAATTTCATAGCCTATATTTTATGACAGCTAAAAATTCTTTAACGAAACTAACCAACATACAGTTTAGAGTTGGCATTGATAGTGTCTGTTCTAAAGATCTAGCGACATTATCTCTGTGGTATAAATGTGAGGTGTTCACTGATCATCGTAGCTTACAACACATGCTCACTCAGAGGGACCTGAATTTTGAGACAACAAATGTGGATGGAGTTGCTTAATTAGGATTACGATGTCACCATCCAATACCCCTTGGACAAGACTAATATGGTGGTAGATGCATTGAGTTGGAAACTAATAAGCATGGGTAGCCTAGCCAGATTGAGTGCACCTAAGCCTTTAGCTAAGGAGATTCAGATATTGGAGGCTAAGTTCATAAGGTTAGGCATCTCAGAGAAAGATAGAGTGTTGGTCAATATTGAATTTGAGCCCCACTTTCATTGAGGAAATCAACATCAAATAATTCATGGATGAAGACTTGAATGACATTAGAAAAAGGATGTTGTCTGGCAAGCCATAGGATGTTGTCGTGGATTTAAGTGGTGCCCTCAGCTTTAGGGGGAGGATTTGTGTTCCCTGTATAAAAGGCATGACTTAGAAAATATTTATAGAAGCTCATGGCTCAAAGTATTCTATTCATCCGGTCGTGACCGAGATGTATCGAGACTTGAGATGACTGTATTGGTGCTTGGTATGAAAAAAGATATAGCTAAATTTGTGGCTAAGTGTTAGAATTGTCAAGAAATGAATTATGAGCATGAAAGACCAGCAGGTTTGCTTAAATGGATGCCCATTCTCAAATGAAAGTGATAAAAGGAGGGTAGGACTACTTATCGGGCAAATAATTTTACTTAATGGTTTGGCTTATTGAATATCGATTTCTAAATTTACTAATTCTCTAGTCAACTATAAAATATCAATTGATTCGGTAATGAATTAGCAATTATTGAACGACTATCAAGTGGTGTATCAGCTAACCTTCAATCACGGTGGTACCTTTTTTTCGATCAACACATAGTCACACCTTACAAAAAGATAGTTTCTTTTCATTATTTTAAATGCAATAAGTGAGTGAGTAATGAAAGAAAAAATAATAAGGACTGAGACGAAGATACATAAATTAGACTTTAGGGTTTATAGTGATAGAAATTAGAATGAAAATCAATAAATAAATGTTTTTCTCTATATGCCTTTATCTTTTTGAAGCTTTAGTACTTCATTGACTTGCTCCGTATTCTTTAAGGTGATATATATATATATATATATATATATATATATATATATATATATATATATATATATATATATATATATATATATATATATGACTATAAAAAAAAGTAAATATATAATTATTCTTATATATTATGGTAAAATATCAAATGAGGCTAATATACGTAAAATAAAATGTAAGTATGACAATTTTTAATTGACTGACGGTTTACTAGATAAGAAAATTGAATAATTCGCCCCTATACTAATAAGCCGTTAAGTATAAAATTTAATCTATTCCCCAACTATTTATTCAATAACCTAATACCAATAAGTCAATCACAGATTGACTTATCGATTATGGTTCGATTTTGAACAACCTTGAAGGAGGGATATAATTAAGTGTTTACCATGATTATTAGAAGTTTAACCGCAAATATTGACAAAGTCTGGCAGTCCATTAGCATTTGCTAAGAAATCCTGATGATCATTATAATTCGTCATTAAAATAAGTCTTGTTTGATATCAAATAAATTATCTTGCAACCTACCAAGATTTTGATCCTAATTCTAGAGGAAAAAAGTTAGTTGTTTTTGCACTTTTTTTTTTGTTGTTGTTTTTTCTAAACAATGTAACAAATTTAACAATAATATTAAAAGATTCTATTTGTGAAAATCACCTATTAGCTATCATCCACTTGAGCCACTATAACTTTGTTTTGTTCCACATCCATTCCCTTGGCATATTAAGCTTTTCCTTTACCGCTCTTGATACACTTAACGTGTTTTTATGTGTTATTTTATAATGTATTATATTATATCGTATAATTATATTGTGTTTTATTATTATAATGAATGCAATATTATGATAGATGTATCACTCTTCGTCATTACAGAATGGTAGATATCAAAAAGTTTGAATAATAAACCTAAGAAAGTAGGATACATGATAGAACTATTATAAAAAAGCAAGATAAAAGATAAAATAAGATTTTTATATAATAAGTAAAAATAAATAAGAAGAGAATTTTAAGATAATGATGTGTTACA
Source organism: Solanum rostratum (assembly GCA_029948455.1). NCBI lineage: Eukaryota > Viridiplantae > Streptophyta > Magnoliopsida > Solanales > Solanaceae > Solanum > Solanum rostratum. Next base: position 59,979,931 of record CM057053.1, read on the forward strand.
CCAAATCAATCGTTACACAAAATACGATTTTTCGTCATTACTGAACAATAGATTTAAACGATACAATATAGTGAAATTTAAATAACTATCAAAATAAATATTATATCTAATTGACAATACAATACAATACAATACAATATAACTGGTAACAACCATTCAAACAAGGCGTAAAGAAAAAACAAGTAGAGAATACTTCAATATTTTTTTCTATTTAAAAAAAAAAAAACTATTCTTTTGTGCCTTTTCAACTGTGATACTATAGTACCATGTCTCTATCTCCATCTTTCAAGCTAGAACTTCAAAAAAATTCCAATTTTAAGTACTCTACAAGTGATACCTCTTAAAAATATAACCCAAGCACTTAATAAGGTTTTGCAATTGGATTTAGGTGAGGGGTATTTGGTTCAAGGAATTTAAATTTAAATTTATTTTAATCTTTGAAATTAAAGTTATTTTATACTTGATTGAAAATATTAGCTAAAAAGCGGATTATTAAGTTAAAATTATAATCTGAATAACTTGTCTCATACAAATAGTGAGTTAAGCTATCTTAAATTTTAATTCCAAATTTATAATTTTGGAATATCCTACGATCAAACCAAACGATCCCCTTATTATAATCAATGGTTATTTATATATTTCATTTATTATAGATAATCTAATAATGTGAAGAGAGAAAAAAAAATCTCTACCAATGAACAGAAGTCAAAACTTTTTTTGTAAATGAGAATCCGACCACTCAATTCTGTTGTTAATTATATGTTAACAACTAAACCTTAAAGCTTAAAATAATTAACAAAGTCGGGAAGAATATGGTTGTCCTAATAGCACTAAGTATTGACCTTCACTACCTTTATTTTGGACTAAATTGAGCTAGAATATGGATTGAGTCATTATCTGTGCTCAATTTAACCCACTTAATATAAATAATACTAACATACTAATATAAAGACCCAACTCGAAACTCCAACATAGGATCCAGAACTTGAAAAATAACTGACATAAAATCTGAAGTTGAAAGTTGATTTGAGATCTAGGATCCAACCTTGACTCGAGACGTAACCTAGGACTCAAGTTGACTTGAGACCTGAGACCTGAGTCTAACTCGAGACTCGAGTTTGACCCCAACTCAGCACTTAAGATTGTCTGACCCCATACCTGAACCTGAGCGTGAGCCTGAACCCTGACACAGCACAAGATTTGATCATTGCCCGAACCCTAAGCTAAGCCCCTAATTAGCGTGACTTCGTATATGAGATGTAAACGCAACCTACGACTTGAGACTCAATCCTAATAATCGACTTGACACTCAATCGTGACCCAAGACTCGACTCTGATAATGGACTTGGCCTTAAGAATTGACTACAATTCTGGACTGTAGATTAGGGATTCAAGTTGTAACCTTCACCCTAACTTATGATCCAACCTTAGCTAAGGACTAAAGATTCGAGTCTGACCTTGATTCAAAATTAGAGACCTAAATATCAATTTGAGATTCAATTCTGCTCAAATACTCCAACATTCTAGACCCTTAACATTAGATGTTGACATGAGATTCGAATTGTCTCGATCCAAAACCTAAATTTGAGATTTGATCTTAATTCAAGATCTGACGGAACTTTAATTCTTGGGACTCAAGACCTCATCTGACCTGGAACCCCAAAATCTAATTCTACTAGATAGATGAAAATTTGGGAAAACTTTGTAATATAAAATAGATAGAAAATGAATTAAAATTGAAAGATAAACTGAGTTAAGTTGATAATAATTTGAAAATGAATAATGCTTGAATGGGTTAAAATTTTCCCACCATAAATATTTTGGCGAATTGAACGACTCATTTGATCTTGGGTTTAGTTTGACACCTTTATACAAAATAATTGTTATTTTAACAAATCAAAATATAATTAAGTATATTTTTCTCATTTTTGCTCTTATTATTTACTAAATAACATAAAGAACCTAAGTGAAGAGCATATATACATATTTTAATATTGTGATTGCCTAAATTAACTATAATTTTACCAAACGATAAAAAGAAAAGTTAGATGATATACTTACATAATCTTTTAAAAAATGTATTGGGTAAAAATATAACAAATCAAGTCTCAATATAAATATCAAACACAAAATCGGGAAAAAAAAAACTCTGTGCATATCCTCTCAATGTCGTATCTTTATATCATTTATTACCATTATCCATCTTATATTTGTTATTGTTATCGTATTTATTTACTATCATTTGTTTTTCATTATTACTCATTTTTTCTTTTTTATCCCTTTTCCTTTTTTTTTTCTTTTCTTTTGCCTTTTTCTCCCCATATCTAGTATCTTCTACTTATAGGGTTTAATTACTGAGATTAGAATTTTTTGAAAACAGTCTCTCTATCTCTTTGAGATAATAATAAAATCTATATATATTTTATCTTTTTTATATTCTACTTTTGAAATTTTACTCAATATATTATGATCGTAGCCGTCATCCTCTCAATGCCGTGTGTTTTAAGACAAGTGTTAAAATGCTTGGTTTCTAAGCTTTTCCACATTATTCTTTTTCTCCCCCTCTCTATTTAGTCAACACTCTCTATTCTAGGTGCTTTTGACTCTAAATTTAATTGTGTAAAAAAGCATTACTATCTCCTTTTCGTGTCATATTTTGATGTGATTGGCATTAAGTGATTCCGTACTTAAGTTGAGAATAAGAATATGATTCTTAATTTCTTTATTATAAAAATATTAAAATTCACTCATTATTGAAATAATAACCTATATTTTATTAATTTCTCATACTTTTTTTGTCGACAGCACAAGATTCAAGATATAATAATTAATATGGCTAATTAATTATTGGTTCGAAAGCTTGATTCTATTTCTTGATTTAGAAAAATTCAACTCTTATTACGTAAAAGTAGAAAAAAGGCTTTATACTATATGTTTGTTTTTTTGGCTATTACCATATTATTTTATTATTATATAAATAAAGATCAAATTAAAGTTTTGATATAATTGTGGTAGATATCTATAACAAAATAAAAAATGTTTGATGAAATAAGTGTCGTAATTATGAATAAAACCATGTGTATCTTTTAAGGATGGAATCAATATAATTATTATTCGTTAAAATGGCATCACTTAATTCATTTTACTTTGTATATTTTGTTGACAAATGCTCCTTAGAGAATTATTCTGTTAGAACTGCATAAATTAATATTGCCTTATGTAAAAGTAAAAAAAAATGTAGGATTTTAATGGATGATTTTTAATAGATAAAATAGAGAAATCAAGATTATTGAACAGGTCAAAAATCTAATTTTAATCATATATGTAAAAAAATAAATGAAAAATTAGTATATGGCATGAATTTACTAGAATATTCGATCGAGCTTAGTGAAGCTTAGAAATTTAAAGAAGGATGTATAAAAAAAATTTATTTTCGATTGTGTCTTTAAGGGTGTACAAAGTTAAATATACACTCATAATTGCTACTCTCTCTGTCTTTTTATGTGACGCTCTTTTTTTTTTTAGTTCGATCCAAAAAGAATGTCATTTTACTAGATTAGAAACAGACTAACTTTAAAATTTTCGTTTTACCTTTAATAAAATGATTTTCAACAATAAAAATATTTATGAATGATTTGAATAATAAGTTTCAAACTTCTGTCTTTATTTCTTAAACACCATATCAAATCAAACGATACCGCATAAAATTATAAGACGAAAGAAGTAACATTTAACATATGCACACAACATAACTTTCCAATGAATAATGTACACAAGACCACCCTCCATCTAAGATGGATCCACCCATGATATTATATGACTATTGTATTCCAACCTTTTCATATATGCTCTCCTTTCGGCAATTTGATTCTTTTTTAAATAAAAATATTATAGGATGAAATTTTACTTATGAAATTACAATAATGAGTATGTTATTGTTCTGTTGCATAGGGAGATCTAGAAGGTCGGACTTCGGAGAGAAGAAACAGTAAGAATTAAACCTACACTTAGAATATATATATATAAAATCTTTGATAACATTAGACTATAAAAGTAACGAGTTTATTTTTCATGATTAGCTTTTGACAACTATAACATTGCGGGGTAGGTGTATTCTTCCATCTCATTTTAATTGTTGTTTTAGTTTTAAAATTTTATTCAAAATAATTGTCATTTTGAGAATTCAAGATAATTATATATATCCTTAAAATCAAAGAATCATGCATAGTATTTAAGAAAAAAAAATTAATGTACTTTTTTTTCTTGATAAACTTGAAAAGAGTCAAAACAATAGTTAAAAATGACAGATAATGGGAGTACAAAAAGTCAAAAAGACCACATACGTTGACAGTAATGACAGAGCCAAGATTCTAATTTAGGAGGTTTAAAATTTGAAGTAAACACATAAACTAGTCGAAAGGGGTTTGATATATATTATATGTACATAAAAAATTATTTTAATCATATATGAATAATATAATTTTTTATTAAAAAAGATCCGAATGAACTCCTGACTGTATGCTAACTCCGCCTCTGGTTGACATAGAAGTCCAAGATGTGGGCAAATTTAAAAATTATGAAAAACAAAAATTCATATGGTATAGATTGTGTTTAGCTATCCCACTTTTTTCATGATATAATTTTTTATACATGAAACTAGTGCTACAAGTTATAAATAGGGGCCATATGGATTACCAAATTCTTTAAATTTGGTTGGTGAAAAGAAAAATGTAGTCCTTGAAAAGAATAGATCCAATGAATACATTGATTGATAAGAATCATATTAATTATATAGACTACCTGAAATTATATCACTGGTTCTTATCAATGCTCCATATAATGTTTATGACTTTCTTTTTTTTGTAATAGATACATTATATTGATCTGAAACAGAATAAGGATATATACCATGAAACAATGTTAAAATATAAAATTATTTGCCTCAATATTACCTATATACAAATCAGTGAATTTTTTCTTTAGTATTTTGTGTATGCATTTCTGTACAGATTTACTACATTAGTATATATACATCTGCACCAAGAACAATAAAATATGTAGTAAGTTAAAATTAATTACAACATAGTTGTTATTGCTAAATACTTTAAAAGAATTGCATTTTATAGTCATCTTATTATTAATATATGTGAGTGAAATTATCCTTCTTCCTAACATAAATGGAAAAAGGACCAAAAATACCCTTTAACTATTAGAAATGGAGCAAAAATATCATTCGTTAGTTTTCGGCTAAAAAATATCCCTCCGATAAAATTTTAAAGTTATTATTTAAAATATCCCTCTTCCATTAAGAATCTAACCTCTTCCTATCTTCAAATCAATTTGTATCAAACTTTGAGTAGTCTAAATTCTTACTATATTTAAAAAAATAGCTTTTGTTTATAGTTACAATTGAATTTTCTCTTGAAAATAACAAGTTATGTTGATTGTGTTATATGGCTAACATGACCATAACAACTTCTATACAAGTTTCTTAGGTATGGAAATTTCGCAGAGTTGGATCATATTGAACTCGAAAAACCGATTCGAGGAGGAGACAATGATTATAACTTAGTTAGTGTTATCATTTAGATATCGACTTTTTGAGACGTTTGCAAGTAAAATGACAATCTTGTTCAACATGAAAAGGCTAATCTTGGACCTAATATCCAAGGAGAAAATCTCTTGGGCCTTGTTACACCCGATAAAATCATCAAAATACCCTCAGATGAGAGATAGTCCACAAAACATATTATCCCAAACTTTTTTGACAAATCTAAAGTTGAAATCACAATCAACATGAAAAATTGAGTGGAGAGGTGGTCTCGATTAAATTTTAGGCTAACTGGAGCAAAAGATAATTTTTCGGGACAAAATGCAATTTCCGACAAACTAAGGTGTGTGACACCTCCACGTCACGTAGATGCCCCAAGATGGGTCATTCACACACTTTACACATAAAACTCATTCAACGTATGTGATTTATGTGTTACGTAGAAAATAACTAAAGCGGAACAATTCTGCAACACAGACCTGCTCCATCACAATTCAAATTTTTTCTATCATCTAAAATTTTAATAAAAGACATTCAAGACTTTTACCCACCCAACCTAGACTTAATCCATGATTGATATAAGTCGTTTTTGGCCTTAAAAGAGTTCCTAAACCATTCCTAAGTTTCTTTACACATTCGAACTAAAAAATTAGGGCTAAAGAAAGGAGAAAGGGCTAGGGTTAAAGGAATTCAAGCCAGATTCTTGCAACGTTGATTGTCTGTCTTCATTCCAGATATATAAGGCTAACCTAAAGCATGAAATTATTCTTTCATGTGCCCCTAAGATTTGTAATAGGTTGATTGTGAAGGAATTGAATCTGTATAGAGGTTTTTTGAGAATTTTCTTGAATAATATATATTTCGATATTGCATAGTAAATATTTTTATGAACTTGTTTTTTGAAAAAAAAAATGATTTGAACTCCCATTTTAAGTATAAACCCTAGATATTATTTGACTAAAATTTGCATGAATGAATTTAGGAGATGAGTCTAGAGCCTTGACGTGATAAATGTAGGTTGTGATGGTAACGTGAGCATGATGATAGTGTTGATAGTCTGAATGATCCTATGAGTCTTCATAAATTGAACTCCAATGACTGGTCTAAATTGATAATCCTCTTAATGATTGTCTAAACCACTCTTGGAATATGTGATTAGGAATTGATTGGATGGTTGATAGGTCGAAAGGCTCGAATATGATAGAATTAATGAATTGATAAGAGTCCTGATGAGACTCATTGATTGGATTGATTATATCGTGAGCATTGAGTTAGGAGGAGCATCGACCCCGAATCGAGTAAGAGTTAGTCCAACTCAAATTTAATAACTACATCGTCATACGTAGGAGAAGATTGAATCGTTAAGTCGGGTGTTTTCCTATTTTTATTGTCCTGAAAAACATAGGACTTGATTTGATTGATGGATCCATGATTGGTTGATTTTCTTTTTTACCCTGGAAAGGTATTGAACTGACTAACAACACGTCGGTTTATTGCACGATCACTGGCTTATAAGTGGTCGCTATCGGACAAGAGAAACTCCCAAATAGGCCATGATAGTACTCTAATGATTGGGTTGGATTGTATATGATTGGTCTCTGTCTAAGCTATATTTTTACTTTAGATTTATGACATTCTGATTTACTTTCTCATTTTTCTGTGTTAAGTCTCCTGAGTTGAGTTGATTGTCGAGTTGAGTATCTTTGATTATATTCTTTCCTTTCTAACTATTTTACATACTCGTACATTCTATCAACTGACGTCCATTTGGGCCTACATCTTTTCATGATGCAGAGATAGGTATTAGATATCATCAACAAACGTTTCGTTGAGGATCTTATCTTCTATCAACTGATTGGTGAGTCCTCCCCTACTTTTAGAGGATACCACTTATATCTTTCTTGACGTAGGCCTTCTCAATATCCATTGGAATTTTGTCATAGGCCTTCTCAAGATCAATGAATACCATATGAAGATCTCTTTTTTCTTTCCGTGTATTTCTCCATCAATCTCCGAATAAGATAGATTTCTTCAGTAGTCGATCGCTTTGGCATAAATCCAAATTGATTCTCTGAAATAGACTCTCCTCTGTTTACCCTCATCTTTACCACTCTCTCTCAGACCTTCATGGTATCGTTTAGCAACTTGATACTCCTATAATTATTACAGTTTTGGATATCACCCTTGTTCTTGTACAATGAAACCATTGTATTCCTCCATTTATCAGGCATCTTAGCAGTCGTCAAAATAACATTAAACAACCTAGTCAACCACTCCATACCATCCTTGACAATGCTCTTCCAAAGTTCCACCGAAATCGCAATGGATCTGATCGATGACTATCAAAGTGCACCAAACCACTCAACTCAATATCTTTGTCTCTTTTTTCATTTAAGAGTTTGTGGAAGTAAGCTTGCCACATTTCCCCAATAAAAGTCTCGTACCAACACCTCATCCTTAGTGCACTTCACTAGGTTTAAGTCACGAGCTTTATTCTTTCGCTTTTATGAGCCTATATAATTTCTTGTCCCCGATTTTTTTCCCTAACTCAACATACAAACATTCAAATGTTGTTGTCTTAGCACTCGTGATTGTCGACTTCATTTCTGTCTCTGTTGTCTTATAGATAACCTTAAGCTTCCGTTTCTCATCCTCATCCATGTACTCCTATCACTTTGCATAGGCAACCTTTTTAACTTTTACTTTGTCTTAAACTTCTCAAAATCACCACCAATCACCTTGACGTCCATTAAAGATTTTTAATCTTAAATATTAACTTTTTAAAAAATGATTTTTCTTCAAGTAAAAAAGATAGCACTCCTATTATTTTTTACGAAAGTAAAGTTTTTCTAAAGTGATTTTTCTTGGGACAAATGGACACATGTTGAGACTTGCAGACTTGAATTATTGGGAGAAAAAGAAAAGGTGTTGAAAAGTAATTTATTTTTTAAAAAGTCCAAAGTTTGTCAAATGTTGACGTGGCAAATTAAAATTCCTCATTTTTCATTTATCCAAAAAATATATTTTGTCACTTCAGCATATCAATAGATCTTTTTATATTTTAATTATTATCCTGTATATTAATTATCTATTTTAAAATTATTTTTTAAGAATTCGTATCAAATTTAATATAAATATTGTAAAAAATATGCATTTTAATTATTATACTTATTGTGTAATAAATATGTAGAATTTAAACTGACCTGACAAATAAAATTGAACTAAGCTGTATTTTGTTTGGAGTACTGACTCTCTTTAAAGTTCCCTTTGGTGGGTTGTCATTTTCATGCTTAGCTAGAGATATTGGATATTTATTATTTTTGTGTATTAGTTTATGTGATATAGATAGAATTTAAAAAGTTAATTAAATTTTCATGTGATATTTAAATATTTTTAATTATTAATTCTTATGAAATATGGTATTTTTTTACGTAATTTTTCTATAATACATGTTACTCTTCTTCTTCCAAAAATTTATATAGCACTAATAAAGTTTCTAAAGTCCAAAATTTTATGTCTTTAATTTAAATTTAAATTTTTTAATTATTGTGATCTATATTAATTTATGTCATTTTTAAACAATATATGTTATTCATCTATTCTTAATTATGCAACATTGATTCGAGTGTTAATGAAAATTTTCATATATCTAAATATTCTAATTTGTTAATTCTTGTAACTTATAGCATTTTTTTAATTTAATTTTCATATATAAATATATCACTATTGTTAATTATCTAGATTTACAATACTTTTTACGTAGTTTTCTAATTAAATAATACATGTTATTTTTTATCCCATTTTATGTGACGTCAATAGATTAATTTCAATAATCAATTGAATTTTTTATTTATTTTTAAAATATTCAAAGTTGTCAATTATCGATTTATTGGATTTTTTTATACCTTTACGAGGGTTTCCACGAAACAGCATCTCTATCTTTGTGAGGTAGTGGCAAGGTCTACGTACATTCTACCTTCTCCATACCCCAGTTGTGATATTCCACTGGGTATGTTGTTTACATTACATGTTTTAAAAACTATTTAAGTTTTCAATTATCATGAATAGTAGTTATTTTTTATGCAATTTTAAAATATATAAAACACTAAAAATAAGATAAATAAATAAAACGGAAGAACCATCATGAAATTACATATACACCCTCAAGTTGCTTAAGCAGGCATGTAAACCTGCTGCCTGGTTGAGTAGCTAATGGGAAAAAAAAAATTCTCTTATATAATAATTGTAAGAATTGTTTTTTTTTTAAAAAAATAATAGTAAGAGATTAAAAAAATAATCACAAGAAATTTTTTAAAAGATAAAATTACAAAAATGAGTAAAAGCAGGCACGCCAATAGTCGTTTGTCCGCTTCTAACCGCCGAAGCAGGAAGGACAATCCTAAGATAGTCAAGAAATTTTTAAAAATATAAAATTTAAAAAATAAAAATGAGTTAAAACAGACACGTCAATAGTCAACTATCTGCTTCAAGCAGCTGAAGCAAGTAGGACAATCTTGAGAAAAATATAAAATTTAAAAAATAAAAGTAAACACGTCAATAGTCAGTTGTTTGCTTGAAGCCTAAGCTGCCCAATTTAGCCGCATATTAAATAAGAGAAGAATAATTGGTATATAGTATTATTAAATTTCTATTTTATCATGTCATCAATAAAAAATATATACTTGCCCATCGTTTGATAATTAATGATTGAGTTTATTAGTAGCGAAATTTAAAAAATATTATTAAAAGTATTAAAGATATAATAATATATATTTATAAAATAATTTTTGATCGATATATTTTGTACAATATTTTATATGCATAATATAATTTTTGATAAAGAGTGTTAAATTGGTCATCCTGCACTATATATGACTACACTATTGTAGCTTATAATGATACTATAAAAATAACTTTAAACTACCAGCTTTATCTAAGCTGCACAACTTAAATTCATGACACGTATTATTCTTCTAGGTTTTAGGTCGTATAAATTTATCTTTTGGTCTATATACGTATAATGCATATAAGCTTAAATTATATTTTTTATTTTTTTTGAAAAAAAAACTTTTTCTCTCCTTCGATGATAAAACTAGCTGAAAGTGTTATATGTACTTAAAAGTTTGTCAACTTAGAAATTTGTCGATTCACCCTCATCGGCCCACCCTGTCACATTAGTATTGCGGTGTACCATTTTTTTAAGTAATTAATGTTCCATATTATGAATAGTTAGCTGCAAGATTGTAATTATTAAGGTTTCAGTAATTTAAAAACCATTATATTTTAGGTGTGCATAAATTACACCTCTAATTTTTAAAAATGCTTCCCATAATGCTAGTTGACCCTAACATGCTTTTCAAGTAATGGTGGCTCGTAATCCATATACTTGGATCATTAATTAAACAAATATAATCATGTCCATTATAAACATCACTAACTTAATTGTATATTATCGTTCACAGATATTTGACTCTAAAGTAGATTCTAGCTACGTGTAATACGTTGATTAAAATTTTTGAAATAATTTCAATCAAGCCTTTTAGTGTATCAAGCATACGTAAGATAAAAAAAAAAAACAAACATAATGCAGAAACTCATAAGAAAATAAGAACATAGCATATAATAAAGAAAGTAGTAAGACAAAATGGACTCGATACACATTCAAACATGCCTCTTATAAATCTACATAGGCAAGGCCCTCAGGACGGATATGTTCCTGGCTCACCCTCAACGAAATGAAATAACAGGAAATAGTTCTCGAAGTATCAACATAGACTAAGCTCATTTAAAATTATAAAGAAAACTCTTAATTCAAGGATATTAAACTAGACTAGGCACTATATCAGTGATCCGAATTACTCTAAAAATCTTTACTATAAACATAAACATGTTTAAGGATGATTTGGCTTCCATTATATGCTTAACTTTGACTCTATATATCCTATAGTTAGTGGGAGAATGTTTTGTTTTAATGCTTGTACGGGAAATATTAATTTAAGTAGGTCAATTATATTAGCCATAACAATGAAATTTAATTTGATTAATTTTTTGTAAAAAATGTATTAGTATGTCTGATGATAACACTAACACTTTCCTCACAATGCACTCTTCAAAATGATTATAGTAATTAAGGTGATAGATCATCTTCATTGTTCTCCTTTCCCAAATCAAACTCCAAATTATCACTTTCTCCTTATTCTTATTTGTCCAACATTATTTAACCCACTTTTGAAAATACTAAATTACTAAGATTTTTATTATATCATCTTTTCAATATAATAGATTTAATATTTTAAAAAATATATTAAAAATGAATGGTACTTAATAATAAAGATAAAACATATATAAAATGATACAACAAAACATACCCAGTGGAATCCCACAAGTGGGGTCTGAGGAGGATAGAATGTACGCAGACATTGTCACTACCTCATAAATTTATATATATTTTATGAGGTGTATATATATATATATATATATATATATATATATATATATATATATATATATATATATATATATATATATATATATATATATATATATATATATATATATATATATATATATATAACATATATAAAATGATAAATTATAATTTTTTGATTTTTTCAGAATAGATAAGTAAAATTGACATTTAAATTTAGTACAACAAACAAATAAAAATAGAGAGAGGAAGTGCTATATTATACTCTCTCGCTCCCATTTTATATAACACTCTGTAACTTGGCATTATATTTAAAGAAAATTTTTAAAATTTGTGATCTGAAATAATCTTTAGATATTTGTGTGTCTGGGAATTATTTAATTAAGGATAAAAGAGAACTTATAAAGTTAAATTGATTCTAATTATAATAAGGTAATTTATTAAACGCGGACCGAAAAGAAAAAAGCGTCATATAAAATGAGACATAGGGAGCAATAATTATAGCAGGTGTGATAAGATTAGGAATGAGATTATACGGGAGAGGTTAGGAGTGGCTTTTGCGGCAAACAAGATGAGAGCAGCGAGACTGAGATGGTTTAGACATGTGCCGAGGAGGAGTGTCCATGCTCTTGTTGGAAGGTGCGAGAGATTGGATATAGGGGTTATGCAAAGGGGTAGAAGTAGACCGAAAAAGTATTTGGGGGGAGATGATTATATGTGATATGGCGCAGTTTCATATCATCGACAACATGACCTTAAATGGAAAAGAATGGAAGTAGCATGTTATGATAGAAGGTTAATAGACTAGTACGGGGAGGATGTTGTCTTGCCTTGTGATTTAGTAGATTAGTAGGAGTAGTCACGTTTTTATATATTGTATTGTTATTGTCTGTTATTTATTTTGCTACTTTTAATATATTTTGTAAAATTATCAATTGCCTTTCATTATAACCGTCAGTTTATATCTAGTATTTTTATGCTTTTGAAGCTGAGATATTTAAGTTGAATATCTTTTGAAAATAACCTCTATCTCTATAAAATAGTGATATAATATTTGCGAATATTGGTTATATTATTGTTCTTAATGTAGGGAGCAATAATTATGGTTCTAGCCATGTGTCCATTTAACTTACTTTTGAAATAAAATGAAAGCAATAACTACATTCATTTGCTCTTGAGTCTTGTCGTATTGTATTATCATCATCATAAATCAAATCCGCATCGTATTGCATCCCCATCCGTGCCTTTTCAATTTATTTTTATTTTTTTTGGTTTCGGTCCAATGAGAATTTGAATTTGTTCATTGTGATGCTCATTTTTAAGGGAACATCTCTCAAAAGTTAAAATTCGAAATCTCCCATTAATTAGAATGAAGAAATCTCAGCTATCTTATCACAATTCATATTGATCAATATTAACTGAAAAAACATATAATGTTAATGGAAATAATAATTTTAGTCCAGCATTGTGGTTTTGTTTTGTTTTCTTTTTCCTTATTTTTTTATAAAACGATAAGAATTTGTCACTATATCGATCTAACTTTACAACCTCTAACAAATCCCATAAAATTAGAGATTTGGAGATCTTTCTATTTTACTTTATTTCTATCACACACAACTTTTCTGCCAAAAAATTGCCTGAAAAATCAAATGATGACTAGATTTGAACGTTGCTTTTTTGGTGTATATCGTGTGAATCACTATATGTATAGTAATGTATAAAATATACAGTGACGTACATTACATGTATACACCAAATATACATTAGATATATAATGAGATACACCTAACATACAATGTTTTCCATCTTCAAACCACCGCCACCACAAAGCATTTTAGGAGTGGAAATGAGTGTCTTAGAAGAAAAAGAATGATCGTAGGATTTTAATTTTTTTATCTATTTTTCTTATAATTTGTTTAATTACCTTATAGATTTTATTTAGTTATTCTGATTATATATAACATGTCAAACAAAATATAACTATACATCTAACCCAATCGTTTCAGCATTTAAATAGACAAATTAGACGAATCAAAATAGGTTAAATTAATCAAATGAACGATTCATTGGCTCGCACAAACTTTAGCGGCCATATTAGCTACTACTATAGTATAATTTGTGCTCTTCATGCACAAACCAATTCTTGCATTAGTTATACACTTTTTTGTATATTATTAATACTATGAATTTGTAAGTATTAGTAATGTAATGGTTTTAATACATGCATTAGCATGATTAAAAACTCAATTGCCCCTCAAAATTATTTTTTACATCTTTTTCAACCATAATTGCAGAGGGTATCTTTATAAAGAAATTTTTGTATGCAATGCATGCTATTTTTAATGCATCAAACCAAACAATGCAAGCACAATTAATACATGTATTAGTAATTCATGCAAGCATTACTAAACAAATTTTATTTAGCATTATTCTTATACACTCTAACCAACCACTTTTTTTAAGAATTAGAATACTTGTTCATTCTTTTATATGAAGAGATTTACCTTTTTTTTCAATGAATAATACTACATTCATTTCAATTTGTTTGTCTGATTTTAACTTGATATGAAATTTGAGCAGTAACGAAGACTTTTGAATCTTAATTTTCTTAAACCAAACATATTAAATATACCAAAATATTTTTTAATATTATGATCTTAACCATGTCACTTGAAAAGTTAAAACTTAAAAAAAAATTAAAAGAAAAAAATATTCTTTTTGAAATGAACAAAAAAAATAAAAAAAACGGGTTGAAACAAAATATTTTCTTAAAAAAATATATATATTGATTCTATTATTGCTAAAAATATGATCCGTTAAATTTGTGACCTAAGATAGGTGTCTTATTTTCCAAGGCTTAGAGCCGGCCCTCCCAACAATTAAAGTATTTTTTGTGAAAAGAAGTTGTAGTTCCATGTGATTTTGATTTATAACGAGGTTTAATTATATTAACAGCTTGTAGTGATCATGAAATTTTCATGATGATCTTTTTGACCATTTGAGGTACAAAGTTACAAAACTGATTTCTTTCTTTTTGTCATAAAGTGAATGACTCAATTGTGGAAAGTTAAGTTAATTTCCTGTTGGGGTCACAAACAAGAATTCAATAAAGAAAATGAAATGACTTCCAACAACCCTAATGACTTGGAAGATAAAAGGAGAAAGCACTTAGGCCTTAATTAAAAATCACGAATTCCAGTTCTGATAATATATAAAAAATCTTAGTTGGAGTGTTTTTGTTTTTTCATAAATTTTAGATAGTGTAAATTCAAATTAATTGAGCCTATGTGAATTTCAAATACAAGAGGTCGGGGGTTATCGAAAGGAGAGAAATGTTATACTCTTAATTAGCAGCCTTAAGAAAGTAGTTTTTTGGGCACTCACTTTCTTTGTCTTAACTTTTTCAAATTCGGAACAACTCATTCTACATATATATGAGTAGGTATTCGTACAACAAAAGAAATATTTAATGGCAATAAAATTTTCTTTACAAAAATATTTAGCGGCACTCGACTTAATGTCACTGCATCTTGAGTCACTAAAGTCTTTGACGGCATTTATATATTGCATTATTTATAAATACTCATAATTATTATTGCCATAAAATATAATATAGCGACAGTTATATTATTTAATTTTTTTTGGTAGCATATGTAGGTAGCTTAAGCAAAGAGTGGCAAAACAAAGCTGGACAGCACCATTTTCACCTGAAAAGATTTTTATACAAGTTGAAAGTTTCTCAATTATGCATTGATTTTGTAAAAGATGATTGAACCTCACTCATTTTTGTTGGAGATAAAATCTTCTTTACAGAACATATAGAATCCTATATTATATGCTCAAAAGGAAAAAAAAAAAAAAAGGTACAATTGTATATGATGTATTGTGGTTTAAACATGAGATCATATTATATTCCATTTATGGGAAGGGAAAACACCTTGCATTTTTTGAATGTTTCCTCTTAGAAAAATGAACCATATTCTCCACTTATCACGATATATTGAATTGAGATTTTCAATGATCTGCTCTTCTCTTCTCGTGATCGAAGGTGATCTCGGAAGTTGGGGGTATAACGCCTAACACTAAATTGTCCTAAGGAAGGAACACTTTGGACATGCTTTTTGTTTATCGGAGTATGATACAATTGAATTTGTTATGAGGTGAAAGACATGTTGATCGATTTAACTTGTTGATTAGTTTTATCAAAAAATAAATAGATATGTAAGTGATGAGCTTAAATAAAATAACGATTATATAAATGTAAGTTGTTGTTGAGCTATGACTGAATAATGAACATGGAAAAATAATAGAAAATTTGGAACATGAGAATATTAGTGCATTGCTTTAGTATTGTTAGGGGTGGGTGCGAGGGTGGTTGATTTTAACTCGCAAATTTTTTAAATCGCTTCGTCCTGCTTTGCATGATAATTTTTTTTTAATTTCAACTCGCCCCGTCCCGCCTTGCATAGACCCACTTGCATAAACCCGCACTGATTAAATTTTGAAGTTCTTTTATTTTTTTAATTGAATTTAGTTTTATTTAGTTTTTTCTCGTTGATTAACGTCTCAAAAATTAATTAACTAATTTTAGTTGATATTTTAACAATTGTTTCTTAATCGTTACTTAAAAGTTTCTAATTAACATTTTAATAACTAACAATTTACCGGACATATCTAGTTTAAAATTTAGAAAAAAAATAAAATTAAAGTCAATATTTCATATAAGAAGTCTATATCTTTGATTTTTACTAATTACAAAAATTTAATTTCTTCAAATTCCTATTTGATTTTTTAAACCTGCAACCGTCATGCCCCGCATTAATTTTAAAAATAACTACTTCAACTCGCTCCACACCCGCCCCGCACCCGCCCCCCGGCCCCGCGCCACATAGCTTTAGCACAATCCAATATTTTACAAGTAGGTCAAAACTAATATTTCTAGGCAACAAAGGTAATAAATCAGCCCATAGTGTATAAACATATATAGTTCGTGTATATTTGTGTATTATAATGTATATTTAGTGTATAGCTCATGTATAAGTAATATACATTGTATAGTAGTATATACTTTCTATCACCTTTGACAAACTATATTATATAGCCATGTATAGTTTCGTTGATTTTGGGTTATTTTTTATATAAATAAAATATGAGTATTTTTTTAACTTATATACAGAGACGACATCAAAAGTTATGTAAACGATATAGTATTATGCGTTCCAACAAGTTATTTATATTTTCCACGATCCAATTTATACAAAAGCCACGATAGCAACTTACCCAACTCTTTAGACAAACCCGATAGCATGAATCTCTAATTACAGTTATGAACAGAAGAACACGAGTTTGAACGCAAGTGAATAAACATAAACATATGAGTTTAAAGTCAAAATAATATAGAGATATCAAAAATTTGTACTACAAGTCATGAGCATATAGCAGATGCGCTTGCAAAGGAAGATGTTAATATGCAAATACCTGACACTATCTCTATTTTGAAAATTCTGCCCTTGTTTGTTCTAAATATAAACAAGGCTGGAACTCCTTTTGCTACGATGAAACGGACGATATCTGAGATTATTATACCTTATACCTCACACCAAACGATGGCTCAAGCGATCGCAATGGTCTGCATCAACACCTAAAAAATGTCCCAAAGTGCAAGAAACACGAGTGATTCCACCTGAACATCCCAACTAGTCCCAGAACACTATATAGATCCTTATATTAAGCAACAGGATTCAAATATTCAGGATGAAAGATCGGAATGTGAGACTGTGTTTGGCAGATTATCAATCTATGTTAGTTACAGAAGTTACTGGTATGATATGAGTTATGAAAAATGCAAAACAAGTAGATACACCAAGCACTCTGGGTAACCTCCATATGTAAAAGATGGACCACTTGATCATTCAAGTGCTTAATAACAAAATACACCGTAGAGGAAGTACTACAAGAAAATCAAAAGTACTGATAAGTTATAGTTCGGATAAACACTCATTTCATCTACATTTTATATAAGTACTTTCATAGATTTTGTATCAATATAGCTCAACTTGGTCTTTAGCCAGTGTTCCTCATCCCAGCAGCAATACCATTTATTGTAATGAGCAATGCATCTCTAAGCTTATTATTATCTTCGTCACGTCTCAACCTCTTTAATATCTCCACCTGCAGCATATTCATTGGGTTCAGATATGGAAGCCTGCTCTCGATTAACCTCCGCAAGCTACGGTTGTTCGCTGATAGCTTCTCATGACCAGTAACCTGTAAGACATAGTTTTCTGTTGTCAAGAGCTCCCTCCGCATTTCTGCACCCAGTCCTCTTCGTGTCTCAGACACTAGAACATCATCATAATGCTTCGCTATAGGAATGTCTGCTTTCCCTAAAACCATCTCTATAAGATCAACAGTGGACTGGAAGAAGGGCCATTCTCTGTACATTGCTCGTAAGTCTTCCGTATGTCCCTTGTCACAAACACCTTTCAAGCCTGCTCCAACTCCAAGCCATGCAGGGAGGACAAATCTTGTTTGGGTCCATGCAAATATCCATGGAATTGCACGGAGTTGACCGATTCCGCCTGAACTCTTTCTCCTTGTTGGACGGCTACCAATGTTGAGAAATCCTAGCTCAGCCTGAGGTGTTGCTTCATGGAAGTAAGCAAGGAACTCAGGGTTTTCATATACTGTGCTTCTATAACTCCTGCAGCTCAAATTTGATATGTCATCCATCAGATTACGCCATTTTTGTTCCCGTGGAGGCTGTGGGGGACGTAAAGTAGCAAGTAGAACAGCTGTAGTGTATATCTCTAGCTGCCGAACAGCCATTTGGGGTAAACCAAATTTTGCCTGCACCATTTCTCCTTGTTCCGTAGATCTAAGAGAACCCTGATAATTTCAGCAATAAATTAAAAAAATTCTTAGTGCATGCACAGAGGTGATATTAAGACTTTTCTGAGAGCAAAGCAGAGCATTATTTATCATTTTCAAACTGCTCGATATATTTAAAGAGCAATGATTTAGTTTGAGAATCAGCAAACTAATGTCCATTGGTTGGGGCCAATTTTTGATAATCAAATCAATTTTTGTTATGCATGGTAAGTTAAAGAACAGATTGGAAGTTAAAAGGAAGACTTAGATGAAGAGGAACCAAGACAGGTAGGGAGGAAATTTGTGGCAATTCAGACTAGAAGGCTTTGTCCAGAGAAGTTCGATGAATTCTGTAATAGGGTGGTGAAGAACACATACACATCCTTCTTTCGCTGCCTCATTGAATGTCTTCAGTAAAACAAATTCCCATCCAAACACTCTTTTTATTATGACATTAAGATGGAGTAGCCAGTTACTACCACATGGTGACAGGAATTATATGGGCATAATAAACCTGATCTGAATGCACACATAGTATAATTCAAAGAAATCTTCAGGTACATAGCATGTATATGCGAGTAACAAATTAGGAGCTTTAAGACAGTTTAACTGAAAACAAACCATAACAGAGCCAGGTGGCTGGGATTGAATTGCAAGGTATGTAGGACCACCACCACGGCCAATGCTTCCACCGCGGCCATGGAACAGAGTGATTTTTATTCCATATTCATTACATGCAGCTACAACATCTTCTTGAGCTTTGTAAAGCTCCCATGCAGCAGTGAAACGGCCAGCATCTTTTCCAGAATCAGAATAACCAACCATAACCTGGGCACACCACCCATGAGCTAAAAGCACAAAAGTGAATTTTTTTAAGATAGCCTAATGCATCATGGCATAAATACCTCCTGATGCCCATTGTGGTTCTTTATTATGTGGTCCCTATACCAATCAATTGATAGTAATCTTCTAATCACTGAGCCAGCTTCTCTCAAGTCTTTCACGGTCTCAAACAGAGGAACCACCCGCAGTCTGTTGAAATACATGATATAGTTAGCATTATTTTCATAACCATAGAAGCATAACCTCTTTTCAATTGGTATTATTCCCTTAAAATGGTCTGGCTGTGTGAGCATCAATATAGATTTTACAACTCATCTGACTGGTTTTAGTGCAGATATGTTACTAGGTACTCAGAAATTAATCTAGCAAAGATATCTTATATGAAAATCAAAAATGAAAAAAAAAAAAGATGGGACTCCACACTCATGGCTCAAGTAAAATTTCGAGTATGACAACAGAATTTGTCTGGAAACTGGAATTCTTTGCCTTCCTAGGTGTGATTCCATATGTATGAGGTGCATGAGAATATACGTGAACATAATTTTGTTGATTTAGCACTCCACAATAAATTTGATTCCCTTGGAATCAGTTCAAACAATTTTCTATGAACCACAACAGGAAAACCCCTGAAACCAGCTATAGTTAAACATTAAGCCTACAATAAAGGAAAGAAGTAGATGGGAGGACATAAAAGTGATATCCAATCATCTAAAGGGGAAAAGAGATTGCCCTGTACGCATGTGTACTTGTCTGAATGCAGCTAAAGAATAAGAATTGAAAAATTACCACCTTCCGTAAGATAGAAACTGAATGTATCAAAAGAGATGATCACCCAAATGACAATTCACTGACTCAACACTAGCCCTACTGAATGGATATAGGTCATATTAATTCTGAAAATTTATTGCACAGCCAGACATCCAAATGCACACAAGTTTTGGGGTAAGTTCATGAAGAAAGTTCTGCTAGTGCATCTGCAATCGAAGAGATATCAGTCTTACGTTCCACCAGGACAAGGCCTGCCTAGCTCCCCAGCAACAGCAAGGCGTGCATCCTTCTGTAAAAGCTCTACGGCTAGGACATCACTGGCCTGCCAAAAGAAGATGCATCAAAATGTTGGTATATAATAGATACTGGAAATAAGTAGCTCAAAACTTGAGATCACGTATCCCTTGTGCAGATTTAGCTGCCAAAGGTAGTCTGCGTGTACACCATGTGGATATTGATCATACATTTGAAGCCATGGAAATAACATAAGCTCCAAGTGAATCACTTCCTAATTCAGCTGCTACTTTGAACGTGTCCAAGACTTCTTTGACATCAGGTGGAACCTATAAAAGAAAGATAAAAAACACATCAGATCCAAGCCGAAGAATAGGAACCAGCAATCTAATAAAAACTCAGGCCACGGACTTTGAAAGCTAATCTAATTGCAACATGAATACGATTCACTCAAGTGGTAAAAATTAGGTACTCATTAGTTTACTCCCTATCCAATATCATTTCCCAATCCAAGAATCAGCTATCTACCTCATTATTTAATATACTAAGAGAGTATAATGATATGGTTTTGATACTCACTACATGATATCACTTCCCAGTGCAAGAATCAGTTATCTATCTACCTGTTCTATCTGCCATAAATACCACCAATCATTTTTAAGCAGAAAATAGTTAAGCATATCAGGTACAGAAGAACAGAACAGCACTAACAACAGTTTAGTATTCGGTTTATACAATTGAAAAACAGAAGACCAAGTTCTTAGAAACCGAACGGAAGAACTGAATGCCCACCCCTAGGCTGAGAGTTGCTTGAATTGTTAGTGCCCCAAGTAAAAGGAGAAACTAAGAAGTTGCTGGATGGGAGAACAAATCGCTGAATAATGAAACTATGAACAGATCTATAAATGCAATTGGTGGGACTGCTGGAAAATGGGTCAAATTAGGTCAGAATCACCAGGCTTGTCACAAGCCGTTGAAGTCTGTACTGTTGCCAGAGCTTTCTGAAACTCAGGCGCTCTTGGTTTTCACACAAAACTCACTAGACAAGAAATGATGCAATCATATTGAAAAAGTTGCAGGAAAGAAAGCACGGTGACTGTCCCGGATGTCAATGGTTAGTGCACATAGAGTTTCCCACAAAGGTTGTGATATCATGTGAGAAGTACAACACGGGAGAAAAAGTGTTTATGGGAATTCATAGATAATATGGCATATGCTTCTATCTATTTCCATACATGGGTGTATACGCCCTTGTCCTTTCTGGGACAATTAGTATAAATATAACTATCTAACAATGTCAGTTAATTATGTTCAATGGTATTGACATTCAAAGTTAACAACTATATTGCCAACATCAAAGCATATGAATTTGGGGATTTCATGACACACCAATATATGTAGTGGGAAGAAAAAAAAAAGAGAATAGGATTAATAGTTTGGAACGTAATTAATGTCCTACAACATTTTAATCAAAAGAATATAACAATTCATGATGTATATTGAAGAGCATACAGATTTTTATGGTTGTTATAAGCTGTAGATTAAAGGTTTCTATATTACTCGCAAATAGAGGGATGCAGAGCTTTAGGCAAATGACAGGATAGAGTTACAACTCCCAGTACTAATCACTCATAAAGGTACTTCTCTTGCCTACATTTTTGGGCATGCGAGCTATCTCTAGTATTAAATGGGTTTCTATTAAATCTCATTCTTTTCCTCTTGTGAAGGCACAGAAGATTAGAGCAATTAAACAAACATAAATACAACTAAGCAATAGACTTAAAATAGGATAGAAGTACATTATCTTACCTCTATAACTAAGCAATACACTTAAAATAGTATAGAAGTACATTATTTAATGGATTTCTATTAAATCTCATTCTTTTTCTCCTGTGTAGGCTCAGAAGATTAGACCAATTAAACAAACACAAAGATAACTAAGCAATACATTTAAAATAGGATAGAAGTACATTATCTTACCTCTATAGTAGGAGGAACCAAAGGCCTTTTCCCCTTTAGCTCTTTGATCAGAAAGTCCAGCTTTTGTTCTTCATCCCACTCGCTATATGTACCCATGTCCAAGTATTTTGTGATTGCATCAAGTGCGTCAGAGTGCCTACCAGATTCCTGATTCATTGGCTTGATGTAAGCATGTGCTTCACTAAAACTCACCAATAACATGAAAATACATATACCTGACGAAGGTCAAGCTTCATTAAGACCATCCCAAACGCAGCAACTCGCCTGATTAGGTCAGCAAGCCGACCATCAGCTAGAACCCCAGACCCACATGATTGCTGCAAGGGACCCAATATTTACATTTTTGAGAACTAGGAGTCGTCCATGATTATTAATAGTTTTTTCTCCAGGAATCTTAAATAGTAATAATTAGAAGGTGCATAGATGGATTATGAAAGGAAAGAGGATTGACTAGTACCAGCGAATCATAGCACAATAGCAGTGGTTCCAAAAGCTGGTCTGATGTTTCATAATAATCCCCAGGATCATGGTCACATGGAAGATCCTCAAGAAGAAGCTCCAGTCGTTTCCGTGACTTGAGGAGCTGAATTTCAAAAAGATTACCATCATCAAACACTACGGCATATTTCATAAGCCCAAAAACACTAGTAGGACACTCAATTTTAAGGCCTATAAGAACTTCCAAACTTTGCATTGTTCCATATGGAACATGGAAATAAGAAATTGCAACATCAATATAATTCCTCAATTGGAATTCACAATCAACTTTCATCCTACCAATTATTCATCAAATGAAGTTACAACACTTCAAGAAAGAAAAAAATTGCCAAACCCCGGAATATTCTTCATATATATAAGCAGTATTCCCCTATATAATTTTACAAGATATATTCAATCAACTATAGACACAACCTGAAATCTGCGTATAATCACCCTATCAAAACTAAGTATACCTCATTTTAGTGACATATTAGCTGTATAAAAACATACTTCAACACAATTTCACTACAACAATAAACAACTCCTCAAACATCAGAAAGTTGGGTCCCTCCAAACAAAGATTCAAGGGAATAAACATCTATTTGCACATAGTACACACAAGTAGACTGAATTTAGAGGATACAAGCTTGTCCTTTACCATGACAAGAATTCACATCTTGTATGGTCCAGAAAACTACCTCCACGATTTAGAAAATCCTACTAATGTGTGTCAAATCAATTTCGATTTATATTCTACCAACCCATTTCTTGCTTAAAAAGAAAACCTAGAACTTGGGCACTAGTTGGAAGTGGTGGTATTTAGGCTACATAGTTACAACTAAAAGTTAATTCATCGACCATATATTAGCACTAAGTGACTAAGCTCCATCTGGCCAACCAAATTATCAAAATGACTATCCTAGGTGGAAATTCCCACTCTGAAAACCCTGAGTAGAGTTTCCACATTTTCATTCTTAGACTTACATATGTGCAAACTAGTATAAACAAACAGGAACATATTTTGCAAGCAGGAACAGAAGCTTTGACTTTGCTTTTTCCAGAAACAGAAAATAAAAAATAAAAAGGAATCAAAGGCTTGCTTCTCACAAAACAATTCTTCCAACACAAAAACCCACCCTTCCAAAACCAAATCCAAACACACATTATTTTCCAATTGACAAACCAAGAAAACCTAAATCAAAATCGAATCCATTTCTAATCAAAATGTCAAAAGATTTAACATAGAAAAGATAAATAACAATAATGAACATTTGTAAATATACTCTCTTCCCAGGAAACAGCTTCTCTACTTCTATGAGGTAATGGTAAGGTCTACATACATTCTACCCTCCTCGGACCCCACTTGTGGGATTCCGAATATGTTATTGTTGTTGTAAATATACTCTCTTCATGCAACTAAATAAAAAGTTTTGGTTGCTAAAATACATTGTATTTTACGAAGAAATTTTGGGTATCAAAGAAGAAAGATTTGTTAGATTTGACGTCTTTTGAAACTTCTTTAGTACCATAGCATCAGAATAGAACCATCATCTACCATATTGTGGACAAATGTACTGGAGAAGGTACTCAAGGAAAAACACCTATCATTCTTAAGTTCCCATGTACCAAATTCTAATAAAAGTTTTGTTATCTGAGGCAACAGATCATATCTGACTAGTGTTGTAGGAACAAAGAGGCTACCTTTTCTTTTACATCCCCAAGGACAATTCTATAAGGCGCAATTCCAGGTCTCTGTGATGAGCTTGGTTCCATTAGCTTTTGGAAGCTGGCCCTTCCAACCTGGGTCTCAGCAAAAAGTTTCCTTTGATAAAGCTGACTAGAGCTTAATGCAGCAGAACGTGGTGTTATATTTCCATTTCCATATGCCTTTTCAGTGTTCTTATTAGAATCACCACCAAGGGGACCCACTTTTGAAGTACTCTGACCATCCTGTAAAGATTTATAACGCATGAGAAACAGAGTATTTTTCTGGAGTAAGAAACAGTAAGGAACAGACTAATTTCTGAAGAGAGGCGCATAGAAAGACAAGAAACAACTGTAATGAAATCACAAAACCAGCTTAACCTGATTTTTGAGCGGTATGACACCTGTCCCGGGAAGAGCCAGTCTAGGATAGTGTGACTCAACATCACTGCATTCTGTGAAAGATCATGTCTTATGTTTATCAGTAACTAGTTAACATTGATTTTATATTGAAAAACAACTTGGAAGAGAAAGCTGCAGAAAAAGAAGCAAATTGAACTTCAGAACCACGATAAACAACAAATGTCAGTCCAGTGTTGAGCACCGATGATGTATGACAACAATGAACATATTATGCTATATGCTTTTAAAGCAATTGTACAACTCAAGGATCATACTGCAATGACATCTAAGAAATCGGTAGCTTGACCAAAAAGAAGATACGAAACTTCTTTTTCTATGTTACTCCTACTAGAATAGAGATACCCAAAATTCCAATTCATTGACACAAAAACATTGAAGCACCTTGAAGGCACAGAAAAAAAAAATTAACCTGATAGGTATATGTTCGTGATTTCTCAAAACCTATTTGAAAATCAAGGAAATCAACAAAACGATTACCAATTTAGTACAGCAAAAGAAAAATAACGAGACGACTCGAGAAAACTTATGCAACATGGAGTATATGTGATGCACTTCCCCTATTTATTTGAACCAAAAGAATGATAACTTTCTACATTTAGGAACAAGTTGAACTTTAAATTTCCCATTTAACCTTAATGAGATTATTTATAGCACACAAATAAATATGGCTTGTTTTAAACCACAAGTCTCAAAAGTCATTCTTTCTTTCTTAAATTCTGTGGACGGTCAAGCAACATCACATAAAATGGGAAAGAGAGTATAGTAACATAAGAATATGTTATAATAACCGAGCGGGAATGAAGAAATTCTAGCATTTTGAAGACATTATTGTGTTAAATGATATAAGTTGAAGTTGTCAGTATAAATGAAATGGATCTGCACTACCTGTGCAAGAGGGCAGATCAGCTCTGGTAGGAAGCTGTGAAGGGAAAGGAGGAGCATGTTGTCCTTGATGTTTTGATTGACTCCAATTTGAGGAATAATTCCATGAATCAAGGTGATCATCAGAAGTATTTCCTGAATGGTATTCCGAGAGACCATCAGAAAACATAGATACCTGGACGCTAATTAGTTAATAGGTCTTAATCCAGATGGCCTAACTGCTTGAGAATGTCATAAAAACAAGATGAATAGATAACTGAAAAGGCCTCCATCTGCTCTAATAATAAGCTAGAATAGATTGTATGGATTGACAAAATAATCAAATATTTGAATGAGACATACAAGTTTTACATTAAGATTAGCATCTTAGGAAACATGATTAGCAAATAAGGGCCGACTTCTAAACAATAAAAGTAACATAGTATCCACCAAGTTTTTAACCATCTGTCACATGCCCTCGGGGATTTCTCAGTTATCAAAAGAATATGAATAAACTAGTTTCTGTGCTAATAAATTAAGCAGAGCCACCTACTGCAGTGGATTTCTAATTGCAATACTTCTGTTATATAGCACACGTTTGGTTAAGAAAAAGAGATCAACCAATAGGGGACATTTGGAATTTTTATTTAGACTTTAAAAGAAAAGAAGAAAATAGAGTACGGTCAGGTACCTTTGCCTTGTTAATAATCTAAATCATGTTTTATAATATTTGGATAGCTGATTGATTGAAAATTATCAGATTTATTTGTCACTCATTGACCTAAACATATAGTTGAAACCCAAAGCCAAACTTTACCATCGGCCTAGCAAGAGCATGACCCACTGACCAAATTATCAAAAGTCTTTGAGATAACAAACCTTTTTCTAAGATTTCATGTGCCAATCTTGCAAATTTTTCACTGCATTGATTCATGGAAAGTTCAAATCTGAGGCTATCTACTTCTCGCACATAAAGATCAATAGCCATCCACCTGGACAGAAGAGAGACATCTTTTGTGACCTGAAATATCAAAAAATGTATGTTCACTTAATAGATGGAAATTACTGAATCAGTACAAGTGATGGCTTTGCTTACACAAACAATAGAATGCAGGATAAAAGAACTCTGCTTTTCGTCAAGAATGTGCTGAGCAAAACTTTTTTTTTCTTATGATAGCTTACTGAACTTATACTACGATGTTTCATCAATGTTTAGGACAAAAGAAACGTTACCTAAGTGAGTGTACTGGGACAAGGTCTATTTTATAGTGGATCTTGAACACAGATAAAAAAATAAAGAAAGAAATGTATGCAAACTCCAATTCACCAGAGTATAAAGATATATCTGAGTTTGGAAATACAACACTAAGTCTTTTACATGGATAAGCATATTAAATGTAACCTTTGCCGTGACATTTGGATTTCCATCTCGATCGCCCCCCATCCAAGATCCAAATCTTATCGGTGTGCAAGTCAATGGTAGAGGCCTTCCAGTATGCTAAAAAGGAGGCAGAACCAATTTAGAACATGTTGTATACCTTAATACAACTACGTCAAAATCATATTAGAGAAAACCTTTTTTAATGCATTGCTGACTCTACGTAAATAATGCGGCACAGCTTTCCATAGCGTCTGTTCCACAATATGTAAACCTGAAAGGTTTTAACTTGTTGTCTTTCTAGAATGAAAAGGTGCCGTAATCAGAACTTGTATAAATCTCAAAAAAAAAAAAAATTACCAGCCCTAGCTTCATCAACTGGAGTAGGTTTGTGCCGCCTGAGCTCATCCGTTTGCCATATAGATGTCATCTCTCTGACCTACAGTAACCACAGATTTTTGAATCAGTGTAGATGTTTAATATGGGCTTTAATATCCTTAACAATCATTGACACCCACCAGATCTTCAATTAACATCTCTCTGTCTTCAATCCCAAGATCAGGCCTGTCATTATATTCCAAGAGGTGCTGCACAAATAAATATTCACAGAGCAACAATGATCAAAAATGGTTTGATATATCATTCAACTGTACTCTTTTCCGGAAAACATTCTGGGAAAGAAACGCACTGCAATTCTGATGTGTTTGTATTGTAAGGTACGACGGTTTATTTGTGTAGGATGTGCAGTGAGAACAATCTCAACCGCCTGCAATAAGGATAAAAATTTCTTAATAAAAAAGCACCCGATCAAAACTTCCACATGTAGTCATAATCTAATAAATTGGATGTAGAACAGACCTGCTTGCAAACAGTGTCATAAAGCTGATCTGGGGGGACACCACTCTGCAAGAGGTGGTTGAAAATATCATCACAAGATTTTGACAATTGCGCTACTCCTCGCGTCTTGCGTACTCTACAAACATGAGTCAGTTATCAAATACATTTAAGTGGTTTTACTCCTGCCTATTGAAAGGCGAAAAGTCAAGCAGTAAAATCTATCACCGAGCAAATTCAACATTTAGAATCACTACCCTAACTACTGTAACTAAGATGCGAAACCTATAAAACACTTGCTAGGAGATGAAATAGCTGAATAAAGGGAAATGAAGGCTACTCACCTATGATGTGTTTCTGCAATTCCCATCAAATTAAGATAATGACTAAATGTACGGGCAAGATCAAGAGCTTCCTCTAGCGTCATTTCCGACAACTCTGATGCCAGTTGTTTCTCAAGAAGCTCTGCTGTGTCCTCTATCCCCGCCATTCTCATGTTACAGGCACCCTAAAAATGGGAAAAAAAATCTTCCAACTAGCATAACCACATACAATAAGTCGTAAATTCTACACTTAGCACAGCCCTTTTCGAACAAGGAAACCAATCCATTGTGACATCACAAATAGATGTTCAAAACCCACATTTCAGCAAACTTCTGCACTATCTTTTAATGTGGGGTATTAAAAGGGATTTCAACAGATCAGTTATAGATGCTAAAACTCACATTAAAATCATTAAACAAGCATCACCTATCTGACTCAGAACACATAAAAACAGACGAATCAAAGAACATCAATCACTAAACCTACACGATTTTAAGCACATGCATGTTACAAGGTCAGAATGCAAAACAGAGAAAAGACGAATCCATTTAACCTAACGATGAAAGCATGCAGGGAACAGATCTTTCATATCATATAAATAAACAAAAATCGTTCCTCTTGTAGCACAACGAAATGTGAGTGAAAACAAACCTGAGCAAGGACTCGAGTCCGTTCAACTTTTTCCATGAATTGAGGACCAACTTCTCTATGAAGAACATCATTAAGAAGGCTTTGAAGCAGCCTACAATCATCGTCAAATCCTTGAAACGAGATTTCCTCAGCTATATCATCAGTTACGTCCGTCATTTTCAGAGTTTATGCTTAAAAAGACGAAGAGAAAAAGGTCTTAGAGGATTATCAATGGCGGATTGGGAGGAAAATGGAGAAGAAAGAGAGAGAGTGTGAGAAGGAAAAAGAAAAGTTGCTTTATGAAAGGATCTAATATTTTCTTCCTACCTGAAACCCCAGCTGAGATGACAAGTGGCATTTAGAGAGGAATATTCTACCAATTCTTTTTTCCATTTTATTAATTTTTTTATAAGAAAGTAGTATATACTTGCATAAATAATGGTCGATGGATGTTACCTTTAAAATAGTGATAGAGTACTATATGCATCTATTGTATTGTATTAAAAAATGACTATATATTAAAAAGGAAAAGGAGCATGATATATCCTTAATTTTGTCGGCCTCGTCATAAAGGTGCTCACATATATTTTTATTATTATAAAAATAATAAATATATATTTATATCATTATAAAAATAGCTCATATATCATTTTATTCAAAAAAAATGATAATAATAATTTCAATTTTTTTAAAAAAAAATATGTCGAGGCATTTGTGATTTCTGTTTTTTTTTTTTTTGACTTATTTGATATCATTATTTGAGTTTTTTGTTCTTATTTTTTTAGTTCTTTATTGTAAAAATATTTTTTGAAAAAGTGTGAATGAAAAAAGTGATAACAAGTATGTGAAATTAATTTTTTTGGTTATATTGTAATTTATTTTTTGTACTTTATAAAAAAATTGAAGCATATATGATAAATTTTCCTAGAAAGTTAGTAAAAAAAATAAAGTTAGGCAATTAAAATAATAAATTTAACTATGTTGTTGCTACAAAGAAGAAAAAAAAATACGAGAAGGATCAAATATATTCCTACATGAATGTTTAAAGTAATAAATTTTAAATTAATTTTTTTCACTTTTTTAAGAGGAAACAGTATATTGCTAAAATGGATGAAACTAAAAATATAACATATGTTCTAAATTCAAAATATAAGATTCAAAATAATATTCGTATATCAATTTTCAACACGACGTGCATAAATATGATTTAGAAGAAAAAAATATAAATTTATAACTTTATTCAACAATGAATTCAACATTAATTTAATAATTAGAATACTAATAAAATCATGCTAAAGAAAGATAAATAAATAAAAAATAAAAAAGATAATATGAAAAATTGCATGGAATCACATGAAGTAAAAGCTGAGAATGAAAAAAATAAAAAATAAATATATTTGATCCTTCTCGTACATAAAATATGATATAGAAGGAAAATAATGCGAGTTTATAACTTTATTCAACGATGAACTCAACTTTGATGTAATAATTAGAATACTAATAGAATCATGCTAATGAAAAAAAAATATAAAATAGAAAAAAAATAATATAAAAAATTGCATGGAATCACATGAAGTAAAGGTTGAGAATGAAATGAAAAATAAATATTATCAAATAGAATATAGTTTTAGAAAATATTAAAATAATAAAATAAGAAGAATTTAAAATAATAAAAAATAAATTAAAATAAAAGAAAGAAATTTAAAAGTAATCATTAACCTCGTCATGTAATTACTTTACACAACCTCTTCTGATGAATTTTCAATCATTAACAATACACAACCTCTTCCGATGAATTGGAAAGTATAACTACACCTCGTCAATTACACCCAATTGCCTGAAAACCAAGTAATTACTTGTTCAACCAAACAAATCAAATAGTGTAACTATATCCAATTAAATCAAATTCAATTACCAAGGTAATTCTCCAAACAGACTCTTTAATGTCTTTCAAACAAAAAGATGTGAAATTGTTCATTCCTCTTATGTTAATTTAGATTATTCTAAACATAAAATTAATTTAAAAAATTCTTTTGTTCGAATAGTTAAAAATAGCTATAACTAATATTTGGAACGAGCCAGTGCTACTAACTACTATATATATTAAAAATACTCTTCTAAAGAATAAATCCTTTGTGCAATTGTATAAATTGGATCAATCAAATCCCAATATAAAAGAATGGCTTGAAAGTTACCCATTTTGTCTATTTCTTTGAATTAAATCAAAAAAATTTGTGTATAAAAGATTCTATTCATATCAATTGATTACTAAGGGACCACTTTCATTATCAGCTGATAGACCAACAAATATTATGATTAAAAAATATAAAAAAAAATTCCTACATAGGTCCTTTCAAAGTTCAAACATTAAAAATAAATTTAGGTGACAAAATTTTATTTATGGTAAATTAAAGCAGAGCTTAATAGCAAAAGTCCCTTAGTACTAAATCATTGATTTAGAAGTGTGAAGCCCATCCATCTTAGCTAGCGTTTAATTATAGATTGTGAATATTTATTTAAAATTATTCTACATGTATCATTGGAGGAGGATTAATTGAAGTAATAGCATCAATAATGTTTGGATAAGAAAATAATTTAGGTGGATCGAAAATAAAGTAAAAATTATTGATTTTTCAAAAAGGTATAATAATTTACTTAAAAGAATATCCCCAAGATGCTAAAAAGTTAGAAAAAGACAAGGTATCGTTTTCATTGGACAAAGTTTTCAGTGGAATCTTTGGCCACTGAGAGCTGTTGTGTTGGGAGTTCATTAACATCGTCCTACTCATTTTTTGACCATATCCTAAAGGTTTCAAAAAATTGCAACTTACAAATCTCCACATGTGATCATATTAATAGAGGAATTCTCTTTTTAAATTTCAATTGGGGACCATTAGCAAGAACTTTTTTCACCAGTGATCTTGTTTGTCTTTTAATTTGAGTTATTGGATTCGAAGTCTGAATATAAAATAATTCTTGATAGAAAGTATTTCTTTCCTCGCCCTAATGAGACTCTATGCGTCATGAATGCATAGTCAAGCTTGAATACGAATATCGATACATAATATAATAAGAACAACAAATAAGAAGTTGTAAAAGAGGTGGATAAGAAGTGCAAGGAGTATCTTTATGGGACTACAACAGATAAAAGAAAGGTGGCATTAGTATCTTGGGATAAAGTATGCATACCAAAGAAATATGGAGGCCTTAATATTAAAGGATGTGGAGATTGGAATGTAGCTTCAGTTGGAAAACTTCTCTGGCAGCTTGCTTTAAAAGAAGACTCTTTATGGGTCCAACTTCTCTGGCAGCTTGTTTTAAAAGAAGACTCTCTATGGGTGTAATGGGTGCATGGAATCTACATCAAGACATGTATCAATATCTGAAATCATAAGACCCCATTGAATAGTAGCTGGTATTGGAGAAAACTGAACACACTGAAGAACGAATGAGAGAGTGGTATACACAAAGATGTCATAACCTCACTGCAACAGGAGCCTACTCTATATCGAAAAGCTAATGGCACTAGTACGGCGCAGGTGAAGTGGGATATTGCTGAACTTATTTGGAACAATGTCTCTCCTCCCGAGCATAGGTTTATCATGTGGTTAGCTGCGCATCAAAGGCTACTTACTAAGAGGAGGATAGTGCATATGAATATATATGTTGAAGATATGTCATGCTGCTTATGTAATACACAAGAAGTAGAGACAATCCATCACTTGTTCAATAACTGTCAATGGTTCAGCTTAGCAAGAGATGAAGTATTCCAATGGTTTGGAGTAACTCTACCATCTGGAGGATTTAAACAAGTCCTTGAAATAATCACAAGGCACTGGAAGAAATTTAAAAAGGGAATAGTGACAGCGGTTCTGGAAGGTCTGATATACCACACTTGGAGGGCTAGAATTGGAGATTATACAAAGAAGTTAGTGTACAAAGAAGTGATATAGTAGAGAAAGTGAAACTTGAATTGTAAACAAAATAGAGTTTTTTAAGCATTCAAAGCGTGCTTATAGGAGTAGGACCTTTTGGCAAAAATTTGTATGTAGTTAATTGTCTTTGTTTTTCCATTGAGGCTTGAGGATCAACATTAGCTGTGGTGGATGAGGTGCTCTTTAATTGTATTGTTCTTGGTTGTTAATGGTAATTCACGATGTTACTAAAAAAAAACAATTCTGTATTGATCCATTTTCTTTTGATGCTTAAATTATTACTTTATTTATTTTAATTTATATGATATAGTTTGACTTGACGTGGAGCTTAGACAAAAAGAAAGATTTTTAAAAATCTATGGTAAAAAATAAGCCAAAGATATTTATATGTAAAATCTATGGTAAAAAATAAGCCAAAGATATTTATATGTTGTAGATTATTTCATTAGGGATGAAATTGATATTTTTAACATTAAATTATTATGAAATATAAAAATATGTCATTCTTTTTCGTACAAACTTAAAAGAAAAGTATGTCATGTAGATTGAAACAAAGGGAGCAATAGCCTCCTATCCTTTTAGATGATATTATTATTTTAATAATTTATCTTCATTTATAAATTATACTAAAATTATATTTTAAAAATTGACATAGTCTGCTTGTTGGAGCAAAATTAATATCCATTTTGACCCCCCCCCCCCCTTTCAGTTTACTTTATAAAATATTACTACTTTTAAATATATTTTGTAATTTTATCTAAATATACAATACATATTGCTTATTTTGGTAAGAAAAATTGTGCTATATATTAAAAATGAATTATGCATGTAACATAAATGTATTAAACTATGTATAGAAAATATATATATACTCGAAGTATCTTAAAAATGTATTCCAGTTCTATCAATATTATCATCATGCTCACATTACCTTCACTATCAACATTCATTATGTCAAGGCTCTAGACTCATCTCCTAGGTTCATTCATGCAAATTTTTTCTTAAATAATATCTAGGGTTTATGAAATAATATATGTTCACTAAACCTAGCTGATGATCATCAAATATGTAAAAATACATAGAATATATAGTTTACACGAAAACCTTCAAAGAAACATACATGGAGACTCAATACCTTCACAAATTTTCTATTACCAAGTTTAAGAGACACTATAACTGGGGTTTATATGTGATAATTGATGCATTTGATGTATTCAAGAAGTTAACTCATGAGAACTATCAAAAATATAATAGCATGTGAGAATATTTTAGAATTTTAGAAAAAAATCTCAAGAACGCATTCATGGAGGCTTAATCTTCACAATTCAATTAACCTGGATTACGGGGCACGTGGAAAAACTCTTTTCGTGTTTTAGATGGCCTTACATATCTGGAAGAGAAAAATCTCTTGAAGAAACCTTTGGTTTGCATTTGAATATGAAGAACTCTAGCTTCTTCTTTGGGAGAACTTGGAACGTAAAATTTCAATGATTTCAAGGGTTTATGCATTTATGGAAGGTTATTAGGCTATAGGATAGGCTTAGGGAAGTCAATTAAGGGTAAAAGTTCGAAAATATCCTTTTAAAAAAGTCAAAATCATCAAAATTTAAAAAAAAAACTACCTTTTGATAAGTTCCACCGACCAAATCGGCGGTCTAGTGATCCCATTCCCGAACAACCCGGCGATACGCTGAATGGGACACTCAGGTTGCCCTTTTTTCAGTTCTATTAGCTTTCTTTGGAAAATTTGGAGATCAATATCGGTGGATCATCAAATTATTCGGTGAGTCACTAAATTTTTCAGTTTTGACAGGCTTTAGTAAAATGGTCATAACATTTTACTCTGAACTCTAATAGGCGAAATTGAATATGTTGGAAAGACAATTCAAATATATTTGATTTAATTTATTACTAGTCACCTAACTAATTATTTTATGAGAGATATGGCCATTTAAAGTTGCCCTTTTTTGAACTCATACCAAAACTTAGCCGATGAAAATGTTTTGAACTTGTCTTCGCTTTAGGTGTCCGTAATGACTTCAAATCACACACAACACCCTTCAAATACTTAGTAAAGGACCTTACAAACATCCACAACCTTGAAGTTGTTGGATCACCTAATTTCATAGAATTTCATATTGAAACTCAATCGGCAAGGGAGGTTTTAGATCAACTTTGTGTTAAAGGATTCTTGTGACCTTTATTCATCTCAAATCTACAATACCACTATAGAATAGGCTTTAATATTTATATTCACGATTAGAAACACTTTGTATGATCCCATACACATAAGAGGAAAGTTGAATCTTAGTTTAGAAATTTTCAAGGTGTTACATTTTCAGTCTCCTTCTGGAAAATTAGTAACACAAACATAAAAGAGAATTATAGAAGGAAGATGCAATTAAAGTACTTACAAGACTCCAATATACATATATACCATGTATTGTATAGACTAATTATGTGACTCGTGAGACACCAACATTCACAACATTGAAGTTGTTTGATCACCTAATTTCATAGAATTTCATATTGAAACTCAATTGGTAAGGAAGATTTTAAATCAACTTTGTGTTAAAGGATTTTTGTGACCTTTATTCATCTCAAATCTACTATACCACTATAAATAGGCTTTGATATCTATATTCAAAGTTAGGATCACTCCGTATTATCCCATACACGTAAAAGGAAAGTTTGAGTCTTAGTTTAGAAAATTTCAAGGTGTTACATTTTCAGTCTCCTTCTGGAAAATTAGTAACACAAATAGAAAAAGAGAATTATACAAGGAAGATGCGATTAAATTACTTACAAGACACTAATATACATATACACCATGTATTGTATAGACTAATTATGTGACTCGTGAGTCACAAGAAAAAGAGACAGACTTAAGATGTTGCCCTAATTACAATGAAGAAATGAAATGTACTGTTTGACCATGACCTTTTTGATAGATTTTGAAATCCATCTTTAAAAAATTTTCTACTTTCAAAATTTGGTCGAATCACCTTTTTGGAGAAATTTTATTTTTACTCGGGAAAATTCAATTTTTTCCGAGTAAAACATATGTTCATGTATAAATAATTTCAAAATATAATAACTTTATAAACTCAAATTTGTAAGTTTCAACATTAAAAATTCATGGCCAAATAGGAATATCATGTGTGACACTATGTTATACTATCATGGTTCTATATATAGCTTTCAGATAGATTTTGTTGGTTTAATTTTTCAAACACGTTTACTTTGAATTAAGAGTGTGCAACAATCTTAAATGAACTCATAAAAAGAAATATTTCCAAGATCTATGGAACTATTCACTAATAGAAATCTTACAAAAAAAAATCATTTTGAAACTTGCAGTGACACTATCTTTAAGAATATTTCACCTGATGTAGGTGCATCTTCTTGGATTCAACAAGTTCCTCTAGTATAAAATAGGAGTCTGACAAAGATTTAATAAGAAAAGAATTCAACACACTACTAGAATATGTTGGAGAAAAATTGATTTTCATCTTCACCCTCATAAGGAGAAAAATAATACAATAATCTATCTACATAATGATAGGTATAGACAAGGTGATGCAATGCCTCTCAATAGTTTAGAAAATCATTTTCTTTTATATCCTTTTTTTAATCTTTTACTTTATTATTTTCGTTAATCAATTTTTTAATAATTTTAAGAATATTACATCTAATTTTGTTGCATGAATTATATAAAACCTCCATCTTTTCGTATTCTTTACTTAAACAACATGTCTCCTCAACTCCCTTCTACCTAATTGTTATAATTAATCGATAAATAACAATCATATATGGAGTTATTTGGATATTCTTTTTTCATTTTCTCCATTTTTATTAGTATATCTTTGCATCGACTATGTATATAATAAAAAAAGGACATAGAAAAGGTGTTATGGAATATGGCCGCAACTTTCATGAGTAGCGAGTTTGAAATGAGTATGATGGAGAACAAAATTTCTTCCTCATACTACAAAACAAACAGCACCTACTGATGTTCATGTTGCCAGTGTCGGCATTCAAAATGGGAAGAAAGGTGAAATTACTCGAATAGGTAAGGTGAAAACTTCCTCTGGCTTCAGAGGCAATAAAATTCGAATGCGACCTTTTGACATATAAAAGTATCTCTTGATTTTATTGGTCTGTAGAATTCAATGCAAGTTTTCCTTTTCATAGAGCTTTTTTATTATATAATAGTCGTGACCTAAACAAGTTGAGATGCTTCAATCCCATGGCTTGCTACTTGGTCCATCTTAGGATTAAACTGCCCATGATCGCAGAGTTCCAATTTGCTCATAAGTTGGGGGACATGATAGTTGTAAGGACCCAGAATTTTGTACAACCACAAGAAAGCATGAAAATTGATTTCGGAAAAGTTTTGGACCAAGGTGGCACTTCATGGGAGCCATCACGGCCGTGAGGTCATCCGTAAAGCTTCCGGAGTGAGATATTTCTAAGTACGGGACCTTATGCTCAAGATAAATTCACTCTCAAGCCTTCAATTCTAGCTTATCTATGTTTTTTAAGATCATTATGGGTCTCCTACATCAAGTCAAGTTCAAAGGAATTCCCTTGACTATATTATTCTCAAGTGCCGATAGATGGGCCAACTTTAAATAAGAATATCTCTTAGCTCGAAATGAACTGGGTGGACCATGACATATCAAATCGAATCCTTTTGAATTATCTTTCCAACGCATCCAGTCTCACCTCATTCCGAGTTCGGAGCAAGACGTTACGCCCGTTTTCGTAAAACCTGTCTGGGCCAGACGGGAGCCTTCACAGGCCGTGAAAAGCTTCACGGACCGTGAAGCTAACCGTGTCAAGGCCCTTCTGAAATTCAAGGATCCATTTTATTGAGGTGTTTTTGATATTTTGGTTCATCCCTAAGGCTTTTTATGACCTTTGAAACCCCTTTTACATTCCTAAACTTCTCTGACACTAATCCTAAAGGTTCTTCATATGATTCGGTAGAAGGGTCAACTTTAAATGGTCATATCTCTTAGCACAAAACGAATTAGGTGTCCTACAATATATCAAATTAAATATCTTTGAATTATCTTTCCAACGAACCTGGTTTCACCTAATTCCGAGCTCGGACCAAAGAGTTATGCTCGTTTTCGTTCAGACTGTTCGTGTAGGCAAGCCACACGGCCAGCCACATGGACCGTGTGGCATCAAACGGTCCGTGAGGCTGCTTTGGCCCACGATTTTCTTGCCAAATTTTGTTGTGTGTACTTCCTTGGTACCTTCATACGGACCCTTATACGGTCCGTTAAGCATCACACGGTCCGTACGACCTACCGTTGGAAGCCCTTGGCTTGAAATAATTTTCTGAAAATTCTAAGTAAAGTCACACGGTTACTGTTCACGGACCGTGTCACTGTTCACTGGCCGTGAACAGTAATGTGAACAATACTTAATATTTTTACCCGTTTTGATTTTGGTTTTTATGTAAATATAAATTAGTTTAAGGGTGTTTTGGGTATTTTTCACCCCTCCTAAGACCATAAATTAGCTGATCTTCTTCATTTTCACCCATTCTCTCATTTCACTCTTCTCACTAAGGCTTCACTCCTCCAAGACTCTCCAACCTCTCTCTCTAGGAAATTCAAGTCAAGGCTCTCAATTGAAGCCCACTTCTCCTCAAGTTTGTCTTCAAGTCAGGTATGTGGGGTTTGATTCTTGGTTCCTTTCAACCAAGAAGACCCAAATTCCCTTTGAAACTAAATTATGAACTTGACTCCTAAAAATGTTAATTTTACTACTTGTTCTTGGTAATTTGAACCATGCATGTGTTAGTTTAGGCTCCTTATCATGATTTATGCTAGTTTTATGGAAATGAACTATTTGGACTATGGAATTATGAACATGCATGTCCCTTTAAATGTGTTATTATGCATGGGTGATATTTACTACCATTTCTATGAATTTTATTTAAATTTTCTAGTCTTACGTTATATCTTGTTTTAATATACTCTATATTATCCATGCCATTCCTACATTGTGCATTGCATCACATTCATGATATTTTTACATGAAAATTCCGGAAATGTGGGGTTAAGCCCAATTTTGCCCAAAAAGGGGAATTATAATGTGAATTTTGGTAAAACATGGGATATGACAAGAAGGTGATCACCGGTATGTCTATAATCTTGCTCTTTGAGCATCTTGGGTGCTTGCACCATCTTGTATTTGTAGATGAGCTATTCCTTGCATTGGCATCTTGAATATGATCTTGTAAATTGGCGTTAAGCCCAATTATGTCTTGAACGTTATGAACTTACACTTGACTCTCTTGAAAGCATAAGTATATATATATATATAAGTATTCTTGTGGGATGTGTAAGACTTAGCACCGATGGATCGGGGGTCCTCCCCCTTTCTTTGAACTATGTG
This sequence comes from Solanum rostratum, assembly GCA_029948455.1. Taxonomy (NCBI): domain Eukaryota; kingdom Viridiplantae; phylum Streptophyta; class Magnoliopsida; order Solanales; family Solanaceae; genus Solanum; species Solanum rostratum. The sequence continues at coordinate 60,019,590 of CM057053.1, forward strand.
CCTACATAGGGACGGATGTAATTCGTCTATCTGTATATGATTATGATTTGTCTTGTTCTGATTCTGTAAATCCTTCCGAAAAGCGGGTCGTAAGGAAGGTGTCCATCCACCGAAAAGCGGGTCGTAAGGTGTGATGTAGATTACCCTTGGCAAGTAATCTTCTCCCTACCGATGGGAGGTCCAATCGGTCCAATTCATGTAATAGCTCGCATGAATTTGGTTTGTCAGTTATAGTCCATCCCCGTTATATAGGAGCACTATCGCATTGCACGCATCACACATTTCATGGCATCTTGTATATTAAATTTCTATTGTTTATATATATTCCTTGTATACTATGTGCCCTTGCCACTTAACATGATGATGCAGGTTCGGTAAGTCACGTGCATTGCATACCCACATACTTAGTACATTCAAACGTACTAACACATACTCTATGCCTACATGATTTTACCATGTAGGGACCGTGTGTTATGATCATCCACCACTTGAAGGGTAGCTCGAATTCGGAGAGTTGATATTGTCGTGAGTCCTATATTCCAAGGACAAGCCACCTTCCTTCTACCTATGTTGTTACCTTATCTTCTTAGTTGAGGGTGAGCCCGGGAAATGTCTTGGCCCCCGTCCCATCTTATGACTAGAGGCAAATGTTGGGCACTTGTAAAGCTTTCTCATTTTGTTTAATTATAAATGAATGGATTCTTGAGATTTGATTTCCGCCATTTAGATATATGTGCTTAAATAATTTATTTTGAACCAATGATGTGGAAATTTGATACTTTGAGGCTTGTTTGGGGACTCTCGGGTCCCCATTCGCCATGTCACATCTAGGCCCCGACCTCGGGTCGTGACAAAAGATGGTATCAGAGCACTAGGTTTATAAATGGTCCTCGGAGTCCAACATGCCGCGTCAAGTAGAGTCTTATTCATGGGTGTGAAGCGCGCCACATCTATGTGTAAGAGGCTACAAGGCGTTTTAGGAAATGTTTCACTTATCTTGATTCTAATCGTGCCATGGTGCGTGTCTTAAAATCCTTTGTCTCCATCCCTCCCTATCGAATAGGTAGAGTTACCTTGAGCTCGTAATGCAAATCTAGGAGAGGAAGGCGTTGTAGCGATCTTATGGATAGGTCCAAAAGGGAGTTAGTGAAGGATATGCATTGTTTGACATGCTTGCTCCTTTGGATATTCGAAGTTTTCTTTGGTTGGCTGGTTACGATGGAAGTTTATTGGAGGCTTCTCATCTATTGCATCTCCGTTGATCAAGTTGGCTAGAAGAAGGCCAAGTTGTATGGCCGGATTAATGTGAGGTGAGTTCTCATGCCTTGAGAGGTCGTCGTACATCAGATTCGATTTTGGCATTACCGGATGGCTTAAATAGGTTGGTGGTGTATTGTGGTGCTCCTCGGTTTGGTTTGGGGTTGTGTTCTTATGAAACATGTTAGGGTGGTAGCTTGGGCTTCAAGGCAATTGGAGGTGCAAGAGCGTAATTACCCGACTCCTAATCTTGAGTTAGCGACTATGGTGTTCGCCTTGATGATTGGGAGGTACTATTTGTAGGGGGTATGTGTCAATGTTTTCACCTACCACAAGAGTCGCAATATGTGTTCACTCAAAGGGATCTTAACTTGGGACTAAGAAGAGGGTTGGGACTCCTTGGGGGCTATGAGATGAGTGTACAATGTAATTTTGGCAAGGAAAGTGTTATAGCCGTTGCTCGGAATAGGCTATCTATGGGAAATGTGGTTTCTGTTGGTGAAGGGAAGAGAGAGCTAGCAAATGATGCTTACCGATAGACTAGATTGGTTGTTAGGCTGACCGACTCTAATAATGTTGGTGTTCATGTTTAGAATGGGGCGGAATCTTGAGTGATTGTTGATGTTAAGGCTAAGCAAGATCTAGATCAGTCATTAGTTGTGTTGAAGAGGTTGGTTGCCAATAGGATAGTGGTTTTCTCCCAAGGGGGAGATGGTGTGTTTCGGTATCAAAGTCAGTTATGTGTTCCGGATGTGGGTGATCTTAGGGAAAAATAATCCATCCCAACCATGCTCGGGAAATCCTTTTTCAAGTCTTCTCCAGGAAGATTGTGAGTGGAGCCCATAACTCTTTGCATTTGATTCACCCGGAACACACTAAGATGTGTTGGGATTTGAAGGAGGTATATTAATGGCATGGTATGAAGAAGGGCATAGCCGAGCTCGTACCTAAGTACCCCAGTGTCAACAAGTGAAGGTAGCACACCAAAGGCCCGGTGGTGCGACTCAAAGTATTGAGATCCCTACTTGGAAATGGGAGAATGTAAATATGGATTTTGTGGTTGGGTTGCCCTAGACTGAAGGTAATTCGACTCTATTTGGGTTATTATTGATCGGATGACTAAGATAGCTCATTTCCTACCAGTCAAGGCTATTTTAGCGCCGAAGGGTATGCAATGTTGTACATCCAAGAATTTGGTGAGGTTGCACGGTGTGTCTAGGTCTATCATATCTGATCGCGGTACCTAATTTGCTTCTTACTTTTGGAGGCCGTCTCAAGGATGACTTGGTACTAGGTAAAGTTGAGCACCGCCATTCATCCTCAAACCGAGGGGTAAACTGAGAGGATAATTTGAACTTTGGAAGATGTGTTGAGGGCTTGTGTGTTGCAATTCAAAGGTAATTGGGGTAATCATCTACCACTTCTTGAGGTTGCTTACTACAATTTCCTTTATGCTAGCATTGGTATAACTCCATTTGGGGCTTTATATAGTAATATGTGTAGGTCTCCGGTGGGGTGGTTTGAGCAAGGGGAAACGGCATTGATTGAATCGGATTTAGTATTGAAGGCTATGGAGAAGGTGAAGTTGGTTGGGAAAGGTTGGCGGTGGTTCGGAGTCATCAAAAGTCTTATTTGGATATTTGAAAGAAGGATCTTGAGTTTTGTATTGGTAATTGGATATATGTAAAGGTCTCATTCGTGAAGGGTGTGGTGTATTTTTGGGAAGGAGGGAAAGCTAAGTCCCCGGTATATAAGTTCTTATGAGATCATTATAGCAGATTGGAGATGTAGCTTATAGGTTGGATTTGCCTCCGAAATTGAGCTCTAGTCATTCGGTTTTGCATATATCTATGTTGAGGAAGTGTTGGTGATTCTAGTGCTACTTTGACTTTGGAATGTGTTGGGGTTGAGGGGAACTTGTTTTATGGAGGAAGCTCCGGTTGAGATTTTGATAAGACAAGTGAAGCGGTTTCGTAACAAGGATGTGGCTTCGGTTAACGTATTTCGGAGAAACCAATATGTGGAAAGTCTACATGGGGAGTGGAATCAAGTTTGATGCGGTGATACCTCTATCCTTTCCAATCTACTCAAGCCCATAATATTAGGTCCTTTCCTATTCTCAATGGTCCTAATTCTTCCATTCTTGAGTCTCATGACATGACATGCATACATGTGCACAAAAATGATTTTTCAAGATGTTTTGAGTGATTTAAATATGTTTTGGTATCAGTTTTAAAGGATTTATGATTTTCAAATGATAGACTATGCATTGTATCTTGTGTTTGGATGTTTCATGTTCTAAGTCAAGCCCTTCAAGCCTTGCTCCTCCACATTCGAGGACGAATGTTCCCAAGGGGGAGATGATGTAAGGACCCGGAATTTTGTACGACCTCAAGAAAGAATGATTGATTTCGGAAAAGTTTTGGACCAAGGTGGCACTTCATGGGAGCCATCACGGCCGTGAGGTCATCCGTAAAGCTTCCGGAGTGAGATATTTCTAAGTACGGGACCTTATGCTCAAGCTAAATTCACTCTCAAGCCTTCAATTCTAGCTTATCTATGTTGTTTAAGATCATCATGGGTCTCCTACATCAAGTCAAGTTCAAAGGAATTCCCTTGGCTATATTATTCTCAAGTGCCGATAGATGGGCCAACTTTAAATAAGAATATCTCTTAGCTAGAAATGAACTGGGTGGACCATAACATATCAAATCGAAGCCCTTCGAATTATCTTTCCAATGCATCCGGTCTCACCTCATTCCGAGTTCGGAGCAAGACGTTACACCCGTTTTCGTAAAACCTGTCTGGCCAGACGGGATCCTTCACGGGCCGTGAAAAGCTTCACGAACCATGAAGCTAACCGTGTCAAGGCCCTTCTGAAATTCAAGGATCCATTTTATTGAGGTGTTTTTGATATTTTGGTTCATCCCTAAGGCTTTTTATGACCTTTGAAACCCCTTTTTACATTCCTAAACTTCTCCGACACTAATCCCAAAGGTTCTTCATATGATTCGGTAGAAGGGTCAACTTATAATGGTCATATCTCTTAGCACAAAACGAATTAGGTGTCCTACAATATATCAAATTAAACATCTTTGAATTATTTTTCCAACGAACCTGGTTTCACCTAATTCCGAGCTCGGACCAAGGAGTTATGCTCGTTTTCGTTCAGACTATTCGTGCAGGCAAGCCACACGGCCAGCCACACGGACCGTGTGGCATCAAACGGTCCGTGAGGCTGCTTTGGCCCACGATTTTCTTGCCAAATTTTGTTGTGTGTACTTCCTTGGTACCTTCATACGGACCCTTGTACGGTCCGTTAAGCATCACACGGTCCGTACGACCTTCGGTTGGAAGCCCTTGGCTTGAAATAATTTTTTTGAAAATTCTAAGTAAAGTCACACGGTTACTGTTCACGGACCGTGTCACTGTTCACTGGCCGTGAACAGTAATGTGAACAATACTTAATATTTTTACCCGTTTTGATTTTGGTTTTTATGTAAATATAAATTAGTTTAAGGGTGTTTTGGGTATTTTCCACCCCTCCTAAGACCATAAATCAGCTGATCTTCTTCATTTTCACCCATTCTCTCATTTCACTCCTCTCACTAAGGCTTCACTCCTCCAAGACTCTCCAACCTCTCTCTCTAGGAAATTCAAGTCAAGGCTCTCAATTGAAGCCCACTTCTCCTCAAGTTTGTCTTCAAGTCAGGTATGTGGGGTTTGATTCTTGGTTCCTTTCAACCAAGAAGACCCAAATTCCCTTTGAAACTAAATTATGAACTTGACTCCTAAAAATGTTAATTTTACTACTTGTTCTTGGTAATTTGAACCATGCATGTGTTAGTTTAGGCTCCTTATCATGATTTATGCTAGTTTTATGGAAATGAACTATTTGGACTATGGAATTATGAACATGCATGTCCCTTTAAATGTGTTATTATGCATGGGTGATATTTACTACCATTTCTATGAATTTTATTTAAATTTTCTAGTCTTACGTTATATCTTGTTTTAATATACTCTATATTATCCATGCCATTCCTACATTGTGCATTGCATCACATTCATGATATTTTTACATGAAAATTCCGGAAATGTGGGGTTAAGCCCAATTTTGCCCAAAAAGGGGAATTATAATGTGAATTTTGGTAAAACATGGGATATGACAAGAAGGTGATCACCGGTATGTCTATAATCTTGGCTCTTTGAGCATCTTGGGTGCTTGCACCATCTTGTATTTGTAGATGAGCTATTCCTTGCATTGGCATCTTGAATATGATCTTGTAAATTGGCGTTAAGCCCAATTATGTCTTGAACGTTATGAACTTGCACTTGACTCTCTTGAAAGCATAAGTATATATATATATATAAGTATTCTTGTGGGATGTGTAAGACTTAGCACCGATGGATTGGGGGTCCTCCCCCTTTCCTTGAACTATGTGCCTACATAGGGACGGATGTAATTCGTCTATCTGTATATGATTATGATTTGTCTTGTTCTGATTCTGTAAATCCTTCCGAAAAGCGGGTCGTAAGGAAGGTGTCCATCCACCGAAAAGCGGGTCGTAAGGTGTGATGTAGATTACCCTTGGCAAGTGATCTTCTCCCTACCGATGGGAGGTCCAAATCGGTCCAATTCATGTAATAGCTCACATGAATTTGGTTTGTCGGTTATAGTCCATCCCCGTTATATAGGAGCACTATCGCATTGCACGCATCACGCATTTCATGGCATCTTGTATATTAAATTTCTATTGTTTATATATATTCCTTGTATACTATGTGCCCTTGCCACTTAACATGATGATGCAGGTTCGGTAAGTCACGTGCATTGCATACCCACATACTTAGTACATTCAAACGTACTAACGCATACTCTATGCCTACATGATTTTACCATGTAGGGACCGTGTGTTATGATCATCCACCACTTGAAGGGTAGCTCGAATTCGGAGAGTTGATATTGTGGTGAGTCCTATATTCCAAGGACAAGCCACCTTCCTTCTACCTATGTTGTTACCTATTTATCTTCTTAGTTGAGGGTGAGCCCGGGACATGTCTTGGCCCCCGTCCCATCTTATGACTAGAGGCAAATGTTGGGCACTTGTAAAGCTTTCTCATTTTGTTTAATTATAAATGAATGGATTCTTGAGATTTGATTTCTGTTATTTAGATATATGTGCTTAAATAATTTATTTTGAACCAATGATGTGGAAATTTGATACTTTGAGGCTTGTTTGGGGACTCTCGGGTCCCCATTCACCGTGTCACATCTAGGCCCCGACCTCGAGTCGTGACAATAGCCTTTTCCAGTCACTCTCCACGATGTAATAAAAAAAATCCTTTGCTCAGTTAATGGAATTTACCGCGGTATATAGATTCTTCATTAATTTTTTCTTCATCAGATACTAATACGTGGTTGCCTTCTTCATCCTCTTATGGAATTTTCTTATCTTTAGGTTGTTTATTCTCCTAAGTAATTAGACTTCTTAATTCTAATATTCCTTTATCTTGTGGGCTAGTGGTTTATGTCTTCATTGCATTGATTGATTGTTCTAATTTGTTTTAGTGGGAAGGAGGAGTTTGTCTTTGTTCTTCCCCCATGAGTTATAACTATTCACAAAGTTGCAAATAGTAGTTCATTTGAGGGTTACTATTAGAAAAAGATTTTAATATATACAAGACAAAAACAAGCAAGAGATACGTTGCATAATGTTTACATAATGAAATGCTTTAGTAAAGCACTTTGTTGAATACTTGCAGTTGTAAGAACACACTTTATGCATAAATCAATCTGAAATTAGGTATCCTAGCAAAACAAGTCCATGTTTTCTGTCTTTTAAAGCAAACAAATATAACATCTCCCTGGCACCTTCCTTAGATAGCCAGAATGCAACCTGATAAAATTGTAGCTAATAATGTTGCAAGGAACGAGGTGTTGGGATCTTATGAACTTGCAAAACGTTCGCAGCATGGCCCTGAATCAACTTGAAGCGACAAGCCTCTCCAATAGCTATCTTGTTCTGTCTTCGAAATTTAGTCCATCCTCTTTTTATGTGAACCGCATTCCCCTTACGCTCTATTATCACTCCCCATTGTTTTCCGTTTTCATTAACTAGCCTCATGTCCTCCAGTTCACATATTCTTGTCTTTGAGGCGAATCTCATTGGGATAGTCTAAGAAACATATTTATCAAACAATCATGATAGTTAGATTTTCTGGACAATAATGTGTACGTTAATGAATGAAAAATCTAGCTAATGTGAAAACAAAATGTACAAAACTATTGAACTTACCATAAAATTAGTGTGTGACTTCTTTATAACCATTTCAAAATACGGATCATCAGAATTTAAGTTCACCAAGCTGTGTCGACTACTGTAATTTGGAGAATCTTCTTCACTTCCACTATTAGCTTTTCCATCCTCCTTATCTGCAACAAATGTGACATAAGTATAAAAACGACTATGATATGATTCCTACCAAAATTTTATGTAACATTTAAACCCACAAATTTTATCACGTAACTTTGAACATGAAAGTTGCTTCTTGTTTTTAGCACATATTAAAGATCTAATAAGCTGTAGTCGCATTGATATACAAGTCATTAACTATACTAAGGGAAATATTTTAATTAGTTTAATAATCTATTGCTATACATATCTCAAGCTTTTGCTCTTACCGGTACCAATGTTGGGTTGTTGTTCGTGCTCCTTGCCGCCTTGACTTATTTCTTGAAGCATCAAATATCCAAATGCAAGTTATTACTACTACATAACATTGGGTTAAAATCTAATAAACCAGTAAAGACGTTCGCCTACCTTGAGACTCTTCCACCTCGATTACATTAGCATTAGTTTGAAGATTAACTGGAATATCATCTTCTTCTTCCTCAGTTACATTAGCATGAATTTGAAGGTTAACTGCAATATCATTCTTTTCTTCCTCGATTACAGTAGCATTAGTTTGAATGTTCATTGGAATACCGTCGCCTTCTTCCCCTTGTCTTTTTCTTTTTCTCTTCTCTGCTAAGAGGCCATGGCTCAGATTTTCAGCAAAATAATCCAAAATAACTAAAGAACCATCTGCTTCAACTGGATATTCAATTTCTGCTGCATTTTTATCTACTATAGTAACATCAAAATGATAATGAGCATTGTATCTGAACATCAAAAAATGTCCAATGCATATATATATGACAACGTTTTTATTATTTTTTTAAAAAAGGAGGAAAAAATAGTAAAACAAGCAAAAGAGAAAAACCACAAGCGGGAAAATTAGTAATACAAATTGATTGTGCATTTTGATATTAATCATTTTTCTTATTATAGTTTGTTTACAACCGACTAAGCCTATATAAAAATAAAAACACTCAACAATTCATATCGAATATAGAAATAGATAGAAGATGTTACCTAATGACGTATTCTCCCTCTTAGGATTATTGTAGTGAGGATCATCTTCATGTTTGGACTCATCATCAGATGGCATACTTACACTTTTTTTCTCAGTATCCGAAGCTACCATTTTCCTAGCTCTTTTCGAAGATCCAGTAATCTCCTTTTCAGAGCTACTACTGAGTTCGTCATAAAGAACCCGCCTCTTAGGAACAATGTTTTTACATAAATCCTTTGTGTATCGCTGAACATGGAACATTGATTTTTCAACGAGAAAAAATACCAAAAGGTCCCCTTGCTTCAGTTGTTGATGAAGCACAAATTGCGGCCAATCTCTTTCACATATAAAGTAATTGGGCTTTTCTCTTACTATCTCTGTTTCCCACCACATTTCAGTCACGTCAATTTTCAGTAAGCAATTCTTGGACAACATTTTCTTGTTTTCTTTAACGAAATGAGACGGCACTTGCTGACAAATCAAATTTAGCAAATGAAAAAAAAATTCAAAGTAGAATTATCAACTTGTTTTCCAACTCCATCTTCATAAATTATTTCAAATATTAAGTGTTTCCTTCTCTTCTTCACAAAATGAAATCAAACACAATTTCATCTTCAGTTTAAACTTAAAATTTTTTAAATAAAATTTAATTTTTTTTAAAAACATCTATGATCTACCTAGTACCTACTATGTCCAAATTCATTAGAATTCAACATACTCCCCCCCTCCTCGCCCCCACCAAGAAAAAAGAAAGAATTTAATTCTTTTGACAAACTCACCATTTTATTCGTGAAGGTTTCTGCAGATAGTAAAATCTTGAAAAATGCTGGAGTCTTATCAGGATCAAGTAGCATCTTTAATTTGTTTTTGATTCTGCAAGAACAAAAAATAAAATCAAAGATTCTATTCTTTTTCTTGTTTATAATTCTTACTATACTTGCATACTTAGACAGTACATCATATATATATATATATATATATATATATATATATATATATATATATATATATAACAAGGGCTTTCACAAAAGACTTCTTCAAGAAGTTTTGAAATAACCTAAAGTAGAAATTAATATTTTGTGAATTCCAAGATAGTCAATTTAATAATGAAACGTCCAAAAAAAAAACAAGTTAATATTAACATTATTATTTTGCAAATCCCAAGATGGTCAATTTAACTATGAAATATCCAAAAAGTCTAATCAAGCATAAACATTATTATCAAAAATCATATCTTAGAACATGTTAACTATGTGAAGTATTTTTTAAAACTCTCCCATGTCATAATATTTTCACTTGCAAAAACACAAATAACATGTGATGTCCTTGGAGAGGAAAACAAAAAGACATTTAACAAATTACATGTGATGTACCAAAAGCAAAAAATAAAATGACATTTATCTATCTATAAAGCATGAACTCTAGACTCAAATGTTAAATTACAAAAATACCTCTAACTAAAAAAAACCTAACTTAAAGCAATGTCATGCTACACACTCTTTCCCACGAGTTGCCACTAACAGCCACCAAAGTTCCTCCTAAACCGATGCAAATCCTCACTTTTCTCTATTTAAAACTATCAAACATAGAACACACATACGTCCTACTTCTACAAATAAACTAACGCACAAACATCCTACTTCTACAATAAACAAACAAGTATACCTTGCTACATATGCTTAGCCAAGAGAGCACCTTTAATCATTCAAGACTTCTTTGACACTGTATCATTCAAATGCATCTAGAAGTCCTATGATTGCTCCGAATACCAGATTAATGATTTCTCATAGTCAAGGCAATGTTATTTAGCTCAGTGCTACACCAACAACAGCCACAAACATAACTGCTATACTACTCAATAATGATAATTTTGTGCTGGGTGAACTGAATATCAATAGCTTTGCTAATTGAACACTATGGCAATAATTTGATTATCCAACAGATGTACTATTGCATAGAATGAAACTTGGGATTAACTTGCAATTTGGTTTCCTTAGCGCACAGGATTTACAAGCCATCATTGTTCCTACTACTACTAAACACAAACAAATATAGGAATAAGTTTTGGTGAGATAGTACACATCTGTTTATGTAAATTCCATCCTACATGTTTACTACTTCTTTTTATATATACAATTGATATCTTTTTGCTCAACGCTCCGCTGCTCTATTAACACGTTTTTGCTCATAATTTATCGGTCAATCCAATTAAAACTGTGCACCACAAAATCGACCACTCCACTACCCCTCTTCTTTATTTTTGTAATTTGTTCCTGATTTGAGATCGTCACATTTACATCACTATATCAACACCGAACTAATACACTTCTAAAAGATATCCTAGAATAAATCAATCCGAAAACTTTGGCTGGAAAATAAACATGTTCAGGGCATTCTTCTTGAGCAAACAAACTGCTAATTAATTTGACTAATGACTGTGTAGGAAACAAGACCAAATTGGACGCAATCAAAAGAAGATTTATCATAGGATTTGAGCTGGGACAAAATCAGAGGAAGATTTAATGCAGCAGCAAAAAATCTATCAAGACAATTTTGAAAATCAATTAGCATGCTTGATTTGGAAAAGAAATCAATTAAGCAACAAGAAAAGAAGAACACAACTCTGGAGAATCAATGAAGACCAAAGAAGACCTTCAAAAATCAATCAAACAACAAGAAGGAAAAACACAAATCTAGAGAATAAAACAAGATCGAAGAATACCTTCAAGATTGAAGACTTGTGTTGTCAATCAGAATCAATCAACAGGATCTGCGCAAGATTACCTATCCTAAACCCTTGCCCTTATCCTTGGAAGAAGCAATCATCTAGAACCGTCAGTATAGACTAGGATAGTTGGCTGGGCTGGTCTAACCCAGAATTTAACAGGGCTGGGCTAATATTTTTGGAGCCCATTTAAAAAAATGAGATTTTTAGCCTGGCTTGAATAAACTTGCTGATTTGTGGGATTTTTACAATATGGAGTAGGCCGGCCCGTGGGCCAAATTAAAAAATAATTAAAAATAAAAATAAAATAGAGTATTAAAAATAATATTAGTCCCAACTCAAAGTTCATTTAAACATTTTAACTACTAAAATTTAGATTAAATTATATTTTTATAATATGTAATAGTAACACCAACACCATGTAATATTGTCCTGTTGCTATTGATTTTGATATTTTTAAATTATAATTTAATTTAAAAATTTATAAAAAAAAAATATACTTCTAAATATGTGGGCCGACCCGGAAAGGCTTGCAACCCATGTACTAATAGGCTGGTTTTAGGCCACGATTAAATGGGACATCCTTGCCTGGCATGTCAAATTCCAAAGCCTGTATGGGCTATTCCGAATGGGGTGGGCCAACTCGTATTGAAAGCTCTAGAATCATTATTGACTGATTTCAAAGATCAATTCCCTTGGGATGCCATCTCTTCTAATAAAAAGGTGCATGATATCTCAAAGACTCATACAAGCCTACTGCCTTCAAGACCGTCATTAAAACTTTATTGTAATTCTTTAGTCTTACTGTGAAAAAAAAGAGAGAAAAGAAGAAGAAATTGAAATAGAAGACTGTATCAAAAAGAAAAAGAAAACAAAACATTTTTAGAGTAGTTTAAGTTTGATTTCTCGTAACCACAAGATTTCAAAGGCTTGAAGAGATTTTCCTTGCAACCCAAGGGGACGGGATGTAGAATTTACATTGAATACTAACCAGTATAAGTATCCGGTGTTGAACTTCCTTTTACGCTCGTTAAATTCTGCAAACTATTTTTATTGTTCTTAGTCAACTATCACTTAAGTTAGTTGACTAATGGTTAATAGTTTTAAGTAAAAGAGGAAAGAAATTTCAATTCACCCCCCCCCCCTCCCCCCCCAAACCTTTTGCACTTTCAATTGGTATCAGAGCCTAATCTCATCATATTTTCAATATAACAACATGTGAGAAAAGATCATCGGAAATCAACATTAAACAATTGGAGCTTTGTTTCAAGAGGGAACTTCCCAAACCAGACCTCCCTACTTCAATGGGGAGCACTTCTCTTACTGAAAAATAAGAATGGAAACATTCATAAAATCCTATGATGTGAAGGTCTGGATAGTTATTAAACTTGGTGACATTCCCATTCCTGTGGCTAAACAAACAACGGAGAGTCAATCAAGCATTGAAGGCAGTAAGACACTAGTCATACCTAGTCTGGGGAACTACACACACAAGCAAATGGAAGTTATTCAAATAAATTACAAGGCAAAGAATGTTCTCTATGATGCCATCAGTAGAGAGGAATATGAAAATATCTCTAGTTGTGAAATTGCCAAGGAAATGTGAGACAAACTGGAGGTAACCTATGAAGGAACTGACAAAGTTAAGGAGAAAATTGTCAGTCTACTTGTTTATGAATATGAGCTTTTTCGAATGAAGGAAGGTGAATTAGTTGAAAGCATGTTTGCTCGTCTTAGAAAAATCATTGGTGAACTCAAGGCTGCAGCAAAAAATATCTTCCCATTGAGCGCCACAGAAGAATTCTCAGAATTTTGTCTCCTCAATGGCATGCCAAAGTAGTTGTTCTCGAAAGTATGGGTCTTAAAAGCCTCACTTATGATGATGTCAGAGGTAATCTGATTGCTTTTGAGAAAACACACCTCAACAAAAAGGGGAAAGAGGATAACAAGAAAAAATCTGTTGCTTTCAAAGCCTCCGATGAAAACCAGGATGATGAAGAAGATCTAAACAAAGATGAAATTGAGAAGATTAATAATTCAGTGATGGAAACCTTCAGACACAACAGAAATCAAAGAAGAGATAAGCAAAACTATTTCAGAAATAAGCAAATAACCAACTACAATAGAAATGATGGCGGGTGCTATGAATATTGCAAATTTGGAAAAATTACAAGTGAATCTCCTAAGGCCAAAAGAAGATACCCTCAAGGATAATCCAAAAACAAAGAATTTAGCAGCTAGAGTGATGATAACACTTCTGAATACGATCAAGAAGAATCTGGAAATGTTTGTTTCATGGAAATTGGTGGATCTAGCCAGGTAAATAACAAATGTTGCAATAACTATTTGAGTTGAAATCTCTTGTAGATTGAGTTATTATGGATTTGAAAAAATCCTTTGAGAATATCAAATCTATCCATGACGAGGAAAATGCCTAGAAATCAAACTTGAAGTTTGCGCTGTTGAAAGAGATCTCTTGGATGAAGAAAATATTGATCTTAAAAATTATTTGAAAAATACTCAAAAAATAATTTATTCCTAACAGATCTTATAAGTCGACTAATTCTCAAAGTGAATTTTTAGCTTCTCTGGCTCAGACAAATCTAGTAAAAGCTCTTATCATTATTGTGGGAAATCTTGCCACACCTATTCCAGATGCAGATTTATCACTCAAAACCATCTAATATGGTGTGGAAAGTTAAAGGTATTACTAACCAGAAAGGACCCAAAAATATTTGGGTACCTAAAAATCAGAATTGATCTTGTTTTGTAGGAACATCGCACTAAATCAAAAGGAAAGTAGTATCCTGACAGTGCATGTCCAAACCATATGACTAGCAACAAATACTTGTTCAAGTCTGTTGCAGACTACAGTGGAGGAAAAATTTGATTTTGAGATAACTTTATTGAAACTGTAATTGGTATTAGCACTATATCATTTAATGAGTCTCGTGATATCACCAATGTATACCTTGTGATGGTATAAAGTACAACTTGCTAAGCATCAGCCAACTATGTGACTTTGATATGGAAGTGAGATTTAGGAAGAATTGCTGCATTATTGAAGACAACTCTAGAAGGGAAATTCTTCCTGGACGCAGGGACAAATATATGTATATCCTGGACTCTATGAAAGGATCAACTGAACACATATGTGTCATGCCCCAGGAGGCTACCCTTGATGTGGCTGACACTTGAAGAACCATTGCTGATTCTCCAAGAGAACCACATGACCTCATCGTCACTTCAACAATAGTGGAAGAAAATGCTCAAAATAATAGGACATCATACGAATAAATATAACTCTTATTTAAAACATGAGTTGATAATGAACAAGTCTGGAAATGCAAAATGCTCAACAATCCTCTACTCATATCTATGAAGCCTCAACTCATCACTTTAGATGGTGCCATGATAGGCCATGACACCCCAAATCAAAGAAATGAAGTAAAAAATAAAAGGGCTCCTTCGGGATACTAGGAGGGATCAACAACTCTGGAAGTGCACTGAATTGGACCTCAACAATGCGCGAAGTAAAGTACTCTAACACCTGTATCTGCATCAAGAAATGATGCAGGTCTAAATGTACTTTATTACATGAAATATACTTGTATGTAAAATATCTCAAGAATGTAAAGCTCAGCTCACTCACCCCGACTCAAACAACTCGTGCTCATCTCAATATATGCAAGTTTAAAGTAAATTATGCTTTTAGAATAGACTTAATAGAAATAAACTCAGTTTAAAATATCATGCTCAATCAGTGTTCACTTAGGAGTTTCTCTTAACCGACATCCAATCCCATCACCTTTAGCTTGGTGATGCACAACAAAGGCGACGTCGTTGCCATGCCCGTTCTTAACTTGCCACAGAAAAGGACGATCAACTCTTTCATGCATCCGTAGTAAATGTCCAACTTTTGGGACATGAATCACCAGAACGTGTTGTATGACTTGCCTATGCTGGTAATGTAGTTCTGTGGGTTAGAGTAGTTATTTACTCAGTCCAGTTTGGTTCTTGATACTCCTCCTAAGACTAAAATAAGCTCAGCTCATCAATCATCTCAAATCTCAATAGTAATCAGTCAATCAACTCAAATCTCAACCTCATTGGGTTAACTCAGCTCAGCTTATCTCAATGTATCATCAACTCAATCAACCAAGAGAATCAACCAAACTCAAATGTTCATTAGGACACATCAATTAAAATCATCATAGAATGCATGCAAAATTTATCAATGGACATGCAGTCATGATACTGTATGCTCCTCATGCTCAACTTACTCAACTCAGGCAATGACACTCAAATCTCAACTCAGTTTATGCACAGATTTTGTAGGGTTCATGATATTTAGTTAACTAAACTAGGGACCAGAAGAAAATTGGGCAACATGACGTCTGAAAGACTAAGCCTGGACATATTAGGTCATGACCTAGTCAATAGTAAATCATGTACATCAAGATAGGTAAACCAAAACGATAGAGTACTAGTTAGGAGACAAGGCTGCAACAATAGAGGTACATGCACACATTATATATATATATATATATATATATATATATATATATATATATATATGCCAATCTGATGTCTGGATACTGAAAGGTACAAAAGAACCAACCCACAATGACATGTCCACAATAGCCTCTAAGAGAAACACTAACACTGCCGTGACAAGGCCCCGACTATACCCAACTGTACAAAAAAGAGTAAGCATCCTGTGAAAGCTCCAGGAAGAGGTGGAGCTTACCAACTCACAGCTGAAGGGGGCTCCCAGTGGAAGGGTAAATCAGAACCCCTACCTGAACCTGCATGCACGAAATAAAATGCAGCGTCCCCAGGCAAAGAGACGTCAGTATGAATAAACATGTACTGGTATGTAAGGCAGGATGTAAAATCATAGATAATCGTAGTAAAAAGGTTAATAGAAATACCACCTGTAACCAAAACTCAAATAGCCTTAATGACCAATAAGCAACCTCCTAGTGATCAAATATGCATGGTATGTTCGAGTATCACATGTCGTGAATATATATATATATATAGATGCAAATGCATGACATACCCAACCAAATGCTAGCAATGGTAGTCCTTTCCGGTAGCTAACCGGCATCATATCTACCAACCTGTGGCCATCTGTACCATATACATATATACATACATATATATACACATACATATGTACATACATACATATATACATATATATATATATATATATATATATATATATATGTATATATATATATATATATATATGTATATATATATATATATATATATATATATATATATATATATATATATATATATATATATATGTATGTATGTATATATATATATATATATATATGTATGTATATATATATACACATACATATATAATCATTTGGGCAAATAGGCCTCATACCTCCTATTATAGCTCGGAGTCCATGCATAACGTGCAATGTATGATATGAATGTTAAATGCACATAGTAGGCCATAACATAAATTTAGCTAATCTTGGCTCATTGGTACACTTATTCTCACAACATCATAATCATTGTCATTTAGCCAATCTTGTCTCATTGGTACACTTATTCTCATATCATCATAATCATTGTCATAGCATATACACATGACTCATGGGATCTTATATGTCTTATTAACAAGTTTGGGAACTTAACCCAACATTTAGAGTGAAGCCTTAACTTTGAAAATATTCATAAAGGTGCTTTACATAACGCTTATTCTTGGTCCCATGTCGATTAGTAAAAGAAAGTATTTAAATAGGATCAAGTGCCTTAATAGTTTAAATAGGAGTATTTCACTGGAGAATATTGGAAACCAACACGTTACTTGTTAAATGTTTCAATTATATTTTTGTATGGAAGAAGGACTGATTACGAATACCACATTCCTTTCACATTCTACATTTATTTTAATGGCACTACATGAAAAAGAAAAACACCCCTAACATATGAATAGGTAGTCGGGAAAACCGACAAAATAATATATAGATATTGAATGTCCAGTTTAAGCGAATGAAAGAAAATTCAACCTAATATCATCATAAAAATAACTCAGCTGCAATCCCAATGCCTTTCACAGAAGGTCTTTCTAGCAATATAATAGTAAGATATCACATTTGACGTTTTGGAAAATTTCCCGGATTTCGTGTTAAAAAGAGGGACGGAGCTTAGCCTTAACATACCTTCCCAACGATCGCCCAATTACTCAAAGTTCCTTCATGAAAGTTGTTCCATACGTCCTAAGCTTCACAACGACTATATATACGTAGCTTAAAGACACCTATAAACAGTAAAAAATTTAACATTAATGACCATATTCAGCTAGGAACATTTACGCGAGAAAATGTCCGTAAAACTTCATAAGAATGACCGTAAAAGAGCCCCAAAATTATTACCTGAAAACACCAAATACAAACTAACAATACCATCAAGAACACCACTTTTTTTACAGCCCAAAAACAGCTCCAAACATAGGTAACACGAGGGGAAAACCATTGCAAAGCGTAAGGCACACATTTCTACACACACAGACAAATTTTAATGATAAAAATGCGAAAAACTTACCCAAATCCCTTTGGCACCTTGAGGGAACTTTTTCGTCAATTCTTAAGCTGTTTGGGGATGAAATGACACTGATTTGAGCTTTAAAAATCTCAAATTAGCCGACATTAAGGTGGGTCGACCCGACCCGACCCGACCCGACCCGACCCATGACCCGATTTCCTGCTCGGGCAGTCTCGGTAAAACTATCATAACTTTTTATTCTGAGGTTAATTTGATACGCAGTTTTGTGCATTGCAAACTACACTCATAGATCTTCAATTTGATAGATCATGGACCTTCTAACTCCTTATATTTGGGAGATATGGCCTGTTATATTTGACCCAAATTTAAGAAGGATTTCTTAAAGAAACTTACGATAACTTTGGCCAACCTTTATCTTGCAACTTTCTTGATTAAAAAACTTAATGTATGAACTTTGTGCTATTAAAATAAATTAAAAAAAATCCATTATTAGCAAATTGTAAATTTTTAGTTCCATCCGAAAAGTGAAACCTAATTTAGACCTTTCGAAAAAGGCGAGGTACCACTTGGGTCATTTCTTTAATCCCAAATGTGTATTTAGGGTATTCCTTTGTTTTAAAACTTTAGGTCCTTGACGTTACCACTTATTGGCAGTCTTAGTATTCTTAGGTTCTATCCAAATTCATATATGTCTTATATGACATGCACCCTATATATATATAGAAGATGAGGAACACGGGATATCACAGTCTCCCCTCCTTAAAAACATTCGTTCGCGAATGTATCTAGACAACGTCTTGGTTGCACAACTAACTCTTGAAATGTGACTTTTGAGGATATACCTTTTTTCCCTCCAATCTATAAATCAAGGATATTTCTTGGAAACTAATCACCGTTCACTCAATGTCCTAATATAATGTGAATGGTTTTGAATTTACCACTGAGGAATACTCGAAGAATAAAAAAACTAATAATAGTAGTGTTTGGGTTAAAGGTGATGAAGAAAAATCGAAATGAGAATGTTGATTATTTTGGCATCCTACATGAGATTCTCGAGTTGGAGTATTCTAGTTGGCCATTTAAAAGAATAGTGTTGTTTTGATGTAAGTAGTTTAGTCCAACCACAAATAGAGGTCCAAAGGAATTTAAGCAGTATAACATCGTTGAAGTCAAACTCACTAGGGCGTATCGGGTTTATGATCCTTTTATTATTGCGCAAAATGCAAAGCAAGTATACATGCTTCTTATCTGTTGCATAGAGAGAAGTCTGATTGGTGGGTTGTAACCAAGCTGATGGGACAGGTGGAAGTTGAGAATGTGTTGGATGTTGCATATGAAAATGAAATATCAAGTGTTCACTAAGAGTGGATGTTGAGTTAGAAGTCAATTTGGAGCATCCTGATCATATTTTAGAAGAGTTAGTAGAGAAGAGCTAGTATGCTAACAAATGTGGAGGAGGATGAGAAGGAAATTTTCGAAGAGGATGAATGGACACATGAGGAGGAAACTTTTGTAGAGGATGAATGCATAGATGTGGAGGAAACATCCAAAGAAGATGACCCGATAGATGAGGAGAAAACTTCCGAAGAGGATGAATAACAATTAGTATATTGTGTTCATTATTTTTAACTATTGATATTTGGGTACTTCATTATTTTTTTAGTTCATTTGTTCTGGATATCTTTTTTTTGGTGCCAAAGTAATTTTAATGCTTGCTTGTTTAATTAAGTTTTGTTGATTGAAAGTGTAACAAGATATTATAACAGGAAGGGTACTAACCAAGACCTCTGGAACATGTCAAACATACAAAATAAATGTTAATTACCAGGAAATGCTGAAAGAAAAAACTACCAGGAAATGCTGAAAGAAAAAAATAAATGAACAGTAACAACTAATTACAACTAAATTTTTGAAAAAATGTAAGCTAGCTAGCTTTCTTGAGAATCAATCTTGATGAATGAGACGACATTTTGTTCAGTATGAATCACCTTCCAATTCTGCCCAACCATACTGAGGGCCCCTTTTGGAGCCATTCCTATTTTTTTAGTATTTGGTGGTTGGTATTTTTTTTTTTTAATCGACATAACATTAGCTTTTTATTACATTTTACAAAAAAGGAATCAATATTTGTTTAAGTTTAAATTGACTTTTTTTTAAAAAAAATATATTCAAAAGAACATAAATTTTCATAAGTATAAAATCGGATTTTTTATTATATTTTTAGTTTATTTATTTATTTTTAATTTAAAAAGACATATACTTTGGGATTCGTAAAGATATTTTTAAGCCAATCCGACATTTTCTCAAACCTTGGCCATTCTAATACAAATGCATGAGAGCTTTTAAAGTTTAAAATGTTTTCCTACCAATCTCTTCATTTTTTAAAATTTCTTAGTATTTTTAATTTTTAAATTAGGTAGCCTAAGTTTGGGTGGTTAACCATCCTAAAAAGATTTTAAGGGATGCTTAAGCCGTTCCCTTTAGGATAACTTGAACCCTTATGTAGAGTTATATAAGTTTAGTAGTCCATAAATTGGAGTTGATTGTAGTACACATTACATTAGTTAATTATTTTGGTATCCTGATTTACCTTAAAATAATTAGGTGACAACTCTTTAAGTTAATTAATTTACGAATCACCAATATGTTGTACCATTTGACCTCAAGTTAAAATGGGGTATAACAAATATTGTTCACATATACAATTTTTTCATTTGAACAGACTAATTCTTTCTTTGTTGATGGTGGTAACATACACACCTATATGTTATAAACCTTATTTTTTATTTATTTTAAAGGGCAAAGATATGTGTATTCTCTGATATCCCTCTTTCAGTATACCCTTATCATTTATCAGTGGTTCTTCATCAAGTTAATGCGTATCTTCATCACCTAAACTTCTTCATTGATTTGCATTGTTCCTATTAGCTCTATCAATGTAGATGTAATATCTAGGGAGCACAAGGCTTTTGAAGTAATAATAGGTAACCAGTATCACACTCAAGATCTCTTTTATAGCAGTAGTGTGTAAGTGCGACTGTTTATGGACGACTATGAGCTTTCTGAATGAAAATCACTTCTCCTTGCTTTTGCAATTGATTGATTCTTCATTAGAAAATGATCTGTATGTGTGAATGCTAAAGACACTGATTCATTTTATTACCAACATTAGAAATGTTCAACATTAACATAAGGGCTACAAGAAAATAATACGACGTCTAAATATATAAAAATACATTTCTAATTGCCAAACGTTTATAAATGCGATTTCTATATTTGTCTTTCATCTTTTACTGGCATCTCAACATCATAACAGTGCTGTGAAAATTTATATTGCATCTTCTAGTGGCATTTTCTTCGGTGCATTCAATTATGT
This sequence comes from Solanum rostratum, assembly GCA_029948455.1. Lineage (NCBI taxonomy): Eukaryota > Viridiplantae > Streptophyta > Magnoliopsida > Solanales > Solanaceae > Solanum > Solanum rostratum. The sequence goes on from CM057053.1 coordinate 60,040,883, forward strand.
GTTGTTCTTCTTTATGGAGTTGTCTTCCCCTGGTTGATCCCCTTGGGTTGGTGTGCAGTCCTTCCCAACCATTTGGTTCGTTTACCATGGGACTGCCAATGGTAGTAGTGTGTAATAGCTGGCTCACAAACATAGGGGTTATTTTTTCAAATGATTTTGAATATGGCTAGGGTTTCATGGGGACTGGGTGCAGCTTTTACCAGATACCACAAATCATAACTGACATATTTTTCTTTGGGTTGTCTCTAAAGTATCTCTCTATAAGGTTTGTACTTAGTGATTCAAAAAATATATATATTTTTTATCACCATTGATTAGGTGAACAAATCTTTAGAACAAGGGTCTCATTTTTTGCCTCCATCGGCCCAGGGACTGTTTTATTTATTTATCTCTTCGTCAATTAATATTATCATTTGGAAAGTGCATTCATGCCTTGAATTCTTGTAATTGGTACTGAACCCCGTATAATACTAATACTTTCATCAACCAACTAGTGGGGTGTTTGGGTATTTTGTTGATTGATAAACTCTGTCTGATAGTTCAATTTCAATCCTCATGTATGGTGAATCTGGATGGTTACATAGGGAAAATGATTATAATTGTTAACTAAACTGATTTTAGAGTTAGTAAAACTGAAAGAACAAAGAAAGTAGATTAGAGAAATTTTATATTCCCCAAAATATGGTGCTACTTGCCTTTTTAAAATAAAAAATTACGGTAGAAGCAAAACAATTTATAGTAGAAAGGGTTAGAGTGTTACTTTTATTAAAAAAAGACCTACGTTGCAACCTGCGAGAAGCGACATAAGTTAGAATCCCCTATAAATATAAGGCCAGTCGAACAATGTATAGACATAGAATGAGATGGAGTTGGTTAGGGCCTTTCTAAACTTCTTCCCTTTTTACTTAAAACTGTTCACTGTGTGTCAGCTAAGTTAAGTGATAGTTGACTAAGAACAATTGAAAGAATTTGTAGAATTTAACGAGCATAAAAGAAAGTTTAACACCAGATATTTATACTCGTTCAGATTCAATGTGAATTCTGCGTCCAGTCACCTTGGGTTGCAAGGATAATCTCTTCAAGACTTTAAAATTTTGTGGTTACAAGAAATCGAACTTAAACTACTCTAATTTTTTTTATTTTTGATACAATCCTCTCTTTCAATTATTTCTTATTCTCTGTCTGTCTGTCTCTCTCTCACTCTCTCTCTTTTCACAGTAAGACTAAACAATTACAATGATTTTTTAAAAGATGAGGAGTTTGAAGATGGTCTTGAAGACAGTAGGCTTGTATGATTATTTGAGATATCCGGATGCCTCCTTTTATTTGAAGAGATGACATCCCAAGGGAATTGATCTTTATAGTCAGGCAATGATGATTCCTTCTTCCAAGGATAAGGGCTAGGCTTTAGGATAGGCAATCTTGCGCATATCCTCTTGATTGATATTGAATGATAGCGCAAGTCTTCAATCTTGAAGGTCTTCTTTGATCTTGATTGATTCTCTAGATTTATGTTTTTCTTTTCTTGCTGCTTGATTGATTTCTTTTCCAAATCAGGTGTGCTAATTGATTTTCCAAATTGTCTTGATAGATTTTTTGTTGCTGCATTAAATCTTCCTCTGATTTCATCCCAGCTCAGATCTTATGATAAATCTTCTATTGATCGCGTCCATTTTGGTCTTGTTTCCTTTTTGGTATTTCTTGCACAATTATCAGTCAAAATAATTAACACTAACAATCTCCCGCTTTTTGGTGATGACAATAAGTAGTTTAATATAGTCAACTTCCCTGTTCAATAAGTCGACTGGTGCCCCCGTAAATGCGTGAAGATTCTAATTCTTTCAGAGTCGACTGTTACTGTCACGACCCGGGGTCGGGGCTTAGATGTGACATAGCGAATGGGGATCCGAAAGCCCCCAAACAAGCCTCAAAATTTCCAGAACTCAAATTCAAGTGTTAAAAGGGAACATTCTAAACCCAATGGGAGAACATATTTTATAGATAACAAAATGAGAAGAGTTTATACAAGGTTCGACATGTGCTACTAATCAAGGAACGGGGGGCCGGGACAAGTTCCGGGCTCACCCTCAACAAAATACATACATAGATAAAGCGTACAAGAACAAAAGCATGCCCTCGAAAGACGGGGCTCACCATAGGATATCTAAAAGGGGAGAACTACTCGTCCGACGGGTACTGCTCAAACTGCTCAGTCCCTGCATGGTAAAATCATGCAGGCATAGAGTATGCGTTAGTACGTTGAATGTACTAAGTATGCGGGTATGCAATACACGTGACTTACCGAACCTGTATAATCATGTTAAGTGGCAAGGGCACATAATATACAAGGAATATATATATAAGCAATGGAAATTTTAATATACAAGATGCCACGAAATGCGTGATGCGTGCAAAGCAATAATACTCCTATACATAACCGGGATGGACTATAACCGACAAACCCAATCCATGCGAGTTATTACATCAACCGGACCGATTTGGACCTCCCATCAGCAGGGAGAAGATTACTTGCCAAAGGTAATCTACATCACACCTTACGGGCGACCCCTCTTTCGGTGGATGGCCACCTTCCTTACGGGAAACCCCTATTTCGGAAGGTTTGCATAATCACATCATAACATACATAACGAATAGCCATTCCTTACGGGCAACCCCTATTTCGGTAATGACCTCCTTCCTTTTGGGCAACCCCTATTTCGGAAGGTCTCCTATGCTGGCACATAGTTCAAGGAAAGGGAGAGGGACCTTGGGGATATCCCTAATGCCCCCAATCCATCAGTGCTTAGTACTCATCCCTCTAGAATACTTATACATATACATATGCTTTCAAGAGGATCAAATATCCATTTCAAAACATGATTATACGAGTAGGCTGAAAGGCCAATTACAAAATTTATGATCATAATTCTCATGCAAGGAATAGCTCATCTACACATATACCAAAATGGTGCAAGCACCCATATTGCTCCAGGAGCCATAATCATAGACATACCGGTGATCACCCCCTTGTCATATCCCATGTCTTACCAAAATTCACATTATAATTCCTTTTTAGGACCAAATCGGGTTTAACCCCACATTTTTGAAATTTTCATGTATAAATATCATGAATGCGATGCAATGCATGGTGGGAGAGTGGCATGAGTAATGTAGAGTACATCAAAATAGCAATATAATGAAAAGACCAAAAATTCATAATAAAATTCATATAAAATATAGTATAAATCACCCATGCATGGTAAAAGCTTAAAAAGGGACTTGCATGTTCACATTTTCATAATCCACATAATTCATCATACTCAAACTCATCATAACTCAAGTTTTAGAACATAATATAGCACATGCATGGTTCAAGGTATCAAGATCAAGTAGAAAAATCACATTTCAAGTAACCAAGTTCATAGAGTAGTTTAAGAAGGAATTTGGGTCTTCTTGGTTGGAAGAGACCAAGAATAAACACCCGCATACCTGATTGTACACAAATTTGAGAAGAAAAGGAACCCAAAATCTTGCTTCCTTAGCTTGAGAAGTCCTAGAGAGAGGTTAGAGAGTTTGGAGGTGTGAACCTTAGAGAGAGAGGAAATGCTGAAAATTGGAGGTGTTCAACTTATATAGGGGGCTTAGAAAGGGTGGGAAATGACTAAATTTTCATTGGAATGAGCTAATATCACAAAAATGTCATTAATGAAACGGAGCAGAAAATGGTCCGTCTGAGGCATACGGACCGGTAAACGGTCCGTCTGGGCTCACACGGACCGTTTATGGTACCGTGGCCCTACCCTTTTACTTTTTCGGAGGCAACATTTTTTCCGAACTAAGTATCACCACACGGTCCAATAAACGGACCGTTTGGGGTAACACGGACTATTTACTGTACCATGGCCCCAAACTTAGAATTTTCAGAGGCAAGATTTTTTGGACCAAGTGTCACCAAACGATCTGGTAAACGGACCGTCTAAGGTCACATGGACCGTGCAAGGGTCCATATGAAGGTACCAAGGAAAGACACACACTTAGAACACAATTTGGAAAGAAAATCGTGACTAACTTCAGTCTCACGGACCGTTTGATGCCACACGGTCCGTGTGGCTGGCCGTGTGGCTTGCCTGCATGAACAGTCTTACGAAATGAGCATAACTCCTTGGTCCGAGCTCAGAATGAAGTGAGACCGGATGCGTTGGAAAGATAATTCGGAGAGCTTCAATTTGATATGTCGTGGGCCACCCAGATCATTTTGAGCAAAGAGATATGCCCACTCAAAGTTGACCCTCCTATCGGTACTCTAAAAGAGTTTAGCCAAGGGAATCCCTTGAGGTCGTTAAACTTTTCCGGGTCCTTACAGTTACTCACTCCCCCTGAATGTAGTAATGCTGGACTATACATGCTATAATATATTCTCGCCCTTTGGCATCACAAAAAAGGAAAACAAGAACAAATAATAGCAAAAAAAGTATTATTATAAAAGCAATCTTAACAAGCAAAAAGGGGGCATAACCCATAAACAATCTAAAACAAAAATAATTAGCCACGAGGGCGTGAAAAGTAGGAGATAGTGTTGATGGTTGCAGTCTTCAAGTTCTCAAAGAGGCTGGTCAGAGTCGTAGGCATGGCATCGCTGTTGTTCTGAATCTTTTGAGCAACCTTGATAGCCTTTTTGACAATCTGTATGCGTTGTACTCAAAGTTTCCCAACATCAGTGCCAGTTTCCTTTGTGGTGGCCTTGATTTTTTCTAGGGTCTCCGAGATGGTTTCAAACTTGTAGTGAGATGACATGAGGAGATCTTGAAAAATTTCAAAATTGGCATCCATGTTGGAAATCTTTGCCAAAAGTTCATCAACAAGCTTTGAGTCATAAAGAGAAGGGGCTCAAGATTAGCAGGAGGGATGTTACCATGAGAATCTTGAACAGGTCCAGAGGGGAGTTCAGATTTGAGTGACCATGAGTCATTAGACATAGAATAACCCATGCTGCTGAGCGCCCTAGCATTGTAACATTGCCTGACAAAGAAAGGAGGAATATCAGATAAACACACATTATTTGCCTCAAGAATCTTGGAGATGATCAAACCATAGGGTAGGGTTTGAGAGTCAATAGGAGATTCAAAAATATGATAAAGGATGTAGGAAGAGAGTTTGAACCTTTTCTTGGAGAGAAGACAATAAGTGAAAAAAGTATCTCTGACAGACAGGGTAAATTGAGAGCCGGCACGAGGAACAAGATTAGTAGCCACAATATGAGCAAGAACCCTTGCATCAAAGGATACATCCTTTGGACCAAGGTTGGAAGGACAGGAATCAGAATGATTTGAGATGAGGGCCTTTTTTGCTTCTTCAAAAGAGACATCAAACTATGGAGGCCACGAGTTCTTTACAAGGGAAGAGAATCCAGAGCAGTGAATCCCAAAAATATCATAAAAAATGTCAGCATCAAGAAAGATTCTTTTACCCAATACTAGGGTTTCATCTTCACTAGGAACAGAGTAGCGAAAGGTTGGCGTAAAAGAGTCTTACCAGAGATTCATAAACAACTTTGGGTGAAGAAGAGAAGATTATCACCCAACCTTGATACTCAAAATATTCTTTGATAGGAAAATGGATGGAAAGAAGGAGATCTAAGTCCACAATTCATCCATGAACGATAGTCTTAGATTTCATGGAATGAAAGACGGACTCATTGGAAGAGTTCTAGAAATCAGCCTTCAAGTCAAGAGAACTTTCAATGTCAAATTTACACTTCTTCTTTGTATCGCCAAGATGAGGAGAAGGAGAACCACATTTAAGAGAAAAAATGGGAGAGTCAGAAGAGATGGGAGAAGAGGGAGTAGAAGAGTTCTCAGAGTCAACAGGTATAAGGGAAATGGCAATGCCCTTCCCTTTGTTCCTTGTGCTTTTACGAGGCAGCATAATGAGGAGAAAAGGGTCTAGAAGAGAGAAAGGGCATGAAAGGAATATAAAGAAGGGGATGAGAAAATATGAAGAGAAAAAGTGGGAAACGAAGTGATTGAGGTGACACTGTGCGGAAGATGAAGAGAAAGGCTGACAACGAGGAGTTGTACATCCATCCGACCCTCAAAACAGTAAAGTAATTAATGCACATAATTACGGTAATAGAAAGAATAAGGAAAATAAATCAATTAATGAAGAATCACAATAATGACCAAAATTTAAAAAGATTTTGAAATAATATCTAAGGAATTCCTAAGATTGCAAAATCTTTTTTCAGACAAAGGTTTTGTAAAAATATCAGTAAGTTAGTTTCTAGTGTTAATAAAATCAATTTCAATATTTTCATTTAAAACATGATCTCTAATAAAATGATGCTTGATATCAATATTCTTAACCCTAGAATGATGAACAAGATTTTTGGATAAACATATTGCTCTAGAATTGTCACAAATTTTTTTCGCAGGGTTAGCAATGACATCATAATCAATTAATTGATGCATTATCCAAAGGATTTGAGTGCAACACAAACCAACTCTCACATATTCTACCTCAATGGTAGAGATGAAGACACATTTTATTTCTTACTATTCCAGGAGATGAGGGATTCCCTAAGAAATTGACAAGATCCACTAGTGCTTTTGCGATCAATTTTATCACCTGCATAATCAACAACTGGTTTCACGAAAATCAAATGCAAAGTATTTTTATACCAAAGACTAAATATAGTAGTCCCCACTAGGTATCAAATGATACTTTTTGCTGCAGTCAAGTGGGACTCTTTAGGAGCAGTTCAGAATCTAGTACTTTTACAGACACTAAACATAATATTAGGTTTACTAGCAGTGAGATAAAGTAACGAGCTAATCATGCCTCTATACTTGGACTCATCAACACTCTTACCGTTTGGATCTAGATCCAAGTTGCATGATGGACTCATAGGAGTGCTGATGGACTTTGTATTCTCCATTCCATATTTTTGGATTCATTCCTTGGCATACTTACTTTGGCAAATGAAGAATCCATGATCAAATTGAAAAATTTATAATCCCAAAAAGAATGTTAACTCACCCCTTAGGCTCATTTAGAAATCACTTTGCATGAGATTAACAAATTCCTTGCACAGATCATCATTAGTACTTCTAAAAATAATATCATCAACATATATTTGAATAATAATATTGTTAGAAGAGGATTTTTTTTAATAAAGAGAATGGTGTCAATACTTCCTCGAGAAAAACTATGATTTAGCAAGAATTTTCTTAGTCGATTGTACCAAGCTCTTGGAGCTTGCTTGAGTCTGTACGAGACTTTAGACAGTTCAAAAACATGGTGAGAAAATTTAGGATGTTCAAAATCGGGGGGTTGTTTCGGAAACACTTCTTCTTCTATAAAACCATTTAAAAAAGCACTTTTGACATCTATTTGAAATAGTTTGAATCCTTTAAAAGTAGAATAAGCTAAAAGAATGTGAACAAATTCTAACCTGGCACAGGGGCGAAAGTCTCATCATAGTCGACTCCCTCCTATTGAGAGTAACCCTGAGCTACTAATTCTGTTATTCCTGATTACTTTTCCATTTTCGTTCGGCTTATTTCTAAAAACCCATTTGGTTTCGATGATGGAAGAGTTTTTAGATTTGTGCTCTAGAGTCCAAACTTGATTCTTCTCAAATTGGTCAAGTTCTTCCTACATAGCTTTGACCCATTCACTTTCTTTTATAGCTTCTTCAACCATTTTAGGTTCTAGTCGGAAAATGAGTGCCATGTTAGCATTTTGCTTGCTTAGAGCTCTTGTTCTCATTCTGTTGCTTGCATTCCCAATGATGAACTTTTTAGGATAAACAGGTTCACTCCTTCATCCATTTGGAACTGTTTCTGTTATAAGTTGACTTTCATTAGCAGTAGTCAACAGGTCTTTCTCTATAACTTCTTTGGAAGAGATAACAACACTTTGAGAATTAGTAATTTCTTCATCATTAGAGCTGCACCTTTTCTCAAAAGATTGATTAGATTCATCAAATATAATATGAACAGACTCTTCTATATAGGATGTACACTATCTCAGAGGGCAATCTCGTCATCCTCACAATTAGTATGGTGGTGGTTTGCTCCGGGGCATCATCTTCCCTCTCAACTCCCGCCTTAGGATCCCCCTCCTCAGACTAGGGGGCTAAAGTTCGGCCCGCTGCATGAGCCCTTGTAGTGCGAGGGGAGTGAGGAGAGACATTATCGATGAATTAGACCTCTGACCCTCCGGAGGAGTCATCGCCTAAATCACTCCCATTTGTATGACTAGTTGATATAGTAGGAGATTTTTGAAGATGTGACCCAACCTCCTCCCTAGATTGGATTGACTTTCAATGTGGACCCATGGTACCTGCAAGTGTCACAGATCAATAAAATAGTTAGAAATATTGAATGAGCAGGTCAACGCATAGCGGGTACTCAGACTTCCCTTGTGCTAGGAAAGTGACAATAATCCTTAAGAGTGGCATCACCCGGTCTATCACAGAGAAATTGCACTTGAGTTTAATGAAGAAAAAAATAAAATTACGAATACATACATTGAATAACCTAAGTGTGCAGAGGTGGTCCCCTAGGCGGGACACCCACATAGGTTGTGAAGAGGTACAAAGACCGTGTGATGGTCCGTCCCAAGGGACTTACAAAGTTGGCTGATGAGGCAACCCATGCGGAAGCCACACATAGCCCGTGATATAGGGCACAATCCGTGTGAGCACCCATGAAAGTGTAATTGGGTGATAGCATGCGAAGGGCGCAAAACAGTCACCTACACAGACCACGAAGAGGTATACGGACTGTGTCGGGTTTCGTGAGGAGCCCGTCCAACCAGCCAGCCATCTTCACCAAACAGATGAAGCATAATTTCACACTTCACAAGTACCTAGTGTTAACTTACATACAAAAAGAGTGAAAAAACATAGTGTTACCAAGAGAAAATAGCCTAAAGGATGCAAAACTCACTAGACTCCATGGACAACACCACAAGCACTCAACAATGGTGGTTGACACCACCTACTGCAAAACCCAGCACCAAGGACCAGAAGTTTGACACCCTAGACAATGAACAACTTAATTGCAAACAAAATTTAGTACTTTCAAACTAGAAAACACATAAGAATAAGAAGAAGGTGACGACTCACTTTATAAGGAACTCAAGGAGGGTGATGACTTTCTTGAACTATGAAGATCCATAAGAAGATGTATGTTACGAATTGTGAGATTGACTAACTAACCATAACAAAGCAGATAGAATATTTGGGGGATTTTAGAAAGAGGCCGTGAGGATTGAGAGACAGTGAATAATTGAGAATGAGGCATGTTGGGACAAAGTGAGGGTTTTAATACCCTTGGTCAACACAATTGACCATCTCTCTCTCCTGTAACAGCAGCCTCATGGCCCGTAGCATGTGGTACGGTCCATTTGGACCATACGTTTGCGCAGACTTAGAGAAATTGGAAAACGCAGCTAGAACGCATTGACTGGCCCACCACGATAGATGGCTACACAGTCTGTGACACATTTCATGATCCGTTTGGACCATCTGTCTGCCCTGCATTAGGATTGCTTACCTGGGTGATACGTGGCACACGGTCGATGCCACGGCCGTCCTGTGCTACACGCTCATGTCACACCTCCTACCACACGTAAGCTCACGAACTCTAACAATAACACGTACACCTACCTGGAAACACCAATCAAAAACAAGAAATTGCATGACATATAATAAATATTATATATATATATATATTATTAATAATAATGATTTTTTTTCTTTTTTAGGAAATTTAACTATTACAATGCATAGGTTGCCTCCCCTGAAGCGCTTAGTTTAATGTCACCGGAATGACACAACTTGTTGATTATTCAGACTTCATAAAGCTGTATTACCTCAATCACTATGGCTTCATCTACACCACCCAAATATTGCTTGACTCGCTGCCCATTGACTTTGAATCGATGCCCATTTTAAGTTTCTAGTTCAATAACACCATGTGGGAATCCTTGAGAAATTTTATATGGGCCAGACCACCTCGACTTTAGCTTACCTGGGAACAACCTCAACCTGGAGTTGTACAGCAGAACTTTGTCACCAACACTGAAACTTCAAGGTGCAATATGCTTGTCTTGATAGGACTTCATTTTGTCTTTGTAAAGTGTTGCATTCTCCTAAGCCTGGAGGTGAAACTCGTCCAACCCATTGAGCTAATCAAGCCTCAAATTGGCAGCCTCATTCCAATTCATGTTTAGGGTCTTCAAAGCCCAGAGTGCTTTGTGCTCCAATTCCATAAATAGATGGCAGGCCTTACCAAACACCAATTGATATAGGTACATACCAATAGGGGTCTTGTAAGACGTCCCGTAAGCCCACAAAGCATCATCTAGTTTCAGGGCCCAATCAGGTCTGGTCGTATTCACAGACTTGCTCAGGATTTCTTTGATCTCTATGTTTGAGACTTCAACCTTTCCACTCGTTTGTAGATGATAGGGTGTGGCGACCTTGTGTTGTCGTACACCATACTTAGCTAACACAGCATGGAAGGTTTTGTTGCAGAAATAGGAGCCCCCATCACTAATGATAGTTCTAAGTGTCCCAAACCTGGAGAAAATGTTCTGCCTTAGAAGCTGGGCCACACTCTTGCTTTCGTTGTTTGGAAATCCACTTGCCTCCACCCATATGGAGACATAGTCCACCACTACTAAGATGTACATCATGCGATAGGAGCTCATGAACGGGCCCATGAAGTCAATGCCCATACGTTGAACAATTCTACTTCAAGGATAGGGGTCATGGCAGCTCTTGACGCCTAGAGATATTTCCTTATCACTGACATTGATCACACCCTCGCGCCATGTCATGGGCATCTTTATAGATGGTGGGCCAGTAGTACCCACATTGCAAGATCTTCTTTGGTGTCCTGGCACCACCATGATGGCCCTCTACTAGGGAAAAGTGACAGGCTTCCATGATGCTCATCATCTCTGCTTTCGATATGCATTGCCTTATGACCCCATCTATCTATGTTTTGAACAAGTATGGATCGTCCCAAAAATACATGTGCATATCTTGAAGAAACTTTTTCCTCTAGTGAGTGTTAAGGCCCTCAAGCATAATGTCACTTACCAAAATGTTAGCAAAATTAACAAACCAAGGTGTTAGTTCAACAGAAATTGCGAGTACCTGCTCATCGGAAAAGGAATCATCGATGTTTAACCAATCCTTAGCTCTTGACTCATAACCTGGACAAGTGGTTTGTCACCTTGTTCTTAGTTCCTTTTCGATCGTGAACCTCGAAGTCGAACTCTTACAGCAAGAGTACCTATCTAATTAGCCTCGGCTTAGCATCATTCTTTGCCATGAGTTACCTCAATGTTGCATGGTCTGTGTGCACAATCACCTTTGTGCCCAATAGGTAGGCTCGTAACTTGTCAAACGCGTACACCACAACCAGAAACTCCTGCTCAGTCAATGTATAATTCCTTTAGGCATCATTTAAGTTCTTGTTAGCATAGTAGATCAAATGAAAAAACTTGTTGTGCTTCTGCCCCAGCACAAAACCCACAACAATCCCACTCGCATCACACATAACCTCAAAAAGGGCAGCCCAATAAGGTGCAACTACCACAGGTGCAAAGATAAACTTTTGCTTTAAGGTCTCAAAGACATGCTGACATCTGTCATTAAACTGAAACTTAACATCTTTCTCCAATAGTTTGCACAGTGGGTGTGCAATCTTGGAGAAATCTTTTATGAATCAGTGGTAGAATCGTGCATGCCCAAGAAAACTCCGGACCCCCTTCACTGATATGGGAGGTGGCAACTTCTCAATAACCTCAATCTTTCCTTATCCATCTCTATGCCCTTATCATTGATCTTGTGGCCAAGGACTATCCCCTCCTTGACCATGAAATGACATTTCTCCCAGTTCAGCACCAAGTTTACTTTCTCGCAATGTTGTAGTGCCCTGCTAAGATTCAACAGACGATCGTCAAAGGAATCACCCACTACAGAGAACTCATCCATAAATTCCTCAAGGGTGTCTTTGACCATGTCAGAAAATATTGACATCATACATTGATGGGAGGTGGCTGGGGGCATTATAGGGCCCAAACGACATTCTCCTCAAAGCAAAAGACGCATAAGGGCAAGTGAAGGTAGTCTTCTCCTAATCCTCTAGGGCTATGGATCCAAGAAGCAATACCACCCTCTACCTGCCAACCTGTCTAACATCTGGTCTATGAAGGGCATGGGGAAGTGATCCTTCAAATTCCATCTGTTCACTTTTTGGTAGTCCATACACACTCACCACCATGTGATAGGCCGCAAAAGGATAAGTTTATTTTTCTCATTAGCTACAACTTTCATACCCTTTTTTTGGAACACATTACACTGGACTAACCCATGTACTATTGAAGATGGGGTATACCACCCAAACATCCAGCCAGTTGATAATCTCCTTTTTTACCACCTCTTGCATGGGTGGATTCAGCCTATCTTGGTGCTCGATACTAGGCACACAATTATCCTCCAACTTGATCTTGTGTGTGTATATACCTAGAGGAATCCCTATAATATCTGTAATGGTCCAACCAATATCTCTTTTGAACTTTTGGAGAACTCCCAACAATGCATTCGCTTGGTCTTCCTGAAGATCTGTAGCCAATATCATAGGAAGAGTGGTATTAGTGCCCAAAAATGCATATCTTAAGTGTTGGGCAGCTCCTTGAGCTCCACAACAAGAGGCTCCTCAGTAGAAGGTTTGGCTAGTGGCTTCAGTTTGTTTTGTAGGTCCAAGTCTAGCTTCCTGAGAACAAATGGTTTGGTTCCCCTACCCTATAAAGCATACACGGTGTCATTGTACCCATTGACACCGTCCTCTGGGAAGTTCATTAGTACTGTCACTAGTGTGTCCATATTTATCTTTTCTTCGAGTGGAATTTTAGAAAAACAATCATCCTCCACATCCATGATAGACATCATGGATATCTCTTTGGGTCTTTCCATTGCAGCACACATACTGAATTTTACCTCCCCAATGTTCAACCTAAAGGTAAGTTCTACATGCTCCATATCTACAAGTGCCCTGCCAGTCGCCAGAAATGGTCTCCCGAGGATGATGGGGACCTTAAAATCCACTTCACAGTCCAGAATGACAAAATCTGCAGAAAAGATGAACCTGCCTACACGGACCAACACATCACACATAATCCCCACTGGCCACTTCACTGATCTGTCTATCATAAGTAGTCGCATAGTAGTGGGTGTAGGGGCCCTTCAACCCAACTGCTAATAAACTGCTAGTGGCATCAAGTTGATGCTGGCACCCAGGTCATAGAGGGCTCGTGCAAAGTCATAAGTTCCAATTGTGCACGCGATAGTGAAAGCTCCTGGATCACCCTTCTTCTCAACTGGGATCTTGTAGCAATGGAGCTACAACGATGGAGATTATTTGTCGGCTCGATCATGGTTGTCCTCTTCTTCGTAACTAACTCTTTCATTAACTTAGTGTAGCCTAGCATTTGCTCGAGTGTTTCCACTAGAGGAATGCGCACTTAAAGCTCCTTCAACATAGACAAGAATTTCTAAAACTTTCCATCTTCAACCTTATTCCTCAACCTTTGTGGGAATGGCAGTGGTGGCTTTGGGATGACTGGTAGGGACTGAGTTGTGGGTTTGTCTAACTCTTTTGCCTCTTTAGTAACTTTATGCTCCATTGGTGCTGTATGAATCTCGTCACTCATGTCATCATCGTGGACCTCCACGGGGTGAGGTACCTTGCCATCTGCTTTATCAAGACCTGCATCACGGACTACAATAGGGTGAGAATATACCTTACCGCTCCTCGTGGTTAGCGCCATACAGTGGCCATCATTTTTCAGGTTCTAAATAGTATCGCTGGGATATGACACAACTTTTCTCTAATTCAATAAAGCTAACAGTTGCCCCATTTATTGCTCCAGTTACTTGATCGAGGTCGAATATGAGTCGATCGATTGTCGAACATTGGACACTTCTCCTTTCATATCTCGCACCCCTGCCTCGGTGGACTCCACCTTGCCAAGAACCTTTGCTACCATCTCCTATAGTTTCAAATTGCCGCCACCCTCCTTTTTGCGCTCACTATTTCTATAGCCATCTCTATTTTGCCAGTTCCCTTGCTAATTATCACGACCATAGTTTCGACCTTGGTTACCAGAGTTGAATGCTCGATAACCCCCTCGACTGCCCAAGAAGTGAACCTTTTCATCATAATTATAACATTGATCATCATACCTGGGCAGTGTGTCCATAGATTTTACCTTTTCTAGGTCTCTACCAAGTAGGCTTTTTGACAACAAGTCGATCTAGGTCCATATATGGGTCATGTCTTAATCTCATTCTTCCTTCTTTTCGTTGCTCCATATTCATCTCGAATGCACCATGCCATGTTGTTCTTAGCTAACTGATCCAAGATCACAATGATGTCTAGGAACGTTCTGAACATGTATGACCCTCCACATGCCACATCAATGATAAGTTTAGTCACAAAGTTGCAAAACCTATAGAAGACCACTTTCAGGTGCTCATCCGTGAGATGGTGGTTGGACCATTGCTTGAGCTTCTACTTGAATCTCTTCCAAGATTGATATAATTCTTCATTCTGTAGTTGTTTATGAGATCCAATCTCGTCTTTGATCTTCAGCTGCCTCAACGCAGGGAAGAACCTCTCCAAGAAAGATTCTTTTAACTCTCCCCAAGAATGGATAAAATCATGAGGAAGCTTATTCAGCCACTTTATCACCTCACCCGAAAGAGATAACGGGAATAGCCTCAATGTAAGCGCTTATTGACTGACCCCTAGAATTTCAGAGGATTAGCATGTCGCCAAGAAGTTCATTACATGTTGATTTGCTTCCTCAATTGTTGCTCCACTGAATAACCCTTTCAACTATAGCATTTGCAGCATAGTGCTAGTAATGGTAAACTTGACATCGGCAGGCAGTGGTGGCAACACTATTGCCCAGTGAACTTAGCACCTTCATCATCTTTATTCGCTTCTTAGGGATAATAGGGCCCCTGAGGTCTCAAAACAGGTTGCTGCTGCGGTGGTGGCATAAGTGGCACCTATCGAAGTGGTGCCGCTGGTGGCACCCCATTACTAGCAAGGTCATCTTCACCCAGCCCGTATTCCCCCTATCTACAGGATTCACAACTAACTCTCTCTGCCTTACTGCTTCGCGGTCTTGGGCGTTTATTTTGCGGATCGACTTAGTGAGTTCAAGGTCGTAGGGAATAAGTGCTTCACCCTTATTTCGGGTGTTTGGCATGCACCGCTGGTTCCCTATAAAGAGCAAAAACAAGAAATAAAAGTAAAATTAGGGACTAGTATTACACATTAAAAGTAGCAACTAATAGACTATTACTTTACTGTATTAACGGACAACGACACCAAAATTTGATACACCTAAATTTACACTCCAAAAGGAATAGTAAAGTGGTCGTTGATCAAATATAGAAATCAACAAGAGTTGAGGTCGATCCCACAAGGAATGTGTGAGAATATATCTATTAGCACCCTTTTTCAGATGTAATTTCTATTCCCAAAATAAATATGCATAAAGAAAATGGGGTTTTTTGATATTTCAAAGTAAATTTCTAAAGTAAAGTAACTAACGCATACGATGACTAATGGACTTTCAACAATTGATGAGAAGCTAGGTATGTATTCCCCATGACGTCTAATATGATATCCAAATTTGTGTGGTAAACCCATTCATAATTACGTATACAAGATCAAACAAATTATATAACACCTAGTTCACATTCCGGTCCTTCTTAGATGTATTTCACTCATCACCTTCCGGTCTCAGAATGTGTACAATTTTAACCCTTATTCTGGATCTCAGAATACTCTTACCTTCTAGTCTCAAGTACTTAGACTAGGTTGAGGACCCCAAATTTCTGTTGTAGAATTCTTTTCTTAATTATTACATCCCTCCTGCTCTCGGGCATGTAACAAATACGAGCTTATCCTAACGCGTCGAATCGTTAAGGAAGAAGTTAAAGCGAAGAATAATACAATGTATACGATAATCAATCCCATGGTTCACCCCCAAATTTGTTATCTTCTTAATTTCTCATGGTTCCCACAACCCTAGTTGTGGGTTTAGCCTAGAATATTCAAAATAAATTGCCCACAACAATATAAAGGAATCATAATAAAGAACTTACTATTGATAAGGTAATGAATCCACGTGTTACAATCTCTAAAGAGATGATTGAAATCCAAGATATCGATGTAAATTAGTGCACAATAGTGTTCTCTTTATGTTCTCTATCTCCAATCGTTCCATAATAATGAAAATGCAATACAAATAATATATATATATATATATACACACACACACACGGAAAAACCTAATCCACTTTAAATAGGAAAATAGACGTCGACATGGGTACGGGTCACTACACGGACCATGAGGGACCATATGGACCGTCAAATGGTCCGTGAGTCATTACTGCATTGAGTCCCCACGTGCATTGGCACAGTCCGTGTGAGGATTCATCGATCGTGAAATGGCTCGTGACCCTTGCCTTAGCGATTTCCATGCAAGCACTTTGGACTTTTCACTTCACGGCCCATGTCACGGTTCGTAGTTCGTCACACAGCCCGTAACAGGCCTCATTTCTCTCCATTTGTATGATTATTGTTATTTTTTGCTGTGACTCTTCAACTCACGTCACCTTCACGAAGAGGGACATGGTCTGTGTCAATTCCCACAGCCCGTGAAAGGTACCGTTAGGGTTGCCTTGGGTTCTTTGCTCCATGCACACTTTAGCAAATGAAGTGTGGGGCTACAGTGCACTGCACGGTCTATCCTATGTTACATGGGCCATGCAGACGCCCGTGCTCCTCCACTTAGCTCCATTCTTGACTCCTTCGCTCGGGCCCGGCCCACGTGGCCTCTCACGGTTCGTGTAGTGTTGCACGGCCCATTGAGGGCTCCGTATGATGACCCTTGTGCCTTTTTCCTCAATCATTTTCTTGTACGTTGCCCCTTACTCCATGCCTTCACCATGTTCCTAAAAATAATAAAAACACACACATCAAATTAACAAAATTTCTTGAGAACACACAAAAATCCTATGTTTAAAGCACTACAAGAGTCATATTTCCATAACTCATCAGTCATCTACGACTCATAGAATAGTCTACAACCCGTAGACGGTGTCTCGTAAGCCCAGGAAACAGTTCTTAAGAGGGCTAATTTTATCCATTCCTACCCCTTTTAATTAAATCCTTGGACGTTTTAGACATAATTAAAGTCCTAAAACAAAACCCTAAGCATATTTTCACTATTTCTCACACTTAGGGATTTTCTCATGAAACACCATAGGAGGGAGAAGATCAAGGGTTTCAATTCTAACACGAAGATTGACTGGAGTTTGACTGTTCCTTCTATTTCCAGGTATGTAAGGCTTACTAAATTGTGAAACCACCTTCGTTCACACAACCCTTTCACCGACTTGAGTCGAAATTGGGAACAATAGTTGAGTTTTGAATTTCTATCATCCAATTATCAAATTTTTTGCATCTATTATGATTTTCTTATGATTTTCTATGAGATAGCTGTCGTATTGCATGACCACTGATATAAAATTGACACATATATGTGTATATTAAATATCATGAACCCTAAATTGAATGATTTTACAAAATCTGTGCATGAACTGAGTTGAGATTTGAGTGTTATTGCTTGAGTTGAGTAAGTTGAGCATGATTGAGAATGAGGAGCATATAGTATCATCACTGCATGTCCATTGATGAATTTTGCATGCATTCCATGATGATTTTAATTGATGTGTCCTAATGAACATTTGAGTCTGGTTGATTTATTTTGGTTGATTGAGTTGATGATACGATGAGATAAGCTGAGCTGAGATAACCCAATGAGGTTGAGATTTGAGTTGATTGACTGAGTACTATTGAGGTTTGAGATGATTGATGAGCTGAACTTATTTTAGTCTTGGGAGGAGTATCGAGCACCAAACTGGACCGAGTAAATAACTACTCTAACCCACAAAACTACATTGCCAACATAAGCAAGTCATACAACACGTTCTGGTGATTCATGTCCCAAAAGTTGGACATTTACTACGAATGCATGAGAGAGCTGATCATCCTTTTCTGCGGAAAGTTAAGAACAGTCATGGCAACGACGTCGCCTTCGTTGTGCATCACCAAGCTAAAGGTGATGGGATTGGATGTCGATTAAGAGAAACTCCTAAGTGAACATTGATTGAGCATGATATTTTAAATTGAGTTTTAGTGAGCTTATTCTAAAAGCATAATTTACTTTAAACTTGCATATATTGAGATGAGCACGAGTTGTTTGAGTCGGGGTGAGTAAGCTGAGCTTTACATTCTTGAGATATTTTACATACAAGTATATTCCATGTATTGATGTACATTTAGAGCTGCATCATTTCTTGATGCAGATACAGGTGATAGAGTACTTTAGTTCGTGCATCCTTGAGCTCCAATTCAGTGCACTTCCAGAGTTGTTGATCCCTCCTTGTATCCCGAAGGAGCCCTTTTATCTTTTACTTCGCGTTAGTAGTTCATTTCTTTGATTTGGGGTGTCATGGCCTATCATGGGACCATCTAAAATTTATGAGCAGAGGCTTCATAGATGTGAGTAGAGGATTGTTGAACATTTTGCATTTCCAGACTTGTTCATTAGAAATTTATGTTTTAAATAAGAGTTATATTTATTCGTATGATGTCCTATTATTTTGAGCATTTTCTTCCACTATTGTTGATGTGACAATGAGGTCATGTGGTTCTCTTGGGGAATCAACAATGGTTCTTCAAGTGTCAGCCACATCAAGGGTAGCCTCCTGGGGCATGATACATATGTGTTCAGTTGATCCTTTCATAGAGTCCACGATATACATATTTTTGTCCCTGCATCCAGGAAGAATTTCCCTTCTAGAGTTGTCTTCAATAATGCATCAATTCTTCCTAAATCTCATTTCCATATCAAAGTCACATAGTTGGCTGATGCTTAGCAAGTTATACTTTATACCGTTCACAAGGTATACAGTGGTGATATCACGGGACTCATTAAATGAGATAGTGCTAATACCAATTACAGTTCCAGTAAAGTTATATCAAAATCAAAATTTTCCTTCATTGTTGTCTGCAACAAACTTGAACAAGTATTTGTTGTCAGTCATATGGTTTGAACATGCACTGTCAAGATACTACTTTCCTTTTTGATTTAGTGCGATGTTCCTACAAAACAAGATCAATTCTGATTTTTAGGTATTCAAATATTTTTGGGTCCTTTCTGGTTAGTAGTACCTTTAACTTTCCACACCATATTAGATGGCTTTGAGTGATGAAATCTGCATCTGGAATAGGTGTGGCAAGATTTTCCACAATAATGATAAGAGCTTTTACTAGATTTGTCTGAGCCAAAGAAGCTAAAAATTCACTTTGAGAATTAGTTGACTTATGAGATCTGTTAGGAATAAATTATTTTTTGAGTATTTTTCAAACAATTTTTAAGATCAATATTTTCTTCATCCAAGAGATCTCTTTCAACAGCGCAAACTTCAAGTTTGATTTCTAGGCATTTTTCTCATCATGGATAGATTTGATATTCTCAAAGGATTTTTTCAAATCCTCAATAACTTGATCTAAAAGAGATTTCAACTCAAAATAGTTATTGCAAAATTAGTTATTTACCTTGCTAGATTCACGAATTTCCATGAAACAAACACTTCCAGATTCTTCTTGACCGTATTCAAAAGTGTTATCATCACTCCAGCTGCTAAATGCTTTGTTTTTGGATTATCGTTGAGGGTATCTTCTTTTGGCCTTAGGAGATTCACTTGTAATTTGTCCAAATTTGCCATATTCGTAGCACCTGCCATTATTTCTGTTGTAGTTAGTTATTTGTTTATTTCTGGAATAGTTTTGCTTATCTCTTCTTTGATTTCTGTTGTGTCTGAAGGTTTCCATCACTGATTTAGTAATCTTCTCAATTTCATCTTTGTTTAGGTCTTTTTCATCATCCTGTTTACATCGGAGGCTTTGAAAGCAACAGACTTTTTCTTGTCATCCTCTTTTCCCTTTTTGTTGAGGTCTATTTTCTCAAAAGCAATCAGATCACCTCTGACTTTTCATAAGTGAGGATTTTAAGATCCATACTTTCGAGAACAACTACTTTGGCATGCCATTGAGGAGGCAAAATTCTGAGAATTCTTCTGTAGTGCTCAATGGGAAGATATTTTTTGCCTGCAGCCTTGAGTTTACCAATGATTTTGCTAAGACGAGCAAACATGCTTTGAACTGATTCACCTTCCTTCATTCGAAAAAGCTCATATTCATAAACAAGTAGACTGGCAAATTTCTCCTAAAATTTGTCAGTTCCTTCATAGGTTACCTCCAGTTTGTCTCACATTTTCTTGGAAATTTCACAACTAGAGATCTTTTCATATTCCTCTCCACTGATGGCATCATAGAGAACATTCCTTGCCCTGTAATTTATTTGAATAACTTCCATTTGCTTGTGTGTGTAGTTCTCCAGACTATGTATGACTGGTGTCTTACTGCCTTCAATGCTTGATTGACTCTCAGTTGTTGGTTTAGCCGTAGGAATGGGAATGTCACCAAGTTTAATAACTATCCAAACCTTCACATTATAGGATTTTATGAATGTTTCCATTCTTATTTTTCAGTGAGAGAAGTGCTCTCCATTGAAGTAGGGAGGTCTGGTTTGAGAAGTTCCCTCTTGAAACAAGGCTCCAATTGTTTAATGTTGATTTCTGATGATCTTTTCTCACCTGTTGTTATATAGAAAATATAGTGAGATTAGGCTCTGATACCAATTGAAAGTGCAAGAGGGTGGGGGTGGGGGGTGAATTGAAATTTCTATCCTTTTTACTTAAAACTATTAACCATTAGTCAACTACCTTAAGTGATAGTTGACTAAGAACAATAAAAATATTTTGTAGAATTTAACAAGCGTAAAAGGAAGTTCAACATCGGATGCTTATACTGGTTCATATTCAATGTAAATTCTACATCCCGTCCCCTGGGTTGCAAGGATAATCTCTTCAAGCCTTTAAAATTTTGTGGTTACGAGAAATCACACTTAAACTACTCTAAAAATGTTTTGTTTTCTTTTTCTTTTTGATACAACCTTCTATTTCAATTTTTCTTCTTTTCTCTCTCTTTTTTTCACAGTAAGACTAAAGAATTACAATAAATTTTTAAAGACGGTCTTGAAGGCAGTAGGCTTGTATGAGTCTTTGAGATATCATGCACTTTTTTATTAGAAGAGATGGCATCCCAAGGGAAAAGGTCCTTGGAATCAGTCAATAATGATTCTAGAGCTTTCAATACGAGTTGGCTCACCCCATCCGGAATAGCCCATACAGGCTTTGGAATTTGACATGCCAGGCAAGGATGTCCCATTTTATCGTGACCTTAAAAACAGCTAGCCCAGCCTATTAGTACGTGGGTTGCGGGCCTTTCCGGGTCGGCGAACATTTTTAGAAGTATATTTCTTTTATAAATTTTAAAATTAAATTATAATTTAAAAATATCAAAATCAATAGCAATAGGACAATATTACATGGTGTTGGTGTTACTATTACATATTATAAAAATATATTTTTTATCTAAATTTTAGTAGTTAAAATGTTTAAATGAACTTTGAGTTGAGGCTCTTATTATTTTTAACACTCTATTTTATTTTTATTTTTAATTATTTTTTAATTTGGCCCACGGGCCGGCCTAACCCATATTGTAAAAGCCCCACAAATCAGCAAGTTTATTCAAGCCAGGCTAAAAATCTCATTTTTATAAATGGCCTCCAAAAATCTTGGCCCAGCCTTGCTAAATTCTGGGTTAGGCCAGCCCAGCCCAAAGATCCTAGTCTATATTGACTGTTTTAGATGATTCCTTCTTCTAAGGATAAGGGCAAGGGTTTAGGATAACTAATCTTGTGCAGATCCTCTTAATTGATTCTGATTGACAACACGTCTTCAATCTTGAAGGTATTCTTTGATCTTGTTTTATTCTCTAGATTTGTGTTCTTCCTTTATTGTTTCTTGACTGATTTTTGAAGATCTTCTTTGATCTTGATTGATTCTCCAGAGTTGTGTTCTTCTTTTCTTGTTGCTTAATTGATTTCTTTTCCAAATCAAGCATGCTAATTGATTTTCAAAATTGTCTTGATAGAGTTTATGTTGCTGCATTAAATCTTCCTCTGATTTTGTCCCAGCTCAAATCCTATGATAAATCTTCTTTTGATTGCGTCCAATTTGGTCTTGTTTCCTACATAGTCATTAGTTAAAATAATTAACACTAGCAGTTTATTTGCTCAAGAAGAATGCCCTGTACATGTTTATTTTCCAGCCATAGTTTTCGGTTTGATTTCTTCTAGGATATCTTTTAGAAGTGTGTTAGTTCGGTGGTGATATAGTGATGTAAATGTGACGATCTCAAAGTAGGAACAAATTATAAAAATAGAGAAGACGGGTAGTGGAGTGGTGGATTTTGTGGTGCACAGTTTTAATTAGATTGACTGATAAATTATGAGCGAAAACGTGTTAATAGAGCAGCGGAGTATTGAGCGAAAAGATATCAATTGTATATAAAAAGAAGTAGTAAACATGTAGGATGGAATTTACATAGACAGATGTGTGCTATCTCACCAAAACTAATTCCTATATTTGTTTGTGTTTAGTAGTAGTAGGAACAATGATGGCTTGTAAATCCTGTGTACTAAGGAAACCAAATTGCAAGTTAATCCCAAGTTTCATTCTATGCAATAGTACATCTGTTAGATAATCAAATTATTGCCATAGTGTTCGATTAGCAAAGCTATTGATATTCAGTTCACCCAGCATAAAATTATTAGTATCGAGTAGTATAGCAGTTATGTTTGTGGCTGTTGTTGGTGTAGCACTTAGCTAAATAACAGTGCCTCTTCTATGAGAAATCATTAATCTGGTATTCGGAGCAATCATAGGACTTCTAGATGCATTTGAATGATACAGTGTCAAAGAAGTCTTGAATAATTAAAGGTGCTCTCTTGGTCTAAGCATATGTAGCAAGGTATACTTGTTCATTTATTGTAGAAGTAGGACGTTTGTGCGTTCGTTTATTCGTAGAAGTAGGACGTCTGTGTGTTCTATGTTTGATAGTTTTAAATAGAGAAAAGCGAGGAGTTGCATCGGTTTGGAGGTACTTTGGTGGCTGTTAGTGGCAACTCTTGGGAAAGAGTGTGTAGCATGACACTGCTTTAAGTTAGGTTTTTTTTAGTGAGAGGTATTTTTGTAATTTAACATTTGAGTATAGAGTTCATGCTTTTAAGATAGATAAATGTCATTTTGTTTTTTGCTTTTGGTACATCACATGTAATTTGTTAAATGTCTTTTTGTTTTTCTCTCTAGGGACATCACATGTTATTTGTGTTTTTGCAAGTGAAAATATTATGACATGGGAGAGTTTTGAAAAATACTTCACATAGTTAACATGTTCTAAGATATGATTTTTGATAATAATGTTTATGCTTGGCTAGACTTTTTGGATATTTCATAGTTAAATTGAATATCTTGGGATTTGCAATATAATAATGTTAATATTAACTTATTTTTTTTGGACGTTTCATTATTACATTGACTATCTTGGAATTCACAAAATATTAATTTCTACTTTAGGTTATTGCAAAACTTCTTGAAGAACTTGTTATATATATATAGTATGCAAGTCTAGTAAGAATTATAAACAAGAAAAATAATAGAATCTTTGATTTTATCTTTTCTTCTTGCAGAATCAAAAACAAATTAAAGATGCTACTAGATCCTGATAAGACTCCAGCATTTTTCAAGATTTTACTATCTGCAGAAACCTTCACGAATAAAATGGTGAGTTTGTCAAAAAAAATTAATTCTTTCTTTTTTCTTGGTGGGGGCGAGGAGGGTGGGAAGTATGTTGAATTCTAACGAATTTGGACATAGTAGGTGCTAGTTAGATCATAGATTTTTTTAAATAAATTAAATTTTATTTAAAAGTTTTCAAGGTTAAACTGAAGATGAAATTGTGTTTGATTTCATTCTGTGAAGAAGAGAAGGGAACACTTTATATTTGAAATAATTTATGAAGATGGAGTTGGAAAACAAGTTGATAATTCTACTTTGAATATTTTTTTCATTTGCTAAATTTGATTTGTCAGCAAGTGCCGTCTCATTTCGTTAAAGAAAACAAGAAAATGTTGTCCAAGAATTGCTTACTGAAAATGGACGCGACTGAAATGTGGTGGGAAACAAAGATAGTAAGAGAAAAGTCCAATTACTTTATATGTGAAAGAGATTGGCCGCAATTTGTGCTTCATCAACAACTGAAGCAAGGGGACCTTTTGGCATTTTTTCTCGTTGAAAACTCAATGTTCCATGTTCAGCGATACACAAAGAATTGTTGTAAAAACATTGTTCCTAAGAGGCGGGTTCTTTATGAGGAACTCAGTAGTAGCTCTGAAAAGGAGATTACTGGATCTTCGAAAAGAGCTAGGAAAATGGTAGCTTCGGATACTGAGAAAAAAAGTGTAAGTATGCCATCTGATGATGAGTCCAAACATGAAGATGATCCTCACTACAATAATCCTAAGAGGGAGAATGCGTCATTAGGTAACATCTTCTATCTATTTCTATATTCGATATGAATTGTTGAGTGTTTTTATTTTTATATAGGCTTAATCGGTTGTAAACAAACTATAATAAGAAAAATGATTAATATCAAAATGCACAATCAATTTGTGTTACTAATTTTCCCGCTTGTGGTTTTTCTCTTTTGCTTGTTTTACTATTTTTTCCTCTTTTTTTTAAAAAAATAATAAAAACGTTGTCATATATATATGCATTGGACATTTTTTGATGTTCAGATACAATGCTCATTATCATTTTGATGTTACTATAGTAGATAAAAATGCAGTAGAAATTGAATATCCAGTTGAAGCAGATGGTTCTTTAGTTATTTTGGATTATTTTGCTGAAAATCTGAGCCATGGCCTCTTAGCAGAGAAGAGAAAAAGAAAAAGACAAGGGGAAGAAGGCGATGGTGTTCCAATGAACATTCAAACTAATGCTACTGTAATCGAGGAAGAAAAGAATGATATTGCAGTTAACCTTCAAATTCATGCTAATGTAACTGAGGAAAAAGAAGATGATATTCCAGTTAATCTTCAAACTAATGCTAACGTAATCAAGGTGGAAGAGTATCAAGGTAAGCGAACGTCTTTACTGGTTTATTAGATTTTAACCCAATGTTATGTAGTAGTAATAACTTGCATTTGGATATTTGATGCTTCAAGAAATAAGTGAAGGCAGCAAGGAGCTCGAACAACAACCCAACATTGGTACCGGTAAGAGAAAAAGCTTGAGATATGTATAGCAACAAATTATTAAACTAATTAAAAGATTTCCCTTAGTATAGTTAATGACTTGTATATCAACGCGACTATAGCTTATTAGATCCTTAATATGTGCTAAAAACAAGAAGCAACTTTCATGTTCAAAGTTATGTGATAATGTTTGTGTGTTTAAATGTTACATAAAATTTCGGTAGGAATCATATCATAGTCGTTTTTATACTTATGTCACATTTGTTGCAGATAAGGAGGATGGAAAAGCTAATAGTGGAAGTGAAGAAGATTCTCCAAATTACAGTAGTCGACACAGCTTGGTGAATCTCAATTGTGACGAGCCGTATTTTGAAATGGTTATAAAGAAGTCACACACTAATTTTATGGTAAGTTCAATAGTTTTGTACATTCTGTTTTCACATTAGCTAGATTTTTCATTCATTAACGTACACATTATTGTCTAGAAAATCTAACTATCATGATTGTTTGATAAATATGTTTCTTAGACTATCCCAAAGAGATTCGCCTCAAAGACAAAAATATGTGAACTGGATGACATGAGGCTAGTTAATGAAAAAGAGAAAGAATGGGGAGTGGAGATAGAGCATATGGGGAATGCGGTTCACATAAAAAGAGGATGGACTAAATTTCGAAGACAGAACAAGATAGCTGTTGGAGAGGCTTATCGCTTCAAGTTGATTCAGGGCCATGCTGCGAATGTTTTGCAAGTTCATAAGATCCCAACACCTCGTTCCTTGCAACATTATTAGCTACAATTTTATCAGGTTGCATTCTGGCTGGTATAGTTTGTCTAAGAAAGGTGCTAGGGAGATGTTATATTTGTTTGCTTTAAAAGACATAAAACATGGACTTGTTTTGCTAGGATACCTAATTTCAGATTGATTTATGCATAAAGTGTGTTCTTACAACTGCAAGTATTCAACAAAGTGCTTTACTAAAGCATTTCATTATGTAAAAATTATGCAACTATCTCTTGCTTGTTTTTGTCTTGTATATATTAAAATCCTTTTCTAATAGTAACCCTCAAATGAACTACTATTTGCAACTTTGTGAATAGTTATAACTCATGGGGGAAGAACAAAGACAAACTCCTCCTTCCTACTAAAACAAATTAGAACAATCAATCAATGCCATGAAGACCTAAACCACGCACTAGCCCCACCAGATAAAGGAATATTAGAATTAAGAAGTAAGAAATTTCCATAAGAGGATGAAGAAGGCAACCACATATTAGTATCTGATGAAGAAAAATTTAATGAAGAATCTATAAACCATGAAAAATTCCATTAACTGAGCAAAGGATATTTTTTATTACATCGTGGAGAGTGACCGGAAAAGGCTATCATGTCCCCCAACTTATGAGCAAATTGGACCTCTGCGATCATGGGCAGTCTAATCCTAAGATGGACCAAGAAGCAAGCCATGGGATTGAGGCATCTCAACTTGTTTAGGTCACGACTATTATATAACAAAGCTCTATGAAAAGGAAAACTTGCATTGAATTCTACAGACCAATAAAATCAACAGATACTTTTATATGTCAAAAGGTCGCATTCGAATTTTATTGCCTCCGAAACCAGAGAAAGTTTTCACCTTACCTATTTGAGCAATTTCACCTTTCTTCCCATTTTGAATGCCTACACTGGCAACATGAACATCAATAGGTGCTGTTTGTTTTGTAGTATGAGGAAGAAATTTTGTTCCCCATCATGCTCATTTCAAACTCGCTACTCATGAAAGTTGCGGCCATATTCCATAACACCTTTTCTATGTCCTTTCTTTTGATTATATACATAGCCGATGCAAAGATATACTAATAAAAAATAGAGAAAATGAAAATGAATATCCAAACAACTCCATATATGATTGTTATTTATCGATTAATTATAACAATTAGGTAGAAGGGAGTTGAGGAGACATGTTATTTAAGTAAAGAATACGAAAAGATTGAGGTTTTATATAATTCATGCGACATAATTAGATGTAATATTTTTAAATTATTAAAAAATTGATTAAACGAAAATAATAAAGTAAAAGATTAAAAAAAGGATATAAAACAAACTAATTTTCTAAACTATAGAGAGGATATATACCTTTCATTATGCAGATAGATTATTGTATTATTTTTCTCCTTATGAGGATGAAGATGAAAATCAATTTTTCTCCAACATATTCTAGTAGTGTATTGAATTCTTTTCTTATTAAATCTTTATCAAACTCCTATTTTATACTAGAGGAACTTGTTGAATCTAAGAAGATGCACCTACATCAGGTGAAATATTCTTAAAGATAGTGTCACAGACTGCAAGTTTCAAAATGAATTTTGTAAGATTTCTGTTAGTGAATAGTTTCATAGATCTTGGAAATACTTCTTTATATGAGTTCATTTAAGATTGGTGCAAACTTCTAATTTAAAGTAAACGTGTTTGGAAAGTTAAACCAACAAAATCTATCTGAAAGCTATATATAGAACCACGATAGTATAGCATAGTGTCACACATGATATTCCTATTTGGTCATGAATTTTTAATGTTGAAACTTACAAATTTGAGTTTATAAAGTTATTATATTTTGAAATTATTTATACATGAACATATGTTTTACTCGGAAAAAATTGAATTTTTCTAAGTAAAAATAAAATTTCTCCAAAAAGGTGATTCGACCAAATTTTGAAAGTAGAAAATTTTTTAAAGATAGATTTTCAAAATCTATCAAAAAAGTCATGGTCAAACAGTACATTTTATTTCTTCATTGTAATTAGGGCAACATCTTAAGCTTGTCTCTTTTTCTTATGACTAACGAGTCACATAATTAGTCTATATAATACATGGTGTATATGTATATTAGTGTCTTGTAAGTAATTTAATCGCATCTTCCTTCTATAATTCCCTTTTCTATTTGTGTTACTAATTTTCCAAAAGGAGACTGAAAATGTAACACCTTGAAAATTTCTAAACTAAGACTCAAACTGTCCTCTTACATGTATGGGATCATACAGAGTAATTCTAACCTTGAATATAGATATCAAAGCCTATTCTATAGTGGTATAGTAGATTTGAGATGAAAAAAGGTCACAAAAATCCATTAACACAAAGTTGATTTAAAACCTTCCTTACCAATTGAGTTTTAATGTTAAATTAGGTGATCCAACAAGTTCAAGGTTGTGAATGTTGATGTCTCACGAGTCATATAATTAGTCTATACAATACATGGTGTATATGTATATTGGTGTCTTGTAAGTACTTTAATCGCATCTTCCTTGTATAATTCTCTTTTATGTTTGTGTTAATAATTTTCCAGAAGCTAAGGAGACTAAAAATGTAACACCTTGAAAATTTCTAAACTAAGATTCAACTTTCCTCTTATGTGTATGGGATCATACAAAGTGTTTCTAATCGTGAATATAGATATTAAAGCCTATTCTATAGTGGTATTGTAGATTTGAGACGAATAAAGGTCACAAGAATCCGTTAACACAAAGTTGATTTAAAACCTTCCTTGCCGATTGAGTTTCAATATGAAATTCTTTGAAATTAGACGATCCAACAGCTTCAAGGTTGTGAATGTTTATAAGGTCCTTTACTAAGTATTTGAAGGGTGTTGTGTGTGATTTGAGGTCATTAGGGACACCCAAAGCAAAGACAAGTTCAAAACATTTTCATCGGCTAAGTTTTGGTATGAGTTAAAAAAAGGGAAACTTCAAATGGCGATATCTCTCATAACATAATTAGTTAGGTGACTAGTAATATATTAAATCAGATATATTTGAATTGTCTTTCCAACACATTCAATGTCGCCTTAATCAGAGTTCGGAGTAAAATGTTATGACCATTTTACTAAAGCCTGACAAAACTGGAAAATTCGGCGACTCGCTGAATAATTTGGTGGTCCACTGATATTGATCTCCAAATTTTCCAAAGAAAGCTTATAGAAGTGAAAAAAGGCAACCTGAGTTTCCCATTCAGCGTATCGCCGAGTGATTCAGGAATGGGACCACTAGACCGCCGATTTGGCCGATGGAACTTATCAAAAGGTAGGGTTTTTTTTTTTTTTAATTTTGATGATTATTTGACTTTTTCAAAAGGATATTTTCGAACTTTTACCCTTAATTGACTTCCCTAAGCCTATCCTATAGCTTAATAACCTTCCATAAATGTATAAACCGCTGAAATCATTGAAATTTTACGTTCCAAATTCTCCCATAGAAGAAGCTAGAGTTCTTCATATTCAAATGCAAACCAAAGGTTTCTTCAAGAGATTTTTCTCTTCCAGGTATGTAAGGCCATCTAAAACACGAAAAGAGTTTTTCCATGTGTCCCATAATCCAGGTTAATTGAATTGTGAAGATTAAACCTCCATGAATGCTTTCTTGAGATTTTTTTCTAAAATTCTAGAATATTCTCACATGCTATTATATAATTGATAGTTCTCTTGAGTTAACTTCTTGAATACATGAAATGCATCAATTACCACATATAAACCCCAGTTATAGTGTTTCTTAAACTTGGTAATAGAAAATTTGTGAAGGTGTTGAGTCTCCATGTATGTTTCTTTGAAGGTTTTCGTTTAAACTATATATTCTATGTATTTTTACTTGTTTGATGATCATCAACTAGGTTTACTGAACATATATTATTTCATAAACCCTAGATATTATTTAAGAAAAGATTTGCTTGAATGAACCTAGGAGATGAGTCTAGAGCCTTGACATAATAAATGCTGATAGTGAAGGTAATATGAACATGATGATAATATTAATAGAACTGGATGGTCATATGGGTCCTTATAAATCGATCTCAAATGATTTGTCTAAATTGATAGCCCTCTTAACGATTGTCTAAACCTCTCTTGAAAGATGTGATTGGAAATTTATTGGATGATTGATAGGTTGAAAGGGTTGATTATGATGGACTGATAAGAGTCTTTATAAGATTCATTGATTGGATTGATTGTAGTATGACATTAAGTCTTTGGAGGAGTATTGAGCACCGAGTTGAGTGAGAGTTAGCCTAACATGAATTCAATAACTACGGCGCCAACATAGGGTGATTGATAGGGGTCCATACCTCTGAAGTCCTTAAAGAGAGTTTGATTGATTGTAGAGCATAACTTACGAGGGAAAGATATTGGATGGATGGGCAACAATACCACTTTGTTGTATTATCACCGACTCATAGGTGATGGTTGTCAGTTAGATAAACTCCCAAATAGGTCTTGGTAGTACCTAAGCTGAATGCTTCTAGATTTCTTCTTAAATCTTGCCCAACATTCTATTTGACACACCTGTGACCCGATTACTATTACATGTATAATATAAACAAGCCACATCACCCTAACAAGCCACATCACCCTACAGAATTTTTCTTCTAATTGATATGATAATTTAAACCCAAGATATTCCAACCAAGTTTAATGAATTCACCAATTCCTACCTGCACTACATTCTCAAATTGCATTTACTTAAGAAATCTATTAAAAACCTTATCGATCCTTAAGCCGGTGACTTTAATAGCAATCCACTCATTTTAGATTATAATAACATCATTAGTCCCCAAACAGATCTCTGAAAGAAGATTCACACTCAAACACAAGGATACCATATTAAGATCCATCACTACGATTTCTCTTATAACAAACGCTTATAACAATGCTCATCCCAAGCGCTTGTAGTAACCATTAGTTGGTTTCCCTAATGTTATTGCAACATAGAACCTCAATACCTGGGTAGCAGAAAAACTAATGACTCTTTTGGTAGTTAGTATGCGTGCTTAACAATCGATGTCTCCATTCTCATATTTTACTAATACCATATCAGAAGGCCTACTAGATCCACCACTAGAACACATCATGCCTATCGAAAATATTCATATCTAAATAGTTCACACCTTTCCCCCGATTGAAAACTGTACGAGAAGGTCCACTAGAACTCATCATCCCCATCAAGATGATTCATACCGAAATAGTCCACACCTTCCTCCCCTCTGCCCTATTGAATAACTGCACCAGTTTACCAAATTATCCTCACTTCTTCTTAACTAAGTGAACATATATGCTGCCATAGCGGTCATACTATAACCCTTCCTTGAATATACCCTCTTTATGGAGCCACGATAGAAATTCTTATCTTAGTTGTCACCACATTATCCTCTACCTATGCTAAGAAGCCTTGGGAACTACAACCCCGTGGAGATAGTTTGAAATAGCAATACATTTTCCTTAACCTCCACAATTTTCATGGATAATCTAGTCTGATTTGGATTCATTAATACCTTCTGTCATTTGAAGAGCTATATATGCTGGCCTGCCCCAATAAGCCTAGGTTCCCAAAACCATATACTCTCTACCTCTATCCATATGACCACTAAACTGAACCTGATAACACAATCCATTATGTTTTCTAATTTTCTTATGTTTTGTTTACCTGAATATTATGAAAAATATTTTTTAAATAAACTTATTTTCTTAAAAATTTAAGAACAATAATTTGCCTCCTCTAATAACAAGAAAACATTTGTCAAAACTCTCTTCCGACCGCAAATTACAATTCTTT
Source organism: Solanum rostratum (assembly GCA_029948455.1). Taxonomy (NCBI): domain Eukaryota; kingdom Viridiplantae; phylum Streptophyta; class Magnoliopsida; order Solanales; family Solanaceae; genus Solanum; species Solanum rostratum. Next base: position 60,072,864 of record CM057053.1, read on the forward strand.
TCTTACCCTACCCCACACCCTGTCTCCTCCATCAGGCCCTATTTGACCCCACCCAACCCCCACCCTCCCACCTCCAAAGAAAATTACTCCCTCCGTCTCAGTTTATGTATTACCCTTTGACTTGGCATGGTGCTTAAAAAAGGAAAACTTTTGAAACTAGTGGTCTAAAATCATTCTTCTATATTTGTGTAGTTGAGAATCATCTTATTGAGGGTAAAAGAGAAACTTTAAAATTAAATTATTTTTTATTAGAATAACATATATTCTTTTTCGAACAGGCCAAAGGAAAGAGTATCACATAAAATAAGATAGGAATTATTTTTTTCTAAAATAAACTTACTTAAAAAAAATAAATTTATTTACTCTACCCTTACCCCATCCCCACTCCACACAGAAAAAAAAAATTAAAATTAATTTATGAAACATATTTCAAATTGTAAAAATTTCCTAATTTTTTAACCCCACCCTATCCTGATTACCACTACCTTCACCCCTGCCAATCCACATCTTCCACCCTCCACACCCCCCCCCCCCCCAAAAAAAAAATTAAAAATTATTTTTAAATAATCTTATTTTGTTACATAGTCTCTTCCCACTTCCCCGTTACCAGTCCCTCTTTCGTGTTAAAAAAAATAATTTTGAAATTTATATTTAAAGAAAAATTAAATTTTAAAATATCCCGCTCTTGTACTTGACCCTCTCTCAGTAGTGTCAAGATCGAATTTCGAGTTGAAAATTGTATATCGAGTCATGTTAGAAGTTGGGTCCTAGGACTAATTTGGGATTGAATCTCAATTTAAAAGTCAAATCTCGCAACTGGTGCCAGATTTAATTTAATGATACAACAAAATTAGATAAAATATTTTCAATAGTTTTTGTTCAAAATAGAGTAAAATATTTTATCCTTACTAAATTTTAAAGTGCAATACTATTTGCTTATGAAAATATGGATATCTAGTATTTTACCCAACCTATTTATACCCATATAAAATATGGGGGGGGGGGGTAGAATTTTTACCCATTCTATGTTGACCTATTTTCAATCTGTCCAAATTTGACCGAATCTGTTCATTTGCCACCACTATACACAAGACTGATTCATCATTTTCTTTTTCTTTTTTAATTCATATTTTTGTTAGAGCACCTTATAGCCAAGGAAATAAATTTTAACTGACAGGATAATATTTTTTTTTTCTTCATTTAATTTAAGTATTAATTAAATAGCTCAGTGGTCAAGAGCAGACATATAAGTATAATTAAAACAATATCGATTTGCTTCTTTATTTTATTCAATCCATCATTGTTCATTATATCTTTTACAACGAATGACTTAAATTATGTGATGATGACTTTGATTCTGAAAAATCTCATCTCACCTATGTATTAATAGTTCAAATAGTATATTCTTACTACTTTATATTAAAGTTGTTGACTTAGATCTGCAGTTTTTTATTTCTTTTTTCTGGTTCTAATAAATTTTGGATGACTACTAACATGATTGGCAAAAACTTTTCTTTCTCTATTTTTATTACACTAGGTAAAATTTCTAAATTACTCATAGGGAATAGAATGCTTGCACAACATATCATCATTAACTTTTTTGGCATATACGAGGCCGGTATCATGACCAGCGTAAAAAACTGAGTGAGAAATTGGTCTCGATGAAAGATTATTTTTTGGGGCAAAATGTAATTTTCAGCAAGGTGCATGACACCTCCGCATTACGGATTTGCCCCAAGATTGGCTATTCTCACACTTTATACATAAAACTCGTTCGACAGGTGTGATTTATGTGTTACGTGAAAAAATCTACTGAACCAAGGTACAACAAGTCCGCAATGCGGGCCTGCTCCATCTCCGTTGAAATTTGTTCTGTCGGCTTAAATGTTAATAAGGGGCATTTCAAACTTTTACCCACCCCTCCTACACTTAATCCATGACTGATATAGGTTGTTTTTGGCCTTAAAGGTGTTCCTAAACTCATTCCTATGTCTTTTATGCTAAATTAACTAAAGACCTAATTAATGCTAAAGAGAGGAGAAAGAGCCAGGGTTCAAGGAATTCAAGCTAGATTCTTGTAAGACTGACTGCCTGTCTTTATCCTAGGTATGTAAGGCAAACATACAACATGAAATTGTTCTTCCATGTACCCCTAAGATACGTGATAGGTTGATTGTGAAGGAATTGAATCTCTATGAAGGTTTTCTTGAAAAATATATATTTTACTTAATATTCATTGTAAATTTTTTTATGAATTTGTTTCTTGAAAAAATGATTTGAACTTGTATTTTAAGTACAAATGATAGATATTATTTGATGAAAATTTGCATGAAAGAACTTAGGGAATGAGTCTAGAACTTTGGCATGATGAATGTTGATTGTGAATGTAATGTGAGCATGATGATAGTGTTGATAGAATTGGATGGTCCTTTGAGTCCTCATAAATTAAACACAAATTATGGTCTAAATTGATAGTCCTCTTAAATGATTTTCTAAACTCTTGAAAGATGTGATTGGGAATTGATAAAAAATGTTGATAGGCCCAAAGGCTTGATTGTGACAAAATTGATCAATTGATAAGAGTCCTTATGAGACTCGTTAATTGGATTGATTGTTTTATGGTCCTTGAGTCTTGGAAGGAGTATCAACCCCAACTTGAGTAAGAGTAAGTCTCACTCAAACTCAATAACTATGTTATCAAGTAGGAGAAGATTGAACCATTAAGTCTAATGTTTCCCTATTTTTATTGTCCTGAAACAATAGGACTTGATTTGATAGATAGATTCATGTGTCATGCCCCGGGAGGGTACCGTAGACGTGGCCGACACTGAGAGACTATTGCTAGTACCTAAGTAAACTACTTGTCCTCATCACATTTATTCAATCATAATTCAACATATCAGCAAATGACTAAAAATGATTAAAGGTGGACAATGTAAATTATAGATGGTCAAATCAAATCAATAAGGCTAATGCGAAAGAAACTAACCCAAATAACATCCAAATCAAACAAATCATCCTCTAGTCTATGAAGCCCCTATCAAACTATTCAATGGTGCCAATGATAGGTCAGGGATACCCCAAATAAAAAAGAAGCAATCTAAAGTCTAACTCTAAATTCTAGATGAGGTGAATAATATGCATCTTTCGAAATCAAGGAGGACTCCCCAATCAACTACAAAGTGTGGAAGATCTTCATCATAGAGTTTGTTGATGATCTCTAGTAACTGCCTCTGCATCATAAAATGATGTAGGTCCAAATGGACGTCAGTACATGGAATGTACAAGTATGTAAAATGACAAAATAAAACAGGTGAAGGTAGAAATACAATCATCTCAAAATACTTCATCAAAATGAGTCTAAAGAAAGAATAAAGACTAGACAGTGACCAATCATAGACAATCTAATTCAATCCAATCAGAGTAGTTTCAAGACCTATTTGGGAGTTCCTATAATGGACAACCATAACCTATGAGCCAATGATGATATAACAAAGTGGTGTCGTTATACCTTGCCAAGGTATGGGATGCTCAAGAATCAATAAAAACCTCTTTAAGGACTTTAGAGGTATGGGCCCTATCAATCATCCTATGTTGGCAACATAGTTATTGAGTTCGAGTTGGACTTGCTCTTATCCAATGAGGAGTCTTATCAATCCATTACAATCAAGCCTTTTGGCTATCAACCATCTAACCAGTTTCCGATCACATCTTTCAAGAGGAGTTTAAACAACCAATAAGAGGAGTTTACAAAACCATTAAGAGGACTGTCAATTTAAATAATAATTTGAGTTCGATTATGAAGAAACTTAGGACCATCAAGTTCTATCAACATCATCATCATGTTCAATCATAATCACAATCACAATCATACTGTCAAGGCTTTAGACTCAATCCCTAGGTTTCTTCACCCAAATCTTTTATTGAATAATGTCAAGGGTTTATGAAATAATTTAAGTAAAAATTCTTGTTCTGTGAATGAAGTTCATGATGATCATCAAGCGTGTAAAAATGCATAGAATATATAGTTTACAAGAAAATCTTCAAAGAACTTGTAGGTAGACTCAATACTTTCACAATCTTTCTATTACCATTAATGGAAAACATGGAAGAACAATTTCATGCTTTAGTTTAGCCTTACATACCTGCGATGAAGAATGACAATCGATCTATCCAAAATTGGCTTGAATCTCTCGACTCTAATCCTTTTCTCCTCTTCTTTACTCAAAGTCTTCTCTTAGTTAGAATATACTAAAGACTTGGGAATAGGTTTAGGAATCCTTTTTAGGACAAAAATGACTTACATTGCTTATAGGTTAAGTCTGGAACGCCCCATGAAAAACTGATAATTTTAAACCTCAGTGAAATAAGTCTGTGAACCAGGTCTGCATCGCAGACTTTGTCCCTCTAAGTTCATTTTTTCTGAAATTTTTTTGATCAATTTTCTAATCCCGTAAGAATAATAGAACTAAAATTAAGTACAGATCAACGACAGGTCCGATATGCAGAGGTGTTTCATACCTTGTTGGAATTTGCACTTTTGCTTCGAAAAATTATTTTTTGATCTGGTTGCTCTAAAATTCAACCAAGACCACTTACCCACATAATTTTTTGTGTTGATCGTGATTCCAAACTCAGATTTTCCAAAAAGGTTTGGTATGATGCGTTATGTGAGTGTTATTTCATCTAGGGGTATTTTAGTAATTTTATTGGGTGTAACACCATGATTAGTTGATTTGTTCTTTACCTTGGCAAGGTATTGAATGGATTGGAAACACATCGGTTTAATGCATGATCACTAGCTCATAAGTGGTCATTGTCAGACAAGATAAACTCCCATCTAGGTGTTGATAGTACTCTGATTTGATTGGGTTATATATGATAGGGTATCTATCTAAACCTTACTCTTGCTTTAGACTAATGAAATCGTGACCAAGTTCCTTATTTTCTTGATTTGACTTATCTGAGTTGACTGTATTCTACCTTGATGCATGTTTCATCATGTCATTTTACATACTTGTATATTCCACATACTGATATTCATTTAGACCTGCATCAATATATGATGCAGAAATAGGTATTAGAGATCATTAACAGGTGCTTCATTGAGGATCTCTTTCCATTCAGTCGATTGTGAGACCTCCTAGCTTTCAGAGGATTTCCATATCATTATCATCTAACATTAGAATTTAGATTTTTTTATTTATTTTGATTTGGGCTTAGCCATGAACATGCCATTAGCACCACTTAAATAGGTATTGGGCTTTCATACTAGTCTTATTAAGTTGATTTGATAGAGTGAATTGGCCTTTGGCCTTTACTTTTGATTGCGTTATTTTTTCTTTTGAGTTATCTAGTGATGGTTAGATCTTTCGCTGTTAGATTGTGATTGAATAAATATGATACAGCTAAGTGATTCGCTTCGGGCTAGAAATAGTCTCTGAGTGTCGGCCTGTAACACCTGACAAAATTATCAAAATATCCCTAGAAGAGAGATGTGCGCATAAAACGTATTCCCATGCTCAGATGGCAAATCTGAGACCGGATATACGATCAGTATAAAAAATTAAGTTGGAAACTAGTCACGATTGATTTTTAGAACAACCAGATCAAAAGATAAACTTTCGATGCAAAAACGCGAACCGATGTAGGTGTGCGACAGGGCCGCGATGCGCCACCATCGCGGACTAACACTTGGTTTTATCCCAATATTTTCTACGGGATTAGAAACCATGTTGGGAGAATTTTCGATGAAAAATATAGAAAATAAACCCAGTCCACGTCGCGAACACCATATCTCGAGACAGACTTTTTTTGAATTTTGTGAGGGTTATTCTAGACCTTTTCAAAGTCTCCTGTACTTAATATATGACTAAAACAGGTCATTTTAAGTATAAAAAGGGCTATAATCCTATTCTAAGTCCTTCAAAATCTTTAACAAAAAGACCTAGGGCTAAAGAGAACAGAGAAGAGCAAGGATTCAAGAAACTCAAGCCGTATTCGCGTCAAGTTGATCGTCTACCTTCATCCCAGGTATATAAGGCTAAAGTAAGAACATGGGATTGTTCTCTCATATGCCCCATAGACAGTAATAGAGGAGTTGAGAGTCCATGAGTCCCCATACATGTTTCTGGAAACACTTTCTTGATTATATTCTTGAAAATTATGCCTATTACATGTATTTTCATATGTTGATGATTATCATAAACATGTTTTCTTGATTTGAATATTTTTTATGAGATATTGTATAAACTCTATATGTTACTTTGTTAAAGCATGCATAATGAACCTAGGAATGGAGTCTAGAGCCTTGGTTTGAGTATGTTGAGTGAAGTCTTGATGTTAGTATGAGGTTGAGTTAATTGAGCTTGATGATCCTAAGTCTTCATAATTAAGTTTTTGATTTCTGACTAAATGACTTCTTCTAATTGATGATCTGAGTTCTTGAGTTCTTAAATGAGAAGTGAGTTAACCAATATGAGTTAAAGTCCCTGAAATAAAAGAGGACCCTTGAGTTTGAGTTAATGAGATAATGAGAGTCTTTACGAGGCTAATTTGAGATAATTGAGTTTAGATGAGGAGTCTTATGAGCATTGAGTCTTGGAAGAAGTATCGAGCACCGAAATGAGTAAGATTAAGAGCAAGTCCAACTCTTACTCATTAACTACGTCGCCAAGCGTAGGAGTGGACTAAGTCCGTTAGAGTAAAAAAAGTTCCTATCTTGAGGGTTAAGTTCGTTAGAGTCCGACAAGTTCTCACCTTGAGAGCTAAGTCCATTAGAGGCGGACAAGTTCTCACTTGAGGGCTCTGTTAGAGTGTCACAACCTAGACCTAGGGCCTAGGGGAAGTGATCCTTCAAAGTCCATTTGTTCAGCTTCCGGTAGTCCATGCACACTCGCCACCCTGTGATAGGCATAAGGGGACAAGTTCATTTTTCTCGTTGGATACAACGGTCATACCCCACTTTTTTCGGAACACATTGCACTGGACTAACCCATCTACTATCGGAGATGGGGTATACCACCCCAATATCAAGCCACTTGATAATCTCCTTTTTACCAGCTCAAGCATGGGTGGATTTAGCCTGTACTGGTGCTCGATACTAGGCACACAGTTATCGTCCAACTTGATCTTGTGTGTGCATATCCTTAGAGGAATCCCTATAATATCTGCAATGGTCCAACCAGTGTCTCTTTTGAACTTTTGGAGAGCTCCCAATAATGCGTTCGCCTGGTCTTCTTAAAGATTTGTAGCCAAAATCACAGGAAGAGTGTTATTAGTGCCCAAAAATGCATACCTTAAGTGTTGGGGTAGCTCCTTGAGCTCCACAATATGAGGCTCTTCAATAGAAGGTTTGGGTGGTGGCGTCGGTCTGTTTTGTAGGTCCAAGTCCAGCTTCCTGAGAACAAATGGTTTGGTTCCCCTGCCCTATAAAGCATAGACAGTTTCATTGTACCCATTGAAACCATCCTCTGAAATGTTCATTAGTACCGCCGCTAGTGTGCCCATGCTCATCTTTTCTTCGAGTGGAATCTTAGAAAACAATCATCCTCCACATCCACGACAGATATCATGGCTACCTCTTTGAGTCTTTTCATTGCAACACACACTAAATTTACCTCCTCAATGTTCAACCAAAAAGTAAGTTCTCCACGCTCCACATCTACTAGTGCCCCGCCAATCACCAGAAATGGTCTCCCGAGGATGATGGGGACCTCAAAATCCACTTTACAGTCCAGAATGATAAAGTCTGCTGGAAAGATGAACCTGCCTACATGGACCAGCACATCGCACCGCTTCACTGATCTGTCTGCTATAAGTAGTCGCATGGTAGTGGGTGTGGGGCCCCCTAAACCCAACTGCTGATACACTGCTAGTGGCATTATGTTGATGCTGGTGCCTAGGTAATAGAGGGCTCGTGCAAAGTCATAAGTTCCAATAGTGCACGGGATAGTGAAAGCTCCTGAATCACCCTTCTTCTCAACTAGGAATCTTGTAGCAATGGTGCTACAGATGATGAAGATTATTTACCGACTCGATCGTGGTTTTCCTCTTCTTAATGACTAAGTCTTTTATGAACTTAGCGTAGCTTGGTATCTGCTCGAGTGCTTACACTAGAGGAATGTGCATTGAAAGCTCCTTAAGCATAGACAAGAATTTCTGAAACTTGCCATCTTCAACCTTATTCCTCAGCCTTTGTGGGAATGGCAGTGATGGCTTTAGGATAACTGGCAGGGACTGAGTTGTGGGTTTCTAACTCTTTTTCCTCTTTAGCAACATGATTCTCCGTTAGCGCTGCATCAATTTCATCATTCATGTCATCATCATGGACCTCCATGGGGAGAGGTACCTTGCCATATGCTTTATCAAGACCTGCATCACGGACTATAACAGGGTCAGAATATACCTTACTGCTCCTCGTGGTCAGACCATGCAATGACTGTCACTATTTGGGTTCTAAATAGTATTGCTAGGATGTGACCCAGCTTTCCTCTAATTCAATGAAGGTGAAAGTTGCCCCATTTTTTTGCTCATGTTGCTTAATCGAGATTGAATGTGATTCGACTAATTGCCGAACATTGGACATTTCTCCTTTCATATCTCGCACCCCTACCTTGGTGGAGTCCACCTTGTCAAGAACTTTTTCCATCATATCCTCTAGTTTCAAGTTGCCGCCAACCTCATTTTGCTGCTGATGATTTCTATAGCCATCTCTATTTTTCAAATTTCCTTGGTAGCTATCACGACCATAGTTCTGACCTTGGTTACCGGAGCTGAATGCCCGGTAACCCCCCTGGGTACCCAAGAAGTGAGCCTCTTCATCATAATTATAGTACTGATCATCATACCTAGGCAGTGTGTCCATAGCTTTTACCTTTTCTAGGCCTCTACCAAGTAGCCTCTTCGACAACAAGTCGATTTGGGTCCGTATATGGGCCATGTCTTGATCTCATTCTTCCTTCTTTTTTCGTTGCTCCGCACTCATATTGAAGATCAACCTAGAGCAGTATCCATCTCTTGTGTACCAGGCCATGTTGTTCTTAGCTACCTTATCCAAGATCACAACGATGTCTGGGAATGTTCTGGACATGTACGACCCTCCACATGCCTCATCAATGATAGGTTTAGTCACAAAGTTGCAAGACCTATAGAAGAGCGCTTTCAGGTGCTCATCTGTGAGATGGAGGTTGGGGCATTGCTTGAGCTTCTTCCTAAATATGTCCCAAGATTGACATAATTCTTCATTTGGTAGTTGTTTGTGAGATCCAATCTCGTCTATGATCTTTAGCTGCCTCTATGCAGGGAAGAACCTCTCCAAGATGGCTTCTTTTAACTCTCCCCAAGTATAGATAGAATGATGAGGAAGCTCATTCAGCCACTTTGTCACCTCACCTGAAAGAGATAACGGGAATAGCCTCAACGTAAGCGCTTATTGATTGACCCCTGGAATTTAGGACGATTGGCATGTCTCCAAGAAGTTCATTACATACTGATTTGTGTCCTCAGTTGCTGCTCCGCTAAATAACCCTTTTAACTATAGCAATTTCAACATAGTGCTAGTGATGGTAAACTTGACATTGGCAGGTAGTGGTGGCAGCCCTATTGCCATAGTGGTCCTAGCACTTTCGTCATCCTCATTCGCTACTTGGGGATAATGGGGCTCCTGAGGTCTCAAAGCAGGTTGCTGCTGCGGTGGTGGCACAATTGTCACCTGTCGAAGTAGTGCCACTAGTGGCAACCCACTACCAACAAGGCCATCTTCACCCAACCTGTCATTCCCCTATTTATAGGATTCACAGCTAACTCTCTCACCCTTGCTGCTTTGCGGTCTTGGGCATTTATTTTGCAAATTGACTTAGTGACTTCAAGGTCGTAGGGAATAAGTGCTTCACCCTTACTTCGGGTGATTGGCATGCAACGTTGGTTCCCTATAAAGAGCAAAAACAAGAAATAAAAGTAAAATTAGGGACTAGTATTACACACTAAAAGTAGCAACTAATAGACTATTACTTTAACGTATTAACGAGCAATGGCGCCAAAATTTGATATGCCTAAATTTACACTCCAAAAGGAATAGTAAAGCGGTCATTGATCAAATATAGAACTTAACAAGAGTTGAGATCGATCCCACAGGGAATGTACGAGAATAAATCTATTAGCACCCTTTTTCAGATATAATTTCTATTCCCAAAATAAACATGCATAAAGTAAATATGGGTTTTTGATGTTTCAAACTAAATTTCTAATGTAAAGTAACTGACGCATACGATGACTAATGGACTTCCAACAATTGTTGAGAAGCTAGGGTTGTGTTCTCCATGACATCTAATATGATAGCAAATTTATGTGATAAACGCATTCATGATTACATATACAAGATCAAACAAATTATATAACACTTAGTTCACATTCCGGTCTTTCTTAGATGTATTTCACCTATCACCTTTTGGTCTCAGAATGTACACAATTTTAACCCTTGTTTTGGATCTTAGAATACTCTTACCTTCTGGTCTCAAGTACTTAGACTAGGTTAAAAACCTCGAATTTCTGCTGTAGAATTCTTTTCATAATCACTACATCCCTCCTAGGCATGTAACAAATATGGGCTTATCCTAATGTGTCGACTGGTTAAGGAAGAGGTTAAAGCGAAGAATACTACAATGTACACGACAATCAATCCCAAGGTTCACCCCCAAATTTGTTATCTTCTTAATTTTTCATGGTTCCCACAATCCTAGTTGTGGGTTTAGCCTAACATATTCAAAATAAATTGCCCATAACAATATAAAGGAATCATGAAAAAGAACCTAGTATTGGTAAAGTAATGAATCCACGTGTTACAATCTCTAAAGAGATGATTGAAATCCAAGAATTCAATGTAAATTAGTGCATAATAGTGTTTTCTTCATTTTCTCTATCTCTAGTCATCCCATAATAATGATTGGAGTTTGACTGTTCCTTCTATTTCAAAGTATGTAAGGCTTACTAAATTGTGAAACCACCTTCGTTCACACACCCCTTTCACCAACTTGAGTCGAAATTGGGAACAAGAGTTGAGTTTTGAATTTCTATCATCCAATTATCAAATATTTTGCATCTATTATGATTTTCTTATGATGATCTATGAGATGACTATTGTATTGCATGATGACTGATATGAAATTGACACTACACATGTATATTTGATATCATGAACCCTAAATTGAATGATTTTACCAAATCTATGCATGAACTGAGTTGAGATTCGAGTGTTATTGCCTGAGTTGAGCATGATTGAGCATGAAGAGCATATGGTATCATGACTACATGTCATGATAATTTTAATTGATGAGTCCTAATGAACATTTGAGTCTAGTTGATTTTTCCTGATTGATTGAGTTGATGATACACTGAGATAAGCTGAGCTGAGATAACCTAATGAGGTTGAGATTTGAGTTGATTATGTGAGTACTATTGAGATTTGAGATGATTGATGAGCTGAGCATGTTTAAGTCTTAATAGGAGTATCGAGCACAAAACTAGGAGAGAGTAAATAACTACTCTAACCCACAAAACTACATTTCCAGCGTAGGCAAGTCATACAACACATTTTGGTGATTCATGTCCCGAAAGTTGGACATTTACCACGGATCCATGATAGAGTTGATCGTCCTTTTTTGTGGCAACTTAAGAATGGGCATGGCAACGACGTCACCTTCGTTGTGCATCACCAAGCTAAAGGTGATGGGATTGTATATCGGTTAAGAGAAACTCCTAAGCGAACACTGATTGAGAATGATATTTTAAACTAAGTTTATTTTTACTAAGCCTATTTTAAAAGCATAATTTACTTTAAACTTGCATATATTGAGATGAGCATAAGTTGTTTTTGTCGGGATGAGTGAGCTGAGCTTTACATTCTTGAGATATCTTACATACAAGTACATTCCATGTACTGATGTACATTTTGTAACACCCCAACTTTTTTTTTCTAAAGATTGAGCCATCCTTCATATGACATACGATTTTAATTGATAATTTTTAATTAGGCATAGATGTTAAAGTCAATTCCTTAGAGTGAGAATAAAATTGGAGTTGATAAATGATCTTTTACATCAAGTCGAGTTCAAATAATTTCTACTGATTAAGTTTTCATATGAGTTGATGGAAGGGTCAACTTCAAATGATCATATCTCCTAACGTATAATGAGTTAGGCGACCTGTAATATATCACATTAAAGATCTTTTAATTAGGTTTCCAACGCATCTCATTTTGCTTTAATCTAAATTCGGAGTAGAGAGTTATGACCATTTTACTGGAGACCTGCAGAGCTGTCTAAAGATCCGCGATGGCTCCGCGTCGCGGACATATCGCGGACCCTCTCTGGATAAACTAAACGATGTCCTTTTATTTTATTTTGAGGGTACTTTTATCCTAAACCTTTTGGGGGTCTATTTAAGGCCCCAAAACGCATAAAACGTCAGTTTTCACAATTAAAACCCTCTCCTTCACTCCTAAACAAAATTGCTCAAGAATCATCAAGAAAGTCATCAAAGTTAGGATTAACTTTCAAGATTCATCATCAAGGTGAGTTATTCTTCATAAGCTTTAAGCTAATTTCTCTATCTATTCATAAATCCCTAATAGAATATTAAATCATAACCTAGGGTTTCAAGAAAACGAATTCAAGAATTCTAAGAGAGGATTTCTTGATTCTTCTTTTCCAAGAATTAGAGTTGTTTCTTCAAAAAGGCTAGTGTTCACCAAAGTCGATTGTTATATCAAATTTCCAGGTATGTAAGACTAAACTAAAACATGGGATAGTCCTCTCATGTGCCCCATAGAGGTGATAGATGAGTTGATGATTGAAGAGTCTACATGCATGAGTTCTTTGATGGCTTTTCTTGAAAATTATATTTGAAATTATATGTTTTCTATGTTGATGATCATCATAATATTTGTTTTCTTAAATTGAATATTTTCATGAGAATTTGCATAACCCTACATGACTAATTCGAAAAGCATGCATATTGAATTTGAGGATTGAGTCTAGAGCCTTGAGTTAGAATTGTGATTGTTGATTGTGATTGTGATTGTGATGAGAGAATGATGATGAGTTGATAGAGTTTGATTGTCCTATGAGTCTCTATAAATGAACTCTACCGATGTGTCCATTCACTTGATTCTTAACGATTGTTCTAAATCTTGAGTCATTGATGAGATTGAATGATGAGAGGGTTAAAGTCCCTATGAGATTGATTGATGATAGGGTTAAAGTCCCTATGAGATACCGATCGTTGACGGGGTTAAAGTCCCTACGAGATTGGTTTGATTGGATTGATGGTTTTATGAGCATTGAGTCGGGAGGAGTATCGAGCACCGAAATGGGTAAGAGTGAGTCCCACTCGAACTCATTAAACTATGTCGCCAAGCATAGAAGAGGTTTTCCTCTTGAGTTGATGTCCTTGAAATCAATAGCGGACTTTGTTGATTGTTCTGTCTCCATCTTGGATTTATCCATTATGGTTTCGATTCGTCTCTACCTGGCAAGTACGGGGCGGCCGTGGCAACACCCGGCGGGATTGTTGTACAATCACTGGCTCATAAGTGATTGTTGTCGATTAAGAGAAACTCCCATAAACTTCTTACCTTTTTCTGAGTCTGAAGGAAATGTGATGAGATGAGATAAGATGTGCTGAGATAAGAGGAGGTGAGCTCCCTTGAGAGGAGCCTGAGATGATTGATGAGGTTTGAGTTGTTGATAGGTCACTTGTCTACTCTTTATTCTTGCATAGATGGACATTTGACTAATGATGTGATTTGATATGTATTTTGAGTTGTTATTGTTTCCATATTGTTTCTACCGATTTCTATTTCACTCAGCTATTTTACATACCAGTACATTCCAAGTACTGACGTCCACTCTGGACTGCATCATTTTATGATGTAGAGGCAGGTACTAGAGATCATCAACAGGCGCTCCGTTGAAGATCCGAGATTCAAAGCTAATTTGGTGAGCCTCCCCTACTCCGGAGGATCCACTACTTTTACTTTATCATGCTTTAGAGTTAGATTGGACTATTTCTTTTATTTTGATTTGGGTAGCCATGGATTTGTCATTGGCACCACATGATTAGTGATAGAGGCTTCATAGACGATGGTCGAGTATTGATGTTGAGATTGTAAGCTAGTTCTTTCTACTAGCCTTCATTATTTTATATATTCTTTTGAGACTTTAGATGAGATGTGTCCATTGCTACTTATATTTTTCCGCTATTCATTAGAGTTTATTTGATTGAATGATGTGATGAGGCTAAGTGGTTCGCTTGGGGACTAGCAATAGTCTCTGAGTGCCGGCCACGCCAAGGGTACCCTCCCGGGGCGTGACACATTTAGACCTGCATCATTTCTTAATGCAGATAATACAGGTGATAGAGCACTTTAGCCCGCACATCGTTGAGGTCCAATTTAGTGTACTTCCATAGTTGGTGATCCCTCCTTGCATCTCGAAGGAGCCCTTTTATCTTTTACTTTGATTTGGTAGTTCATTTCTTCGATTTGGGGTGTCATGGCCTATCATGGCACCATTTAAACTGATGAGTAGAGTCTTCATAGACGTGAGTAGAGGATTGTTGAGCATCTTTTATTTCCAAACTTGTTCATCGGAAACTCATGTTTTAAATAAGAGTTATATTTATTCGTATGATATCCTATTATTTTGAGCATTTTCTTTCGCTGTCGAGTTGATGTGATAATGAGCCATGTGGTTCTCTTGGGGAATCAACAATGGTTCTTCAAGTGTCGCCCACATCAAGGGTAGCCTCCTGGGGTGTGATACATATATGCTCAGTTGATCCTTCACAGAGTCCAGGATATACACATTTTTGTCCCTGCTTCCAGGGAATTTCCCTTCCAGAGTTGTCTTCAAATAATGCATCAATTCTTTCTAAATCTCACTTCCAAATCAAAGTCACATGGTTGACTGATGCTTAGCAAGTTGTACTTTATACCTTTCACAAGGTATACATTGGTGATATCACGGGACTCATTAAATGAGATAGTGCCAATACCAATTACAGTTCCATTAGAGTTATCTCGAAATCGAATTTTTCCTCCATTGTAGTCTGCAACCAATTTGAACAAGTATTTATTGCAAGTCATATGGTTTGAACATGCACTGTCAAGATACTACTTTCCTTTTGATTTAGTGCGATGTTCCTGCAAAACAAGATCAATTTTGATTTTTAGGTACCCAAATATTTTTGGGTCCTTTCTGGTTAGTAGTACCTTTAACTTTTCACACCATATTAGATGGCTTTGAGTGATGAAATCTGCATCTGGAATAGGTGTGGCAAGATTTCCCACAATAATGACAAGAGCTTTTACTAGATTTGTCTGAGCCAGAGAAGCTAAAAAAATTACTCGGAGAATTAGTTGACTTATAAGATCTATTAGAAATAAAACAATTTTGAGTATTTTTCAAACAATTTTCAACAACAACAACAACATACCCAGTTGAATCTCACAAGTGGAGTCTGGGGAGGGTCGAAATGTACGCAGACCTTCCCACTACCTCGTAATAGAAGTAGAGAGGTTGTTTCCTGTGAACCCTCGACTCAACAACCCATAAGTAGAATAACTAGATATTGCAAAGGGAACAGAAGGGGAAATAAAACTAAAAAAATCGTAATAAATGAAGCGACTATCTACGAAAAGCACATGTTAATAAATTTCAACTCAAAATAGTTATTGCAAAATTCATTGTTTACCTGGCTAGATTTGCCAATTTACATGAAACAAACATTTCCAGATTCTTCTTGATTGTATTCAGAAGTGTTATCATCACTCCAGTTGCTAAATGCCTTGTTTTTTGGATTGTCCTTGAGGGTATCATCTTTTGGCCTCAGGAGATTCACTTGTAATTTGTCCAAATTTGCCATATTCATAGCACCTGCTATCATTTCTGTTGTAGTTAGTTATTTGCTTATTTCTGGAATAGTTTTGCTTTTCTCTTCTTTGATTTATGTTGTGTCTGAAGGTTTCCATCACTGATTTAATGATCTGTTCAATTTCATCTTCGTTTAGATCTTCTTCATCATCCTGGTTTTCATCGGATGCTTTGAAAGCAACAAATTTTTTCTTGTCGTCCTCGTTCCCCTTTTTGTTGAGGTGTGTTTTCTCAAAAGCAATCAGATCACCTCTGACTTCATCATAAATGAGGCTTTTAAGATCCATACTTTCAAGATTCATACTTTCGAGAACAACTACTTTGTCATGCCATTGAGGAGGCAGAATTCTGAGAATTCTTCTGATATGCTCAATGGGAAGATATTTTTTGCCTGCAGCCTTGAGTTCACCAATGATTTTGCTGAGACGAGCAAACATTCTTTCAACTGATTCACCTTCCTTCATTCGAAATATCTCATATTCATAAGCATAAACAAGTAGACTGACAATTGTCTCCTTGACTTTGTCAATTCCTTCATAGGTTACCTCCAGTTTGCCTCACATTTCCTTGGCAATTTAACAACTAGAGATCTTTTCATATTCCTCTCCACTGATGGCATCATAGATAACATTCTTTTCCCTGGAATTTATTCGAATAAATTCCATTTGCTCGTGTGTGTAGTTCTCTAGACTAGGTATGACTGGTGTCTGGCTGCCTTCAATGCTTGATTGACTCTCAGTTGTTGGTTTAGCCACAGGAACGGGAATGTCACCAAGTTTAATAACTATCCAGACCTTCATATCATAGAATTTTATGAATGTTTCCATCCTTATTTTCCAGTGAGAGAAGTGCCTCCCATTGAAGAAGGGAGGTTTGGTTTGAGAAGTTCCCTCTTGAAACAAGGCTCCAATTGTTTAATTTTGATTTCTGATGATCGTTTCTCATTAGTTGTTATATAAAAAATATAATGAGACTAGGCTCTGATACTAATTGAAAGTGCGGGGGGGGGGGGGGGGGGGGTAAATTGAAATTTCTTTCCTTTTTACTTAAAATTATTAACCGTTAGTTAACTAACTTAAGTGATAGTTTACTAAGAACAATAAAAATAGTTTGCAGAATTTAACAAGCATAAATGGAAGTTCAACACTGAATACTTATACTGGTTCGTATTCAATGTAAATTCTACATCCATTCCCTTTGGGTTGCAAAGATAATCTCTTCACGCCTTTGAAATTTTGTTGTTACAAGAAATCAAACTTAAACTACTCTAAATTTGTTTTGTTTTATTTTTCTTTTTGATATAGTCCTCTATTTCAATTTTTTTTTCTTCTTTTCTCTCTCTCTCTTTTTTCACAGTAAGACTAAAGAATTATAATGAATTTTTAAAGATGGTCTTGAAGGCAGTAGTCTTGTATGAGTCTTTGAGATATCAGGATGCCCCTTTCTATTTGAAGAGATGGCATCCCAAGGGAATTGATCCTTGGAATCAGTCAATGATGATTCTAGAGTTTTCAATACGAGCTGGGCCACCTCATCCGCACTAGCCCGTACAGGCTTTGGAATTTGACATACCAGGCAAGGATGTCCCATTTTATCGTAGGCTAAAAAACAACTAGCCCAACCTATTAGTACACAGGTTGCGGGCCTTTCTGGGTCGGCCCACATTTTTAGAAGTATATTTTTTATAAATTTTTAAATTAAATTATAATTTAAAAATATTAAAATAAATAAGAACAGGACAATTTGGTGTTACTATTACATATTATAAAATATATTTTTTTTATCTAAATTTTAATAGTTAAAATGCTTAAATGAACTATGAGTTGGGACTCTTATTATTTTTAATACTCTATTTTATTTTTATTTTTAATTATTTTTTAATTTGGCCCACGGGCCGACCCAACCTATATTGTAAAAGCCCCACAAATCAATAAGCTTATTCCGGGCTAAAAATCTCTTTTTTTTAATGGGTTCCAAAAAACTTAGCTCAGCCCTTCTAAATTCTGGGTTAGGCCAGCCCAGCCCAACGAGCCTAGTCCATATTGACCTTTCTAGATGATTCCTTCCTCCAAGGATAAGGGCAAGGTTTTAGGATAAGTAATCTATGGCAGATCCTCTTGATTGATTCTGATTGACAACACAAGTCTTCAATCTTGAAGGTTTTCTTTGATCTTGTTTTATTCTCTAGATTTGTATTCTTCCTTTCTTGTTGCTTGATTGATTTTTGAAGGTCTTCTTTGATTTTGATTGATTCTCCAGAGTTGTGTTCTTCTTTTCTTGTTGCTTAATTGATTTCTTTTCCAAATCAGGCATGCTAATTGATTTTCAAAATTTTCTTGATAGATTTTTTTCTGCTGCATTAAATCTTCCTTTTGATTTTGTCCCAGCTCAGATCCTATAATAAGTCTTATTTTGATTGCGTCCATTTTTGTCTTGTTTCCTGCACAGTCATTATCAGAATAATTAACACTGGCAGTTTGTTTGCTAAAGAAGAATGCCTTGTACATGTTTATTTTCCAGCCAAAGTTTTCGATTTAATTTTTTCTAGGATATCTTTTAGAAGTGAATTAGTTTGGTGGTGACATAGTAATGTAAATGTGACGATCTCAAAGCGGGAACAAATTACAAAAACAGAGAAGACGGGCAGTGGAGTGGTGGATTTTGTGGTGCACAATTTTAATTAGATTGACTAATAAATTATGAGCGAAAACGTGTTAATAGAGAAGCAGAGCATTGAGTGAAAAGATGTCAATTGTATATATAAAAAGAAGTAGTAAACATGTAGGATGGAACTTACATGAATAGATATGTGCTATCTCACCAAAACTTATTCCTATATTTGTTTGTGTTTAGTAGTAGTAGGAACAATGATGGCTTGTAAATCCTGTGCACTAAGGAAACCAGATAGCAAGTTAATCCCAAGCTTCATTCAAGGCAGTAGTACATCTGTTGGATAATCAAATTATTTCCACAGCGTTCGATTAGCAAAGCTATTGATATTTAGTGCACCCAGCGCAAAATTATAATTATCGACTAGTATAGCAGTTATGTTTGTGGCTGCTGTTGGTGTAGCACTGAACTAAATAACATTGCCTTGACTATGAGAAATCATTAATCTGGAATTCAAAGCAATCTTAGGACTTCCAGATGTATTTGAATGATACAGTGTCGAAGAAATCTTGAATGATTAAACGTGCTCTCTTAGCTAAGCATATTTAGCAAGGTATACCTGTTCGTTTATTGTAGAAGTAGGACGTTTGTGTGCTTGTTTATTTGTAGAAGTAGGACGTCTGTGTATTCTATGTTTGATAGTTTTAAATAGATAAAAGCGAGGAGTTGCATTGGTTCGGGAGGAACTTTGATGGCTGTTAGTGGCAACTCTTGGGAAAGAGTGTGTAGCATGACACTGCTTTAAGTTAGGTTTTTTTTAGTTAGAGGTATTTTTGTAATTTAACATTTGAGTCTAGAGTTCATGCTTTTAAGATAGATAAATATCATTTTGTTTTTTGCTTTTGGTACATCACATGTAATTTGTTAAATGTCTTTTTGTTTTTCTCTCCAGGGACATCACATGTTATTTGTGTTTTTGCAAGTGAAAATATTATGACATGGGAGAGTTTTGAAAAATACTTCACATAGTTAACATGTTCTAAGATATGATTTTTGATAATAATGTTTATGCTTGACTAGACTTTTTGGATGTTTCATAGTTAAATTGATTATCTTGGGATTTGCAAAATAAAAATGTTAATATTAACTTGTTTTTATGGACGTTTCATTATTAAATTGACTATCTTGGAATTCACAAAATTAATTTCTACTTTAGGTTATATATATATATATATATATATATATATATATATATATATATAACAAGGGCTTTGATATACTATCTAGGTATGTAAGTCTAGTAAGAATTGAAACAAGAAAAAGAATAGATTCTTTGATTTTATCTTTTCTTCTTGCAGAATCAAAAACAAATTAAAGATGCTACTAGATCATGATAAGACTCTAGAATTTTTCAAGATTTTACCATCTACAAAAACCTTCACGAATAAAATGGTGAGTTTGTCAAAAACAAATTAATTCTTTCTTTTTTCTTGGGGGTGGGGGTGGGGGGATAATATCTTGAATTCTAACGAATTTGGACATAGTAGGTATTAGTTAGATCATAGATCTTTTTAAAAAAATTAAATTTTATTTAAAAAAATTTTATGTTTAAACTGAAGATGAAGTTGTGTTTGATTTCATCTTGTGAAGAAGGGAAGGGAACACTTTATATTTGAAATAATTTATGAAGATGGAGTTGGAACAAGTTGATAATTCTACTTTGAATCTTTTTTTTTTTCATTTGCTAAATTTGATTTGTCAGCAAGTGCAGTCTCGTTTCGTTAAAGAAAACAAGAAAATGTTGACCAAGAATTGCTTATTGAAAATGGACGTGACTGAAATGTTATAGGAAGCAAAGATAGTAAGAGAAAAGCCCAATTACTTTATATGTCAAGGAGATTGGCCGCAATTTGTGCTTCATCACCAACTGAAGCAAGGGGACATTTTGATATTTTTTCTTGTTGAAAAATCGATGTTCCATGTTCAGCCATACACAAAGAAATATTGTAAAAACATTGTTCATGAGAGGCGGGTTCTTCATGAGGAACTCAGTAGTAGCTCTGAAGAGGAGACTACTGGACCTTTGAAAAGAGCTAGGAAAATGGTAGCATCAGATACTGAGAAACGAAGTGTAAGTATGCTATTTAATGATGAGTCCAAACATGAAGATGATCCTCACTACAATAATCCTAAGAGGGAGAATGCGTCATTAGGTAACATCTTCTATCTCTTTCTATATTTAATATGAATCGTTAAGTGTTTTTATTTATATATAGGCTTAGTTGGTTGTAAACAAACTATAATAAGAAAAATTATTAATATCAAAATGCACAATCAATTTGTGTTACTAATTATCCAGCTTTTGGTTTTTCTCTTGTGCTTGTTTTACTATTTTTTCCTCTTTTTTGAAAAAATAATAAAAATGTTATCATATATATATGCATTGGACATTTTAGATGTTCAGATACAATGCTCGTTGTCATTTTGATGTTACTATAGTAGATAAAAATGCAATAGAAATTGAATATCCAGTTGAAGCGGATGGTTCTTTGGTTATTTTGGATCATTTTGTTAAAAATCTGAGCCATGGCCTCTTAGCAGAGAAGAGAAAAAGAAAAAGACAAGGGGAAGAAGGGGATGGTGTTCAAATTAACATTCAAACTAATGCTACTGTAGTTGAGGAAGAAGAGAATGATATTGCAGTTAACCTTTAAATTCATGTGAATGTAACTGAGGAAGAAGAAGATGATATTCCAGTTAATCTTCAAATTAATGCTAACGTAATCGAGGCGGAAGAGTCTCAAGATAAGCGAACATCTTTATTGGTGTACTAGATTTTAACCCAATGTTATATAGTAGTAATAATTTTCATTTGGATATTTGATGCTTCTAGAAATAAGTGAAGTCGGCAAGGATCTCGAACTACAACACAACATTGGTACCGTTTAGAGCAAAAGCTTGAGGTATATATAGCAACAGATTATTAAACTAATTAAAAGATTTCCCTTAGTATATTTAGTGACTTGTATATCAATGCGAGTATATCTTATTAAATCCTTAATATGTTCTAAAAACAAGTAGCAACTTTCATGTTCAAAGTTATGTGATAAAGTTTGTGGATTTAAATGTTCCATAAAATTTCGGTAGGAATCATATCATAGTCGTTTTTATACTTATGTCACGTTTGTTGCAGATAAGGAGGATGGAAAAGCTAATAGCGGAAGTGAAGAAGATTCTCCAAATTACAGTAGTCGACACAGCTTGGTGAACTTCAATTGTGACAATCCGCATTTTGAAATGGTTATAAAAAAGTTACACACTAATTTTATGGTAAGTTTAATAGTTTTGTACATTGTGTTTTCACATTACCTAGATTTTTCATTCATTAACCTACAAATTATTGTCCAGAAAATCTTACTATCATGATTGTTTGATAAATATGTTTCTTAGACTATCACAATGAGATTCACCGCAAGGACAAAAATATTTGAACCGGAGAACATGAGGCTAGTTAACGAAAAAGGGAAAGAATGGGGAGTGGAAATAGAGCATAAGGGAAATGCGGTTCACATAAAAAGAGGATGGACTAAATTTCGAAGACAGAACAAGATAGCTATTGGAGAGGCTTGTTGCTTCAAGTTGATTCAGGACCATGCTGCAAATCTTTTGCAAGTTCATAAGATCCCAACACCTCGTTCCTTGCAACATTATTAGCTACACTTTTATCAGGTTGTATTCTGGCTATTATAGTTTGTCTAAGGAAGGTGCTAGGGAGATGTTATATTTGTTTGCTTTAAAAGACAGAATGCATGGACTTGTTTTTCTAGGATACCTAATTTCAGACATATTTATGCATAAAGTGTGTTCTTACAACTGCAAGTATTCAACAAAGTGCTTTACTAAGCATTTCATTATGTAAACATTATGCAACGCAACTCTTGCTTGTTTTTGTCTTGAATATTAAAATCTTTTTCTAATAGTAACCCTCAAATGAACTACTATTTGCAACTTTGTGAATAGTTATAACTCATGGGGGAAGAACAAAGACAAACTCCTCCTTCCCACTAAAACAAATTAGCACAATCAATCAATGCCATGAAGACCTAAACCACTAGCCCCCACCAGATAAAGGAGTATTAGAATTAAGAAGTCTAATTACTTAGGAGAATAAACAACAAAAAGATAAAATAATTCCATAAGAGGAAGAAGAAGGAAACCACATATTACTATCTGATGAAGAAAAATGAAGATTCTATTAACCGTGGAAAATTCCATTAAATGAGCAAAGAAAAAAAATTATTAAATTGTGGAGAGTGACTACAAAAGGCCATCATGTCCCCCAACTTATGTGCAAATTGGAACTCTGCGATCATGGCTAGTCTAATCCTAAGATGGACCAAGAAGCAAGCCATGGGATTGAGGCATCTCAACTTGTTTAGATCACGACTATTATATAACAAAGCTCTATGGAAAGGAAAACTTGCATTGAATTCTACAGACCAATAAAATCAAGGGATACTTTTATATGTCAAAAGGTGGCATTCAAATTTTATTGCCTCCGAAGCCAGCGAAAATTTCCACCTTACCTATTCGAGTAATTTCACCTTTGTTACCATTTTGAATGCCTACACTGGCAACATGAACATCAGTAGGTGCTGTTTGTTTTGTAGTATGAGGAAGGAATTTTGTTCCCCATCATGCTCATTTCAAACTCTCTAATTATGAAAGTTGCGGCCATATTCCATAACATCTTTTCTATGTCCTTTCTTTTGATTATATACATAATCAATGCAAAGATATACTAATAAAAAAGGAGAAAATGAAAATGAATATCCAAATAACTCCATAGATGATTGTTATTTATCGATAATTATAACAATTAGGTAGAAGGGAGTTGAGGAGGCATGTTATTTAAGTAAAGAATACAAAAAGATGGAGGTTGTACATAATTCATGCGATATAATTAGATGTAATATTTTTAAAATTATTAAAAAAATTGATAAACGAAAATAATGAACAAAAAGATTAAAAAAAAGATATAAAAGAAAATAATTTTCTACATCACCTTGTCTATACCTTTCATTATGCAGGTAGATTATTGTATTATTTTTCTCTTTATGAGGGTGAAGATGAAAATCAAATTTTCTCCAACATATTCTAGTAGTGTGTTGAATTCTTTTCTTATTAAATCTTTGTCAAATTCCTATTTTATACTAGAGAAACTTGTTGAATCCAAGAAGATGCACCTACATCAAGTGAAATATTCTTAAAGATAGTGTCACATACTGCAAGTTTCGAAATGAATTTTTTTTTTGTAAGATTTCTATTAGTGAATAGTTCCATAGATCTTGGAAATATTTCTTTATATGAGTTCATTTAAGATTGGTGCACACTCTTAATTCAAAGTAAAGGTGTTTGGAAAGTTAAACCAACAAAATCTATCTGAAAGCCATATATAGAACCATGATAGTACAACATAGTGCCACAATTCCTATTTTGCCATGAATTTTTAATGTTGAAACTTAAAAATTTGAGTTTATGAAGTTATTATATTTTGAAATTATTTATATATGAACATATGTTTTACTCGGAAAAAATTGAATTTTTCTGAGTAAAAATAAAATTTCTCCAAAAAAGTGATTCGACCAAATTTTGAAAATAAAAAATTTTTAAAGATAGATTTTCAAAATCTATCAAAAAACTCATGGTCAAACAGTACATTTCATTTCTTCATTGTAATTAGGGCAACATCTTAAGTCTGTCTCTTTTTCTTGTAACTCACGAGTCATATAATTAGTCTATACAATACATGGTGTATATGTATATTGGTGTCTTGTAAGTAATTTTCGCAACTTTCTTGTATAATTCTCTTTTCTATTTGTGTTACTAATTTTTCAGAAGACTGAAAAATGTAACACCTTGAAAATTTCTAAACTAAGACTCAAACTTTCCTCTTATGTGTATGGGATCATACAGAGTGATTATGACCTTCAATATAGATATTAAAACATATTCTATAGTGGTATAGTAGATTTGAGATGAATAAAGGTCACAAAAATCCTTTAACACAAAGTTGATTTAAAACCTTCCTTACTGATTGAGTTTCAATATGAAATTCTATGAAATTAGGTGATCTAACAACTTCAAGGTTGTGAATGTTGGTGTCTCACGAGTCACATAATTAGTCTATACAATATATGGTGTATATGTATATTGGTGTCTTGTAAGTACTTTAATCACATCTTCCTTGTATAATTCTCTTTTCTGTTTGTGTTACTAATTTTTCATAAGGAGACTGAAAATGTAACATCTTGAAAATTTCTAAACTAAGATTCGAATTTCCTCTTATGTGTATGGGATCATACAAATTGTTTCTAATCATGAATATAGATATTAAAGCTTATTCTATAATGGTATTGTAGATTTGAGATGAATAAAGATCACAAGAATCCTTTAACACAAAGTTGATTTAAAACCTTCCTTGCCGATTGAGTTTCAATATAAAATTCTATGAAATTAGGTGATCCAACAACTTCAAGATTGTGAATGTTTGTAAGGTCCTTTACTAAGTATTTGAAGGGTGTTGCATGTGATTTGAGGTCATTAGGGACACCGAAAGCGAAGACAAGTTCAAAACATTTTCATTGGCTAAGTTTTGGCCGATATGAGTTCAAAAAAAGGGCAACTTCAAATGGCCATATCTCTCATAACATAATTAGTTAGGTGACCAGTAATAAGTTAAATCAAATATATTTGATTGTCTTTCCAACACATTCAATTTCGACTTGATCAGAGTTCGGAGTAAAATGTTATGACCATTTTACTAAAGCCTGTCGAAACTTGAAAATTCAGCGACTCACCGAGTAATTAGGTGATCCACCAATATTGATCTCCAAAGTTTCCAAAGAAAGCTTATAGAACTGAAAGAAAGGGCAACCTGAGCTTCCCATTCAGCGTATCACCGAGTGGTTCGGGAATGGGACCACTAGACCGCCGATTTGGCCGATGGAACTTATCAAAAGGTAGTTTTTTTTTTAATTTTGATGATTATTTGACTTTTTCAAAAGGATATTTTTAAAATTTTACCCTTAATTGACTTCCCTAAGCCTATCCTATAGCCTAATAACCTTCCATAAATGCATAAACCCCTGAAATCATTGAAATTTTACGTTCCAAGTTCTCCCAAAGAAGAAGCTAAAGTTCTTCATATTCAAATGCAATCCAAAGGTTTCTTCAAGAGATTTTTCTCTTCCAGGTATGTAAGGCCATCTAAAACACGAAAAGAGTTTTTTCACGTGCCCCACAATCCAGGTTAATTGAATTGTGAAGATTAAGCCTCCATGAATGCGTTCTTGAGATTTTTTTCTAAAATTCTAGAATATTCTCATATGCTATTTTATAATTGATAGTTCTCATGAGTTAACTTCTTGAATACATGAAATGCATCAATTACCACATATAAACCCCAGTTATAGTGTTTCTTAAACTTGGTAATAGAAAATTTGTGAAGGTATTGAGTCTCTATGTATGTTTCTTTGAAGGTTTTTGTGTAAACTATATATTCTATGTATGTTTACATGTTTGATGATCATCAACTAGGTTTACTGAACATATATTATTTCATAAACCCTAGATATTATTTAAGAAAAGATTTGCATGAATCAACCTAGGAGATGGGTCTAGAGCCTTGACACAATGAATGTTGATTGTGAAGGTAATGTGAGCATGATAATAATATTGATAGAACTGGGTGGTCCTATGGGTCCTCATAAATCTATCTCAAATAATTTGTCAAAATTGATAGCCCTTTTAACGATTGTCTAAACCTCTCTTGAAAGATGTGATTGGAAATTTATTGGATGGTTGATAGGTTGAAAGGGTTGATTATGATGGACTGATAAGACTCTTTATAAGATTCATTGATTGGATTGATTGTTGTATGACATTAAGTCTTGGGAGGGTTATTGAACACCGAGTTGAGTGAGAGTTAGTCTAACATAGGGTGATTGATAGGGGTCATACCTCTGAAGTCCTTAAAGAGAGTTTGATTGATTGTGGAGCATAACTTACGAGCGCAAGGTATTGGATGGGTGGGCAACGATACCACTTTGTTGTATTATCACCAGCTCATAGGTGGTGATTGCCGGTTAGATAAACTCCTAAATAGGTTTTGGTAGTACCTGAGCTGAATGCTTCTAGATTTCTTCTCAAATGTTGCCCAACATTCTATTTGACACACATGTGACCCGATTACTATAACATGAATAATATAAACAAGCCACATCAGCCTACAAAATTTTTCTTCTAATTGATATGATACTTTAAACCCATGATATTCCAACCAAGTTTAATGAATTCACCAATTCCTACCTGCACTACATTCTCAATTTGCCTTTACATAAGAATTCTATCAAAAACCTTATCGATCCTTAAGCTAGTGGCTTCAATAGCAATCCACTCATTCTAGATTATAATAACATCATTAATACCCAAACAGATCTCTGAAAGAAGATTCACACTCAAACACAAGGATACCATATTAAGATCCACCACTACGATTTCCCTTATAACAAACACTTATAACAATGCTCATCCCAAGCGCTTGTAGTAACCATTAGTTGGTCTCCCTAATATGATTGCAACATTGAACCTCAATACCTAAGTAGGCAGAAAAACTAATGACTCTTTTGGTAGTTAGTATGCGTGCTTAACAATCGATGTCTCCATTCTCATATTTTACTAATTTCATATCATAAGGTCCACTAGATCCACCACTAGAACCATTATGCCTACCGAAAATATTCATATCCAAAAAGTTCACACCTTTCCCCCGATTGAAAAACTGCACTAGAAGGCCCACTAGATCCATCACTAGAATTTATCATCCCCATCGAGATGATTCATAACCAAATAGTCCACACCTTCCTCCTCTCCACCCTATTGAATAACTGCACCAATTTACCAAATTATCCTCACTTCTAACAAAACAATGTGTGCCCTTTCATAAATAAATTGATAGTAGCAGTGACACAAGCTATAATCTTAACCAAGTGAACACATATGCCGCCATAGCAGTCATACGATAACCCTTCCTGGAATATACCCTTTGTATGGAGCCATGATAGAAATTCTGATCTTAGTTGTCACTACATTGTCCTCTACCTATGCTAAGAAGCCTTGGGAACTACAACCCCGTGGAGATAGTTTGAAATGCCAATACATTTTCCTTAACCTCAACAATATTCATGGATAGTCTTGTCAGATTTGGATCCACCAATACCTTTTGTCCTTTGAAGAGCTATATATGTTGGTCTGCCCTAATAACCCTAGGTTCCCAAACCCAGATACTCTCTACCTTTATGCATATGACCACTAAGCTGAACCTGATAACATAATCCATTATGTTTTCTAATTTTCTTATGTTTTGTTTACTTGAATATTATGAATAATATTTTTTAAATAAACTTATTTTCTTAAAATTTAAGAACAATAATTTGCCTCCTCTAATAACAAGAAAACATTTGTCAAAACTCTACTCCAACTGCAAATTACAATTCTTTTCTTACCCTACTCCACACTCCGTCTCCTCTATCAGGCCCTACTCGACCCCACTGCAACCCCACCCTCCCACCTCCAAAGGAAATTACTCCCTCCGTCCCATTTTATGTATTACCATTTGACTTGGCAAGGTGCTTAAAAAAGGAAAACTTTTTAAACTAGTGGTCTAAAATCATTCTTCTATATTTATGTAGCTAAGAATCATCTCATTGAGGGTAAAAGAAAAACTTTAAAATTAAATTATTTTTAATTAGAATAATGTGATATTTTTTTTCGAACGGACCAAAGGAATGAGTGTCACATAAAATAAGACAGAAGAATTATTTTTTACTAAAATAACTTTACTTAAAAAAATTAAATTTATTTACTCTACCCTTACCCCGTCCCCATCCCACACAGACAAAAAAAAATTAAAATTAATTTATGAAACATATTTCAAATTGTAAAAATTTCCTAATCTTTTAACCCCACCCTATCCTGATTACCCCTACCTTCACCCCTGCCAATCCACACCCCCCACCCCCCACCCACCCCCACCCCCAAAAAAAAAATCAAAAATTATTTTTTAATAATCTTGTGTTGTTACATAATCTCTGGCCACTTCCCCTTACCAGTCCCTCTTTTGTGTTAAAAAAAATAATTTTGAAATTTATATTTAAAGAAAAATTAAAATTTTAAAAAGTTATTTTTATCCCGCTCTTGTACTTGACCCCCTCTCAGTTCGAGTGTCAAGATCGAATTCCGAGTTGAAAATTGTATATCGAGGCCCTTAGAAGTTGGGTCCTAGGATTAATTTGGGATTGAATCTCAATTTAAAAGTCAAATCTCGCAGCTGGTGCCAGATTTAATTTAATGATACAATAAAATTAAATAAAATATTTTCAATAGTTTTTATTCAAAATAGAGTAAAATATTTTATCCTTAAAAAATTTTTAAAGTACAATACTATTTGCTTATGAAAATATGGGCATCTAGTATTTTACCCAACCTATTTAGACCCATATAAAATATGGACGGGTTGAATTTTTACCCATTCTATGTTGATCTATTTTCAATCGGTCGAAATTTGACCGAATCTGTTCATTTGCCATCACTAGAAACAAGACTGATTCATCATTTGCTATTTCTTTTTTAATTCATATTTTTGTTAGAGCATCTTATAGCCAAGGAAATGAATTTTAACTGATAGGATGATAATATTTTTCTTCTTCATTCAATTTAAGTATTAATTAAATAGCTCAGTGCTCAAGAGAAGACATATAAATATAATTAAAACAATATCGATTTGCTTCTTTATTTTATTCAATCCATTATTGTTCATTGTATCCTTTACAACGAATGACTTAAGTTATGTGATGATGACTTTGATTCTGAAAAATCTCATCTTGGCATTTAATGGATTTTTTCCTTCTTTTCTATTGTGTTCACCTATATATTAATAGTTCAAATAGTATATTCTTACTACTTTATTAAAGTTGTTAACTCAGATCAGCTGTTTTTTATTTCTTTTTTCTGGTTCTAATAAATTTTTGATGACTACTAACATGATTGGCAAAAACTTTGCTTTCTGTATTTTTGTTGCACTTGGTAAAATTATTAAATTACTCATAGGGAATAGAATGCTCGCACAACATATCATCATTAACTTTTTTGGCGAATACGAAGTCCGTACCATGACCAGCGTAAAATATTGAGTGAGAAATTGATCTTGATGAAAGATAATTTTTTGGGGCAAAATGTAATTTTCAGCAAGGTGCATGACACCTCCGCATCACGGATATGCCCCAAGATAGGCTATTCTCACACTTTATACGTAAAACTCATTCAACAGGTGCGATTTATGTGTTATGTAAAAAAATGAACCAAAGTACAGCAAGTCCGCAACACGGGCCTGTTCCGTCTCCGTTGAAATTTGTTCTGTCGGCTTAAATTTTAATGAGGGGCATTTCAAACCTTTACCCACCCCTCCTACACTTAATCCATAACTGATACAGGTTGTTTTTGGCCTTAAAGGTGTTCCTAAACTCATTCCTATGCCTTTTATGCTAAATTAACTAAAGACCTAATTAATGCTAAAGAGAGGAGAAAGGGGAATTCCAGCTAGATTCTTGTAAGACTGACTGGCTGTCTTTATCCTAGGTATGTAAGGCTAACCTACAATATGAAATTGTTCTTCCATGTACCCCTAAGATATGTTATAGGTTGATTGTGAAGGAATTGAATCTCTTTTGAAGGTTTTCTTGAAAAATATATATTTTACTTGATATTCATTATAAATATTTTTATGAATTTGTTTCTTGAAAAAATGATTTGAACTTTTATTTTAAGTACAAATCCTAGATATTATTTGATGAAAATTTGCGTGAAAGAACTTAGGGAATGAGTCTAGAACCTTGACATGATGAATGTTGATTGTGAATGTAATGTGAGCATGATGATAGTGTTGATAGAATTGGATGGTCCTTTGGGTCCTCATAAATTGAACCCAAATTATGGTCTAAATTGATAGTCCTCTTAAATGATTGTCTAAACTCTTGAAAGATGTGATTGAGAATTGATAAAAAATGTTGATAGGCCAAAGGCTTGATTGTAACAAAATTGATCAATTGATAAGAGTCCTTATGAGACTCATTAATTGGATTGATTGTTTTATCGTCCTTGAGTCTTGGAAGGAGTATCAACCCCAAATTGAGTAAGAGTAAGTCTCACTCGAACTTAATAACTATGTCATCAAGTAGGAGAAGATTGAATCGTTAAGTCTAATGTTTCCTTAATTTTATTTTCCTGAAACAATAGGACTTAATTTGCTGGATAGATTCATGTGTCATGCCCCGGGAGGGTACCGTAGACGTGGCCGACACTGAGAGACTATTGCTAGTACCCAAGCGAACTACTTGTCCTCATCACATTTATTCGATCATAATTCAACATATTAGCAAAAGACTAAAAATAATGAAAGGTGGACAATGTAAGTTATATATGGTCAAATCAAATCAATAAGGCTAATGTGAAAGAAACTAACCCAAATAACATCGAAATCAAACAAATCATCCTCTAGTCTATGAAGCCCCAATCAAACTATTCAATGTTGCCAATGATAGGTCATGGATACCTAAAATAAAAAAGAAGCAATGTAAAGTCTAACTTTAAATTCTAGATGAGGAAATAATATGCATCCTTCGAAATCAAGGAGGACTCCCCAGTCAACTAAAAAGTGTGGAAGATCTTCATCAAAGAGTATGTTGATGATCTCTAGTAACCACCTCTGTATCAGAAAATGATGTAGGTCCAAATGGACGTCAGTACGTGGAATGTACAAGTATGTAAAATGACAAAATGAAACTAGTGAAGATAGAAATACAATCATCTCAAAATACTCCATCAAAATGAGTCTAAAGAAAGAACAGAGACTAGACAGTGACCAATCATAGACAATCCAATTCAATCCAATCAGAGTAGTTTCAAGACTTATTTGGGAGTTTCCCTAATGGACAACCATAACCTATGAGCCAATGATGATATAACAAAGTAGTATCGTTATACCTTGCCAGGGTATGGGATGCTCAAGAATTAATAAAACCTCTTTTAAGGACTTTAGAGGTATAGGCCTTATCAATCATCCTATGTTGGCAACATAGTTATTGAGTTCGAGTTGGACTTGCTCTTATCCAATTCGGTGCTTAGTACTCTTTCTAAGACTCGATGTTCATAAAACAATCAATCTAATCATTGAGTCTCATGAAGACTCTTATCAATCCATCACAATCAAGTCTTTTATCTATCAACCATCCAAATAGTTTCCAATCACATCTTTCAAGAGGAGTTTAAACAAACATTAAGAGGAGTTTAAAAAAACCATTAAGAGGACTATCAATTTAAATAATAATTTGAGTTCGATTATGAAGAAACTTAGGACCATCAAGTTCTATCAACATCATCATCATGCTCAATCATAATCACAATCACAATCAAACTGTCAAGGCTTTAGACTCAATCCTTAGGTTTATTCATATAAATCTTTTATTGAATAATATCAAGGGTTTATGAAATAATTTACGTAAAAATACTTGTTCTGTTAATGAAGTTCATGATGATCATCAAGCGTGTAAAAATGCATAGAATATATAGTTTACAAGAAAATCTTCAAAGAACTTGTAAGTAGACTCAATACTTTCACAATCTTTCTATTACCATTAATGGAAAATATGGAAGAACAATTTCATGCTTTAGTTTAGCCTTACATACCTGGGATGAAGAATGACAATCAATCTTGCTAGAATTGGCTTGCATCCCTCGACTCTAATCCTTTTCTCCTCTTCTTTGCTCAAAGTCTTCGCTTAGTTAGAACATAATAAAGACTTGGGAATAGGTTTAGGAATCCTTTTTAGGCCACAAATGACTTACATTGCTTATAGGTTAAGTCTGGAACGCCCTATGAAAAACTAAACATTCTAAACCTCAGTGAAATAAGTCTGTGAACCAGATCTGCATCACAGACTTGGTCCCTCCAAGTTCATTTTTTCTGGAATTGTTTTGATCGATTTTCTAATTCCGTAAAAACAATAGAACTAAAATTAAGTACAGATCAATGATGGGTCCGATATGCAGAGGTGTTGCATACTTTGTTGGAATTTGCACTTTTGCTTTGAAAAATTATTTTTTAATCTGGTTGCTCTAAAATTCAACCAAGACCACTTGCCCACATAATATTTTGTGTTGATCGTGATTCCAGCCTCAGATTTTTCCAAAAAAGTTTGGTGTGATGAGTTATGTGAGTGTTCTTTCATCTAAGGGTATTTTAGTAATTCTTTTGGGTGTAACACCATGACTAGTTGATTTGTTCTTTACTTGGCAAGGTATTGAATGGATTGGCAACACATCGATTTATTGCATGATCACTAGCTCATAAGTGGTCATTGTCAAACAAGATAAGCTCCCATCTAGGTGTTGATAGTACTCTGATTTGATTGGGTTGTATATGGTAGGGTCTCTATCTAAACCTTTCTCTTGCTTTAGACTTATGAAATCTTGACCAAGTTCCTTATTTTCTTGATTTGACTTATCTGAGTTGACTGTATTCTACCTTGATGCATGTTTTATCATGTCATTCTACATGTTTTATCATATCATTCTACATACTTGTATATTCCACATACTGATATTCATTTAGACCTGCATCAATATATGATGCAGAAACAAGTATTAGAGATCATTAACAAGTGCTTCATTGAGGATCTCTTTGCATTAAGTCGATTGTTGAGATCTCCTAGCTTTTAGAGGATTTCCATATCATTATCATCTAATATTAGCATTTAGATTTTATTTTATTTATTTTGATTTGGGCTTAGCCATGAATCAAGGGTTGCCTCCCCTCATCCTGTAGTCGCAGTAGCTCTAGTCCTTGCCATCTGTCAAAAGGACACACGACCTCTCAACGCATAAGAACACTCCACGCATGAATTGATTAGAATGAAGTAGAAGAGAATTCCCTAACAATCTTCATAGCCCTTTAAGGATAAGTAACAGACGTCTCTACACCGACCCTCAAGACTCTACTAGACTGGGCTTGTAGACATGTAAGGCTAATAAACCTGAGGCTCTAATACAAAATTGTTATGACCCAATATCTAAACGTGATGACACTCATCTAACCCACCAAGGCGAGTCAACCCAAAACCCAATAACTCAACATAACAATAAAAGCAGAAGATAAACAATCTAGTTGGATAGATAGGCAAAGTAAACCAGCAACTATAACCATCTCAAAATTGGTGTCACATGTATAAGACTTTAAATATAGAATACTCAAATGAAATACATGTCCTAATGTCTAGTTCTCAAATAGAACAAACATATAAAGGTAAAATCTCTGAAGGTCTGCCGAAATTTCATGATCTTAGTTTCATTATAGTGTCAATATCATAATAATGTCAATATCACTAATGTCTCAATATAATTACAGGCTCAATATCAATCAGATCTCAACGTAAGATCCATCTCAATATCACTATCAAATGATTCACAAGATTACATATATTACGAATTCATAATTAATTCACAAGTCAAGATATCACCATATGAATAATTACTCAAATAGAAAACTCATGATCAAGGCCTATGATGATATAATTCTACTCTAAAGTACTCAATTCTATACACATAGAAGCATACAAGGTTCAATCATATATAATAAAATGTTAGAAATCCACTTGCCTTAGATAAAATCACGAATCAAGTCAAATCCAAAGCTTTCCCCTTCCTACGATGCTTCGAATCACCAAAATCTATTCAAATATAGCATCACAATTACATAACTAATCTAATGACATTAAAATCAATTAATTCTGATTAAAAGGGTAAAACGATCAAAAAATCCATGCTAAAAAAAGTAGTTGAAATTTGAAATTTATTGTATGAAAATGTTCCTTGAATAATAAGGACTCCAACAGTGAAAATCGTTTAAAATGGAGTTAAAATGAGGTGGAAATCATCAAATTAGCATTAGGAACCAATATCGAAAAATCCCCAAATTTCACCATTAAAATTCCAAAATTTTACGTTAAAAACACAATGTAATCAATGGAAATGAAAGAAATAGGTTAGAAAATAGTTACACAATCGATTTGCCTGGAAAAACCTTGAAGATCCTCTCTAAAAAATGAAGCTTGGAATATTAAAATGGTGGAAAAAAGTCAAAACTCATCTTTAAAAAATGACTTACTGTTCAGGCACGATCAGTGCTCTGCGAACGCAAAGACCAAAAAAGCCAACACTTTGCGAACATGGGAGTCACTTCCACCAATAGTGGATACTAAGGGAAAGGGGTGCACTCCATGAATGTGGTCTGACCCTCGACGAACGCGGAGTTCTATGGAGCTTGGCTCCCATACTTTCATGAGTGCGAATGCTCTGGTGCGAACGTGGAGGTATATATAATTTGACCTCCGCGAATGTGGAGTTGTAGGCGCAAAATGTGGAGAGTAATCATGGATGCACCAAAAACAGTCACACCAGCAAGAGTGCACGGCACAAACATCACAGATAAAACCCTTGGGATTCGTTTGGAACTCCGTAAACACAAACAAAGCATGGAAACCCTATAAAAGATCACATTTCAAACTCAATGGAACCGCCAAAATTCGAATTCGAGACCTCTTTGACCAAAAACCCGAGAAGGATCCTTTAAACTATTTTTGAACTTAAATACTCAAAATAATCTCAAAAGCTCTAGAAATTACAACGAAATCATGTCTAGCATTAGTTTTACCATTCTGAACCACTGAAATTGTAAGAATTTCAATTCAAGCTTCCAAAAATGAACTAAATGCAACCTTTGGTCCAAAATCTTTTTTTAACTTCATATTCAGTTTAGTAAGTTCTCCTGGACTAGATTTGGCATCCGAAGTTGATAGAATCGACGGAACCAAATTTTGACACTCGAAAGTCAAAATGACCACAAAACTCAAAATTCTCAACTTTAACCCTTTAAAAGTTGTTTCTTTAGCAAGACTCCCTCTTTTCAAAAGGTTTTTAAAATTCAACTTTTAGGCTCAACCAAAAATGACCCAAGACAACTTTGGGAAAGGGCAAAATGATAAAAAAATTTAAAATGACAAAAATAATCTTGGAGTTCATTACACAAATAGAACAAAACTAATAAAGATATCCAACAGCTGAGAGAGTAGTCAAGATTAACATGTATCTACCTTTGAATCCATCATAGACTCGGTCCGTAAGAAGAACGAGAAAAGTCAATTGGATTCGAGCTCACAACCTATACACATATGTGGAAAACAAGGCTGAGTACCAAGGTAACCAATAAGAGGGCCTAATCACAGGTAGAGAATAATAAACTAAGAACTCCTTCCATCCTAACCACATACCACCAAACCACAAACCTTCACACAGGAATGGCCAGCATACACAATGTTAGTAATGTATATATGATCATGGTTTTATATCACAATGTCTTAATAGTTCGGGTTCAATAATATACAAGATTCAAGTCATTCAATCTATCACACTTAGTACATTTATCATATCGAAAGTAAGAAATGATGTGGTAAGTAATGGAATGGAATGCTATTAAATGCAAGCAACAAAATGCAAATGTCAAGTAATCGTGATGCATGTCTGTCCTATGAAACATCCACTGATATAGTCAGACCGAAACCCATAGGGGCTATATATGAACCATGTATCTGCTAAATCCATTTTACTTCGACATTTACTTTCATATTTTGCCGAAACCATTTTCTTTTGACTTTTCATTTCTATTCTTTTTCAAGCCGAACTATTTTCCTTTGGCTTTTCATTATCAAGTGGAACATCAAGGACATATCATAACACAATAATCACTTTTATAATCATGACCATATGAAAGATGTCCTCATCAATCATTTATTCAATAATCAAGTATCAAATCTCATAATTCTTTCCACACCTGGATCATCATCCTCAATAGAACATATGCTAATCACATCACATCATGCCTCAAGTTTCAACAACATCTTTGTCATTATAAATGAGAACATTTCACCTTTGGATTCACATTTCACTAGTCCACACTTCAACAATTCCAACAAATGTTAGATTATATAATTAGCTCAATATTATACATGAATACTTCAACATGTATTTTTATATATCAAGAGTCACAACTCAACAATTAGATCAATAAGAATAACTTCTCTAATTTAACAATCGATATCACAAGTTCAATTCACATTGTCAACCCAAGAATCGTCATCATAATAATATACATCAGTTCAAGAGCCATTCATACATGTCACAACATCAAAATCCCCATTACCCAATCATATCCACTATAACATTTCACTAATCCCCAAATTTCACAAAGAGAGAAAATTACCAAGTTCATTTAAACTCAACAAGGTTTAGAATTCACTTGCCTCAAATTAGCCAGTCAATCAAACCAACACAAGTGCATTTCCCTTCCGAATTGAATTTGAAGCACTACAATCTATTCGAAAATGAATTCACAATCATATTTCAAGAAGAATGACACCAAAACCAAGCGATTTGAAGAAAAGAGAAAAATCATCCAAAAATTTCAATATCGAAATCAAAATCAGGGAATTTTTAGATGAAAATGTTCCTCTCATGATGAGAAAACCATTAATGAAAATCAATTTGTAAATGGAGTTGAAATATGCTCATAATCGTCATCCTCGTGAAAAACTCAAAATCAAGAAAAATTTTCAATTTTCTCAATTGAAAACTCCAAATTTGATGTTAAAATGAAGGGATAATTGGTGGTCAATGATAAAGGGAATGAAAAATACCTTTTTCAGGGAAAAGCCTTCAAAAAAAACAAACAAAATTATCCAAGTCGAACTCACAAAGTTTAAAAATAAAGGAAATATTTAAAAAGTGTAACCAAGAGTCTGAAAATCCTCGTAGGATGTCGCTATAGCGACACTCGCAGAATATGTGAATTTCGCTATAGCAACGCGTGGTCGCAATAGCGGCTTTGCTATAGCAAAGCATGCCTCACTTCAGCGACCAGGCCTTCACTAAAGTAAGGCTTGCAACACCAGATCCCACACAATTTTTCAGCAAATTTTCAAAGACTTGAAATGAATCCTCGGGATTCATTCGGAACCCCATGCACTAAAACCATATATGTAACCCCACTAACTGCGAAGTTCCGGACTCAATTGAATTGTTGGAAATTGAATCTGAGGTCCTTTTTGTCCAAAATTCGTTAGACACAACTAAATTAACTAAACCACTTGAATTATCAAAAAGCTATCGGAACACCCAAAAATCAGAAGAATGCTCATTCTAGTACCAAAATTATATCTCTGAAACAATGGAACCATCTGAAATCTAATTCAAACACTGAAATTCAAAATATCGACTAAAGTCAAATCAGAGTCAAACTTTAATTCAGTTTTCAACTCCCCACCTAAAATCCACATAACAACTCCAAATGTGACTCCAACAATTCTCCTAGACCAATTTTCACATTTTAAAATTAGACAACTTAAACCTTTAAAAATTCAATCTTTGACAAAAATCTCAACTTTCCCAAAATTTCGAAAATCAACTTTGAAAATCAACCAAATATGACTCGAGGTCGCTATCGGAAAGGATAATACAATAATTTTATTAAAAAAGTAAAAAATGACCTTCAGGGTCATTACACTCCACCCGCTCCCCCCAAAATTTCCAACCTTTTATTTTCTTAAATCTCTTTTATAAAATATTTTAAAAAATTTCAAACTTTACCCCCTCCTCCAGTCCTTCCTACAAACATTGATATTATTTTTACTTTTGAAATAAATAAAATCTATCCCACTGCCATCTAATCCTCCACTCCTATTTTATTTTTATTTTTTATCCTTTTAATTTTTTTTTATAGATATGTAAACGTATTTTAGAAAAATATTTTTCTACTCGTGTACCGAATATAATAGAAATTAAAAAAGTTATCTTAAAAGAAATCTTGCATCAAGTAAAAAATAATTTTCTAAAAATGAGAAAAATGAAAATGGGGAATTAGGTGGGTAGGGTAGAATTATTTTTTAAGAAAATTAAAATAATATCTAAATTGTTATTTTAAGATGGAGAGGGGGGGGAGGGGTGGTTGTTATGGTTAGAGATAGTGGTGGAATGGGTTAAGAAAAATATTTTTTTATTATTTTTTAATAACAATACTTTAATATTTAATTTTAATTAATGTTATAATTTATTTACTTTTTGTCAAGCAGAATGCTTTATTCATGTGGAGTATGATGTAGCTTTTTTTAAAAAATAAAAGAAAGAATGTAGTATATACACCATGGTGAGAATGGAATAAAAGAAAGAGGTGTGTTTTTTAAACTAATAAGTCATAGATTTGGTATGAAATTCACACTTCAAATAGTTTAGGTATGAAATTCAAAAAATGAGAATAATTTCAGATGTGTTTTTGACACTTAAATAAAAAAATTATTGAAAAATTCTTGCTTAATTAAAGTAGATACTGCAAATATTAAAATGAAAATTTCAACCACCCATATATTAAAAGAGTTGAGACTTTTGAATCGATGAGATATTTTAAGTTAGTATATGAAAGAATCAAACGATATAATGCATTAAAATTCTTCTTCTTCTCTTTCTCTAGCATAGGCATGTTTCGACACTGTCAAAGTGATTTTCTTTCCACCAGTAGTGAAGTCACTCCATTTCCTGGGCAAGGAGAGTAGAATTGACCCGAAATGAACTTTCATTTCTTTCTCATCATCTTAAACCAGTCGAAACTCCTATGCCCATGGGTACTTTATATAATTTGAAATGAGGAATATCCTCATGTGAAAATAGTCTCCAACCTTCTTATTCAAATATTTAATATTTTTCTTCGGTAAGCATTCCTTGGGCTTTGTGCATCCAATGCTAAAATAAATGGCTCGCAAAAGGATGTTAAGATGCAATCAAACAACAAGGTAAATTAAAGAGAAGCTTGGTTTAGTTCCATCCAAAACATTAGATAATGGATGTAAATCTATCTCTATAAGGGGAGTGAAATTCATCTTGCAATTTAGCTTCATAAGAGCCATAAATAAAAACATGAAATATAAGCAAAAATAGGGATTTTAAGTGCAATAGAAAGGAATATTGTTACGGGTTAGGTGAACCTCATAAATATAAGGTGCCCATATATGTGGAGTTTGAAGGATAGTTTGTGCCATGCAGAAAGGGCTCGTGGAACTGTAGAAGGATTTGAGAAAAAAAATTGGTCGCAACTTTGACCTGTTCTTTCTATAACACCTCTTAATTAATATGAGATAGGAGATTCAATGCTTGAATGAAGTATAAAGCCATAATTAATTAGTAAACTTCAAAAGGCTGAACGAATCCTAGCATAAATTAATAATTAATAATTTTATCATAATTTAAGCTTGTTTAATCCCAGACGCTTATTAGAGGAAAATTTGGCATAGGGCCCATTGGAGACATGGTTCATGGCTTTGTTTGGTAGTGCTATAGATATCACCCAACTTATCATGTGCATTGCCTACTCCCTTATATTTAAGCTTTTATACATTATTAATGTATTATGGCGTGCCGTCACAAATACTCATTTGTTCCCGTTTTGAAACTCACATTTTAATTTTTATTTTTTTTTTAAAAAAAGGAACAATATTCACTAACTAATTTTTCATAATCTTAAAGAAACATTTTCTTAATTGAGAGAGAATTATTAATCATATTACAAGCAAAATTAATGAATCTTTTAATGTGCTTGTAGATACAACGTAGTAAAAAAAAGAATTATGCATGTTACCAAACTTTTCATTGTAAATTATGTACAAACTCCAAGACTTACTTGATCCTACGTATAAAAATTCCTCCAAACCTTCAATGGTGCAAAGGGTTAGGGCCACACGGTACAAGATGTTTTTTGATACCGTAACGTAGACCAATACCACTACCACTTGGCTCCGGCTGCTCCTTGGCATCCACCGAGGACTTTTCCCGTTTGTGTTTGTGGTAGAGGTGAAGGTTTTTGAGAAATGGACTGAAGTCAAAATTGTTGGCAAGTGCTTTCCTTTGAGATAACAAAGGAAGTTTAGATGTGGAAGAGTAGTTTATGTTTTTGTTGTTTGTGTTAAAGGATTTGAACTGATAGAATAAGAGAAAGGAAAGAGAAAGACAAAGAATGAAGTATAATGTATGATGAAACTTTAAGACCATGTTGAAAGGGAAAATGGAGAAGTATATTCACATAAGGAATCATGGAACAATGAAGTGAAAAGGAGAAATTAAAAGGAGAAAATAAAGACTAAATTTTCGTCTAGGAGAATGGGAAAACTTTGAAGGGATGACAGCTTGAATCTAATGGACAAAAATGTGTAGACATAGCATAAGTGTTCGTTATTTTTACTTGTCTACTATTCTAACAATAAAAATTTCTTTATTACTTGTCTTTTTTTTAACATATCAAGAAAAAATAATTATTTATTTCTTATTAATTTTACCTTCAATATCAGTAATTACTTTTTATCCAAATCATTTATCGATATGTAATTAAGACTATACATCTAAAATGGTAGGTTGTTTGTACGTGAGACTTGTGAATAAATTTATACTTTTATTTTATGTTGGATTTGAAATGAAAGTTAGGAAGTTGATAGGATTGATGGCGGATATAGGGACGGTTGACCCTTTTCCCAGTAAATGTTCCTTAAAGATCAAGTAATATAGAAGACTCATCATGTGGATCAGACGTGGATTATGCATTATATGTTGAAATCAAGAAATATTATTATTTCTACGTTGAGGTATTTACGAGAAAAAATGTTAGTAAAAGATGTATTTGTAGTAAGGAAAGTCAAATTTCTTTGTGCCTCTATCTTGGAATATGCATGTTTGGGAAGTTCCAAGTCAAGATTCTATATTTCTATTATTAGTGTGTGGAAATTCACACTTTGAAGAAGCGGCATAGCTTAACTGCCTAACCTTAGGTGAGAATTTGATAAAAAAAAAAAAAACTCCTGAGATTTGAATTGAAAGCTAGTTAAATCACCTCCCCAAACTAAACAAAAAGTGGCAATGAAGGAAAATTTGTTAAGCAGCAGTACTACAAACCAAGGGAATATTGCTTCCTCCGCGTACTCATAGTTGTAAGAATTTATTGTAATGATTCTATAGGTCATTCCGCGTACTCATAGTTGTAAGAATTTATTGTAATGATTCTATAGGTCATTTTTTATATCTTGGATAAAATTATTATTTTACCCTTTCTGATAGTAGCCCTGAGTCCTATTGGATTGGTTTAGAAAGTTCTGCAAAAATGGAATTTTTGCTAAGGAAATGAATTTTAAAGACTTATGTTGCTTTACTTCGAGTTTTTGAGTCATCTAGAGATTTGAGTCTCGAAACAAAACTCTACCAATTTCATCAGCTCTGAAATATGAAAATTGGTCTAGGAGAGTTTTCGGAATCAGATTTGGAGTTGTTATGTACATTTGAGATTCGAAGTTGAAATTGAGTTAAAGTTTGACTTTGGTCAACATTTTGGGTTCGGGTGCTTGAATGCGGTTTTTGATGGTTCCACTAGTTCCAGAAAGTAATCTTAGCGCTAGAATGAGTTTCGGTATAATTTTTGGATATTTAAGAATCGTTTTTGTGTTTTTGATGCCTTGGTTTAATTGCAACTTATCGAGTTTAGGGTCAAGGAGACCTTGAATTTAATTTTCGATGATTTTATTGAGTTTGGAACTCCGAATTTAGTAGGATAGCATACATGATTTGTGTGTATGGCTTCTGAATGAATCTTGAGGAGTCTATTTCGTGAAATTGCTGATAAAGGAGTTTGTCGATGAGAATCTACGCGAGGAAAGGAGTTTGTCGGTGAGAATCCCACTGAAATTGAGCTCAAATTGAATGAGAAATCAACATTTAAAGTTTCCAAATCATAATCATGAAAAACCCAATTTTTTATTCCCAAAAATCATGAAATTCAAGACAAAATCAAGAGAAAAGTAATGGAAATTATCAAGCTTAAGGATAGAAACACTTACCCAAAAATTTTCCACGAAAATTCTCTTCAAAAGTCACCCAAGAAAGCTTGAAAATGTAAGAAAAAATGATAAAAATGATGATTTTACGATTTTAAAACTATTCAGGAAAAAGACTCTCCACGAACATGGGGTGGGACCTGTGAACGTGGAACACCAGTTGATTTAAACCTCGAATGCGGAGAAAAGTTCACGAACGCGGAGGGCGAAGAGGTAATTCTCTGCGAACATAGTGGGAGGCTCCGAAAACACAGAGGTCATACAAGCTAGACCTCCGCGAACTCAAAGTACAAAGTGGGCCTGCGCCAGATCCTCAACACACCAGATAATTTAAAAACTCAAAATGGACCCACGAGAATAATTCGGAACCGAAATACACAAACCAAACATATATCCCTACTAGAAATGATATTACGGACACAATGGAATTATCAGAATTTGATTCTGAGGTCTCCTTGACTCGGAACTCAATAAAGCTCATTAAAAATAGTTATACCTCAAAATACCCAAAATTCCCTCGAAAACACCAAAAATTACAATGAGACCATTTCTACCATGAGTTTCACCATCTAGAACCACTCGAACTGTCAGAATTTTGATTAGAGTCTCCAAACTCAGAATGTTGACCAAAGTCAAACTTAGTCTTCGAAATCAACTAAAAAAGCAACTTTAGGTCCAAAACCTCCGCTTAAATTTCAAATTTAGTTCCTTCACTTTTCCTAGACCAAATTCCACATTCTGGAGCTAATGGAATCGATGGATTTCTGTTTTGACACCCGAAACTCCAAATGGAATAAAAACTCACTTTTTCAACAAATTAAGTTTCCAAAAATGGCAAAACTCATATTTTTCAATTTTAAAACACCAGTTCTCAACTCCAACAACACAAATAGTTCAAAATAGGTCCAAAACAACTTATGAAAGGGCAAAAAAATATTTTTAACAAAAGCTCAAAAATGCTCGGCAAGGTCATTACATCATTCATCACTAAAATCAATATTCATCCTCAAACATAAGAGAAAAGAAGGTATATAAAGACTCAAAAAGGCTAGTATATCTCAACTGCATGTCTGACTCCAACTCCCAAGTAGCCTCC
This sequence comes from Solanum rostratum, assembly GCA_029948455.1. Taxonomy (NCBI): domain Eukaryota; kingdom Viridiplantae; phylum Streptophyta; class Magnoliopsida; order Solanales; family Solanaceae; genus Solanum; species Solanum rostratum. The sequence goes on from CM057053.1 coordinate 60,116,585, forward strand.
TCAACTAGACGGTTCCACCACTGAACCTTCACTAAAGGTATGTCATTGGTCCTCAACCTCCGGACCTGCCTATCCAAAATAGCTACCGATACCTCCTCAAATGACATGTCCTAACCAAACACAATTGAATCATAGGAAATCGCATGTGACTCATCTGGAATGTACAGGCGGAGAATGGAGACATGAAATACCGAATGAACTGCTAATTGTCTAGGTGGTAAAACTAGCTCATAAATAACCTCACCTACTCCCCAAAATCCTAAACAAGCCAAGAAACCTAGGGATGAGCTTGCCATTCTTCTCAAACCTCATCACATCCTTCATGGGTGATATTTTCATTCAGACATTATCTCCAATCATGAATGCAAGAGGTCTAGTCCTCCGGTCAACATAACTCTTCTGGCGGCTACGGTTGTCAACAACCTGCTTTGTATCAACCAGACCCGATCCATAGCATATCTGAGCAAGTCAAGACCCGAAGCATAGGTTGAACCCGAATCAAAACATCCAATAGGCGACCTATATATCCGACCATATAATGCCTCAAATGGTGCCATCTAAATGCTGGAATGGTACTGTTATTGTAAGAAAACTCAACCAAAGAAAAATGGTGATCTCATCGGGCCCTAAAGTCTATTAGACTTGCCCGAAGCATATCCTCTAACAACTGAATAGTGTATTTGAATAGCCCATAAGTCTGAGGGTTGAACACAAATCCAACCAAGTATCCAAACCATGTTGTAGAGCCTTCCAAAAATGTAAAATAAACAAGGACCCTATGTCGGATACTATATACACCGGCACAACATGTAATCTAACAATATGCCATATATACAACTTAGAAAAATGCTCTGCACCATAATTAGAATTCACCCATTAGATGTAAGCAGACTTAGTCAATCGATCTACAATCACCCAAACTGAGTCAAACTTGCCTAAAGAAATAGGAAAATCGGTAACAAAATCCATATTAATGTGCTCCCATTTCCACTCGAGAATGGGCATCCTCTGCATCGAACCCCTAGGCCTTTGATGCTCATGTTTTACTTTTTAACAGTTTAAGCACTTTGCCACAAACATAGCAATGTCTCTCCTTATCCCACACCGCAAATATTATTCTTTCAAATCATGATACATAGAATATCTAGCATAGTGAGCCTCGTCCAATATAAGTCTCGCCCAATCACCTACCTTAGACACAAAAACTCGACCATTTTTAATCCTCAAAACACCCTCCAAGTCAATAGTAGCTGCTTTTGCTTCACCACTCAACACCTTATCATGAATCAAGTATGATCTACCATCATCAAACTGGTGAGCACACACTTGATCAAGCAATGAAGATCTAGCCTCCACAAAGGCTAAAACGCTGTGAGGGGGAGAAATATCTAACCAAACCAGTTATTTAGCAAGTGACTAAACATCCAAAACTAAGGCTCTCTCCTCCATCCTCAAGAATGCATAACTCTCCATACTAGAGGCCTTTAGGCTCATCATCATCTGCCACCATATTCACCTTGTGCGGGTGATATAGAATCAAGATATCATAGTCTTTCAACAACTCCAACCACCTATGCTGCCTCATGTTCAAATTAGGGTGTGAAAAGATATATTTTTTGATGACTGGTAATGATCTCACAATGTACTCCATAGAGATAATGTCACCATAACTTCAATACAAAGACTACTGCAGCCAACTCTAAGTCATGGGTAGGGTAATTCCTCTCATGCACCTTCAACTGTCGAGATGCATATGCTATCACTATCCCCTTTTGCATCAACACTCCACCTAAACTTACTCTAAAGGCATCACAATACACCACAAAAGATACTCTCTCCTCAGACAAAGTAAGAATAGGTATTGAGGTCAATAAAGTTGTGAGCTTTTGGAAGATCACCTTGCACTCCTTCTACCATTGAAAAGCTATATCTTTTTTAGTGAGTCTAGTCAAGGGGGCTGCAATAAAAAAGAATCCCTACACAAAGAACCAATAATACCCTGCTAAACTAATAAAGCTCCGAATCTCTGCCATAGATATTGGCCTAGCCCACTCACAAGTAGCCGCTACCTTAGTTGGATCTACCACAAAGACATATTTTGTCACCATATGCCCAAGGAAAGCTACTGACTCGAGCTAGAACTCGAACTTCTAAAACAATATGGCATATAAATTCTCTTCTCTCAACCTCTAAAGTACAATCGTCAAATGTTGCACATGGTCGGACTCATTTCTTGGAGTAAACCAAGATGTCATTAATGAAATCACAAATATATCCAAATAGACTTTAACACTCAGTTCATCAACTCTATGAAAGTGGTTGGAGCATTAGTCAACCCAAAATGATGTAACAACAAACTCATAATGGCCATAACGGGTCCTAAAGGTTGTATTCGGATGTCAGACTCCTAAACTCTCAACTTGTTATATCTAGATCTCAAATTGATCTTTGAAAATCGAAGCACCCTGCAACTGGTCAAATAAATCATCAATACAAGGAAAAGGATACTTATTCTTAATGGGCACCTTGTTCAACTAGCGTTAAAAAATACACATCTACATAATGTCGTCCTTCTTTTTCACAGACAAGACAGGAGAAGCCCAAGGGGATACACTCAGATGGATAAAACCCTTCTCTAACAGATCCTCTAACTGCTCATTTAGCTCCTTCAACTCAATTAGAGCCATCTGGTAGGGGAAATAGAAATGAGCTTAGTGTCTAGCTCCATATCAATAGAAAAATCAATCTCATGATCTGGAAGAACACCTAGCAAATTTGTCAAAACACAATGAGGTCGTACAACGTCTGGGTCCTTACACAAATAAGGAAGAAATAGAAGGAAGAAATAGAAGACATATTCAGACAGCTTTTAAAAAAAACTTTTCTACTGAGATTTAGAAAACCTAATTCTTAATTCCATTGCCATTCCTATTTGATATATCCCTTCCTTATATCTATTTGTGTAGTATGATGTAGGTACTATGTATTGATAGGGCCAGAGCTAGTAGTTGGTATGCGATTTGGTTCAACTTAAGTAGATTTTGTTAAGATTGAATTTTTTTTAAAAAAAAAAATTGCTCCCATTATTTTAATTTATGTGATATTTTATATATTTTTAGTCAAACAATTTAAGTTTGATGAAGAATATATGTATGGAAAATTCAAGTTTGTTGAATTGAAATATATATATTTGTAAATTATGTAAAAAAAAAAATTATAAGTCACAATAATTAAAACTTCAAAATATCTAAAAAAATATGAAAATTTACAGTCAAAGATAAACTTATTTGAATCTCGAAATTTCAAAGGTCCCACATAAATTGAGATAAAAAAAAAAGTATGTATAAATATTAAGATTAAAATATATATATTACCACTTAATCATCATTACAAACTTCAAAATTCATCAAATTAAAATCCTAACTTCGACATTGTGCAATGGAATAACATGAAATCACGGGATATGTTGATTCAGTTAGCAGACGAGCATGAATCTCTTTTTCCTTTTAATTATATTCAACCTAAATTTTCTAATACTATAATTCTGCATGCCTATAAACTTACTTTTCCTTGACTCTGCTAGTCATATTACCTGCACAACATGAATAAAGGTAATATTAAACAATGATGGAAAAAGAAAGATTTCCAAAAGATTTGGTAAGACTGAATATGGTATGTAAGTTTTTTAGTTTATGAATATTTAAAAATTTCTCTTTGAACAAATTGAAAGCTTAGGAAAAATGATAGATAGATATAAAATACTTTAAAATATTGTAAACGTCAAACTAGAACTAATATTTTGTCTATAAGATGATTAAGTAATATAAATGAACGTTAGATTGAAACTAACATTAGTCAAAAATATAAATTTTTAAAAGTTTTTTTTTGTTATCTTTTTGATGTGCAGTATCGACATTAGCGCTCCAATTAAATCTGACTTACACATTATAGGGCCTATTGTGAAGGTGGTTAACTTTTAAAAGTAAGATAAATTACTTAACAAGATAGATACATGATATGTATTTAGATCATCGTCAGTCCAATACCAAATTTTATGCCAAATCCTTTTTTGGTGTAAAATTTGGCATTATGGAACTCTAAACCAACAACAAATTTTACACCAATCTAGTGAGTGAATAACAACAACAACAACAACAACATACCCAGTGAAATCCCACAAGTGGGGTCTGGGGATAGTGAGTGAATAACATTACACCAAATTTGGTGTGACACTATTCATTACATCAATTCACCTTTTAAATATTTTAATATTATATGATTATATAAAACGTTTAACTAAATATTATATAAATTATATAGTTTAATTAAATATTTAATTATTTTTATATAATATTTTTATAATATTAATTTTAGATATAAAAGTTAATTCTTTTATAAATTATTTTTCTATCCATGGCTTTTTTTAAAATCAAACTTATGCTAATTCTACTATAAATTTTAATTAGATGGGCGTGATCTTGACACACCAATTCAAGAATGTTTGGAAGGCCCAACTTCAATGGTAGAAATGACAATAGATGAAAAGTATCTACTTCAACAATTCAGAGCTCAACATAAATTTTTTTTAAGGATAACGAAACTCATTTTGAACTATGTAATGCAAAGCATTTATAAAAGCAACATAATAATAAAGTTGAACATTTATGTACAATTTAAGATAAAATTTTCAATTTTGTAATGCTTATTTAATTACATTTTGTTAATAATTTCACTTTATTTGTGTTATCCATTATTATGTTTACAATTTATATTATTTATAAATTTATGGTATAAAATCTGTATCTATATTATTATAAAAGTATGAATATAAATGTTGGTTGATCAAAATATCCACTAAAAGTTAATTTACTTATTTTCCCTTTTTAAGTTGAAATTTCCTCCATATAAAAAAATTACTGATTGGTATAAATGTAATTTGTACTAGAACTAAACAAAATATATTTTCATTAGGATTGAGTTTATTGCAGGATACATATTATCATATTAATACAACGAGCTAAGCATTGAATCTATTTCAAATAAACTATGAGTTGGAAGTTTCTACAAATTTTACAATATTTGTTGACTAAATATCTATTAAATATTGAACGACAGTACAATACTTAATAGTAATAACCTTAGTTAATTTCAACGGCCTAAATATTTGCATAATAATAAAATAACATCTATTTAAAGAAAATAGTAAATGATAATTTTGTCTATTGTTAAAAAATAGTAAATGATAACATTATTTATATAGAGTTTTTCAATATAGGGCTAAATGTTCAATCAATAATTCAATAAGACACAATCTCCCATCATTAACTTTTTTCTTAAGTTCAAGCTGATTTTGAAACTCAACTCCTGGATCCTAAGTCAGATTGACGTTGAATTTCAATTTGAGTGTCAAATTCTAAGTCAGAAATTGAGGTGAGATCCCAACTATCATGTCGAAATTGGATCCCCAGTTAGGTCTCAGAGTGAAATTTCATATTAGGTGTTGGAGTCGAATTTCAGATCGAGAGTTGAAATCGAGTTTTAGGTCAAGTATTAGAGGGGATCTTTAGTCAATCATTCTATGTTGAGTGTTAGGATTAGATTCTAATGTTGGATCTCAAATCGAGAATTAGAGTTAGGTCCCAGATCTAAATTCAAAATTGGGTCCTAGGTCGGAAATCAAGTTCAGTTGCCGAGGTTAAATCCTTATTCGCAAGTTGAGTCTAGGGATAGATGTCGGAGTTAGGTCTTGAGTTGGAAGTCATATCGGTTCAGGAGTCAAAAGTTGTTTGAGTCTCATTTTAGGTGTCATGATTGTGTGGGATCAGATTTAATTTGGAAGTTGCATGCAAGATCAAATCTTGGATCGATCGGGTCCTGATTCAAGATTTAGATTGATTCCTAAGTTGAGAGTTATTATCAAAAGTTGGGTCCTAAATAGGCGTCGAGTGTCAAGGTCGAATATCGAGTCGAGTTTTGAGTCAAGTCCAGGATCGAATGTCTAGTTTGAATCTCATATCAGAAGTCAAATCTTGGATTGAGTTCTAGGATGAGTGTTGGATCTTGGATAGAGTTCCGAGTAAGAAGTTGAGATCGAATGTTGATTCGGAATTTGAGTTTCAATTTAGGTATCGGATGTGGAAGTTGGATGTCGAGATCAAATCCTAAGTCAGGTATCAGAATAGAACTCCATATATATTAATCATCGAAATTCTTTTTTGTATGACAATTGATAAGGAGTAACACGGAAAGAATGTTCATAGACATGCTACTTATCTTAAAATCATGAAGTTTAAAATTGAAATATTGAATTACGAAAATATCTTTCATTAATTATCAAGTATAAAATCCTACATATTAGCAAACCTAATGTTCATAGACACGCTAGTTATCTTCAAATCCAACAGTGTTTTCAATTTTGATCACTGAAGTACCATGCTTTCTGTCGCTATTCCAATTTTATTATTTGTGTCTGCATTGATAAGAGTGATTGTCATGCAGACACTTAGAAGTGAAAAAAGGATGGAATTGTAGAACAAGAATAAGGAATAGGGTAAGAAGAAATAATATCCATTTTAACCTTAATTTAGATAAATTCTATGTTATCCTCTTCAAACTTCACTAGTGAGATTATATTAAATCTGTTATTTACAAAGCAAAGATTATTTCAACCAATGTATTTTACTTCACAATAAAATAAACATAATTCATAAATTTAGAATTGTTTTATCAACCTTTGCAAGGTAATGTCTTGCTTAGACCATACCTTTTTATGTTTGACTTATCTAGAGTTTCAGATGTTTCCTTTTTATTTTTCATTTTTAAGTATTTTAATGACAATAAGATACAAAATGGAGTCATAATGCATTCGGTGATTCCCTGGCACTATTGGTTACAACTCTATGAAACTTTTACCTATTTAACTAAACATCAAGAGGCACAGATTATTTGAGAACACAAATAAAAATAGTAGAAATCTAACCTCAATTAATCAATCAAAATTAAACTTAAATGATTTTCCACCTGCTAGTTAACGAAACTACTAGCTATTTTACTTAAAATTTTCTATTTGAAGACACTGTCCTGGGTGGTAGTTTGAAAGGAGAAGTCTTCATTATTGACATTGGCAAACAACTCCATAAGTAGAACACCAAACAAGTATACATCATCTTTTAAAGGCCAAGAACCTACATGTCATTAGAAGCCATAATAATGTATTAATGTGAGTTACTTTTTTAAGAGAACAAAAAAAGAATGATTTTACGCATTGGATGATCTCAACAGACCATAGAGGACCATCATGAACCTCAATGAACAGTTGAAAGTTCATTCATGAACAATAAATACATAAGACAACAAAGAAATGGTTGTAATCAGGGCATGTGTGCTAGTCCGGGTGTCACATGTGGTTACTTTAATATCAAAAGGTTTATTAATCTATATTAAATACTCATAAAAATATATATAAATTTTAGTTTATTTCATTATTAAAATATTTGTTTTAATAAGATTGATATTATTGAATAAAACTATTATATTACAATTTGAAATACACGTGCAATGCACTCTAGCGAAGCAAATAATATATTCAACGATTATAAAAGAAAAGAATATGAAAATTATATATATAATGAATGTTTTAGAAAGAAATTTATTTATGAAATAAGAAAATATAAATGGAATAAAAAATAATAATATAATAATGAAGAGAAAAAATTTCTTTTTTGTGTGTAAAATTCGATGTAGTGGATTAGAATTTAATTTATGCTAGAATAGTGTTGACACCATTTTAGTATAAAATTTGGTGTTTAGGGTTGGAGAAGCCTTTACAATACACCAATATAGTTTGAAAGAATTACAACTTGCAGCTATAGTCAGAGTTTTGTTGCTATTTTGTCTTTTCCTCTCTCTCTAGCTTCTCTCCTCTCTATTTGCAATCTCATTCACCTCTCTCCTCTCTCTGTTATCTCTCCCTCATCTCTCTCCTCTCTATGCCCCCCCCCCCCCCCACCATCTTTCTGCTTACTCTCTCTCTATATAAATACAAATATAAATAATCATTTATACAAATGATAAATGTTGACTAAACAAATCCTCTTCAGTGATACAAAAATATACATGTATTCGTTGATACAACATTAATACAAATGATCAATCAGTTATATAAATACAAATATTGAACTTGATACAATTGTATTAGGATTACAAATTGTTCGTTAATACAATTGATATAACATTAACATAAATGATAACAATTAATTATGCAAATACAAATGTTGAACTTGATATAACATTTATACAATTATATATGTTGATACAATTTATTCATTGATACAAATTATATTCAAATACAAATTGTATTCGTTATTACTATTGTATTCATTGATACATATACATACTAATTACATATATATAATTATCCAACAAATATACAAATACAATCGCCGATACACATATATGCTAGTAACAAGCCAGCCAAGCAGTTGCTTTAAATCGGATGTAAGAGATCTAATTACTTTACAATATTAATATATAATATATATAATTATCAAGCGGATATACAAATATAATTCACCTCTCTCCTCTCTCTGTCCCTCTCTTTCTTGCTCACCTCTTCCTCCTTCAAATCTTGCCCGCCTCTTTTTTTTTGTTACCATGTAGATACGAATCGTAATTAGTAAACTATAGCTATTTTTACCTCATTATATATCAAATAATCTTTTCTTTTCATTTTTTGAAAAAATTCCTCTTAATCTAACCAAAATCTATTAATAAACAAAAGAAATGTAGACATTTTGTCAAATCAGGCAATGTTAATGGAGGATACTTAAAGACTATTTTAAAGCAAAGTAAAATGCTCAATGCATCATGACGACATAAGAAGAATACACCCTGCCTGCCTGCCCCTACAAATTTTACAAGTACTCCTATTGTCTAATTATCATCGAGACTTTCTTGGATTTTCTATTTTAAAGAAAAGATACTGTACTTGCAAAGTAACTTTCAAATATTTTTCATACAGTTCCTAAATATGTGGATTTTATTCTTAAAATATTAAAGCACCTGTATCCTAATTTATAATGATACTCAAAATTCTTTAACATTAATTAGGACAAAAAATATATTTTAATTACTTAATTTTTCTCTTCAACAAATTGTAATTTTTTTTTCCTGCTGCATGAGTTCTGACCAATAAAAGATATATCTTATTGACATATTTAATTACTCATGACTAGATCTTCACTAATGTGAAGATATATTTTTCTTCATATTAGTACATTAAACTAGATCTTCAACTATATATTATACATTGAAATATTTACTCCCATATCTTGTCAGCCCTAACAACAACCTTTGACTGGAAAAGATATTTTTTATTGTATACTAGAAGTCAAGCAAAATGAAGAATATCATTTCTCATACAGAAGCAATATAGGTAAAATGCATAAATGCCAATTAATAGCTCTGGCAATTATTGCATTTAATTTTAGGAGTATAGTTTGTCATATTGGCAGACCATGACAAGCGTGCAGACTCGGACTACACCATTTTCTTGTTATTCTCTGAGTGTGTCAGATGATAAAAATTAATTTGAAGTTGAACTAAGAAAAACTTCTAATGTTTGGTCATGAAAAGAGGTCTTTTTCTTTTTTTTGGCCCATGATGTAGTACAAAGTACTTTTTAAGGCATGCATGAATAGAAGATTGGTAAGATTCCATTTTCCATCTTGGAGACTTGGACTTTAATTGGTCAATTCAAGAAATAGGACAGAAAGATATAAGGAAAATTATAATACTATACAAAACTATTAATTTGGTTTAGATTCAGGAGTTTCAAAAGTAATTAAATAAATCTAAGGGAAAAAAAAAGATACTTTTAATTTAGTTGATGTTCCAACAGACTTATACTTTGATTCATACAGTAGACACGCTTGTTTCAAATAATAACTTTTTAGTTTTCATGGATATTTCATTTTTCTTAATCAAACTTTTGATGCACATGTTTCAGCTTTCGCTTCAACTATTCTATTGTATGCTTTGATATGCACGGGTTATATTCGTGCTATGCCTTAGTTGATAGTAGAACCAGAATCATATAATTTCTAATTCCTAATTCCTAACTAGCCCTACAGTGGGGTAGTTCTAGTTTACCTAAGGTTCACTTCATTTCTTATCTTGAGGTTAGGAGGATAATCTCTAAGGGCTATCTCTATCGCAAAGTTCAGGTCAAGGATTCTTGAGACCACATCTCTTTTATTAGTTCCTACAATATATGAGCTTGGAGAAGTTTTTTTCGATGATCTTCTAATAGACTTCCTAATAGGGAGATAGACTTTGGGATAGATACTTTTCCTAATATACATTCTATCTATGTTCCTTCAAATAGAATGTCCCCAGCAGGGTTAAAAAAACTAAATGAAAAGTGGAAAGACCTTCTAAACAAAGGATTCATTAGCTAGTATTTTTTCATTGGGTGTTCCCATTGTTTTTGTGCATAAGGAATATAGATTTCTTCACATGCATATTGATTATCATTAGTTGAACCAAGTCACCACAAAGAAATAGTATCCTCTCTCTAGAAAGAAATAGTATCCTCTCTCTAGAATCGATGACTTGTTCGATCAGCTTTAGGATGCCTCTTGTTTCTCTAAGATACCTCAAATTTGGGTACCACTAGCTAAAGTTTAGGGACTGTGACATCTGTAAACTGATTTCCAAATTCGATATGTCCATTTACGAGTTTCTTGTTATGTCATTTGGGCTAACCAGTATTCTTATATGAATCTCGTGAATAAGGTGTTCAAGCAGTACCCTGACATGTTCGTGTTGGGTTAAATAGAGTTTTGATGATAGACAAAAGACAATGAAACAGGTTGGCCTACAAGGTTCTTCAGTACACTGTCTCCCTGAAAAGCGGCACAACATCACAAGAAGCGAAACGGATAAAAGCCCCTGCAGATAAGGTCTACAAGCACATAAAAAGGAAGATGGTTCAGTAGTCACACAAGAATGCAGAGTTGGCCAGAAGAAGGACTCTAAAAGAAATAGAACTCTAAATAAACAAAATGCAAAAATATAGGAGTTTCAATTGTTGAAGAAGTCCTCTGCGAGAATACTGTTTGAGAGCATAAGAGCAAGTAGAACTCTTCAAGAAGGTGTATAACTCTAATAAAGCAAGAAAGAGTTCAAGAAAGTGTAGAACTCTAATAAAGCAAGAAGAGTTCAAACTGAAAAAGGAGTCTTCTACAAAGTGATACCTAGAGAGTCTAACTTCAAGTAGAACTCAAGAAGATAACTATAAAAAGAAGCTCTCAAGACTCAAAAATCACTCAAATGAAAAGATAGAAAAAAGAAGTTAATAAAGTCATGAGTCAGAAACATTTAGTGGGTTTGGTTCTTTATTGAGTCATCATTGAGGAAATTGTTCTTTGGTTTTGGAGTCTGTATGTTATCTCAGTAGTCTATAAACTGAGAGCTTGTTTAGTCTTCAAGTTAGGGGAAACTCAAAGGCATTAGAAACATAAGCCTAGGGAGGTTTATGTGGAGTTAGGAAGTTGGTGAAGTTGTTTTGAAGTCTTAAATTACTAGGAATTGTAATCGTTTGTTGAAGGCCCATATTGAATTAGTGAAGTTGGGAGTAAATCCTGTAGAGATATAGGTCATGGTTTTTCACCTTTTGTGAGTCGGGTGTTTTCACGTAAAATTGTTGTGTTCTCATTTATTTCCGCTTTACTAAAATATGTCTGCAAACCTGTTCCTTCGATTAGGCAAATTCATAGGATGTGCAAATCTAACAATTGGTATCAGAGCAGGTTTTCTTGTTAAAAGCTAGTACCTAAGAATTGATCAAGATGAATAGTGCACCACCTTTTGGACATGGAGAAGGACAATCATCTGTGAGGCCACCACTCTTCAACGGAACACATTTCGGTTGGTGGAAGGCTAGGATGGAGGACTTCATTCAAGGAGAAGACTACGAACTCTGGGATAGAATTATCATAGGACCTACTATTCCTATGAAAACAGTGGAGGACAGACAAGTGCCAAAAGAGAGAAGGGAGTTCAACGCTGATGATCTGATTGCATTAAGGAAAAATGCTAAAGCTAAAAATATTTTGGTTTGTGGCCTGGGTCTAGAAGAGTATAACAGGATCTCAAATTATACAACAGCTAAGCAAATCTGGGATGCTCTTACCATTGCATATGAAGGAACTGCTCAAGTCAGAAAATTCAGGGTTGCTATGTTGTTCACTGAATATGAGACCTTCAAGATGAAGGAAGATGAGACTTTGCAAGAGATGATGGCTAGACTCACATTGCTCATAAATGAACTTGCATCCCTAGGGAAAGTTTTTACTTCTGAAGAACAAGTGGACAAGGTTCTGAGAATCTTACCAAAGGCTAAGTGGGATGTAAAAGTTACTGCCATTAGGTAAGCCAAGGACATCGAAACCATGACATTAAATGAGCTGGTTGGGAATCTCTAAACATATGAGATGAACATAGAAGATCAAAAGAAAGAAGTAAGCATGGATGAAAAATCACTAGCTCTTAAGGTAGCTTCTGAAGATGAGGGATCAGATTTAGATGAAGATCAAATCGCCCTTCTAAAAAATAATTGTAAAAAATTCCTAAAAAATAGGAAAGGGAAAGACATGAGAGAAACAAGTAGTAGGAAGTGGTCTGAGGACATAGGAAGCAGGAAGTGGTCCGATGACAGAAATCACTCAGGGTGTTACAAGTGTGGAAAAACGGATCACCATATTAAACAGTGTCCCCTATGGGAAATTGAGTGGAAAAAGGAAAGGGCTGAGAGAGAAATGAAAGAAAAAACTGCCAAACAAAAGGAAAGAGAAAACTATGCTATGATGGCTGCATGGGGATCGGGAATGGAGGATTCAGACACAGAAAATGTTGATGAAACTGCTTTCATGGCTGCTGGAGATTCAGATCTAGAAGAAGATGACAAATCTGAGGTAAGTATTTCTGAATTGAAAGAAAAGTTGCATCTCTTTTCAAAAGGGAAGCTAATCTTGCTAATGAATGGATTGATAGACGATTATCAAGAAGTAGCAAATGGAAAGGATCAACTAATTAAAGATTTTTCAGATCAAAAATTTGAAAATCTTGAGATAAAAAACCGCCTGGATAAAGCAAAAGAAATAAATGACAAGTTGAAGAAACAAGTTGAACAACTTGATTCACTTGTGTTGAACCTAAAGTCAGAAATCCTAAAGTTAACTATTGCTAATAAAGGTAAAAGTAAGATGAGTGAAGAGCATCAGAAGGTAGAAACTGAGTTGAAAGAATGCAAAATTGAGTTTTTTTGTGAGAAAGAAAAAGTGAGAAAGTTGACTTGGGAAATCTCCATTTTAAAACTGGATTTAGAGAAAGAAAAAGTGAGAAAGTTGACTTGGGAAATCTCCATTTTAAAACTGGATTTAGAAAAGGAAAATAGATGGACTCAGTCATCGAGAATAGTGAACCATCTAGGAAGCAGGAGTCACAATGAGAAAGCTGGAATAGGGTTCTTTCAGGAGAATGTTACTACTACTGATTTGTGCTACCTCTGTGGAAAAATTGGACATCCAACTACTGAGGGTCCAATTGCAAACAGTGTTTGGAGTAGAAACACATATCATGTGTATAAAAGTAGGCATGAAAATAATAAAAGAAACACGTCAAGGAACATGTTGCCTACTTGGGCAAGAAGGGATCTCATTCATCCATTTTATAACAGGAAAGGACCTAAGCTAGTCTGGGTTCCTAAAACTAACCCTTGATCTGTCTTACAGGTTGCAGTGAAAGAAAGCAAGCATTGGTACATAGATAGTGGTTGCTCAAGGCATATGACTGGAGATAAACACAAGTTTCTTTCACTTGCAGGTTTTAAAGGAGGAAAGGTTTCCTTCAGAGTATTGAATAAAAGAACCAACTATGTTGAAGAAAGCGTTCATGTTGTTTTTTATGAAAATAGTGGTGCTTTTGAGAATGATATGCAGGATGACTATGAGCTGGATCAGAGGAACAAGCTAGGCTACCTGGTCCATCCACTGGACAAGTAGAGGGCACACAGTCAAGGGGAACTATGGAAAGCTGAAAATAAATCAAAAAAAGATGGATAAACCTGACACTCAGAAAGTTTGTCATCATCAAAAAGGGGGAATATGTTGGGTTAAATAGAGTTTTGATGATAGACAAAAGACAATGAAATAGGTTGGCCTACAAGGTTCTTCAGTACACTGTCTCCCTGGAAAGCGACACAGCATCACAAGAAGCAAAACGGGTAAAAGCCCCTGCAGATAAGGTCTGCAAGCGCATAAATAGGAAGATGGTTCAACAGTCACACAAGAATGCAGAGTTGGCAAGAAGAAGGACTCTAAAAGAAATATAACTCTAAATAAACAAAATGCAAAAATATAGGAGTTTCAATTGTTGAAGAAATCCTCTGCGAGAATACTGTTTGAGAGCATAAGAGCAAGTAGAACTCTTCAAGACAATTATAAGAAGGAGTTTAAGAAGGTGTATAACTCTAATAAAGCAAGAAAGAGTTCAAGATGGTGTAGAACTCTAATAAAGCAAGAAGAGTTCAAACTGAAAAAGGAGTCTTCTACAAAGTGATATCTAGAGAGTCTAACTGCAAGTAGAACTCAAGAAGATAACTATAAAAAGAAGCTCTCAAGACTCAAAAATCACTCAAATGAAAAGAGAGAAATAAGAAGTTAATAAAGTCTAGAGTCAGAAATATTTAGTGGGTTTGGTTCTTTATTGAGTCATCATTTAGGAAATTGTTCTTTGGTTTTGGAGTCTGTATGTTATCTCAGTAGTCTATAAACTGAGAGCTTGTTTAGTCTTCAAGTTAGGGGAAACTCAAAGACATTAGGAACATAAGCCTAGGGAGGTTTATGTGGAGTTAGGAAGTTGGTGAAGTTGTTTAGAAGTCTTAAATTACTAGGAATTGTTATCGTTTGTTGAAGGCCCATATTGAATTAGTGAAGTTGGGAGTAAATCCTGTAGAGGTACAGGTCGTGATTTTTTACCTTTTGTGAGCCGGGTGTTTCCACGTAAAATTATTGTGTTCTCGTTTATTTCTGCTTTACTGAAACACGTCTGCAAACCTGTTCCTTCGATTAGGCAAATCCATAGGGTGTGCAAATCTAACAGTTCGTGATTGCATTCATTGATAATATCCTGATTTACTCCTAGTCAGTAGGAGCATGTCAATTACCAATGAACTGGCCTTCAACCTCTCAAAGATAGACAATTGTTCGCCAAATTAACCAAGTGCTAATTTGGGAAAGGTCAGTTCCATTACTGGTCCATATTATCTCCAGTGTGGGCATTTAAGGAAGATTGAGGCAGTGAAAATTGTCCTAAGTCCACCACTCCGACTGGCATTAAGATTTTCTTTGGTCTGATAGTTATTATAGGAGATTTATTAAAAGGTTCTCATCTATTTTTTTCCATGTTGACCAAGCTAACGCAGAAGAAGAAGGTCACATTTCAATGGTCCAAAAGTTGTGAAATAAGATTTTAGAAGCTAAAAGCTTAATTGACTTCAATGCCAATTTTGACCTTGTAAAAGGATACTAATGATTTTATGATATAATATGATGCCTTTAGAATTGGCCTTGATTTTGTTTTGCTATCGAACAGAAAGATTATTTCTTATGCCTCTGGACAACTTAAAGTTCATGAGAAGAACCATCCAATTCATCACTTAAAGTTGGATGTAAAGGTGTTATCTTTAAAAATTGATCTCGTTACTTCTATGGAGTTCATATCGACATTTTCATACATCACAAAAGCCTACAATATATTTTCAATCAAAAAGAGTTAAATCTTTAACAACAAAGGTGGCGTGGGCTCCCCAAAGATTATATCATGAGCGTGCTCTACTACCTAAATAAGGCAAATATTATTGCTAATGCACTTATCAAGTTATCTATAGGGAGTGTGTCTTAACTAGAATAAGGTAAGAAGAAACTTGTAAAGAAAGTGCATAGATTCACACAACTAAGAGTTCATCTCATATGTCTAATGATGGTAGAGTGGTAATTTAGAATAGTTTTGAGTCTTCATTCATGATTGAGGTGAGGGAGAAACAAGCTAGTGATCCCATACTACTCAAATTAAAAGATGTCGTCTATAAGCAAGAGGTTGAGACCTTCTCGATTGGGAAAATGAGCTTCTACAATATCAATGTAGATTGTATGTTTCTTATATAGATGAGTTGAATGATAACATTCTGGCAGAGGTTCATAGCTCAAGTGTCACGACCCAAAATCGGGTGTGATGGCATTTGCATCAAGTCAAATACGCCTAAACAAGAAATAATTAAAAAATGCGGAAGGTAAAGTGAAAATACAATCTAAATATGAAACGATAAGCATTTAAGAAGGATATCCAAATCTAAAATTGACCCAAGACTGATGTCACATGTACAAGTCTATACTATAATAGAATTCAAGAAATTTATACAAGTCATAATGTTATTGATTCTTAAATAAAACAAAAACAATAAGTAAATAGAAATATGAAGAGTCTACTGAAAAAGACTAGCTGCTATCTTTCAAATTGTCTCGGAGCTCGGATCAAAATAACAAAGAGAGAGATCAAAAGGTACCGAGCTAAATACCTACAAGTGTAGAAGCAAGGGTGAGTATCCAACGACATGGTACCTAGCATATGTATTCCAAGATTAAGTAAAGCAATGAAGAACACAAATACTCCTACTATCACAATCACATACTTTCTGAAACTACAACTCTGAACAAAGGAAAACTTACACACATAACATACATGTAGTAGGACACTTTAGCGATTATCCATTCCCGAGTAGAAGTGGGAACGTGTGACAATGGACTTTTTTGTGGGCCTTTCTCGTACTTCCAAAGGGCATGACAGTGTTTGGGTTATAGTTGATGGGCTGACTAACTCTGCACATTTCCTTCTGGTCTGATCTACCTTTAGTGTTGGGTGGTTAGCTCGTCTTTATATTCAGGAGGAAGTCTAATTCATGGGGTGCCAAAATCTATTATATCTGGATGAAGGTCACAGTTTACCTCTAACTTTTGGAGGGCTTTCCGGCAAGAGTTGGCACTCGAGTTAATCTGAGAAGAGATTTTCATCCCCAGACTGGTGGCCAATCTGAGCATACTATACAAGTTTTGGAGGATATGTTACGAGTTTGTGTATTGGATTTTAGGGGTCAATGGGAGTAATTTTTGTTGTTAGATGAGTTTGTTTATATTAATAGCTATTACATTAGCATTCAAATAGCTCCATTTGAGGCACTATATGGTCGACGATGTCGTACTCCTGTTGGGTGGTTTAAGTTTACAGAGCCGGGTATGTATAGTATAGATCTACTACCGGATGCTCTACTCTGAGTCCGTGTTATCTAGGATAGGATAATTACAACTCAAAGCTGGCACCAGAGCTATGCCGACCATAGGCGTTGATTCTTATAGTTTGAGATTGGAGACAGAGTATTCCTGAGGGTGTCACCACTGAAAGAGGTCATGCGGTTTAGTAGACAGGGTAAGCTTAGCCCCCGATACATTAGGCCTTTTGAGATTTTGAGACGGGTCGAACCAGTTGCATATTAAGTTAACCTTACCTCTAGCTTATTCTGCTATACACCCCTTTTTACATGTATCATTGTTATGCTGGTATATTCCAGACAAGTCACATATCCTTCAGTATGATTCCATTGAGTTAGATGATTGTCTAACGTTCGTGAGGTGCCGGTGGTTATTCTAGCTAGGGATACTAGACATTTGCACTCCAAGGTTATACTGATGGTTAAGGTTTTGTGGCATCACCATCCAGTTGAGGAGGCTACCTAGTAGATGGAGGCAGAGATGCGGGAGCAGTACCCCGACCTATTTGAGCCATAAGGTATGCCTTTACTATTACTTTTGTAGATGAAAGTCCTATTAGTAGGGGATACTGTAATGACCCTTCGAGTAATTTGTGTGGTTCTGCAGTTATTTTATTGATTTGTGCATGTCTATGGCAACCTTGGGCCATTTGTGACTTATTGGGACTGTCAGGCTGGTTATTAGTTTAGTTGGTGGTGATTTATGTGAATCTTTTAGTTAACGAGAAGTTATAACTGTAAAAATGAATTTGCTGGTAAAGTCCTAGCAAACAGCCTCAAAATAGAATTCTGATAGTTCCATTAGTTCCAAAATGACTGAATTAGGCTAAGAGCATGGTTGGTTCGAGGGTTGAGGGTCTTGGTGTGAATTTAAGTCAAAAATTGCAAAATCAGTTCCATTAGAAGTTAAAAAGTCATTTTTTGTAAAACCCTAGTTAATCGTGCTCAAAATGAGAATTTGACGATGTGTTCAGCTTTGAAACGTCCACAATAGCATAAACTAACTTTTCGTCGGATGGCGGGGACTTCGAGGTGGTTTTGACCCCTTCAGTTCTTTTAGCTAAAATTAGCCGAAAAGAAGTAGCATCCTCATTTTTCTGTAAGATTCTCCATTGGGAATTATAACTGCACAGTTGGATTTGAAACCTCAAAATTTTTGTGGTTATACTATTTATTTGCGTGAATTGGACATCGTCCCAGTCGCGAATGCCCTAGAAGTTTTGGGAATTGCTAGCTAGTGAAAACAGCAGGCACGTTCGCTTGGCATATATCCTAGCTTTCATGGAGGTTGGGTGTGTAGTAGGTGCGTGTTAGTAGTGGCATGGCCACGTCTACAGAGGCTGGCACATCACAAGAGCCGCGTTCGCGCCTGGGGCGTGCCGCATTCGCAAGCTAAGGGGGTGGTGCTAGCCTATTAAAGGATGGTTGTGACCAGCCTCGACCCTAATACTCTTCAAAGCATTAAACTCGATCCATAACTCTATTTTTAGCCATTCAAAAGGCTACATTGTATGGGTTTTTGTGAGGAACGTCGTGGAGGTGTCAGATTCTAGTTTAGGCAAGTATTTCGAGGTAAAATTCCCATTTTTCACTTGTTATGTGTTAGAAAAGTGTGAAAACTTTACATTATGATATTTCGGTCGATTCTTAATGTAATCAACTAAGTTTTTCTATTTTTCGAGAGGAACACTGGGGTATCCCTGAATTCAGAAATTTGACTGAGAAGGTTTATATATAAATGTTTTTCGATGAGAAATGTAACCCTTTTTTGGAGCTGTTTGTCTTTTGAGATCTTTTTTGGGCTCAATTTTTTTCTATAGACTTAGGGTGGCATGGAGATCATTTTACGAGGATTTGTTTGGGATTTTAAGCGTGGGTCCCATTTTTTCCCATTTTAGACGTAATTAATGTAACTTTACCAGTTTCTTGAGATCTTATAATCAAATCAGTCGTGTTGACCTTATGATTCATAGTATGATAGTTGAGTAGCGTCTGGAGGCGATTAAGAAGGGGAGAGCTCGAGCAGACTAACCAGGAGCGTGAGGAACCACTTTCCAGGTAAGCTAGACATCTTTAAACTTTAGATTGAGCTAAAATGTATGCATGTTTGAGTGGGAATGTGTGAAAGTCGGTTGTTTATGGGCTGGATTGTTAAGTAAGTGTTATGTATGGCCAGTTGTGCTCCTTATGTGTGTTATATGGATGTATTAGCTGTAACTATGACATTAGCTGAGTCTAACACTGTTGAACTATGGAGAGTCCTGGTAAAGGTTGGATATGGGCTAATGACCTGTGAAAAATACGTATTCTAGCTTAACTCTTGTCTATATGAATGTGTAGGTAGATACTACTGAGGTATACCGACTGTGAGGCTATTTGTTGGTTATATGTCATATTGTGGATTGATCCTGGTATAGATATGACCCTGTTGGGCTTGGTTGTTCTAGATACTTATGATACAATTTTGACGATCCACGATTATGCTGAGTACTTGTGGTTGACTGAGTTGTGGTATACTTAGATTTGGTTGGGCTTGACTCAACATTGGTATGTGATATATATACACTTCTGTATATAGTTTTTAGTCATTATGCACTCATTGTTGTTAGTCATTGTGTATTCGTTATCCTTGGGTGGTGATAGCTATGCTTGTTTGGACCTTATGACCCTTGCCTTGAGATGCGATGTTGTTGGACCTCCTGATAGACTAGTGAATGGATGACTATTCTTATGCTTTGAGTCCTGGATGATGCTCTCCGAGCTCTGAGATTTGGTGGCCACGTCAGAGAGTCCGAGTCCTGGGTGGTGCTCCCCGCAGTTTGAGTTATCGTGGCCACATCTATGAGTCTGAGTTCCAAATGTTGATTTTGAGGTCCGAACAATGGTCGATTATTCTTTGGGTCTGGACCCTGTCAATTATATTTTGGGTCTGGGACCCTGTCAATTATTCTTTGGGTTGGGACCCTATTGATTATTCTTTGGGTTGGGACCCTATTGATTATTCTTTGGGTTCGGGACCCTGTTGATTATCCTTGAGTCTGGACCCTATTTATTGATCTTAGGTCTAGGACCCTGTTGTTGTTCTTGGGTCAGGGACCCGGTTGCTTATTCTTAGATCCATACACCTATACGTACCCTAATTGTGCGTGGATGTACTATCTGGGCTTATGGGGGCTCAGGAGGCATACATGCATAAACAATAGGGCTATACACCCACATACAACACTATACCTTAGTCCAGTGACAGTTGTGTTCTGGGTCTACTCGAGTTCGTCAGCGGGTATCGTTGCACATCAACTGGGTTGTTTAGTTGGGGTTCTACGATTCTCCAGACATGTTAATTCCTTTATCTGTGTTCTGATTTACTAGTCTTACTGCAGTTCTCTATATTTGAGCATTCTATGTTTATAGTATTTCACTCAATCAGCCGATGATACCTACTGGGTACCTTTTATCGGTACACTTTTACATCTCTGCATCTTCCCATGGTGCAGGTCCAAGTACTGGTCGTGTCGCTGAGTTGGGGATTCATGGATGATCCAAGGGACACTTGGTGAGCATCAACAACTCGAGCCATTCTGCAGTCTCCTTCCTTTTTTGATGGCCATCTTTTGTATCTAAGCATTAGCCTGTACACTGCAGTGGCTTATATATGTAGGATTACTCCTGATTATGTATCTATATATATATATACATGTATATATATATATGTATGTATGTATGTATCGGTCTGTGCTTGTGTGTATAGTAGTTCTGTGCAGATGACTTCCAGGTTCTAGGTAGGTCATGTAGACTATTCATGTATATCTAGTATTATATGCTATCAGGATTTATATATCAACAAGTAACTCAATAATTCACTCACAATTCAATAATGAGTGAAGTGCAGGATGATGCAATGCAATATCAAATAATTATGATGTATATTTGTCCTATGGCATACATCTGCTAATCACCTTAGGCCGGAACCCATGGAGGCCTCACGTAGACCATGTATTCACCAAAAAAGACCTCGGTCAATATCACACAATAGAAGAGACCTCCGCCAAAAATCATACTTGCTGGAAGATACCTCGCAATCTCCATGATCGATAGAAATCTTGATCACAAATATCAATTTCTCTGTCAATAACCTCGACTAGTAGAAACCTTGATCCCAAATATTAATATCTCTTTTGTTTCAGTTCTACAATCTAATGCAAATAAGCACATATATGGAGGATGAGTGAACGAGATATTAAGCACATTATACCACACAATATATCTCAACAGTCACATCAACATTCGTCAATAATCAACTCACGATACATACATAATTTTTCATATCCAAACTTTCACATTAACACGTCAATTAACACCACTGAGAATTTAACATCTCATCCCATGAACCATTTCAAGTAATTACACATTCAAATCAATTCACATTATATCTCAATCACATAATTTGAAAATACAAGGTTTAATATACTTAATCATAGGTTAGAAATACACTTGCCTCAGCTAAAAGTCATGATCAATCTAAAGCCGAAGATTTCTCCTTCCTATATACTCCAAAGCCCCACAATCTAGTTAAAAATGGATTCACAATCAAATTTCAAAGTCAATGACACCAAAATCATATAACTCGAGAAAGAAGGGTAAAATGGTCCAAGAATTCAATACCAAAAAATGATATCGAAATCTACCAAAAAATATTTTATACAAAAATATTTCTTAAGATTTTAGAAAACTAATGGCGAAAATTGTTTAAAATGGAGTTAAAATAAGCTCACAATCACCAATTTTATAAAAAAAATTGAGTTTATAAAAAATCCAAATTTTTCCAATTGAAAACACTAAATTTGATGTTAAAATAAAGAAATAATCAATGGATAATGAAAATATAAGTTAAAATAGCTTACCCAATAGTTTTCTCGCAAAAATCCCTTGAAAAATCTCTTGACTGAGTTTGAAAATGTTAGAGATGGTGAAAAAAATCAAATCTCAGTTTTTAGAAAAAAGATATTATTTCAGTCTGAATTTACTCTCCATGATCGCGGCTTGGAGCCTACGAATGCAGAGGTCAATAGTCATAAGTGCTCCGCAAATGAGGCCCGAGCCTCCCTAATTGTGGAGGTCATTTCAGTTGACCCTCCGTGATTGCAAACTAAACTCTGTGAAAGCGATGAGCTTGACCACAGTTACTCAAACACGATAGGTAGGTCCGCGAACATAAAGAGAAATTGAATTCACCAGATATTAGAAACTTCTCCTAAGGCATAAAACAAAAAATGGACCCTCGAAATTCATTTAGAACCTTGAACACACAAACCCTAGATGCTACCATACTAAATTTGACATTCAGAACTCAGTGGAACAATTCTCCTTGGCCTGGAATTTGATAAGTCGTAACTAGACTAACTTAGTCACTTGATGTACCAAAATGCTATTAGAACACCCAAAAATTATGACGAATCTCATTTTGGCACTAAAATAACCTCCCGAAATCAGTGAAACCAACAACAATCCAATGCGAGCACCCAAGCTCAAAATGTTGACCAAATTCAAACCTAAGTCAAACTTTAACCCAATTTTCAACTTCGGACCTGTAATCTACATAACAACTCCATATCTCATTCTTACAACACTCCTACACTAATTTTCACATTTTGATATTGGTGGAATCGACAGAATTCTTTTCTGAGACTCGAATCTTCAGATGTCTCAAAGTTCAAAATTAGGAAACTTAAGCATTCAATAATTAACTCCTTAACAAAAATTCAACTTTTACAAGATTTTCAAAAATCAATCATCAAAACCATTCAAATATGACTCGGAGAAACTATCGAGAGGTGTAAAATATAATTTTTTTAGAAATGCCAAAAATGACCTTTAGGGTCATTACATATCCACCACTAAAAACTTGTTCGTTCTCGAACATAAAAATGCACATGTGCAGAAGATGCAGGTTGCAGAGATGAGGATGTTGAGATGGATGTGTGGACACACAAGGAGGGATAAGATTAGGAATGAGACCATTCGGGAGAATCTAGAGGTGGCCCCGGTAGCTGATAAGATGAGGGAAGCGAGACTGTGATGGTTTGGACATGTGCAGAGAAGAGGTACCAATACTCCTATAAGAATATGCGAGAGCTTGGACTTAGGAGGCGCTAGGAGAAGTAGAGGTAGACTAAAAAAGTACTGGGGAGAGGTGATTAGAAAGGATATGGCGAGACTTGATCTCACCGAGGACATGACCTTAGATAGGAAGGAATGGAAGTCGCGTATTAGAGTAGAAGGCTAATAGGTTAGTAGAGTTAGGTTGATGTCTAGTTGCGGGGTAGTGTAGGGTGTTGTCTTTATCTGTATTATGTGTGTTAAATTTATAGTATTTACATAATATTATGTGCTTTTCAGTAATAGTCGCTCTTCCTATTCCTTTTCTTTCCTTTCATTTTTTTGTCATATCTAGTTTATTCCGCTATGGGTTGTTGAGACGAGAATTCCCAGAAAACAGCCTCTCTGCTTCTATTGAGGTAGTGGTAAGGTCTGCGTACATTCTACCCTCCCCAGACCCCACTTGTAGGATTCCACTGGGTATGTTGTTGTTGTTGTTGTTGTTCTCGAACATAAGATAAACGGCTTACCTGAAGTCATGAAAAGATAAGGGTAGCTTATCCACATAGCAAACTCGATCTCCCAGGTAGCCTCTCCCATGGGTCGATATTGCCACTGAACCTTTACTGAAACTATCTCCTTAGTTCTCAACCTGTCTGTCTAAAAAGGCCATAGGCTTTTCCTCATAGGTCAAATCTAGGCCCAACTCTATCGGAACAAGAGAAATCATATGAGACTCGCCTGGGATATAATGTCATTACATCAAGACATGAAATATTGGATGCACGGAAGATATCTAGGTGGCAAGGCAAGTTCGTAGGCCACCTCTCACACTCGACTCAGAATCTCAAATATACTAGTATACCTAGGGCCGAATGCCTTTTTTCTCGAACCTAAAAACATCCTTTATGGGCGAAACTCTCTAACAAAAATGAGTAAGTTATTTGGGTACCTATTCAGATTGACTCATTTTAAACGAGTTGGGTACCCAACCCATTTAAAATGGATAAAAATGGGTAAAGTTCATGTTACTCATTTAAGAATGTGTTATTTAATAGGTAATATGGATAAAAGAGATTCATTCATAAAGTGAATTGATTTTTATTTGGAGGATGGGGCGGGTGGAGGTAAGAAAAAGTTTTTAAATTTTCTAAATAGTAAATTAATTTTTCATTGAGAGGGGCTGAAAACGGGGGAGGGGATAAAAAATTTATGAATTGCTTTTCTAAAAAAATAATTTTTTTTTACATTTTTTTGGGTCGACAGGGTGGGTGGGTGGGTGTGGGGGAAGGGAGGAGGGGAGCCTGGGGCGGATAAAAAAATTAATTTTTTTAAAAAAATAAATTTTTGTAATTATATCATTTCTTTTTATTCTGATGTATTAGAGGTTTGTACACCGTGATAACTAGTTCTGGGATAGTTTAGTTAGATTTATGCCTTATAGACTTTGCTATTATTAATATTATGTTATTTTAGCTTCCACATTATCTCGCATTGTTCAGTTGTGACTTGTTTGGGCTGACTTTTTTCGATGGATAAAGGCAAGTGCCATCACAAATGACTTTGGATCTTGACACTCTAAGATGTGCAACTTTATGAATTTTGTCTCCAAAGCTTGAATCTTTCTAGGCAAAGGTGACCTAGATGTAATCAACCAGGTTAGACTACCCATAGTTGTTGGTTTTCGGCTTAATGCATTTGATACCATATTAGCCTTACCTGAGTGGTATTTGATGGTGGCATCATAAGCTTTAAGAAATTTCATTTGGCTTCGTTGTCTCAGGCTTAAGTCTTTTTGAGTGAACACATTATGCAGACTATGATGGTCAATAAACACCTCAAACTTAGTCCCATAGAGATAATGGCACTAGTTTTTTAAAGCAAACACCACTACTGCCAACTTCAAATCATGTGTTAGATAGTTGTGCTCATGAACCTTTAACTCCTGCGAAGCATAAGCTATTACGTTCTTACCTTGCATCAACACATCACCAAACCCATTTGCGAGGCATCACTATGAATAATAAAACTCTCCTCACACTGGTATGTCCACTCAAATGACACATTTTTTGGTTTAACCTTGTTAGATGGGTAGCAATAGAAGAAATATTTTGTACTAACTGCCAATAATAACTAGTAAGTCCCACAAAACATTTTACCTCAGGAATGGAGCTATGCTGAATTCAATTCTTAACTGCTTCAATTTCTTGGAGATCCACCATCACCTTTTTCTTTGAAACAACATGCCCCAAGAAGGCCACAGAAGACAACTAGAATTCATTTAGAAAATTTTGCATATAATATATGTTTTCCCAAGACCCCCAGAATAATGTGAAGAGAGTTTGCATGTTTTTTCTTACTCCTTGAATAAACCATTATATCATAAATAAATATAATCACAAATGAATTTAGAAACAGCTTAAATATTCTATTTCTTAAACTCATAAAGCTTTCAAGCACAATGGACAAACCAAACAAAATCATGAAGAATTCATTGTGCCCATATCAAGTTCTAAAAGTAGTCATAGACACATCCTCGGGCCTAATCTTTAATTGATGGTAGCTAGACATGAAATCAATAATTGAGAATATTGATACTCCTTGCAATTGGTCAAAGGGATCATTAGTAAAGGGTAATTGATTCAAATAGTAACCTTATTAACTATTGGTAGTTTATGCACGTGCTCATACTATCATTTCTTTCTTAAAGAACAAGACTGAAGCACCCCAAGGAGAAGCACAAGGACAAATATAACCCTTATCAAGAATTTCTTAAATTTAAACCTTAAGCTCTCTTAACTTTGGGGGGAGGGGGGTAATATAATAAGAAGGGACAGAGATGGGGAGAGTGTTGGGCTCTAAATTAATGCAAAAGTATATATATATATCCTTATCAGGAGGCATGCCATGTAAATTCATAGGGAAGACTTCCTTAAGCTCAGAGACCACAAGAATAGAATCAATAGAAGGGGGGGGGGGGGGATTTGCTTTAACATCCCTAATATGAGTCAAATAGACTAGAAAACCTTAACCTACTATAATTTTACAAGCCTGAATAGATGATATGATTTTAGCTAAACTTAAACTTTTACACCCCTTCCCACTCTAGCTTGTTCCTACTCGGAATCTATAGAGTCATAGTCTTAACATGAAAATTAAGAACTGCATAATAGGGGGACAATCAAGTCATGCCTAAGATCAGATCAAAATTGGTTATATAAAAAATTACCAAGTCATTGCAAGTTAGGAGTCCTATAAACAAAACAAAACAAACAGGATAAACATGAGTGACTAAATAGACTCGCCAACGTAGGTGAAAACATAAATGGAGGTGTCAAGTGTAACACCCCCCAAATTTCTTACCTTATAAAGTTTAATAATCCAAAAACATAAATTTTCTCTGCTAGAAATTGGGATCCACAATCCAACTCTACAGTCATAGATCAATCTAAAATACATAGAAGGAGGTCTTGTAGTTCCCCCTAATTGGACATTGTCCAATCTATAAAATGATATTTTTTACAATGTGTAGTTACTTTTATGACCCATAAAATAGGTCTATGCCTTCTAATATCCTTCAAATTCTTCTAAGTATCACATTAGTCCACGAGAAGGTCTATGACCTATCAATATTTCTAAGACTCGTCCACTGTGTTTCGTACTTTGGACCCCAAAAATCATAGTCTCTAAATCTTGACCAATTTTAATAGGAAAAGACCACCTACGACCCGTCAAAGGTACTATGGCCCTTAGAAGGTTAGTTGTAGACCCAAGCCTGAATTCTAAGGTTTCCACCAAACCTCTACTCTACGACACATAGACTGACCTACAACCCATAGATGGGGTTTGTAGGTCAATATGCTAGTCTTAACTAGGGATAAAATTGTCATTTCCTATCCTTTTAAATTAAATGTTGGATGTGCTGGAATTTATTTAGGGTCTCTTATAAAATCTCCATAGGTCGTTTCTCCTATTAACACTTAGAATTTCGTAAGAGCAAAATTGAAGAGGAGAGAAGCTAGGGATCAAGTCTTTCGTCAAAGTTCTTCAAGTTTTGATTGAGATACCGATTCTTCCAAGTATGTAAGGCTATCATAGTGTTGAACTGAGTTCATCCACGTGCCCAACCTCTAAGTTTTCATTTTGAATGTGTATTGAATTGAGAAAAAACCTAATTTTTGAATTCTAATTGAGTCAATTCTTCTTCTATTGAGTTATGTACAATTATGCATTGAAGTTATTATTTTTTATTATTGGAATTATTGTTCATGGTTACTTTTCCATTAACCTTAATTGACTTGATCATCATTGTTTTCTCATACATTATTTGATGTCGAGATTTATGATTTTATGCATTAAATATAAAGTATTATTTTAAATCAAGGATATGCATGTTTTGAGTAAAGTGATGGCTTCCATGCAGAAAGTACAATATTATTTTTAAATTCAGAGCGTGCATGTTGTAATGAGTTTTTAATAAAAATAGAGCATTAAGTTAAATGACGTTTTAAGCAAGAGTATTGATGAGATGTAAATGACTTTTAAAACATATTTGTTGACACCCGATTTTGACCGACCCTTGACGTATTTTACGTTTTATTTATTCTTAAATTTGTATTGAAAAAATGATTGTCGGCCTATATTTGTCACTATCTAAATATGAATAATAATAATAATAAACTACGCATAGACTCTTTTCGAATCGCGTCATCCATAATATTATTTTAATACATTTTTGTTTTGGCGAATTACGTGCCTTACCAATATTGTGTTTAAGTCGTAACCTTTTAAATAAAGGCCATGTCAATCTTGGCCGAAACTTTGAAATTCTATTTCAATTTTGACTAACTTACTTGAATTCATTCCAATTTATAAGATCTTACACTTTTAGCACCTCAATTTTTAAAGTTTTACAATTTGTGACTAGTATTTAAATGCAATCTACCAATTTGAGGCAATTCTAAATTCCTACACTTTGGAATAATCTTTTTTTTTAAGCCCAAAGTATCAATTGGTGGCTCAATTTTTAAACTTTTTCAATTTTGACTAATATTTAAATTTAATTCACCAATTTTTGGCCTAATTTTAAATTCCCACGACCTTTAAACTAGTATTTAAGTTCAAATTTGCTAATTTGTGGTTCAATTTTTTAAGTTCCTACAATTTTGACTAACTTTTTTACCAATTTGTGACTCAATTTTCAAATGCATACAATTTTTTACTATTATTTTAATTCAATTTACCAATTTGTGCTCAATTTTTAAACACTTTTGACTAATTTTAATCCAATTTACCAATTCGGGACCTAATTTTCAATTTACTACGATTCTGACTAATATTTAAATCAAAATTACCAATTTACGGCCCAATTTTTAAGTATCTTACAATTTGTGGCTAGTTTTTATATTCGATTTATTAATTTACGGCTAGTTTCTCAAACTGTGGCTACCTTCTAAATCCGGGTCGCCCGAATTCGACCCGAACCGACCCACTTTTCTTATTTTTAAAGCATCCAAACCCTACTTTCCTTTTCCATTCTTCTTCCCCTCATACCTCAGCCGCCGCCGCCTCTCTTCCCCACAGGCGCGGCCGGCACTGCCACGGGCAGCCATGGCTGCCGCCGTGTCTCCACTCTTCCTCCATCACCATCTTTCTCCTCTCCCGCTGCCAGTCGCCGCCGCCCTCATCTCCCCCAAAACCTCCATGCAGCCGCGCAACAACCACCGCCGCTCTTCTCTTCCTCCCTTCTTCTCCCCCTCTCCAGCGGCGCGGCCCCGCTGCCGGCAGTCTCCCTCGCCGCCGCCCTCTCTCCACCAAACCCCCATGAAAATGCCCCGAAATCCCACCAAACAGCCATGGCTGCCGGCATCTCCCTCTCCCGCCGGCAGCAACCCTCTCTCCCCGGCAGACCTCCTC
This sequence comes from Solanum rostratum, assembly GCA_029948455.1. Taxonomy (NCBI): domain Eukaryota; kingdom Viridiplantae; phylum Streptophyta; class Magnoliopsida; order Solanales; family Solanaceae; genus Solanum; species Solanum rostratum. The sequence goes on from CM057053.1 coordinate 60,145,980, forward strand.
CTCTTCTCTCTTCTTCTCTCCTCTCCCTCTTTCATGGCCTTCCAAACCCCCACCATAGAACTAAAAAAAAAAAAGAAGAAGAAGTTAACTGTGGTAAAGCAAATTTCAAAGAGAAATGTGCAAATCCGCTAAAGAAGTTGTTGACGCTTGAATATGTGATTTTGAGGTCGGATTTTACGTATGTTTTCATCGTCTTACTTCCTACGGTAACCATTAACTGTTTTTTAATTTTCATTATCGTTCTCTTGCATTATCTGCTCTATTGAAAATGCTTTGTTGTCGGACCGGTCGTCTTTACTTTGGTAATCTACATCTTTACTGGTTATATGACGCTATAATACTTTGTTTATGGTGATTTTGATCTCCTTAGTGTTTGAATAGAACCGAATACACATGACAATGGAATAATTTCCTTTCTTGTTGCTTATTGGAATAACACTGTGATGCTGTATGGTAAGTGTAACAGTGAATTCTATTATTTACGGTAGAATATAATATAATTGATTTGTGATATTAAGGAAAAAATTTCACTCCTTAAATTGATTTTGCTTTTCCTTTTAACAGATTCCTATTGACTTTATTTTGGTATATTTAATTGAATTTTCCAAAATTGATAGATAGATTTTTACTTAACTGAGATAATTAAGTTTATTTGTTGATTTTATTCCAAAATTACCTCATGTTATTCAATAAGGAAAAGAATAAGTGATTGATCCTAATTGGGGTTCTTCCCTTTCTGGTTGTTTTCTTCTTGTTATAAAAAGAAGACCCTCACTCAATTCAAGGGGATCGGTCTGAGGAAAAAATATATATATCTATATAGCTCTCAATACTCTCCCTGGTGTTTTTCTCTTGAATGCTCCATTAGTAAAAAAAAAAAAAAAAAAAAAAAAGAGAAAAGAAGAGGAATCTGTCTTTTTGCTTTGCGTGGTCTCGTTGCAATAGCATTATCGTATCTCTATTCACTGGTAAATCTTTTTCTCTACTCATATACTTTTTAACTCACTACCTTTTGCTTTCGCTATTCGGTGCTGCTAGTTTGTTCAGTTTTGCAGGTCCTTTAGTTGGGAAATCGCCTAGGGCAGAGGAGGACGTTTTTTAGTATTTTTTTTATTGTTATATTTTGTATCCTACCAAGGCAATGTAATAAAACATAGTGAAAACTGGGGATCTAGTTAAAGGGGAGGGGGATTTATTTATTCATTCACGATATCCGTGTAGGCAAATCGATCTAGGAATTTATGCGAATTACGTGCTATTTGACTCGAAACAATATAATAATTAAGTAAGTAAATCGTATACCGATAAACCATAGACGTTGTGCTTATGTTCTTAGTTGTGCTAAAGTTCAAATTTATTTGCCATAAGTTCAAAGTTTAAACTGTCATGTAGTTTCTTACATCTCTAGAAAATCATGTTTAGGATTATTATGTATCATCTCTATTTTCTTTAAATTTGATTTCCTACATTTTAAAGAATCATGCTTAGGGTCTAGTACTTGTTATAAGTTATCTATGTTTAAAAATTTTGATTACTTGCATTTTTAGAAAACCATGCTTAGGATTATTATTTGTCATCTCTTGATTTCTTACATTTTAGAGAATCATGCTTAGGTTCTATTATAAGTTATCTATGTTTAAAAATTTTGATTACTTGCATTTTTAGAAAACCATGCTTAGGATTATTATTTGTCATCTCTTGATTTCTTACATTTTAGAGAATCATGCTTAGGCTCTATTACTTGTTATAAGTTATCTATGTTTAAAAATTTTGATTACTTGCATTTTTAGAAAACCATGCTTAGGATTATTATTTGTCATCTCTTGATTTCTTACATTTTAGAGAATCATGCTTAGGTTCTATTACTTGTTATAAGCTATCTATGTTTAAAAATTTTGATTACTTGCATTTTTAGAAAACCATGCTTAGGATTATTATTTGTTATAAATCTTATATGTTTTAAAACTTGATTTCTTGCACTTTATAAAGCCATACTTAGGATTATTACTTGTTACAAGTCCTCCATGCTAAAAATTTAATTTCCTATATTCTTAGAAAAGACATGCTAGGGTTTCGTCACTTGTCATGTGTTTAACCTAAAATTTAATTTGTCATGCGTAGAACTAATTATGTTTAGAAATTCATGATTAGACTTTGTCTATTTTGTCATAAATCATGCTTAAGTCTTAACTAGTTGATCTATGATGAATTTGTCATGTTTAGATTTGATCGTCCATTTAAAACCATGTCTATCATATTTAAAAATTGGGTTTAGAGTTTGTCTACCACATCTAGAAATCTCGTTTCAAGGAGTTGTTATCTTTTTCACAAATTGTCATGCATATAATTTAGAGTTCTTTCACTCTGGGTCAACGTTAGTTTGAGGCTTACCTGAGACGTTATATGCTAATCACTCGTATTATCTGTTTTGTATTGCCACGCGGGTCTAATAGGAAGCCCTATATTCTTTTAAGTCTAGAACCTTCCAAAATAGAAGTCCAAAGCCTCTTGGACATTAGGAGGGACGATAGGCACTTTTAGGAGACGTTAGAATTTTTCATTTTCTTTAGCATGCCTTTAAGTTAACTAATAAAAATGAACTTAGGAAGGGGGGTAGGGGTAGATAGGACTCGGAAAGGATGACATACGCTTAACCCCAATAGGATGAAACCTTTGTTTTCGTCCTGAGGCTTGGTAATAAAACCAAGTGCGTCTGATCCGAGAGTTTAATAACTCAACTTGTTTAAGCATTCATTGTGTCTTAGAATTAATTTAGATTTGGTTAAAGAGACCCTATTTGTGTTTGCACCCCCACTTAGTAAATACGAGACACGGTCGGGACCCGCCTTTTTGCGGACCTTGAAGGGTGCTTAACACCTTCCCTTCGAGGTAATTTGAGCCCGAACCCCCTCTCTGGTTGACCTTTGACCCTTAGGCTAGAATGGTGTCCTAATGCACCTTGATTCATTAGGTGGCGACTCTTAGAAATTAAAAATCCCAAAAGAGTCATTGCCACGACGTCGTCCAGGTTCCTATTTCTCCGCGAGGAAAAAATAGGGCGCGACAGAATGGCGACTCTGCTGGGGACTTAGGCTCTTACCATAACGCGTCTCGTGTTTATTTTTTTCGCAAATTTCCTTCTTTATTTATTTGTTTATTTATTTGTTTAATTCTTACTGACTTGTTTACTTTTTTTTCTCTTTAACCCCTTCCTTATCCTTTAACCCCTTCCCCTATTCCCTCTAACTCCCTTCCCCTACCCCGCTAACCCCTTCCCCTACTCCCTCTAACTCCCTCCCTCTTTCCCTTTAAGTCCCTTTCCCTCCTCTTTCTTATTTACTGCTTTAATAGCTTGCTATTTGCTAAATGTTTATATTTAATATTAAATTGGCATTCCGTTCATAAAATCCCCCACTTGGGACCCTCTTAATTTCTCTTTAAGGTGATGTCGTGCCTTTGCACTTCTCCCTACTCTTTTCAAACCAAATTTAGAGAGTAAGCGCTTGCGTGGTGAATGGCGGATAGTCTTACTACCGTTGGACCACGTGCTTCTCGCATAAGAATACCCAGTCCATGTCTAAACCCACTCTTTAGAAAACTTAGGATAGAGCTATCCACCCCAAAAAAATAAGATCATGCATGCATAAGCCTTAGGTAGTTTGATCCTAAGGGGGTCAATCTACGTAATAGTAGCCGCCCTATTAAGTCTGGAGGGTCCAATCACCCTCCGAGACAAAGTCTTGCATACTATGTGTTTATGTGGTCACAATAGTCTAGTCCAAGCCTAAATCTGTTAAAATTGAATTTAGAAACATTTCTTTTTCTTTGGTGTGCAGGAAATGGCTTCCCCAAATTTCGCCAACACTCAGATGGTTGTAGGTGTAGACCACAGGTTGAGGAGGTGGTGGGAGAATATTAAGAAAGACCGTGCCATAGAGGTAGCTCAACTCTTGGGAGGGCTGGCATACCTGATATATGTTATCCCTGATCGCTACCTTATCAAAGCATTGCTGAAATTCTGGGACCCTGCCAGGACTGTATTCAAATTCCGGGACTTCGAGTTGACCCCCACTATTGAGGAGATTGGAGGGTTCATCAACCTGCCTTACTGGGACCGAAGCATGATTGTACCTCACAGACAGACCGCAAAGAAATTTATGAAAAATCTGGGGCTAATTTATAGACCTAAATTGGCTTGCCTGGACTTCGAGTGGATCTCATTGGACTACCTATATGCTCGTTTTGGCCATCAGGATAGTTATGAAAACTTCAAAAGTGATTTCTCCTGTTCAACAGCCAAATGGGAAGTACATCGAGTGAACGCCTTCGCAGTCGCACTATTAGGCACCCTAGTCTTCCCAAGAGAAGACAGAAACATAGACACCCGCCTGATCTACATCGTACGCACTTTATCCAAGGGAAAGGAGGTTGGAGGAAATACTATCGTACCCATGATAGTAGCAGAAATTTTGAGGGCACTGTCTAAATGCGTCCGGGGCAAAAGGTTCTTTGAGGGATGCAACATCCTATTACAATTATGGGCGATGGAGCATTTTTACAAACGTAGTGGTGTGATAGACGCCCTCGACGGAGTGGGAAACAGAATTCACTCCCATTTCTCGAGATTGCGTAGATTTATTAGGCCAGCAGGTGCTGAAGACTGGTTCAGATTCATGACAGGGTTATCAGGGCACAACATCCAGTGGAAATACCCTTGGTTGAACATCTCACGGGCCATAGCTAGAGGAGATGAGCTATACTACATCGAGCTCATTGGCTTGAAAGGAGTCCAACCATATGCTCCTTTGAGGGTCCTTCGACAGTTTGGCTTGATTCAAGTGATCCCTTTGCGTTCCAACATGAGTTTAGCTGAGTATGAGTTTGGAGAGGAAATCCCACAAGTACACAACATATGCCGGAGGTGGGAAAGAGCAATGGCCATCGTTGTCGAAGAGGATCGCCCTTATTGCACTCCGGAGTACTATGTGTGGATTCTGGAAGATGCTGAAAAGGTAGACTTGGACCAAGGGGGACGACCAGGGTACGAGGATGAAGAAGAGAGAGTTTGGGCTCGAAAGTTGCTAAACAAAGATTATGAGGTCACTCCAGAGATGAAGGAACAGATTGTCCCAACCTATGGAAGCCGCCATATTTGAAGATTTATTTCCCTTTTTAGCTATTTTCCCCTTGTTATCCCTACTTCCCTTAGGCTTTGGAAGTTTGACGTAATGTTTTTCTTTTCAATAAAACAATGGTTCCTTTTCTTATATCTCTTACTCTAAATTTCAATAAACAAATTAAGGCTTGGATTAACTATCACGTGCCACTTGCTTGTCGTATTAGGCCTACCTCTGGCTCAAAGAGGTCCCTTGCATTTTAGGACGATTATTTTTATTGAATTACGTGCTTATTATTATTATTACCCTAACTTCTTACAAGACTTTGCTGGTTTTGTTGTTTGTTTTTCCCCTTCCCCAGGGTTGATCTGTCCGTGCATTCTGGCCTACTACACCAGATCCAAAGGGGCTCCTCCTCCTCCTCCGCCACTCCAAAATCCGAACAAGAAGAAGGGTAAAATGGCCGACGACAACAGCAGCAACGAGAACTCCGACAAAGGGGCTCACTCTACTGATTTGGTCCTAAGGTTAGAGAGGAAGATTTTGGAACTAGAGGAGGAAATGGCTAGCATGCGAAGTTTGGCGAGGCTGTCAATTTCTCTTGGCACCCCTTTTGGGGATAACATGGAGGAACAAGTCAATACCACTCAAACCACATTGCCAATTACACAACCCACTCCTCAGAAACAACCAAACCCCACTAGCTTACCACCCACAAATACTCAACCTCCAAATTACCACTTCCCAAATCCGCACCATGCAGGCCCTTCCGAGCCAACCCTACACCCTCTAAATACTAGCCCCATCCCAAATGTGCCTCCCAAACCTACCGTTAATACCACATATACCCATGCTCCAGGAAATTACTACCAGAATCCGATATTCGTGGAAACCGCCCCCTATACCCACGAATACCATGAATCAGACTCCTCCCAAAAGGATGCGCTGATTAAATCCATGGCCGAGAAACTGGACAGCCTCACCAATCGCTTGCAGCAAGTCGAGTCTAGCAAACAGGTGGTTGGGTTGAGTTATGAAGACTTATGTATACATCTTGACGTGGAGCTGCCAGAGGGATATAAACCTCCCAAATTCGAATTGTTCAATGGCATCGGAGATCCGAAAGCCCACCTACGCATGTATTGCGACAAGCTCGCTGGGGTGGGGAGAGATGAAAGAATCAGGATGAAATTGTTCATGAGAAGTCTTACTGGTGAAGCTCTTACGTGGTACATCGACCAAGATGCCCGAAAATGGTCGAATTGGGTAGATATGGCCTCAGACTTCATGGACCGATTTGGGTTCAACACGGAGAATGCACCCGATTGGTTCTACATCCAAAACTTGAAGAAAAAGCCTGGGGAGACTTTCAGAGATTATGCCGTCAGATGGAGGTCTGAGGCTGCCAGAGCCAGGCCTCCCATGGATGAGTCCCAGATGAAAGACTATTTTATTAGGGCACAGGAGCCCCAATATTACGACAGGATGATGTTGGTCGCAGAGAAGAGTTTCGCCGACATTATCAAACTGGGAGAGAGAATAGAAGAAGGTATCAAAAATGGTACCATCATCAATTTGGAAGCCCTACAGGCTACCAACAAGGCGTTACAATCAGGAAGCTTGCCCGAGAACAGAAAGAAAAAGGAAGTGGGTGCAGTCATGTTGGCGCACAAAAGCCCTATTAAACCACAAACCCCAATCTCACCCCTCCCTCACTATCCCACATCACCCTATCCTATGCCTTACTCTCCTTACCCAGCATACAACCCTTACCAAGCTCCACCTCCACAATACCAACAACCAACATACCCCGTCTACCACACCCAACCAGCTTACTACCAAACTCCTTCACCACCACCACTATCTCCTCGACAACCAAATTACAGAAACCGTCCCAATTTCGAAAGAAGACCCACAAAATCCTATACCCCTTTGGCCGAACCTATCGCCCAGCTTTATGTAAGATTAAAAACAGCTGGGTACATAACACCCATCCCTGCCTTACCCGTCGACACCCAAGCCAAATGGTACGACCCCAACAAGGTATGCGCCTATCATTCTGGAATGAAAGGACATACCACTGAGGTCTGCCGATCCCTACGAGATAAAATCCAAAAACTTATAGACACCAAAACCATACAGCTCAAAGAACCCGCGCCTAATGTGTCCAATAACCCACTTCCTAATCATCAGGTAAATATGTTGGAAGTAGAAGAGTCAACAGGTGCACCAGGGCCCATATGGTTGATAGAGCAAAATGAGCTAGTGGCAGTGATAACTCAAACACCTTTTGTGGTACAAGGGCGCAGACCGTTTGAAGTGGAAATTGCCGCGCCAAAACTCCCTTTTGTGGTCACGATGGCTCCTCAGCAAAGCTTCGACACACACGCTGTTCCCTGGAGCTATGACAAAGGAAAAGCAGTGGTGGAAGAGAACGATGTTATCCAGGGGGCAACCAACTCCGAACAGACAGATACTCCCAAATACATGACACAAGGTAGCTCAAGTGGGACTAAGCCTCCTATAATAGAGGTGGAAGAAAACGGGGAGTGGAAAAGGATACAAGCACAAGAGCACCCCGTCACAGGCCAATTAAGTAAGGGATCCCATCAGGTCTCCATCTTGTCCCTCTTGCAGACTTCAGAGCCTCACCAGAAGGCGTTGATGAGGGTGCTAAGTGAGGCTTATGTTCCGTCCAATATCACCGAAGGAGAGATGGCCCACATGGTGGGGCAAGTATTCGAGGCTTATAAGATATCCTTCCACGAAGACGAACTCCCGATTGAAGGTACCACTCACAATCGAGCTCTTTACATCACCACCAGATACCAAGACAGGTTGATTACTAAAGCATTGGTCGATCCGGGTTCTGGATTAAATATTTGTCCACTCAGCACTATCACAAGGCTAGGCGTGGATTTGGCAAGGATTCAGAATTATCAGATGAACGTGAGGGCCTTTGATGGATCTCAAAGGGACACGATAGGGGAGATCACTTTGGACATGACCATTGGTCCGGCCACCTTCCCCATTGCATTCCAGGTATTGGACATCCCAGCTTCCTACAACTTATTGCTGGGGCGCCCGTGGATTCACATGGCCGGGGCGGTGCCATCCACCCTACACCAATGCTTGAAGTTCGAATGGGAGCATGAAGAAGTGGTAGTGCATGGGGAGAAGGGACACCCCGTCTATGCTGTTGAAGGACCGGGCTGTATGGATGGAGGAATGTTCCACACCGTGGAATTGGTGGGAGGCATCGAATCAACGCCATGGTACAATCAGAAGGTTTTGAGCATGATGTTGTGGCTGGGCTACGAGCCAGGCAAAGGATTGGGAGCCAAACTCCAAGGCATTCCCGACCCAATCTCTCTTCCTTTCAAAAATGATACTATGGGTTTGGGGTATGAAGGAGAAATACCCATGAAGAGAGAAAGGTTGGAACGTCCTATCCCATCATTACATCTGAGCTTCCAATCCGCGGGTTTTCTCAAGAGCGACCTAGAGAGGGAAGAAGAGGAGTTGCTAGAAAGTATGAGAAACCTGTTCATCGCAGAAGACTTTCTAGAAGCAGGCACAGAAGAAGAAGAGGTGGGGGTGATGGATGTGATGAACGTGATGCGGAATGCGGGTTATGAACCAGGAAAGGGCTTGGGAGCCAGACTGCAAGGGATCATCGAGCCTATAAAGCCTTCACATCACTCAACCACATTTGGCTTGGGATATGCTTATACTATAGAGGAGTATTTGGATTGGGAACCACTCCCAGAGGGGTGTTATTATCCTTTGCCAAGCCCCTTGCCACTGTTGAGCCAGACTTTCCAATCCGCCGGATTCCGGTATGATGGTATTGACGACTTGTTGAATGGATTGCAAGGTCTGTCCCTTTCGGAAGCTGAGGAAGGAAGCTGCAATATCGTAATCAACGAGGAGGAGGAAAGAGCCCCAGCGCAGGAGGAGATCACAGGGATCGTCATCAGCAGCTGGACCACTACACCATCCAGACCACGTCGGGCACTTGGGTAGAAACATGAAAATTGTCACCAACTCATTATGTTTTCAAATAAAGACTCTTAATTAAGATTTTAATGTTTTACTTATGCCATTATCATGACAAGTTTTGATTATGAATAAAACTTTCATTCATTTCACGGTGATGTCATTTTATGTTTGCTTTGTTGTTTTCTTTCAGAAGAATTACTTTTAATAATGTTGAAACTGAGATTGTGGCACATAATGAGACTATCCAACACAACATAGCTGAGACAGAGACAACAGATGAAAATTGTGAAGAAGTTACTAGAAAGGTCAAAGAGTTTGAGAAAAAGCCAAAAGCAAATTTAGAAGAAACAGAAACAGTGAACTTGGGTGATGACGAAACAATCCAGGAGACAAGAATCAGTGTCCACATGACCGAGGAAAAGAAAAGGGAATACGTCCAATTCTTGAAAAAGAACAAGGATGTCTTTGCTTGGTCCTATGCAGATATGACAGGGTTGAGCACTTCAATAGTGGCCCATCGATTGCCTACCGATCCGTCCTGCCCGCCAGTAAAGCAGAAGCTCAGAAAATACAAGCCAGATTTGAGCCTTAAAATCAAGGAAGAAGTATCAAAACAGTTGGAAGCCGGAATTTTGGAAGTAACCAAGTATCCGACATGGCTCGCCAACATTGTGCCCGTACCTAAGAAAGATGGTAAGGTCAGGGTTTGTGTGGATTACAGGGATCTCAACAAGGCTAGCCCTAAGGATGACTTTTCACTCCCAAACATCCACATTCTGATAGACAATTGTGCTAAGCATGAAACACAGTCATTTGTGGATTGCTTTGCTGGGTATCATCAAATCAAGATGCATGAGGATGACGCGGAGAAAACGGCTTTCATCACACCTTGGGGTGTTTACAACTACAAGGTAATGCCATTCGGACTAAAGAATGCTGGGGCCACCTACATGAGAGCCATGACCACTTTGTTCCATGACATGATCCACAAAGAGATCGAGGTTTACGTGGACGATGTCATCATCAAGTCGAAGAAAAGGTGTGACCATTTAATCGATCTTCAGAAATTCTTTGACAGGCTACGCAGGTACAACTTGAAATTAAATCCTGCAAAGTGTGCTTTTGGGGTCCCCGCCGGGAAATTATTGGGTTTCATTGTCAGTCGTCGGGGGATAGAGTTGGATCCAACAAAAATCAAGGCTATTCGAGAACTTCCCCCTCCAAAGAGCAAGAAAGAGGTGATGAGCTTCTTGGGTAGATTCAACTATATCAGTCGCTTCATAGCCCAATCTACCGTCATTTGTGAACCAATCCTCAAGTTGCTAAAGAAGGACGCTGCTATCAAATGGACTCCAGAATGTCAAGAAGCATTTGATAAAATCAAGGATTATTTATCCAATCCTCCAGTGCTGGTTCCCCCTGAGGCAGGGCGACCTTTGTTACTATACTTATCGGTCATGGATCAGGCATTCGGGTGTGTTTTGGGACAACATGATGAAACAGGAAGGAAGGAGCAGGCGATCTACTACATGAGTAAGAAGTTTACGCCATATGAGGCTCGGTATTCTTTGCTTGAGCGTACTTGTTGTGCTTTGACTTGGGTGGCCCAGAAGTTGCGCCATTATCTCTCAGCACACACGACGTATCTGATCTCAAGGATGGATCCTCTGAAGTACATCTTTCAGAAACCCATGCCCACGGGTAAGTTGGCTAAATGGCAGATATTGTTGAGTGAATTCGACATAGTTTATGTCACACAAAAAGCGGTGAAAGCACAAGCACTGGCCGATCATCTGGCAGAAAACCCCGTAGACGAAGAGTATAGGCCTCTGAAGACTTATTTTCATGATGAGGAAGTAGCGTTCGTAGGAGAAGATATCTTTGAAGAATATGATGGGTGGAGGATGTTCTTCGACGGGGCCAAAAACTTCAACGGAGCAGGCATTGGGGCCGTATTGATCTCACCTACAGGCCAACACTACCCAGCGTCAGCAAAGCTCAGGTTTCATTGTTCCAACAACATGGCTGAATATGAGGCTTGCATCTTAGGCCTCCGACTAGCAGTTGATTTAGACGTGCAAGAGATTTTGGCAATTGGGGACTCAGATTTGGTGATCCGTCAGGCACAGGGTGAATGGGCAGTGAAGAACCGAAAGCTTTTACCATATTTAGATTGCGTGCAAAAGCTCTGCAAAAGATTCACTAAGGTGGAATTTAAGCATGTTCCGCGACTTCAGAATGAATTTGCAGATGCCTTGGCCACCCTATCTTCCATGATTCGGCATCCAGATCAGAATTACATTGATCCCATCCGCATTCATCTATATGAACAACCTGCCTATTGCTTTCATGTGGAGGAAGAAACAGACCGAAAACCGTGGTATGATGACATTCAAGGGTACTTGAAAAGCGGCAGTTATCCGGAGGGCGTAACAAAAGTCCAAAAACGTACAATTAGGAGGCTAGCAAATCAATTCTTCTTGAACGGAGAAATCCTATATAGGAGAACTCCCGACTTGGGCTTGCTAAGGTGCGTCGGGACTAAAGAGGCTTCCAGACTTGTGGAGGAGATTCATGCAGGAACATGCGGGCCACACATGAATGGTTTCACCCTCGCAAAGAAAATCCTCAGAGCAGGTTATTTTTGGTTAACAATGGAAACTGATTGCATCCACCATGTTCAGAAATGCCACCAGTGCCAAACTCACGCAGACATGATCCGAGTTCCTCCCAACGAACTCCATGTCACTAGTTCGCCCTGGCCATTCGCAGCTTGGGGCATGGATGTCATTGGTCCTATCGAGCCAGCAGCCTCGAATGGACACCGGTTTATCCTTGTGGCCATCGATTATTTCACTAAGTGGGTCGAAGCTACATCTCACAAGTCTGTCACTAAGAAAGTTGTCGATGATTTCATCAAAAACAACATCATTTGCCGGTTTGGGGTCCCTGAGAAGATCATCACTGACAACGGAGCCAACCTCAATAGCAATCTGATGATGGAAACTTGTGACCGATTCAAGATCAACCATCGAAACTCCACTGCATACAGGCCACAGATGAATGGAGCGGTAGAAGCCGCGAACAAAAACATCAAAAGGATATTGCGGAAAATGATCGACAATCACAGACAATGGCACGAGAAGCTACCATTTGCATTATTGGGATATCGCACCACCATCCGGACTTCACTGGGGCAACCCCGTACTTCTTGGTCTATGGGAACGAAGCAGTGATTCCTGCAGAAGTCGAGATACCATCTCTGAGGATAATTCAAGAAGCAGAGTTGAGCGACGCCGAATGGGTACAAAGCAGGTTTGAGCAACTAGCACTGATCGATGGAAGAAGGATCAACGCCATCTGTCACGGGCAACTTTACCAGAACAGGATGGCCCGAGCATTCAACAAAAAGGTCAGACCGAGATACTTCTCGCCCGGACAATTAGTCTTGAAGCGGATCTTCCCAAATCAAGATGAGGCCAAGGGAAAGTTCGCACCAAACTGGCAAGGTCCGTACTTGGTTCACCGCGTCTTGACTGGAGGAGCACTCATACTCGCAGAAATGGACGGCGAAATCTGGCCCAGACCTATCAACTCAGATGCTGTAAAGAGATACTATGTCTAGGTTTTGTCTTTTGCTCTTTGTAATTGGAACTACGTCAGACCTGATTCCCGTTTAAGAGGGATACGTAGGCGCTCCTGTGGAGCTCGGTCTTACCATAATAAAAATTTCATTTCCCCCATTGGACCGCAGACTGGGGCAAAATTTTTGAAAGGATCTCAAAAAATTCTTTCATAAAAGAGCAAAAGCAGGCAAGATAACTGGGGCAGAATTTTTGAGGCCAGCTCAAAAATTCATGACGGACAGAACAAGGAAGCTATAACTCTACATCAAGCAGCCCGAAGGTCCCTACTCAGTTGAACGTTGGATTTGTCTCAAAATGTGCCACTATCAAAGGATTCAGTAATAAACTATCAGTTATTTTTCAAACATTTCAAATATATATAAACTATAGACATTATACATATACATATTCTTTCTAAATGCTACGCCATCCCGTACCAAGAGAAAAGCCCCGACAAAGGTCTGGATATCAGCAACCGAGGAGAACACTGGGCCACGACAAAGGACAGATCAACCTCCCCCTTTTATAAACTAACTATTTTTCTTTGAACGCAGATTTGACAGACACACATCCCCGCATTGCCCGAGCAGACGACAGTCTAGTAAGACAAAATATTACCTTATGCTTTGCATTGCATCGGCCCAAAATTCACTGCATATGCTTGATAGGTATATCATAATTGAATATAAATTTGTATTGCATATGCCCAACATTTGCATTACAAAGGCCCGATATTTGCATTTGCATTACGTGCGCCCGCTATTTGCATTTGCATTGTGCCCGATACTCGCATCATAAAGGCCCGATATTGGCATTACATGCGCCCGATATTTGCATTGTGCCCGATACTTGCATCATAAAAGCCCGATATTGGCATTTGCATTACACGTGCCCGATATTCGCATTTGCATTACATGTGCCCGATATTTGCATTTGCATTGTGCCCGACATTCGCATCATAAATGCATCCGCATTCGCATGTGCCCGATACTTGCATCATAAAGGCTCGAGATTCACATTGCATCGTGCTCGAAAATCATGCTTTCCATGCCTTGCATAATGTTGGCCCGAGAAAATTGCATATGCTTTTAAATTTTGCATTGCATCGCGCCTGCAAACCATGCCTTGCATAATATGGCCCGAAAAGTGCATAACATTTGGCTCGAGAAAATTGCATACTTACATTGCACCGCGCCCGAAAAACCATGTCTCGCATAATATGCACAACCTGGCCCTAGAAATTGCATATAATTCGCATATTATACCCTAAGGCGTCATAGTCCAAGGGCGTCCTTTTCATGGCCTACGGACATCATTTCATGGCCTAGGGATTTAATTTCTGCTTATCATGCCCTTAAGGCGTCATGGTCCAAAGGCATCATCCTCATGGCCTAAGGACATCATTTCATGGCCTAGGGATTTAATTACATTCATCTTAATCCGGAGGTATCATCGTCCAAAGGCATCATCCTTCATGGCCCACGGACATCATTTCATGACCCGAGGATACAATTTATGATTAGCATAGCCTTAGACGTCATAGCCTAAGACGTCATCCTTATCGTCTTATGGCAAGATTCATGGTCTAACAGGGAATTTGCATCACGTTTTACTATCCCGCTATTTAATGAATATGCTCTTACCATTTTTTCTTCAGTTGCATAGCATTTCTTTTAACTGTAAAGCCCGCGAATGTCTGAAGCGCGCCATCTTTCCGCTATTTGAATGCATCAGACCCCCTTCTTTCAACATCTAAGCATTTTTTCTATGCCGCGAACGTTCCAATTCAAGTTTCGAAATTCGTACGGTTTTGTTATTTTAGGAATTTCAGTCATTCTTAAATCCAGAACTACACACGGCCTGATTCTCGTATAACCGGAGATATGTAGGCGACTTTTAAACCAAAGTCTCGGTCGTAAAACCATTTGTTTTATCCGGTCCCTTCGATAACATGCCATCGGTCGGACAAAATCGGCCACTCCGTCAACTTTCTTTGCTCAACAATTCATCCTTCATTCTCGAGCAAAGAAGGGGCAGCTGTTGACACCCGATTTTGACCGACCCTTGACGTATTTTACGTTTTATTTATTCTTAAATTTGTATTGAAAAAATGATTGTCGGCCTATATTTGTCACTATCTAAATATGAATAATAATAATAATAAACTACGCATAGACTCTTTTCGAATCGCGTCATCCATAATATTATTTTAATACATTTTTGTTTTGGCGAATTACGTGCCTTACCAATATTGTGTTTAAGTCGTAACCTTTTAAATAAAGGCCATGTCAATCTTGGCCGAAACTTTGAAATTCTATTTCAATTTTGACTAACTTACTTGAATTCATTCCAATTTATAAGATCTTACACTTTTAGCACCTCAATTTTTAAAGTTTTACAATTTGTGACTAGTATTTAAATGCAATCTACCAATTTGAGGCAATTCTAAATTCCTACACTTTGGAATAATCTTTTTTTTTAAGCCCAAAGTATCAATTGGTGGCTCAATTTTTAAACTTTTTCAATTTTGACTAATATTTAAATTTAATTCACCAATTTTTGGCCTAATTTTAAATTCCCACGACCTTTAAACTAGTATTTAAGTTCAAATTTGCTAATTTGTGGTTCAATTTTTTAAGTTCCTACAATTTTGACTAACTTTTTTACCAATTTGTGACTCAATTTTCAAATGCATACAATTTTTTACTATTATTTTAATTCAATTTACCAATTTGTGCTCAATTTTTAAACACTTTTGACTAATTTTAATCCAATTTACCAATTCGGGACCTAATTTTCAATTTACTACGATTCTGACCAATATTTAAATCAAAATTACCAATTTACGGCCCAATTTTTAAGTATCTTACAATTTGTGGCTAGTTTTTATATTCGATTTATTAATTTACGGCTAGTTTCTCAAACTGTGGCTACCTTCTAAATCCGTGTCGCCCGAATTCGACCCGAACCGACCCACTTTTCTTATTTTTAAAGCACCCAAACCCTACTTTCCTTTTCCATTCTTCTTCCCCTCATACCTCAGCCGCCGCCGCCTCTCTTCCCCACAGGCGCGGCCGGCACTGCCACGGGCAGCCATGGCTGCCGCCGTGTCTCCACTCTTCCTCCATCACCATCTTTCTCCTCTCCCGCTGCCAGTCGCCGCCGCCCTCATCTCCCCCAAAACCTCCATGCAGCCGCGCAACAACCACCGCCGCTCTTCTCTTCCTCCCTTCTTCTCCCCCTCTCCAGCGGCGGCCCCGCTGCCGGCAGTCTCCCTCGCCGCCGCCCTCTCTCCACCAAACCCCCATGAAAATGCCCCGAAATCCCACCAAACAGCCATGGCTGCCGGCATCTCCCTCTCGCCGGCAGCAACCCTCTCTCCCCGGCAGACCTCCTCCTCTTCTCTCTTCTTCTCTCCTCTCCCTCTTTCATGGCCTTCCAAACCCCCACCATAGAACTAAAAAAAAAAAGAAGAAGAAGTTAACTGTGGTAAAGCAAATTTCAAAGAGAAATGTGCAAATCCGCTAAAGAAGTTGTTGACGCTTGAATATGTGATTTTGAGGTCGGATTTTACGTATGTTTTCATCGTCTTACTTCCTACGGTAACCATTAACTGTTTTTTAATTTTCATTATCGTTCTCTTGCATTATCTGCTCTATTGAAAATGCTTTGTTGTCGGACCGGTCGTCTTTACTTTGGTAATCTACATCTTTACTGGTTATATGACGCTATAATACTTTGTTTATGGTGATTTTGATCTCCTTAGTGTTTGAATAGAACCGAATACACATGACAATGGAATAATTTCCTTTCTTGTTGCTTATTGGAATAACACTGTGATGCTGTATGGTAAGTGTAACAGTGAATTCTATTATTTACGGTAGAATATAATATAATTGATTTGTGATATTAAGGAAAAAATTTCACTCCTTAAATTGATTTTGCTTTTCCTTTTAACAGATTCCTATTGACTTTATTTTGGTATATTTAATTGAATTTTCCAAAATTGATAGATAGATTTTTCCTTAACTGAGATAATTAAGTTTATTTGCTGATTTTATTCCAAAATTACCTCATGTTATTCAATAAGGAAAAGAATAAGTGATTGATCCTAATTGGGGTTCTTCCCTTTCTGGTTGTTTTCTTCTTGTTATAAAAAGAAGACCCTCACTCAATTCAAGGGGATCGGTCTGAGGAAAAAATATATATATCTATATAGCTCTCAATACTCTCCCTGGTGTTTTTCTCTTGAATGCTCCATTAGTAAAAAAAAAAAAAAAAAAAAAAGAGAAAAGAAGAGGAATCTGTCTTTTTGCTTTGCGTGGTCTCGTTGCAATAGCATTATCGTATCTCTATTCACTGGTAAATCTTTTTCTCTACTCATATACTTTTTAACTCACTACCTTTTGCTTTCGCTATTCGGTGCTGCTAGTTTGTTCAGTTTTGCAGGTCCTTTAGTTGGGAAATCGCCTAGGGCAGAGGAGGACGTTTTTTAGTATTTTTTTTTTATTGTTATATTTTGTATCCTACCAAGGCAATGTAATAAAACATAGTGAAAACTGGGGATCTAGTTAAAGGGGAGGGGGATTTATTTATTCATTCACGATATCCGTGTAGGCAAATCGATCTAGGAATTTATGCGAATTACGTGCTATTTGACTCGAAACAATATAATAATTAAGTAAGTAAATCGTATACCGATAAACCATAGACGTTGTGCTTATGTTCTTAGTTGTGCTAAAGTTCAAATTTATTTGCCATAAGTTTAAAGTTTAAACTGTCATGTAGTTTCTTACATCTCTAGAAAATCATGTTTAGGATTATTATGTATCATCTCTATTTTCTTTAAATTTGATTTCCTACATTTTAAAGAATCATGCTTAGGGTCTAGTACTTGTTATAAGTTATCTATGTTTAAAAATTTTGATTACTTGCATTTTTAGAAAACCATGCTTAGGATTATTTTCTAAAGAATAATCCTAAGCATGGTTTTCTAAAAATGCAAGTAATCAAAATTTTTAAACATAGATAGCTTATAACAAGTAATAGAACCTAAGCATGATTCTCTAAAATGTAAGAAATCAAGAGATGACAAATAATAATCCTAAGCATGGTTTTCTAAAAATGCAAGTAATCAAAATTTTTAAACATAGATAACTTATAACAAGTAATAGAGCCTAAGCATGATTCTCTAAAATGTAAGAAATCAAGAGATGACAAATAATAATCCTAAGCATGGTTTTCTAAAAATGCAAGTAATCAAAATTTTTAAACATAGATAACTTATAATAGAGCCTAAGCATGATTCTCTAAAATGTAAGAAATCAAGAGATGACAAATAATAATCCTAAGCATGGTTTTCTAAAAATGCAAGTAATCAAAATTTTTAAACATAGATAACTTATAACAAGTACTAGACCCTAAGCACGATTCTTTAAAATGTAGGAAATCAAATTTAAAGAAAATAGAGATGATACATAATAATCCTAAACATGATTTTCTAGAGATGTAAGAAACTACATGACAGTTTAAACTTTAAACTTATGGCAAATAAATTTGAACTTTAGCACAACTAAGAACATAAGCACAACGTCTATGGTTTATCGGTATACGATTTACTTACTTAATTATTATATTGTTTCGAGTCAAATAGCACGTAATTCGCATAAATTCCTAGATCGATTTGCCTACACGGATATCGTGAATGAATAAATAAATCCCCCTCCCCTTTAACTAGATCCCCAGTTTTCACTATGTTTTATTACATTGCCTTGGTAGGATACAAAATATAACAATAAAAAAAAATACTAAAAAACGTCCTCCTCTGCCCTAGGCGATTTCCCAACTAAAGGACCTGCAAAACTGAACAAACTAGCAGCACCGAATAGCGAAAGCAAAAGGTAGTGAGTTAAAAAGTATATGAGTAGAGAAAAAGATTTACCAGTGAATAGAGATACGATAATGCTATTGCAACGAGACCACGCAAAGCAAAAAGACAGATTCCTCTTCTTTTCTCTTTTTTTTTTTTTTTTTTTTTTTTTTACTAATGGAGCATTCAAGAGAAAAACACCAGGGAGAGTATTGAGAGCTATATAGATATATATATTTTTTCCTCAGACCGATCCCCTTGAATTGAGTGAGGGTCTTCTTTTTATAACAAGAAGAAAACAACCAGAAAGGGAAGAACCCCAATTAGGATCAATCACTTATTCTTTTCCTTATTGAATAACATGAGGTAATTTTGGAATAAAATCAGCAAATAAACTTAATTATCTCAGTTAAGGAAAAATCTATCTATCAATTTTGGAAAATTCAATTAAATATACCAAAATAAAGTCAATAGGAATCTGTTAAAAGGAAAAGCAAAATCAATTTAAGGAGTGAAATTTTTTCCTTAATATCACAAATCAATTATATTATATTCTACCGTAAATAATAGAATTCACTGTTACACTTACCATACAGCATCACAGTGTTATTCCAATAAGCAACAAGAAAGGAAATTATTCCATTGTCATGTGTATTCGGTTCTATTCAAACACTAAGGAGATCAAAATCACCATAAACAAAGTATTATAGCGTCATATAACCAGTAAAGATGTAGATTACCAAAGTAAAGACGACCGGTCCGACAACAAAGCATTTTCAATAGAGCAGATAATGCAAGAGAACGATAATGAAAATTAAAAAACAGTTAATGGTTACCGTAGGAAGTAAGACGATGAAAACATACGTAAAATCCGACCTCAAAATCACATATTCAAGCGTCAACAACTTCTTTAGCGGATTTGCACATTTCTCTTTGAAATTTGCTTTACCACAGTTAACTTCTTCTTCTTTTTTTTTTTAGTTCTATGGTGGGGGTTTGGAAGGCCATGAAAGAGGGAGAGGAGAGAAGAAGAGAGAAGAGGAGGAGGTCTGCCGGGGAGAGAGGGTTGCCGCCGGCGGGAGAGGGAGATGCCGGCAGCCATGGCTGTTTGGTGGGATTTCGGGGCATTTTCATGGGGGTTTGGTGGAGAGAGGGCGGCGGCGAGGGAGACTGCCGGCAGCGGGGCCGCGCCGCTGGAGAGGGGGAGAAGAAGGGAGGAAGAGAAGAGCGGCGGTGGTTGTTGCGCGGCTGCATGGAGGTTTTGGGGGAGATGAGGGCGGCGGCGACTGGCAGCGGGAGAGGAGAAAGATGGTGATGGAGGAAGAGTGGAGACACGGCGGCAGCCATGGCTGCCCGTGGCAGTGCCGGCCGCGCCTGTGGGGAAGAGAGGCGGCGGCGGCTGAGGTATGAGGGGAAGAAGAATGGAAAAGGAAAGTAGGGTTTGGGTGCTTTAAAAATAAGAAAAGTGGGTCGGTTCGGGTCGAATTCGGGCGACCCGGATTTAGAAGGTAGCCACAGTTTGAGAAACTAGCCGTAAATTAATAAATCGAATATAAAAACTAGCCACAAATTGTAAGATACTTAAAAATTGGGCCGTAAATTGGTAATTTTGATTTAAATATTAGTCAGAATCGTAGTAAATTGAAAATTAGGTCCCGAATTGGTAAATTGGATTAAAATTAGTCAAAAGTGTTTAAAAATTGAGCACAAATTGGTAAATTGAATTAAAATAATAGTAAAAAATTGTATGCATTTGAAAATTGAGTCACAAATTGGTAAAAAAGTTAGTCAAAATTGTAGGAACTTAAAAAATTGAACCACAAATTAGCAAATTTGAACTTAAATACTAGTTTAAAGGTCGTGGGAATTTAAAATTAGGCCAAAAATTGGTGAATTAAATTTAAATATTAGTCAAAATTGAAAAAGTTTAAAAATTGAGCCACCAATTGATACTTTGGGCTTAAAAAAAAAGATTATTCCAAAGTGTAGGAATTTAGAATTGCCTCAAATTGGTAGATTGCATTTAAATACTAGTCACAAATTGTAAAACTTTAAAAATTGAGGTGCTAAAAGTGTAAGATCTTATAAATTGGAATGAATTCAAGTAAGTTAGTCAAAATTGAAATAGAATTTCAAAGTTTCGGCCAAGATTGACATGGCCTTTATTTAAAAGGTTACGACTTAAACACAATATTGGTAAGGCACGTAATTCGCCAAAACAAAAATGTATTAAAATAATATTATGGATGACGCGATTCGAAAAGAGTCTATGCATAGTTTATTATTATTATTATTCATATTTAGATAGTGACAAATATAGGCCGACAATCATTTTTTCAATACAAATTTAAGAATAAATAAAACGTAAAATACGTCAAGGGTCGGTCAAAATCGGGTGTCAACAGCTGCCCCTTCTTTGCTCGAGAATAAAGGATGAATTGTTGAGCAAAGAAAGTTGACGGAGTGGCCGATTTTGTCCGACCGATGGCATGTTATCGAAGGGACCGGATAAAACAAATGGTTTTACGACCGAGACTTTGGTTTAAAAGTCGCCTACATATCTCCGGTTATACGAGAATCAGGCCGTGTGTAGTTCTGGATTTAAGAATGACCGAAATTCCTAAAATAACAAAACCGTACGAATTTCGAAACTTGAATTGGAACGTTCGCGGCATAGAAAAAATGCTTAGATGTTGAAAGAAGGGGGTCTGATGCATTCAAATAGCGGAAAGATGGCGCGCTTCAGACATTCGCGGGCTTTACAGTTAAAAGAAATGCTATGCAACTGAAGAAAAAATGGTAAGAGCATATTCATTAAATAGCGGGATAGTAAAACGTGATGCAAATTCCCTGTTAGACCATGAATCTTGCCATAAGACGATAAGGATGACGTCTTAGGCTATGACGTCTAGGGCTATGCTAATCATAAATTGTATCCTCGGGTCATGAAATGATGTCCGTGGGCCATGAAGGATGATGCCTTTGGACGATGATACCTCCGGATTAAGATGAATGTAATTAAATCCCTAGGCCATGAAATGATGTCCTTAGGCCATGAGGATGATGCCTTTGGACCATGACGCCTTAAGGGCATGATAAGCAGAAATTAAATCCCTAGGCCATGAAATGATGTCCGTAGGCCATGAAAAGGACGCCCTTGGACTATGACGCCTTAGGGTATAATATGCGAATTATATGCAATTTCTAGGGCCAGGTTGTGCATATTATGCGAGACATGGCTTTTCGGGCGCGGTGCAATGTAAGTATGCAATTTTCTCGAGCCAAATGTTATGCACTTTTCGGGCCATATTATGCAAGGCATGGTTTGCGGGCGCGATGCAATGCAAAATTTAAAAGCATATGCAATTTTCTCGGGCCAACATTATGCAAGGCGTGGAAAGCATGATTTTCGAGCACGATGCAATGTGAATCTCGAGCCTTTATGATGCAAGTATCGGGCACATGCGAATGCGGATGCATTTATGATGCGAATGTCGGGCACAATGCAAATGCAAATATCGGGCACATGTAATGCAAATGCGAATATCGGGCACGTGTAATGCAAATGCCAATATCGGGCTTTTATGATGCAAGTATCGGGCACAATGCAAATATCGGGCGCATGTAATGCCAATATCGGGCCTTTATGATGCGAGTATCGGGCACAATGCAAATGCAAATAGCGGGCGCACGTAATGCAAATGCAAATATCGGGCCTTTGTAATGCAAATGTTGGGCATATGCAATACAAATTTATATTCAATTATGATATACCTATCAAGCATATGCAGTGAATTTTGGGCCGATGCAATGCAAAGCATAAGGTAATATTTTGTCTTACTAGACTGTCGTCTGCTCGGGCAATGCGGGGATGTGTGTCTGTCAAATCTGCGTTCAAAGAAAAATAGTTAGTTTATAAAAGGGGGAGGTTGATCTGTCCTTTGTCGTGGCCCAGTGTTCTCCTCGGTTGCTGATATCCAGACCTTTGTCGGGGCTTTTCTCTTGGTACGGGATGGCGTAGCATTTAGAAAGAATATGTATATGTATAATGTCTATAGTTTATATATATTTGAAATGTTTGAAAAATAACTGATAGTTTATTACTGAATCCTTTGATAGTGGCACATTTTGAGACAAATCCAACGTTCAACTGAGTAGGGACCTTCGGGCTGCTTGATGTAGAGTTATAGCTTCCTTGTTCTGTCCGTCATGAATTTTTGAGCTGGCCTCAAAAATTCTGCCCCAGTTATCTTGCCTGCTTTTGCTCTTTTATGAAAGAATTTTTTGAGATCCTTTCAAAAATTTTGCCCCAGTCTGCGGTCCAATGGGGGAAATAAAATTTTTATTATGGTAAGACCGAGCTCCACAGGAGCGCCTACGTATCCCTCTTAAACGGGAATCAGGTCTGACGTAGTTCCAATTACAAAGAGCAAAAGACAAAACCTAGACATAGTATCTCTTTACAGCATCTGAGTTGATAGGTCTGGGCCAGATTTCGCCGTCCATTTCTGCGAGTATGAGTGCTCCTCCAGTCAAGACGCGGTGAACCAAGTACGGACCTTGCCAGTTTGGTGCGAACTTTCCCTTGGCCTCATCTTGATTTGGGAAGATCCGCTTCAAGACTAATTGTCCGGGCGAGAAGTATCTCGGTCTGACCTTTTTGTTGAATGCTCGGGCCATCCTGTTCTGGTAAAGTTGCCCGTGACAGATGGCGTTGATCCTTCTTCCATCGATCAGTGCTAGTTGCTCAAACCTGCTTTGTACCCATTCGGCGTCGCTCAACTCTGCTTCTTGAATTATCCTCAGAGATGGTATCTCGACTTCTGCAGGAATCACTGCTTCGTTCCCATAGACCAAGAAGTACGGGGTTGCCCCAGTGGAAGTCCGGATGGTGGTGCGATATCCCAATAATGCAAATGGTAGCTTCTCGTGCCATTGTCTGTGATTGTCGATCATTTTCCGCAATATCCTTTTGATGTTTTTGTTCGCGGCTTCTACCGCTCCATTCATCTGTGGCCTGTATGCAGTGGAGTTTCGATGGTTGATCTTGAATCGGTCACAAGTTTCCATCATCAGATTGCTATTGAGGTTGGCTCCGTTGTCAGTGATGATCGTCTCAGGGACCCCAAACCGGCAAATGATGTTGTTTTTTATGAAATCATCGACAACTTTCTTAGTGACAGACTTGTGAGATGTAGCTTCGACCCACTTAGTGAAATAATCGATGGCCACAAGGATAAACCGGTGTCCATTCGAGGCTGCTGGCTCGATAGGACCAATGACATCCATGCCCCAAGCTGCGAATGGCCAGGGCGAACTAGTGACATGGAGTTCGTTGGAGGAACTCGGATCATGTCTGCGTGAGTTTGGCACTGGTGGCATTTCTGAACATGGTGGATGCAATCAGTTTCCATTGTTAACCAAAAATAACCTGCTCTGAGGATTTTCTTTGCGAGGGTGAAACCATTCATGTGTGGCCCGCATGTTCCTGCATGAATCTCCTCCACAAGTCTGGAAGCCTCTTTAGTCCCGATGCACCTTAGCAAGCCCAAGTCGGGAGTTCTCCTATATAGGATTTCTCCGTTCAAGAAGAATTGATTTGCTAGCCTCCTAATTGTACGTTTTTGGACTTTTGTTACGCCCTCCGGATAACTGCCGCTTTTCAAGTACCCTTGAATGTCATCATACCACGGTTTTCGGTCTGTTTCTTCCTCCACATGAAAGCAATAGGCAGGTTGTTCATATAGATGAATGCGGATGGGATCAATGTAATTCTGATCTGGATGCCGAATCATGGAAGATAGGGTGGCCAAGGCATCTGCAAATTCATTCTGAAGTCGCGGAACATGCTTAAATTCCACCTTAGTGAATCTTTTGCAGAGCTTTTGCACGCAATCTAAATATGGTAAAAGCTTTCGGTTCTTCACTGCCCATTCACCCTGTGCCTGACGGATCACCAAATCTGAGTCCCCAATTGCCAAAATCTCTTGCACGTCTAAATCAACTGCTAGTCGGAGGCCTAAGATGCAAGCCTCATATTCAGCCATGTTGTTGGAACAATGAAACCTGAGCTTTGCTGACGCTGGGTAGTGTTGGCCTGTAGGTGAGATCAATACGGCCCCAATGCCTGCTCCGTTGAAGTTTTTGGCCCCGTCGAAGAACATCCTCCACCCATCATATTCTTCAAAGATATCTTCTCCTACGAACGCTACTTCCTCATCATGAAAATAAGTCTTCAGAGGCCTATACTCTTCGTCTACGGGGTTTTCTGCCAGATGATCGGCCAGTGCTTGTGCTTTCACCGCTTTTTGTGTGACATAAACTATGTCGAATTCACTCAACAATATCTGCCATTTAGCCAACTTACCCGTGGGCATGGGTTTCTGAAAGATGTACTTCAGAGGATCCATCCTTGAGATCAGATACGTCGTGTGTGCTGAGAGATAATGGCGCAACTTCTGGGCCACCCAAGTCAAAGCACAACAAGTACGCTCAAGCAAAGAATACCGAGCCTCATATGGCGTAAACTTCTTACTCATGTAGTAGATCGCCTGCTCCTTCCTTCCTGTTTCATCATGTTGTCCCAAAACACACCCGAATGCCTGATCCATGACCGATAAGTATAGTAACAAAGGTCGCCCTGCCTCAGGGGGAACCAGCACTGGAGGATTGGATAAATAATCCTTGATTTTATCAAATGCTTCTTGACATTCTGGAGTCCATTTGATAGCAGCGTCCTTCTTTAGCAACTTGAGGATTGGTTCACAAATGACGGTAGATTGGGCTATGAAGCGACTGATATAGTTGAGTCTACCCAAGAAGCTCATCACCTCTTTCTTGCTCTTTGGAGGGGGAAGTTCTCGAATAGCCTTGATTTTTGTTGGATCCAACTCTATCCCCCGACGACTGACAATGAAACCCAATAATTTCCCGGCGGGGACCCCAAAAGCACACTTTGCAGGATTTAATTTCAAGTTGTACCTGCGTAGCCTGTCAAAGAATTTCTGAAGATCGATTAAATGGTCACACCTTTTCTTCGACTTGATGATGACATCGTCCACGTAAACCTCGATCTCTTTGTGGATCATGTCATGGAACAAAGTGGTCATGGCTCTCATGTAGGTGGCCCCAGCATTCTTTAGTCCGAATGGCATTACCTTGTAGTTGTAAACACCCCAAGGTGTGATGAAAGCCGTTTTCTCCGCGTCATCCTCATGCATCTTGATTTGATGATACCCAGCAAAGCAATCCACAAATGACTGTGTTTCATGCTTAGCACTATTGTCTATCAGAATGTGGATGTTTGGGAGTGGAAAGTCATCCTTAGGGCTAGCCTTGTTGAGATCCCTGTAATCCACACAAACCCTGACCTTACCATCTTTCTTAGGTACGGGCACAATGTTGGCGAGCCATGTCGGATACTTGGTTACTTCCAAAATTCCGGCTTCCAACTGTTTTGATACTTCTTCCTTGATTTTAAGGCTCAAATCTGGCTTGTATTTTCTGAGCTTCTGCTTTACTGGCGGGCAGGACGGATCGGTAGGCAATCGATGGGCCACTATTGAAGTGCTCAACCCTGTCATATCTGCATAGGACCAAGCAAAGACATCCTTGTTCTTTTTCAAGAATTGGACGTATTCCCTTTTCTTTTCCTCGGTCATGTGGACACTGATTCTTGTCTCCTGGATTGTTTCGTCATCACCCAAGTTCACTGTTTCTGTTTCTTCTAAATTTGCTTTTGGCTTTTCCTCAAACTCTTTGACCTTTCTAGTAACTTTTTCACAATTTTCATCTGTTGTCTCTGTCTCAGCTATGTTGTGTTGGATAGTCTCATTATGTGCCACAATCTCAGTTTCAACATTATTAAAAGTAATTCTTCTGAAAGAAAACAACAAAGCAAACATAAAATGACATCACCGTGAAATGAATGAAAGTTTTATTCATAATCAAAACTTGTCATGATAATGGCATAAGTAAAACATTAAAATCTTAATTAAGAGTCTTTATTTGAAAACATAATGAGTTGGTGACAATTTTCATGTTTCTACCCAAGTGCCCGACGTGGTCTGGATGGTGCAGTGGTCCAGCTGCTGATGACGATCTCTGTGATCTCCTCCTGCGCTGGGGCTCTTTCCTCCTCCTCGTTGATTACGATATTGCAGCTTCCTTCCTCAGCTTCCGAAAGGGACAGACCTTGCAATCCATTCAACAAGTCGTCAATACCATCATCCCGGAATCCGGCGGATTGGAAAGTCTGGCTCAACAGTGGCAAGGGGCTTGGCAAAGGATAATAACACCCCTCTGGGAGTGGTTCCCAATCCAAATACTCCTCTATAGTATAAGCATATCCCAAGCCAAATGTGGTTGAGTGATGTGAAGGCTTTATAGGCTCGATGATCCCTTGCAGTCTGGCTCCCAAGCCCTTTCCTGGTTCATAACCCGCATTCCGCATCACGTTCATCACATCCATCACCCCCACCTCTTCTTCTTCTGTGCCTGCTTCTAGAAAGTCTTCTGCGATGAACAGGTTTCTCATACTTTCTAGCAACTCCTCTTCTTCCCTCTCTAGGTCGCTCTTGAGAAAACCCGCGGATTGGAAGCTCAGATGTAATGATGGGATAGGACGTTCCAACCTTTCTCTCTTCATGGGTATTTCTCTTTCATACCCCAAACCCATAGTATCATTTTTGAAAGGAAGAGAGATTGGGTCGGGAATGCCTTGGAGTTTGGCTCCCAATCCTTTGCCTGGCTCGTAGCCCAGCCACAACATCATGCTCAAAACCTTCTGATTGTACCATGGCGTTGATTCGATGCCTCCCACCAATTCCACGGTGTGGAACATTCCTCCATCCATACAGCCCGGTCCTTCAACAGCATAGACGGGGTGTCCCTTCTCCCCATGCACTACCACTTCTTCATGCTCCCATTCGAACTTCAAGCATTGGTGTAGGGTGGATGGCCCACCTACGCATGTATTGCGACAAGCTCGCTGGGGTGGGGAGAGATGAAAGAATCAGGATGAAATTGTTCATGAGAAGTCTTACTGGTGAAGCTCTTACGTGGTACATCGACCAAGATGCCCGAAAATGGTCGAATTGGGTAGATATGGCCTCAGACTTCATGGACCGATTTGGGTTCAACACGGAGAATGCACCCGATTGGTTCTACATCCAAAACTTGAAGAAAAAGCCTGGGGAGACTTTCAGAGATTATGCCGTCAGATGGAGGTCTGAGGCTGCCAGAGCCAGGCCTCCCATGGATGAGTCCCAGATGAAAGACTATTTTATTAGGGCACAGGAGCCCCAATATTACGACAGGATGATGTTGGTCGCAGAGAAGAGTTTCGCCGACATTATCAAACTGGGAGAGAGAATAGAAGAAGGTATCAAAAATGGTACCATCATCAATTTGGAAGCCCTACAGGCTACCAACAAGGCGTTACAATCAGGAAGCTTGCCCGAGAACAGAAAGAAAAAGGAAGTGGGTGCGGTCATGTTGGCGCACAAAAGCCCTATTAAACCACAAACCCCAATCTCACCCCTCCCTCACTATCCCACATCACCCTATCCTATGCCTTACTCTCCTTACCCAGCATACAACCCTTACCAAGCTCCACCTCCACAATACCAACAACCAACATACCCCGTCTACCACACCCAACCAGCTTACTACCAAACTCCTTCACCACCACCACTATCTCCTCGACAACCAAATTACAGAAACCGTCCCAATTTCGAAAGAAGACCCACAAAATCCTATACCCCTTTGGCCGAACCTATCGCCCAGCTTTATGAAAGATTAAAAACAGCTGGGTACATAACACCCATCCCTGCCTTACCCGTCGACACCCAAGCCAAATGGTACGACCCCAACAAGGTATGCGCCTATCATTCTGGAATGAAAGGACATACCACTGAGGTCTGCCGATCCCTACGAGATAAAATCCAAAAACTTATAGACACCAAAACCATACAGCTCAAAGAACCCGCGCCTAATGTGTCCAATAACCCACTTCCTAATCATCAGGTAAATATGTTGGAAGTAGAAGAGTCAACAGGTGCACCAGGGCCCATATGGTTGATAGAGCAAAATGAGCTAGTGGCAGTGATAACTCAAACACCTTTTGTGGTACAAGGGCGCAGACCGTTTGAAGTGGAAATTGCCGCGCCAAAACTCCCTTTTGTGGTCACGATGGCTCCTCAGCAAAGCTTCGACACACACGCTGTTCCCTGGAGCTATGACAAAGGAAAAGCAGTGGTGGAAGAGAACGATGTTATCCAGGGGGCAACCAACTCCGAACAGACAGATACTCCCAAATACATGACACAATGTAGCTCAAGTGGGACTAAGCCTCCTATAATAGAGGTGGAAGAAAACGGGGAGTGGAAAAGGATACAAGCACAAGAGCACCCCGTCACAGGCCAATTAAGTAAGGGATCCCATCAGGTCTCCATCTTGTCCCTCTTGCAGACTTCAGAGCCTCACCAGAAGGCGTTGATGAGGGTGCTAAGTGAGGCTTATGTTCCGTCCAATATCACCGAAGGAGAGATGGCCCACATGGTGGGGCAAGTATTCGAGGCTTATAAGATATCCTTCCACGAAGACGAACTCCCGATTGAAGGTACCACTCACAATCGAGCTCTTTACATCACCACCAGATACCAAGACAGGTTGATTACTAAAGCATTGGTCGATCCGGGTTCTGGATTAAATATTTGTCCACTCAGCACTATCACAAGGCTAGGCGTGGATTTGGCAAGGATTCAGAATTATCAGATGAACGTGAGGGCCTTTGATGGATCTCAAAGGGACACGATAGGGGAGATCACTTTGGACATGACCATTGGTCCGGCCACCTTCCCCATTGCATTCCAGGTATTGGACATCCCAGCTTCCTACAACTTATTGCTGGGGCGCCCGTGGATTCACATGGCCGGGGCGGTGCCATCCACCCTACACCAATGCTTGAAGTTCGAATGGGAGCATGAAGAAGTGGTAGTGCATGGGGAGAAGGGACACCCCGTCTATGCTGTTGAAGGACCGGGCTGTATGGATGGAGGAATGTTCCACACCGTGGAATTGGTGGGAGGCATCGAATCAACGCCATGGTACAATCAGAAGGTTTTGAGCATGATGTTGTGGCTGGGCTACGAGCCAGGCAAAGGATTGGGAGCCAAACTCCAAGGCATTCCCGACCCAATCTCTCTTCCTTTCAAAAATGATACTATGGGTTTGGGGTATGAAGGAGAAATACCCATGAAGAGAGAAAGGTTGGAACGTCCTATCCCATCATTACATCTGAGCTTCCAATCCGCGGGTTTTCTCAAGAGCGACCTAGAGAGGGAAGAAGAGGAGTTGCTAGAAAGTATGAGAAACCTGTTCATCGCAGAAGACTTTCTAGAAGCAGGCACAGAAGAAGAAGAGGTGGGGGTGATGGATGTGATGAACGTGATGCGGAATGCGGGTTATGAACCAGGAAAGGGCTTGGGAGCCAGACTGCAAGGGATCATCGAGCCTATAAAGCCTTCACATCACTCAACCACATTTGGCTTGGGATATGCTTATACTATAGAGGAGTATTTGGATTGGGAACCACTCCCAGAGGGGTGTTATTATCCTTTGCCAAGCCCCTTGCCACTGTTGAGCCAGACTTTCCAATCCGCCGGATTCCGGGATGATGGTATTGACGACTTGTTGAATGGATTGCAAGGTCTGTCCCTTTCGGAAGCTGAGGAAGGAAGCTGCAATATCGTAATCAACGAGGAGGAGGAAAGAGCCCCAGCGCAGGAGGAGATCACAGGGATCGTCATCAGCAGCTGGACCACTGCACCATCCAGACCACGTCAGGCACTTGGGTAGAAACATGAAAATTGTCACCAACTCATTATGTTTTCAAATAAAGACTCTTAATTAAGATTTTAATGTTTTACTTATGCCATTATCATGACAAGTTTTGATTATGAATAAAACTTTCATTCATTTCACGGTGATGTCATTTTATGTTTGCTTTGTTGTTTTCTTTCAGAAGAATTACTTTTAATAATGTTGAAACTGAGATTGTGGCACATAATGAGACTATCCAACACAACATAGCTGAGACAGAGACAACAGATGAAAATTGTGAAGAAGTTACTAGGAAGGTCAAAGAGTTTGAGGAAAAGCCAAAAGCAAATTTAGAAGAAACAGAAACAGTGAACTTGGGTGATGACGAAACAATCCAGGAGACAAGAATCAGTGTCCACATGACCGAGGAAAAGAAAAGGGAATACGTCCAATTCTTGAAAAAGAACAAGGATGTCTTTGCTTGGTCCTATGCAGATATGACAGGGTTGAGCACTTCAATAGTGGCCCATCGATTGCCTACCGATCCGTCCTGCCCGCCAGTAAAGCAGAAGCTCAGAAAATACAAGCCAGATTTGAGCCTTAAAATCAAGGAAGAAGTATCAAAACAGTTGGAAGCCGGAATTTTGGAAGTAACCAAGTATCCGACATGGCTCGCCAACATTGTGCCCGTACCTAAGAAAGATGGTAAGGTCAGGGTTTGTGTGGATTACAGGGATCTCAACAAGGCTAGCCCTAAGGATGACTTTCCACTCCCAAACATCCACATTCTGATAGACAATTGTGCTAAGCATGAAACACAGTCATTTGTGGATTGCTTTGCTGGGTATCATCAAATCAAGATGCATGAGGATGACGCGGAGAAAACGACTTTCATCACACCTTGGGGTGTTTACAACTACAAGGTAATGCTATTCGGACTAAAGAATGCTGGGGCCACCTACATGAGAGCCATGACCACTTTGTTCCATGACATGATCCACAAAGAGATCGAGGTTTACGTGGACGATGTCATCATCAAGTCGAAGAAAAGGTGTGACCATTTAATCGATCTTCAGAAATTCTTTGACAGGCTACGCAGGTACAACTTGAAATTAAATCCTGCAAAGTGTGCTTTTGGGGTCCCCGCCGGGAAATTATTGGGTTTCATTGTCAGTCGTCGGGGGATAGAGTTGGATCCAACAAAAATCAAGGCTATTCGAGAACTTCCCCCTCCAAAGAGCAAGAAAGAGGTGATGAGCTTCTTGGGTAGATTCAACTATATCAGTCGCTTCATAGCCCAATCTACCGTCATTTGTGAACCAATCCTCAAGTTGCTAAAGAAGGACGCTGCTATCAAATGGACTCCAGAATGTCAAGAAGCATTTGATAAAATCAAGGATTATTTATCCAATCCTCCAGTGCTGGTTCCCCCTGAGGCAGGGCGACCTTTGTTACTATACTTATCGGTCATGGATCAGGCATTCGGGTGTGTTTTGGGACAACATGATGAAACAGGAAGGAAGGAGCAGGCGATCTACTACATGAGTAAGAAGTTTACGCCATATGAGGCTCGGTATTCTTTGCTTGAGCGTACTTGTTGTGCTTTGACTTGGGTGGCCCAGAAGTTGCGCCATTATCTCTCAGCACACACGACGTATCTGATCTCAAGGATGGATCCTCTGAAGTACATCTTTCAGAAACCCATGCCCACGGGTAAGTTGGCTAAATGGCAGATATTGTTGAGTGAATTCGACATAGTTTATGTCACACAAAAAGCGGTGAAAGCACAAGCACTGGCCGATCATCTGGCAGAAAACCCCGTAGACGAAGAGTATAGGCCTCTGAAGACTTATTTTCATGATGAGGAAGTAGCGTTCGTAGGAGAAGATATCTTTGAAGAATATGATGGGTGGAGGATGTTCTTCGACGGGGCCAAAAACTTCAACGGAGCAGGCATTGGGGCCGTATTGATTTCACCTACAGGCCAACACTACCCAACGTCAGCAAAGCTCAGGTTTCATTGTTCCAACAACATGGCTGAATATGAGGCTTGCATCTTAGGCCTCCGACTAGCAGTTGATTTAGACGTGCAAGAGATTTTGGCAATTGGGGACTCAGATTTGGTGATCCGTCAGGCACAGGGTGAATGGGCAGTGAAGAACCGAAAGCTTTTACCATATTTAGATTGCGTGCAAAAGCTCTGCAAAAGATTCACTAAGGTGGAATTTAAGCATGTTCCGCGACTTCAGAATGAATTTGCAGATGCCTTGGCCACCCTATCTTCCATGATTCGGCATCCAGATCAGAATTACATTGATCCCATCCGCATTCATCTATATGAACAACCTGCCTATTGCTTTCATGTGGAGGAAGAAACAGACCGAAAACCGTGGTATGATGACATTCAAGGGTACTTGAAAAGCGGCAGTTATCCGGAGGGCGTAACAAAAGTCCAAAAACGTACAATTAGGAGGCTAGCAAATCAATTCTTCTTGAACGGAGAAATCCTATATAGGAGAACTCCCGACTTGGGCTTGCTAAGGTGCGTCGGGACTAAAGAGGCTTCCAGACTTGTGGAGGAGATTCATGCAGGAACATGCGGGCCACACATGAATGGTTTCACCCTCGCAAAGAAAATCCTCAGAGCAGGTTATTTTTGGTTAACAATGGAAACTGATTGCATCCACCATGTTCAGAAATGCCACCAGTGCCAAACTCACGCAGACATGATCCGAGTTCCTCCCAACGAACTCCATGTCACTAGTTCGCCCTGGCCATTCGCAGCTTGGGGCATGGATGTCATTGGTCCTATCGAGCCAGCAGCCTCGAATGGACACCGGTTTATCCTTGTGGCCATCGATTATTTCACTAAGTGGGTCGAAGCTACATCTCACAAGTCTGTCACTAAGAAAGTTGTCGATGATTTCATCAAAAACAACATCATTTGCCGGTTTGGGGTCCCTGAGACGATCATCACTGACAACGGAGCCAACCTCAATAGCAATCTGATGATGGAAACTTGTGACCGATTCAAGATCAACCATCGAAACTCCACTGCATACAGGCCACAGATGAATGGAACGGTAGAAGCCGCGAACAAAAACATCAAAAGGATATTGCGGAAAATGATCGACAATCACAGACAATGGCACGAGAAGCTACCATTTGCATTATTGGGATATCGCACCACCATCCGGACTTCCACTGGGGCAACCCCGTACTTCTTGGTCTATGGGAACGAAGCAGTGATTCCTGCAGAAGTCGAGATACCATCTCTGAGGATAATTCAAGAAGCAGAGTTGAGCGACGCCGAATGGGTACAAAGCAGGTTTGAGCAACTAGCACTGATCGATGGAAGAAGGATCAACGCCATCTGTCACGGGCAACTTTACCAGAACAGGATGGCCCGAGCATTCAACAAAAAGGTCAGACCGAGATACTTCTCGCCCGGACAATTAGTCTTGAAGCGGATCTTCCCAAATCAAGATGAGGCCAAGGGAAAGTTCGCACCAAACTGGCAAGGTCCGTACTTGGTTCACCGCGTCTTGACTGGAGGAGCACTCATACTCGCAGAAATGGACGGCGAAATCTGGCTCAGACCTATCAACTCAGATGCTGTAAAGAGATACTATGTCTAGGTTTTGTCTTTTGCTCTTTGTAATTGGAACTACGTCAGACCTGATTCCCGTTTAAGAGGGATACGTAGGCGCTCCTGTGGAGCTCGGTCTTACCATAATAAAAATTTCATTTCCCCCATTGGACCGCAGACTGGGGCAAAATTTTTGAAAGGATCTCAAAAAATTCTTTCATAAAAGAGCAAAAGCAGGCAAGATAACTGGGGCAGAATTTTTGAGGCCAGCTCAAAAATTCATGACGGACAGAACAAGGAAGCTATAACTCTACATCAAGCAGCCCGAAGGTCCCTACTCAGTTGAACGTTGGATTTGTCTCAAAATGTGCCACTATCAAAGGATTCAGTAATAAACTATCAATTATTTTTCAAACATTTCAAATATATATAAACTATAGACATTATACATATACATATTCTTTCTAAATGCTACGCCATCCCGTACCAAGAGAAAAGCCCCGACAAAGGTCTGGATATCAGCAACCGAGGAGAACACTGGGCCACGACAAAGGACAGATCAACCTCCCCCTTTTATAAACTAACTATTTTTCTTTGAACGCAGATTTGACAGACACACATCCCCGCATTGCCCGAGCAGACGACAGTCTAGTAAGACAAAATATTACCTTATGCTTTGCATTGCATCGGCCCAAAATTCACTGCATATGCTTGATAGGTATATCATAATTGAATATAAATTTGTATTGCATATGCCCAACATTTGCATTACAAAGGCCCGATATTTGCATTTGCATTACGTGCGCCCGCTATTTGCATTTGCATTGTGCCCGATACTCGCATCATAAAGGCCCGATATTGGCATTACATGCGCCCGATATTTGCATTGTGCCCGATACTTGCATCATAAAAGCCCGATATTGGCATTTGCATTACACGTGCCCGATATTCGCATTTGCATTACATGTGCCCGATATTTGCATTTGCATTGTGCCCGACATTCGCATCATAAATGCATCCGCATTCGCATGTGCCCGATACTTGCATCATAAAGGCTCGAGATTCACATTGCATCGTGCTCGAAAATCATGCTTTCCATGCCTTGCATAATGTTGGCCCGAGAAAATTGCATATGCTTTTAAATTTTGCATTGCATCGCGCCCGCAAACCATGCCTTGCATAATATGGCCCGAAAAGTGCATAACATTTGGCTCGAGAAAATTGCATACTTACATTGCACCGCGCCCGAAAAGCCATGTCTCGCATAATATGCACAACCTGGCCCTAGAAATTGCATATAATTCGCATATTATACCCTAAGGCGTCATAGTCCAAGGGCGTCCTTTTCATGGCCTACGGACATCATTTCATGGCCTAGGGATTTAATTTCTGCTTATCATGCCCTTAAGACGTCATGGTCCAAAGGCATCATCCTCATGGCCTAAGGACATCATTTCATGGCCTAGGGATTTAATTACATTCATCTTAATCCGGAGGTATCATCGTCCAAAGGCATCATCCTTCATGGCCCACGGACATCATTTCATGACCCGAGGATACAATTTATGATTAGCATAGCCCTAGACGT
Organism: Solanum rostratum; assembly: GCA_029948455.1. Classification (NCBI taxonomy): domain Eukaryota; kingdom Viridiplantae; phylum Streptophyta; class Magnoliopsida; order Solanales; family Solanaceae; genus Solanum; species Solanum rostratum. The sequence goes on from CM057053.1 coordinate 60,181,594, forward strand.
CATAGCCTAAGACGTCATCCTTATCGTCTTATGGCAAGATTCATGGTCTAACAGGGAATTTGCATCACGTTTTACTATCCCGCTATTTAATGAATATGCTCTTACCATTTTTTCTTCAGTTGCATAGCATTTCTTTTAACTGTAAAGCCCGCGAATGTCTGAAGCGCGCCATCTTTCCGCTATTTGAATGCATCAGACCCCCTTCTTTCAACATCTAAGCATTTTTTCTATGCCGCGAACGTTCCAATTCAAGTTTCGAAATTCGTACGGTTTTGTTATTTTAGGAATTTCAGTCATTCTTAAATCCAGAACTACACACGGCCTGATTCTCGTATAACCGGAGATATGTAGGCGACTTTTAAACCAAAGTCTCGGTCGTAAAACCATTTGTTTTATCCGGTCCCTTCGATAACATGCCATCGGTCGGACAAAATCGGCCACTCCGTCAACTTTCTTTGCTCAACAATTCATCCTTCATTCTCGAGCAAAGAAGGGGCAGCTGTTGACACCCGATTTTGACCGACCCTTGACGTATTTTACGTTTTATTTATTCTTAAATTTGTATTGAAAAAATGATTGTCGGCCTATATTTGTCACTATCTAAATATGAATAATAATAATAATAATAAACTACGCATAGACTCTTTTCGAATTGCGTCATCCATAATATTATTTTAATACATTTTTGTTTTGGCGAATTACGTGCCTTACCAATATTGTGTTTAAGTCGTAACCTTTTAAATAAAGGCCATGTCAATCTTGGCCGAAACTTTGAAATTCTATTTCAATTTTGACTAACTTACTTGAATTCATTCCAATTTATAAGATCTTACACTTTTAGCACCTCAATTTTTAAAGTTTTACAATTTGTGACTAGTATTTAAATGCAATCTACCAATTTGAGGCAATTCTAAATTCCTACACTTTGGAATAATCTTTTTTTTTAAGCCCAAAGTATCAATTGGTGGCTCAATTTTTAAACTTTTTCAATTTTGACTAATATTTAAATTTAATTCACCAATTTTTGGCCTAATTTTAAATTCCCACGACCTTTAAACTAGTATTTAAGTTCAAATTTGCTAATTTGTGGTTCAATTTTTTAAGTTCCTACAATTTTGACTAACTTTTTTACCAATTTGTGACTCAATTTTCAAATGCATACAATTTTTTACTATTATTTTAATTCAATTTACCAATTTGTGCTCAATTTTTAAACACTTTTGACTAATTTTAATCCAATTTACCAATTCGGGACCTAATTTTCAATTTACTACGATTCTGACTAATATTTAAATCAAAATTACCAATTTACGGCCCAATTTTTAAGTATCTTACAATTTGTGGCTAGTTTTTATATTCGATTTATTAATTTACGGCTAGTTTCTCAAACTGTGGCTACCTTCTAAATCCGGGTCGCCCGAATTCGACCCGGATTCGACCCGAACCGACCCACTTTTCTTATTTTTAAAGCACCCAAACCCTACTTTCCTTTTCCATTCTTCTTCCCCTCATACCTCAGCCGCCGCCGCCTCTCTTCCCCACAGGCGCGGCCGACACTGCCACGGGCAGCCATGGCTGCCGCCGTGTCTCCACTCTTCCTCCATCACCATCTTTCTCCTCTCCCGCTGCCAGTCGCCGCCGCCCTCATCTCCCCCAAAACCTCCATGCAGCCGCGCAACAACCACCGCCGCTCTTCTCTTCCTCCCTTCTTCTCCCCCTCTCCAGCGGCGCGGCCCCGCTGCCGGCAGTCTCCCTCGCCACCGCCCTCTCTCCACCAAACCCCCATGAAAATGCCCCGAAATCCCACCAAACAGCCATGGCTGCCGGCATCTCCCTCTCCTGCCGGCAGCAACCCTCTCTCCCCGGCAGACCTCCTCCTCTTCTCTCTTCTTCTCTCCTCTCCCTCTTTCATGGCCTTCCAAACCCCCACCATAGAACTAAAAAAAAAAAAAGAAGAAGAAGTTAACTGTGGTAAAGCAAATTTCAAAGAGAAATGTGCAAATCCGCTAAAGAAGTTGTTGACGCTTGAATATGTGATTTTGAGGTCGGATTTTACGTATGTTTTCATCGTCTTACTTCCTACGGTAACCATTAACTGTTTTTTAATTTTCATTATCGTTCTCTTGCATTATCTGCTCTATTGAAAATGCTTTGTTGTCGGACCGGTCGTCTTTACTTTGGTAATCTATATCTTTACTGGTTATATGACGCTATAATACTTTGTTTATGGTGATTTTGATCTCCTTAGTGTTTGAATAGAACCGAATACACATGACAATGGAATAATTTCCTTTCTTGTTGCTTATTGGAATAACACTGTGATGCTGTATGGTAAGTGTAACAGTGAATTCTATTATTTACGGTAGAATATAATATAATTGATTTGTGATATTAAGGAAAAAATTTCACTCCTTAAATTGATTTTGCTTTTCCTTTTAACAGATTCCTATTGACTTTATTTTGGTATATTTAATTGAATTTTCCAAAATTGATAGATAGATTTTTCCTTAACTGAGATAATTAAGTTTATTTGCTGATTTTATTCCAAAATTACCTCATGTTATTCAATAAGGAAAAGAATTAGTGATTGATCCTAATTGGGGTTCTTCCCTTTCTGGTTGTTTTCTTCTTGTTATAAAAAGAAGACCCTCACTCAATTCAAGGGGATCGGTCTGAGGAAAAAATATATATATCTATATAGCTCTCAATACTCTCCCTGGTGTTTTTCTCTTGAATGCTCCATTAGTAAAAAAAAAAAAAAAAAAAAAGAGAAAAGAAGAGGAATCTGTCTTTTTGCTTTGCGTGGTCTCGTTGCAATAGCATTATCGTATCTCTATTCACTGGTAAATCTTTTTCTCTACTCATATACTTTTTAACTCACTACCTTTTGCTTTCGCTATTCGGTGCTGCTAGTTTGTTCAGTTTTGCAGGTCCTTTAGTTGGGAAATCGCCTAGGGCAGAGGAGGACGTTTTTTAGTATTTTTTTTTATTGTTATATTTTGTATCCTACCAAGGCAATGTAATAAAACATAGTGAAAACTGGGGATCTAGTTAAAGGGGAGGGGGATTTATTTATTCATTCACGATATCCGTGTAGGCAAATCGATCTAGGAATTTATGCGAATTACGTGCTATTTGACTCGAAACAATATAATAATTAAGTAAGTAAATCGTATACCGATAAACCATAGACGTTGTGCTTATGTTCTTAGTTGTGCTAAAGTTCAAATTTATTTGCCATAAGTTTAAAGTTTAAACTGTCATGTAGTTTCTTACATCTCTAGAAAATCATGTTTAGGATTATTATGTATCATCTCTATTTTCTTTAAATTTGATTTCCTACATTTTAAAGAATCATGCTTAGGGTCTAGTACTTGTTATAAGTTATCTATGTTTAAAAATTTTGATTACTTGCATTTTTAGAAAACCATGCTTAGGATTATTATTTGTCATCTCTTGATTTCTTACATTTTAGAGAATCATGCTTAGGTTCTATTATAAGTTATCTATGTTTAAAAATTTTGATTACTTGCATTTTTAGAAAACCATGCTTAGGATTATTATTTGTCATCTCTTGATTTCTTACATTTTAGAGAATCATGCTTAGGCTCTATTACTTGTTATAAGTTATCTATGTTTAAAAATTTTGATTACTTGCATTTTTAGAAAACCATGCTTAGGATTATTATTTGTCATCTCTTGATTTCTTACATTTTAGAGAATCATGCTTAGGTTCTATTACTTGTTATAAGCTATCTATGTTTAAAAATTTTGATTACTTGCATTTTTAGAAAACCATGCTTAGGATTATTATTTGTTATAAATCTTATATGTTTTAAAACTTGATTTCTTGCACTTTATAAAGCCATACTTAGGATTATTACTTGTTACAAGTCCTCCATGCTAAAAATTTAATTTCCTATATTCTTAGAAAAGACATGCTAGGGTTTCATCACTTGTCATGTGTTTAACCTAAAATTTAATTTGTCATGCGTAGAACTAATTATGTTTAGAAATTCATGATTAGACTTTGTCTATTTTGTCATAAATCATGCTTAAGTCTTAACTAGTTGATCTATGTTGAATTTGTCATGTTTAGATTTGATCGTCCATTTAAAACCATGTCTATCATATTTAAAAATTGGGTTTAGAGTTTGTCTACCACATCTAGAAATCTCGTTTCAAGGAGTTGTTATCTTTTTCACAAATTGTCATGCATATAATTTAGAGTTCTTTCACTCTGGGTCAACGTTAGTTTGAGGCTTACCTGAGACGTTATATGCTAATCACTCGTATTATCTGTTTTGTATTGCCACGCGGGTCTAATAGGAAGCCCTATATTCTTTTAAGTCTAGAACCTTCCAAAATAGAAGTCCAAAGCCTCTTGGACATTAGGAGGGACGATAGGCACTTTTAGGAGACGTTAGAATTTTTCATTTTCTTTAGCACGCCTTTAAGTTAACTAATAAAAATGAACTTAGGAAGGGGGGTAGGGGTAGATAGGACTCGGAAAGGATGACATACGCTTAACCCCAATAGGATGAAACCTTTGTTTTCGTCCTGGGGCTTGGTAATAAAACCAAGTGCGTCTGATCCGAGAGTTTAATAACTCAACTTGTTTAAGCATTCATTGTGTCTTAGAATTAATTTAGATTTGGTTAAAGAGACCCTATTTGTGTTTGCACCCCCACTTAGTAAATACGAGACACGGTCGGGACCCGCCTTTTTGCGGACCTTGAAGGGTGCTTAACACCTTCCCTTCGAGGTAATTTGAGCCCGAACCCCCTCTCTGGTTGACCTTTGACCCTTAGGCTAGAATGGTGTCCTAATGCACCTTGATTCATTAGGTGGCGACTCTTAGAAATTAAAAATCCCAAAAGAGTCATTGCCACGACGTCGTCCAGGTTCCTATTTCTCCGCGAGGAAAAAATAGGGCGCGACAGAATGGCGACTCCACTGGGGACTTAGGCTCTTACCATAACGCGTCTCGTGTTTATTTTTTTCGCAAATTTCCTTCTTTATTTATTTGTTTATTTATTTGTTTAATTCTTACTGACTTGTTTACTTTTTTTTCTCTTTAACCCCTTCCTTATCCTTTAACCCCTTCCCCTATTCCCTCTAACTCCCTTCCCCTACCCCGCTAACCCCTTCCCCTACTCCCTCTAACTCCCTCCCTCTTTCCCTTTAAGTCCCTTTCCCTCCTCTTTCTTATTTACTGCTTTAATAGCTTGCTATTTGCTAAATGTTTATATTTAATATTAAATTGGCATTCCGTTCATAAAATCCCCCACTTGGGACCCTCTTAATTTCTCTTTAAGGTGATGTTGTGCCTTTGCACTTCTCCCTACTCTTTTCAAACCAAATTTAGAGAGTAAGCGCTTGCGTGGTGAATGGCGGATAGTCTTACTACCGTTGGACCACGTGCTTCTCGCATAAGAATACCCAGTCCATGTCTAAACCCACTCTTTAGAAAACTTAGGATAGAGCTATCCACCCCAAAAAATTAAGATCATGCATGCATAAGCCTTAGGTAGTTTGATCCTAAGGGGGTCAATCTACGTAATAGTAGCCGCCCTATTAAGTCTGGAGGGTCCAATCACCCTCCGAGACAAAGTCTTGCATACTATGTGTTTATGTGGTCACAATAGTCTAGTCCAAGCCTAAATCTGTTAAAATTGAATTTAGAAACATTTCTTTTTCTTTGGTGTGCAGGAAATGGCTTCCCCAAATTTCGCCAACACTCAGATGGTTGTAGGTGTAGACCACAGGTTGAGGAGGTGGTGGGAGAATATTAAGAAAGACCGTGCCATAGAGGTAGCTCAACTCTTAGGAGGGCTGACATACCTGATATATGTTATCCCTGATCGCTACCTTATCAAAGCATTGCTGAAATTCTGGGACCCTGCCAGGACTGTATTCAAATTCCGGGACTTCGAGTTGACCCCCACTATTGAGGAGATTGGAGGGTTCATCAACCTGCCTTACTGGGACCGAAGCATGATTGTACCTCACAGACAGACCGCAAAGAAATTTATGAAAAATCTGGGGCTAATTTATAGACCTAAATTGGCTTGCCTGGACTTCGAGTGGATCTCATTGGACTACCTATATGCTCGTTTTGGCCATCAGGATAGTTATGAAAACTTCAAAAGTGATTTCTCCTGTTCAACAGCCAAATGGGAAGTACATCGAGTGAACGCCTTCGCAGTCGCACTATTAGGCACCCTAGTCTTCCCAAGAGAAGACAGAAACATAGACACCCGCCTGATCTACATCGTACGCACTTTATCCAAGGGAAAGGAGGTTGGAGGAAATACTATCGTACCCATGATAGTAGCAGAAATTTTGAGGGCACTGTCTAAATGCGTCCGGGGCAAAAGGTTCTTTGAGGGATGCAACATCCTATTACAATTATGGGCGATGGAGCATTTTTACAAACGTAGTGGTGTGATAGACGCCCTCGACGGAGTGGGAAACAGAATTCACTCCCATTTCTCGAGATTGCGTAGATTTATTAGGCCAGCAGGTGCTGAAGACTGGTTCAGATTCATGACAGGGTTATCAGGGCACAACATCCAGTGGAAATACCCTTGGTTGAACATCTCACGGGCCATAGCTAGAGGAGATGAGCTATACTACATCGAGCTCATTGGCTTGAAAGGAGTCCAACCATATGCTCCTTTGAGGGTCCTTCGACAGTTTGGCTTGATGCAAGTGATCCCTTTGCGTTCCAACATGAGTTTAGCTGAGTATGAGTTTGGAGAGGAAATCCCACAAGTACACAACATATGCCGGAGGTGGGAAAGAGCAATGGCCATCGTCGTCGAAGAGGATCGCCCTTATTGCACTCCGGAGTACTATGTGTGGATTCTGGAAGATGCTGAAAAGGTAGACTTGGACCAAGGGGGACGACCAGGGTACGAGGATGAAGAAGAGAGAGTTTGGGCTCGAAAGTTGCTAAACAAAGATTATGAGGTCACTCCAGAGATGAAGGAACAGATTGTCCCAACCATGGAAGCCGCCATATTTGAAGATTTATTTCCCTTTTTAGCTATTTTCCCCTTGTTATCCCTACTTCCCTTAGACTTTGGAAGTTTGACGTAATGTTTTTCTTTTCAATAAAACAATGGTTCCTTTTCTTATATCTCTTACTCTAAATTTCAATAAACAAATTAAGGCTTGGATTAACTATCACGTGCCACTTGCTTGTCGTATTAGGCCTACCTCTGGCTCAAAGAGGTCCCTTGCATTTTAGGACGATTATTTTTATTGAATTACGTGCTTATTATTATTATTACCCTAACTTCTTACAAGACTTTGCTGGTTTTGTTGTTTGTTTTTCCCCTTCCCCAGGGTTGATCTGTCCGTGCATTCTGGCCTACTACACCAGATCCAAAGGGGCTCCTCCTCCTCCTCCGCCACTCCAAAATCCGAACAAGAAGAAGGGTAAAATGGCCGACGACAACAGTAGCAACGAGAACTCCGACAAAGGGGCTCACTCTACTGATTTGGTCCTAAGGTTAGAGAGGAAGATTTTGGAACTAGAGGAGGAAATGGCTAGCATGCGAAGTTTGGCGAGGCTGTCAATTTCTCTTGGCACCCCTTTTGGGGATAACATGGAGGAACAAGTCAATACCACTCAAACCACATTGCCAATTACACAACCCACTCCTCAGAAACAACCAAACCCCACTAGCTTACCACCCACAAATACTCAACCTCCAAATTACCACTTCCCAAATCCGCACCATGCAGGCCCTTCCGAGCCAACCCTACACCCTCTAAATACTAGCCCCATCCCAAATGTGCCTCCCAAACCTACCGTTAATACCACATATACCCATGCTCCAGGAAATTACTACCAGAATCCGATATTCGTGGAAACCGCCCCCTATACCCACGAATACCATGAATCAGACTCCTCCCAAAAGGATGCGCTGATTAAATCCATGGCCGAGAAACTGGACAGCCTCACCAATCGCTTGCAGCAAGTCGAGTCTAGCAAACAGGTGGTTGGGTTGAGTTATGAAGACTTATGTATACATCCTGACGTGGAGCTGCCAGAGGGATATAAACCTCCCAAATTCGAATTGTTCAATGGCATCGGAGATCCGAAAGCCCACCTACGCATGTATTGCGACAAGCTCGCTGGGGTGGGGAGAGATGAAAGAATCAGGATGAAATTGTTCATGAGAAGTCTTACTGGTGAAGCTCTTACGTGGTACATCGACCAAGATGCCCGAAAATGGTCGAATTGGGTAGATATGGCCTCAGACTTCATGGACCGATTTGGGTTCAACACGGAGAATGCACCCGATTGGTTCTACATCCAAAACTTGAAGAAAAAGCCTGGGGAGACTTTCAGAGATTATGCCGTCAGATGGAGGTCTGAGGCTGCCAGAGCCAGGCCTCCCATGGATGAGTCCCAGATGAAAGACTATTTTATTAGGGCACAGGAGCCCCAATATTACGACAGGATGATGTTGGTCGCAGAGAAGAGTTTCGCCGACATTATCAAACTGGGAGAGAGAATAGAAGAAGGTATCAAAAATGGTACCATCATCAATTTGGAAGCCCTACAGGCTACCAACAAGGCGTTACAATCAGGAAGCTTGCCCGAGAACAGAAAGAAAAAGGAAGTGGGTGCGGTCATGTTGGCGCACAAAAGCCCTATTAAACCACAAACCCCAATCTCACCCCTCCCTCACTATCCCACATCACCCTATCCTATGCCTTACTCTCCTTACCCAGCATACAACCCTTACCAAGCTCCACCTCCATAATACCAACAACCAACATACCCCGTCTACCACACCCAACCAGCTTACTACCAAACTCCTTCACCACCACCACTATCTCCTCGACAACCAAATTACAGAAACCGTCCCAATTTCGAAAGAAGACCCACAAAATCCTATACCCCTTTGGCCGAACCTATCGCCCAGCTTTATGAAAGATTAAAAACAGCTGGGTACATAACACCCATCCCTGCCTTACCCGTCGACACCCAAGCCAAATGGTACGACCCCAACAAGGTATGCGCCTATCATTCTGGAATGAAAGGACATACCACTGAGGTCTGCCGATCCCTACGAGATAAAATCCAAAAACTTATAGACACCAAAACCATACAGCTCAAAGAACCCGCGCCTAATGTGTCCAATAACCCACTTCCTAATCATCAGGTAAATATGTTGGAAGTAGAAGAGTCAACAGGTGCACCAGGGCCCATATGGTTGATAGAGCAAAATGAGCTAGTGGCAGTGATAACTCAAACACCTTTTGTGGTACAAGGGCGCAGACCGTTTGAAGTGGAAATTGCCGCGCCAAAACTCCCTTTTGTGGTCACGATGGCTCCTCAGCAAAGCTTCGACACACACGCTGTTCCCTGGAGCTATGACAAAGGAAAAGCAGTGGTGGAAGAGAACGATGTTATCCAGGGGGCAACCAACTCCGAACAGACAGATACTCCCAAATACATGACACAAGGTAGCTCAAGTGGGACTAAGCCTCCTATAATAGAGGTGGAAGAAAACAGGGAGTGGAAAAGGATACAAGCACAAGAGCACCCCGTCACAGGCCAATTAAGTAAGGGATCCCATCAGGTCTCCATCTTGTCCCTCTTGCAGACTTCAGAGCCTCACCAGAAGGCGTTGATGAGGGTGCTAAGTGAGGCTTATGTTCCGTCCAATATCACCGAAGGAGAGATGGCCCACATGGTGGGGCAAGTATTCGAGGCTTATAAGATATCCTTCCACGAAGACGAACTCCCGATTGAAGGTACCACTCACAATCGAGCTCTTTACATCACCACCAGATACCAAGACAGGTTGATTACTAAAGCATTGGTCGATCCGGGTTCTGGATTAAATATTTGTCCACTCAGCACTATCACAAGGCTAGGCGTGGATTTGGCAAGGATTCAGAATTATCAGATGAACGTGAGGGCCTTTGATGGATCTCAAAGGGACACGATAGGGGAGATCACTTTGGACATGACCATTGGTCCGGCCACCTTCCCCATTGCATTCCAGGTATTGGACATCCCAGCTTCCTACAACTTATTGCTGGGGCGCCCGTGGATTCACATGGCCGGGGCGGTGCCATCCACCCTACACCAATGCTTGAAGTTCGAATGGGAGCATGAAGAAGTGGTAGTGCATGGGGAGAAGGGACACCCCGTCTATGCTGTTGAAGGACCGGGCTGTATGGATGGAGGAATGTTCCACACCGTGGAATTGGTGGGAGGCATCGAATCAACGCCATGGTACAATCAGAAGGTTTTGAGCATGATGTTGTGGCTGGGCTACGAGCCAGGCAAAGGATTGGGAGCCAAACTCCAAGGCATTCCCGACCCAATCTCTCTTCCTTTCAAAAATGATACTATGGGTTTGGGGTATGAAGGAGAAATACCCATGAAGAGAGAAAGGTTGGAACGTCCTATCCCATCATTACATCTGAGCTTCCAATCCGCGGGTTTTCTCAAGAGCGACCTAGAGAGGGAAGAAGAGGAGTTGCTAGAAAGTATGAGAAACCTGTTCATCGCAGAAGACTTTCTAGAAGCAGGCACAGAAGAAGAAGAGGTGGGGGTGATGGATGTGATGAACGTGATGCGGAATGCGGGTTATGAACCAGGAAAGGGCTTGGGAGCCAGACTGCAAGGGATCATCGAGCCTATAAAGCCTTCACATCACTCAACCACATTTGGCTTGGGATATGCTTATACTATAGAGGAGTATTTGGATTGGGAACCACTCCCAGAGGGGTGTTATTATCCTTTGCCAAGCCCCTTGCCACTGTTGAGCCAGACTTTCCAATCCGCCGGATTCCGGGATGATGGTATTGACGACTTGTTGAATGGATTGCAAGGTCTGTCCCTTTCGGAAGCTGAGGAAGGAAGCTGCAATATCGTAATCAACGAGGAGGAGGAAAGAGCCCCAGCGCAGGAGGAGATCACAGGGATCGTCATCAGCAGCTGGACCACTGCACCATCCAGACCACGTCGGGCACTTGGGTAGAAACATGAAAATTGTCACCAACTCATTATGTTTTCAAATAAAGACTCTTAATTAAGATTTTAATGTTTTACTTATGCCATTATCATGACAAGTTTTGATTATGAATAAAACTTTCATTCATTTCACGGTGATGTCATTTTATGTTTGCTTTGTTGTTTTCTTTCAGAAGAATTACTTTTAATAATGTTGAAACTGAGATTGTGGCACATAATGAGACTATCCAACACAACATAGCTGAGACAGAGACAACAGATGAAAATTGTGAAGAAGTTACTAGAAAGGTCAAAGAGTTTGAGGAAAAGCCAAAAGCAAATTTAGAAGAAACAGAAACAGTGAACTTGGGTGATGACGAAACAATCCAGGAGACAAGAATCAGTGTCCACATGACCGAGGAAAAGAAAAGGGAATACGTCCAATTCTTGAAAAAGAACAAGGATGTCTTTGCTTGGTCCTATGCAGATATGACAGGGTTGAGCACTTCAATAGTGGCCCATCGATTGCCTACAGATCCGTCCTGCCCGCCAGTAAAGCAGAAGCTCAGAAAATACAAGCCAGATTTGAGCCTTAAAATCAAGGAAGAAGTATCAAAACAGTTGGAAGCCGGAATTTTGGAAGTAACCAAGTATCCGACATGGCTCGCCAACATTGTGCCCGTACCTAAGAAAGATGGTAAGGTCAGGGTTTGTGTGGATTACAGGGATCTCAACAAGGCTAGCCCTAAGGATGACTTTCCACTCCCAAACATCCACATTCTGATAGACAATTGTGCTAAGCATGAAACACAGTCATTTGTGGATTGCTTTGCTGGGTATCATCAAATCAAGATGCATGAGGATGACGCGGAGAAAACGGCTTTCATCACACCTTGGGGTGTTTACAACTACAAGGTAATGCCATTCGGACTAAAGAATGCTGGGGCCACCTACATGAGAGCCATGACCACTTTGTTCCATGACATGATCCACAAAGAGATCGAGGTTTACGTGGACGATGTCATCATCAAGTCGAAGAAAAGGTGTGACCATTTAATCGATCTTCAGAAATTCTTTGACAGGCTACGCAGGTACAACTTGAAATTAAATCCTGCAAAGTGTGCTTTTGGGGTCCCCGCCGGGAAATTATTGGGTTTCATTGTCAGTCGTCGGGGGATAGAGTTGGATCCAACAAAAATCAAGGCTATTCGAGAACTTCCCCCTCCAAAGAGCAAGAAAGAGGTGATGAGCTTCTTGGGTAGATTCAACTATATCAGTCGCTTCATAGCCCAATCTACCGTCATTTGTGAACCAATCCTCAAGTTGCTAAAGAAGGACGCTGCTATCAAATGGACTCCAGAATGTCAAGAAGCATTTGATAAAATCAAGGATTATTTATCCAATCCTCCAGTGCTGGTTCCCCCTGAGGCAGGGCGACCTTTGTTACTATACTTATCGGTCATGGATCAGGCATTCGGGTGTGTTTTGGGACAACATGATGAAACAGGAAGGAAGGAGCAGGCGATCTACTACATGAGTAAGAAGTTTACGCCATATGAGGCTCGGTATTCTTTGCTTGAGCGTACTTGTTGTGCTTTGACTTGGGTGGCCCAGAAGTTGCGCCATTATCTCTCAGCACACACGACGTATCTGATCTCAAGGATGGATCCTCTGAAGTACATCTTTCAGAAACCCATGCCCACGGGTAAGTTGGCTAAATGGCAGATATTGTTGAGTGAATTCGACATAGTTTATGTCACACAAAAAGCGGTGAAAGCACAAGCACTGGCCGATCATCTGGCAGAAAACCCCGTAGACGAAGAGTATAGGCCTCTGAAGACTTATTTTCATGATGAGGAAGTAGCGTTCGTAGGAGAAGATATCTTTGAAGAATATGATGGGTGGAGGATGTTCTTCGACGGGGCCAAAAACTTCAACGGAGCAGGCATTGGGGCCGTATTGATCTCACCTACAGGCCAACACTACCCAGCGTCAGCAAAGCTCAGGTTTCATTGTTCCAACAACATGGCTGAATATGAGGCTTGCATCTTAGGCCTCCGACTAGCAGTTGATTTAGACGTGCAAGAGATTTTGGCAATTGGGGACTCAGATTTGGTGATCCGTCAGGCACAGGGTGAATGGGCAGTGAAGAACCGAAAGCTTTTACCATATTTAGATTGCGTGCAAAAGCTCTGCAAAAGATTCACTAAGGTGGAATTTAAGCATGTTCCGCGACTTCAGAATGAATTTGCAGATGCCTTGGCCACCCTATCTTCCATGATTCGGCATCCAGATCAGAATTACATTGATCCCATCCGCATTCATCTATATGAACAACCTGCCTATTGCTTTCATGTGGAGGAAGAAACAGACCGAAAACCGTGGTATGATGACATTCAAGGGTACTTGAAAAGCGGCAGTTATCCGGAGGGCGTAACAAAAGTCCAAAAACGTACAATTAGGAGGCTAGCAAATCAATTCTTCTTGAACGGAGAAATCCTATATAGGAGAACTCCCGACTTGGGCTTGCTAAGGTGCGTCGGGACTAAAGAGGCTTCCAGACTTGTGGAGGAGATTCATGCAGGAACATGCGGGCCACACATGAATGGTTTCACCCTCACAAAGAAAATCCTCAGAGCAGGTTATTTTTGGTTAACAATGGAAACTGATTGCATCCACCATGTTCAGAAATGCCACCAGTGCCAAACTCACGCAGACATGATCCGAGTTCCTCCCAACGAACTCCATGTCACTAGTTCGCCCTGGCCATTCGCAGCTTGGGGCATGGATGTCATTGGTCCTATCGAGCCAGCAGCCTCGAATGGACACCGGTTTATCCTTGTGGCCATCGATTATTTCACTAAGTGGGTCGAAGCTACATCTCACAAGTCTGTCACTAAGAAAGTTGTCGATGATTTCATCAAAAACAACATCATTTGCCGGTTTGGGGTCCCTGAGACGATCATCACTGACAACGGAGCCAACCTCAATAGCAATCTGATTATGGAAACTTGTGACCGATTCAAGATCAACCATCGAAACTCCACTGCATACAGGCCACAGATGAATGGAGCGGTAGAAGCCGCGAACAAAAACATCAAAAGGATATTGCGGAAAATGATCGACAATCACAGACAATGGCACGAGAAGCTACCATTTGCATTATTGGGATATCGCACCACCATCCGGACTTCCACTGGGGCAACCCCGTACTTCTTGGTCTATGGGAACGAAGCAGTGATTCCTGCAGAAGTCGAGATACCATCTCTGAGGATAATTCAAGAAGCAGAGTTGAGCGACGCCGAATGGGTACAAAGCAGGTTTGAGCAACTAGCACTGATCGATGGAAGAAGGATCAACGCCATCTGTCACGGGCAACTTTACCAGAACAGGATGGCCCGAGCATTCAACAAAAAGGTCAGACCGAGATACTTCTCGCCCGGACAATTAGTCTTGAAGCGGATCTTCCCAAATCAAGATGAGGCCAAGGGAAAGTTCGCACCAAACTGGCAAGGTCCGTACTTGGTTCACCGCGTCTTGACTGGAGGAGCACTCATACTCGCAGAAATGGACGGCGAAATCTGGCCCAGACCTATCAACTCAGATGCTGTAAAGAGATACTATGTCTAGGTTTTGTCTTTTGCTCTTTGTAATTGGAACTACGTCAGACCTGATTCCCGTTTAAGAGGGATACGTAGGCGCTCCTGTGGAGCTCGGTCTTACCATAATAAAAATTTCATTTCCCCCATTGGACCGCAGACTGGGGCAAAATTTTTGAAAGGATCTCAAAAAATTCTTTCATAAAAGAGCAAAAGCAGGCAAGATAACTGGGGCAGAATTTTTGAGGCCAGCTCAAAAATTCATGACGGACAGAACAAGGAAGCTATAACTCTACATCAAGCAGCCCGAAGGTCCCTACTCAGTTGAACGTTGGATTTGTCTCAAAATGTGCCACTATCAAAGGATTCAGTAATAAACTATCAGTTATTTTTCAAACATTTCAAATATATATAAACTATAGACATTATACATATACATATTCTTTCTAAATGCTACGCCATCCCGTACCAAGAGAAAAGCCCCGACAAAGGTCTGGATATCAGCAACCGAGGAGAACACTGGGCCACGACAAAGGACAGATCAACCTCCCCCTTTTATAAACTAACTATTTTTCTTTGAACGCAGATTTGACAGACACACATCCCCGCATTGCCCGAGCAGACGACAGTCTAGTAAGACAAAATATTACCTTATGCTTTGCATTGCATCGGCCCAAAATTCACTGCATATGCTTGATAGGTATATCATAATTGAATATAAATTTGTATTGCATATGCCCAACATTTGCATTACAAAGGCCCGATATTTGCATTTGCATTACGTGCGCCCGCTATTTGCATTTGCATTGTGCCCGATACTCGCATCATAAAGGCCCGATATTGGCATTACATGCGCTCGATATTTGCATTGTGCCCGATACTTGCATCATAAAAGCCCGATATTGGCATTTGCATTACACGTGCCCGATATTCGCATTTGCATTACATGTGCCCGATATTTGCATTTGCATTGTGCCCGACATTCGCATCATAAATGCATCCGCATTCGCATGTGCCCGATACTTGCATCATAAAGGCTCGAGATTCACATTGCATCGTGCTCGAAAATCATGCTTTCCATGCCTTGCATAATGTTGGCCCGAGAAAATTGCATATGCTTTTAAATTTTGCATTGCATCGCGCCCGCAAACCATGCCTTGCATAATATGGCCCGAAAAGTGCATAACATTTGGCTCGAGAAAATTGCATACTTACATTGCACCGCGCCCGAAAAGCCATGTCTCGCATAATATGCACAACCTGGCCCTGGAAATTGCATATAATTCGCATATTATACCCTAAGGCGTCATAGTCCAAGGGCGTCCTTTTCATGGCCTACGGACATCATTTCATGGCCTAGGGATTTAATTTCTGCTTATCATGCCCTTAAGACGTCATGGTCCAAAGGCATCATCCTCATGGCCTAAGGACATCATTTCATGGCCTAGGGATTTAATTACATTCATCTTAATCCGGAGGTATCATCGTCCAAAGGCATCATCCTTCATGGCCCACGGACATCATTTCATGACCCGAGGATACAATTTATGATTAGCATAGCCCTAGACGTCATAGCCTAAGACGTCATCCTTATCGTCTTATGGCAAGATTCATGGTCTAACAGGGAATTTGCATCACGTTTTACTATCCCGCTATTTAATGAATATGCTCTTACCATTTTTTCTTCAGTTGCATAGCATTTCTTTTAACTGTAAAGCCCGCGAATGTCTGAAGCGCGCCATCTTTCCGCTATTTGAATGCATCAGACCCCCTTCTTTCAACATCTAAGCATTTTTTCTATGCCGCGAACGTTCCAATTCAAGTTTCGAAATTCGTACGGTTTTGTTATTTTAGGAATTTCAGTCATTCTTAAATCCAGAACTACACACGGCCTGATTCTCGTATAACCGGAGATATGTAGGCGACTTTTAAACCAAAGTCTCGGTCGTAAAACCATTTGTTTTATCCGGTCCCTTCGATAACATGCCATCGGTCGGACAAAATCGGCCACTCCGTCAACTTTCTTTGCTCAACAATTCATCCTTCATTCTCGAGCAAAGAAGGGGCAGCTGTTGACACCCGATTTTGACCGACCCTTGACGTATTTTACGTTTTATTTATTCTTAAATTTGTATTGAAAAAATGATTGTCGGCCTATATTTGTCACTATCTAAATATGAATAATAATAATAATAAACTACGCATAGACTCTTTTCGAATCGCGTCATCCATAATATTATTTTAATACATTTTTGTTTTGGCGAATTACGTGCCTTACCAATATTGTGTTTAAGTCGTAACCTTTTAAATAAAGGCCATGTCAATCTTGGCCGAAACTTTGAAATTCTATTTCAATTTTGACTAACTTACTTGAATTCATTCCAATTTATAAGATCTTACACTTTTAGCACCTCAATTTTTAAAGTTTTACAATTTGTGACTAGTATTTAAATGCAATCTACCAATTTGAGGCAATTCTAAATTCCTACACTTTGGAATAATCTTTTTTTTTAAGCCCAAAGTATCAATTGGTGGCTCAATTTTTAAACTTTTTCAATTTTGACTAATATTTAAATTTAATTCACCAATTTTTGGCCTAATTTTAAATTCCCACGACCTTTAAACTAGTATTTAAGTTCAAATTTGCTAATTTGTGGTTCAATTTTTTAAGTTCCTACAATTTTGACTAACTTTTTTACCAATTTGTGACTCAATTTTCAAATGCATACAATTTTTTACTATTATTTTAATTCAATTTACCAATTTGTGCTCAATTTTTAAACACTTTTGACTAATTTTAATCCAATTTACCAATTCGGGACCTAATTTTCAATTTACTACGATTCTGACTAATATTTAAATCAAAATTACCAATTTACGGCCCAATTTTTAAGTATCTTACAATTTGTGGCTAGTTTTTATATTCGATTTATTAATTTACGGCTAGTTTCTCAAACTGTGGCTACCTTCTAAATCCGGGTCGCCCGAATTCGACCCGGATTCGACCCGAACCGACCCACTTTTCTTATTTTTAAAGCACCCAAACCCTACTTTCCTTTTCCATTCTTCTTCCCCTCATACCTCAGCCGCCGCCGCCTCTCTTCCCCACAGGCGCGGCCGGCACTGCCACGGGCAGCCATGGCTGCCGCCGTGTCTCCACTCTTCCTCCATCACCATCTTTCTCCTCTCCCGCTGCCAGTCGCCGCCGCCCTCATCTCCCCCAAAACCTCCATGCAGCCGCGCAACAACCACCGCCGCTCTTCTCTTCCTCCCTTCTTCTCCCCCTCTCCAGCGGCGCGGCCCCGCTGCCGGCAGTCTCCCTCGCCGCCGCCCTCTCTCCACCAAACCCCCATGAAAATGCCCCGAAATCCCACCAAACAGCCATGGCTGCCGGCATCTCCCTCTCCCGCCGGCAGCAACCCTCTCTCCCCGGCAGACCTCCTCCTCTTCTCTCTTCTTCTCTCCTCTCCCTCTTTCATGGCCTTCCAAACCCCCACCATAGAACTAAAAAAAAAAAAGAAGAAGAAGTTAACTGTGGTAAAGCAAATTTCAAAGAGAAATGTGCAAATCCGCTAAAGAAGTTGTTGACGCTTGAATATGTGATTTTGAGGTCGGATTTTACGTATGTTTTCATCGTCTTACTTCCTACGGTAACCATTAACTGTTTTTTAATTTTCATTATCGTTCTCTTGCATTATCTGCTCTATTGAAAATGCTTTGTTGTCGGACCGGTCGTCTTTACTTTGGTAATCTACATCTTTACTGGTTATATGACGTTATAATACTTTGTTTATGGTGATTTTGATCTCCTTAGTGTTTGAATAAAACCGAATACACATGACAATGGAATAATTTCCTTTCTTGTTGCTTATTGGAATAACACTGTGATGCTGTATGGTAAGTGTAACAGTGAATTCTATTATTTACGGTAGAATATAATATAATTGATTTGTGATATTAAGGAAAAAATTTCACTCCTTAAATTGATTTTGCTTTTCCTTTTAACAGATTCCTATTGACTTTATTTTGGTATATTTAATTGAATTTTCCAAAATTGATAGATAGATTTTTCCTTAACTGAGATAATTAAGTTTATTTGCTGATTTTATTCCAAAATTACCTCATGTTATTCAATAAGGAAAAGAATAAGTGATTGATCCTAATTGGGGTTCTTCCCTTTCTGGTTGTTTTCTTCTTGTTATAAAAAGAAGACCCTCACTCAATTCAAGGGGATCGGTCTGAGGAAAAAATATATATATCTATATAGCTCTCAATACTCTCCCTGGTGTTTTTCTCTTGAATGCTCCATTAGTAAAAAAAAAAAAAAAAAAAAAAAAAGAGAAAAGAAGAGGAATCTGTCTTTTTGCTTTGCGTGGTCTCGTTGCAATAGCATTATCGTATCTCTATTCACTGGTAAATCTTTTTCTCTACTCATATACTTTTTAACTCACTACCTTTTGCTTTCGCTATTCGGTGCTGCTAGTTTGTTCAGTTTTGCAGGTCCTTTAGTTGGGAAATCGCCTAGGGCAGAGGAGGACGTTTTTTAGTATTTTTTTTTATTGTTATATTTTGTATCCTACCAAGGCAATGTAATAAAACATAGTGAAAACTGGGGATCTAGTTAAAGGGGAGGGGGATTTATTTATTCATTCACGATATCCGTGTAGGCAAATCGATCTAGGAATTTATGCGAATTACGTGCTATTTGACTCGAAACAATATAATAATTAAGTAAGTAAATCGTATACCGATAAACCATAGACGTTGTGCTTATGTTCTTAGTTGTGCTAAAGTTCAAATTTATTTGCCATAAGTTCAAAGTTTAAACTGTCATGTAGTTTCTTACATCTCTAGAAAATCATGTTTAGGATTATTATGTATCATCTCTATTTTCTTTAAATTTGATTTCCTACATTTTAAAGAATCATGCTTAGGGTCTAGTACTTGTTATAAGTTATCTATGTTTAAAAATTTTGATTACTTGCATTTTTAGAAAACCATGCTTAGGATTATTATTTGTCATCTCTTGATTTCTTACATTTTAGAGAATCATGCTTAGGTTCTATTATAAGTTATCTATGTTTAAAAATTTTGATTACTTGCATTTTTAGAAAACCATGCTTAGGATTATTATTTGTCATCTCTTGATTTCTTACATTTTAGAGAATCATGCTTAGGCTCTATTACTTGTTATAAGTTATCTATGTTTAAAAATTTTGATTACTTGCATTTTTAGAAAACCATGCTTAGGATTATTATTTGTCATCTCTTGATTTCTTACATTTTGGAGAATCATGCTTAGGTTCTATTACTTGTTATAAGCTATCTATGTTTAAAAATTTTGATTACTTGCATTTTTAGAAAACCATGCTTAGGATTATTATTTGTTATAAATCTTATATGTTTTAAAACTTGATTTCTTGCACTTTATAAAGCCATACTTAGGATTATTACTTGTTACAAGTCCTCCATGCTAAAAATTTAATTTCCTATATTCTTAGAAAAGACATGCTAGGGTTTCGTCACTTGTCATGTGTTTAACCTAAAATTTAATTTGTCATGCGTAGAACTAATTATGTTTAGAAATTCATGATTAGACTTTGTCTATTTTGTCATAAATCATGCTTAAGTCTTAACTAGTTGATCTATGTTGAATTTGTCATGTTTAGATTTGATCGTCCATTTAAAACCATGTCTATCATATTTAAAAATTGGGTTTAGAGTTTGTCTACCACATCTAGAAATCTCGTTTCAAGGAGTTGTTATCTTTTTCACAAATTGTCATGCATATAATTTAGAGTTCTTTCACTCTGGGTCAACGTTAGTTTGAGGCTTACCTGAGACGTTATATGCTAATCACTCGTATTATCTGTTTTGTATTGCCACGAGGGTCTAATAGGAAGCCCTATATTCTTTTAAGTCTAGAACCTTCCAAAATAGAAGTCCAAAGCCTCTTGGACATTAGGAGGGACGATAGGCACTTTTAGGAGACGTTAGAATTTTTCATTTTCTTTAGCACGCCTTTAAGTTAACTAATAAAAATGAACTTAGGAAGGGGGGTAGGGGTAGATAGGACTTGGAAAGGATGACATACGCTTAACCCCAATAGGATGAAACCTTTGTTTTCGTCCTGGGGCTTGGTAATAAAACCAAGTGCGTCTGATCCGAGAGTTTAATAACTCAACTTGTTTAAGCATTCATTGTGTCTTAGAATTAATTTAGATTTGGTTAAAGAGACCCTATTTGTGTTTGCACCCCCACTTAGTAAATACGAGACACGGTCGGGACCCGCCTTTTTGCGGACCTTGAAGGGTGCTTAACACCTTCCCTTCGAGGTAATTTGAGCCCGAACCCCCTCTCTGGTTGACCTTTGACCCTTAGGCTAGAATGGTGTCCTAATGCACCTTGATTCATTAGGTGGCGACTCTTAGAAATTAAAAATCCCAAAAGAGTCATTGCCACGACGTCGTCCAGGTTCCTATTTCTCCGCGAGGAAAAAATAGGGCGCGACAATATTTTTATGAAAAAGCTGTAATTGAAAGAGTATGATGAATTGAGGTGAAATTAAATGATGAAAAGAACCATTGAGATTTGATGAGATGAATTGACATGTTAATAGATATGAACACATATTTTTGGTGAAGCATTAGCACCAATTTGGGCAAGATTTAAAAGAACTCAAACCCTATAAGCGACGGAGCTAACGTAGGACGGAGGCATGATCTGTCTTGTTCCAAAGGAGAATTTAATTTGTTGATCCAATGAGATGAATCATCCCTTACTTTGGCAAGCTATTGAATGATTGTGGCAATGACATTACAAAGCATTGTATCATCACTTGCTCATATGATAATAATTATTGGTTTTAGAAACTCCTCGAGAGTAAAAGTGTACTATGTTAATGAGTTGCATGTGCATATTACAAATTGATGAAAAGTATTTGTTATATTTTTTTAAACTTGCATGGTATATGATTGAGTTCATTTGAAAAGCATTATTTTGTTTTAAACTCACATATTATATTGGATTGAGTTAAGCTTTGTTCTTCTCATTAAGCTTTCTCTTGAGTTTTGTTATATTCTCCTATAGACCATACATTCCTCATACTGACACCAATGACATTGCGTCATTATATGATGCAAAAACAGGTGATAGAGATTCTTAGCAGATGCTTTGTTGAAGATCTATTCGGTCCGAAATAGTGGTGAGACCTCCTTTCTATTGTCTTAAGATACCCTTGGACCTGTCTTGACAATTTTTTATAAGTTGATAGAGATTTTATGGACTAAGTCAAATAGATCTAGAGTGGAATCTATTTTGTGGATTTATATAGTAGTAATTGATGATATGCTAACTCAAGTATTACTCACTCTGTCTAACAATAGTTGTCAATTGTTCACTTAACACAGGTATTAAGGAACAATAAATGATAGGGGTAATTTACTTAATCATCCTTTTAATATAATAATACAATTTCTTGAAAGATTTATTAGAAAAATGACTATAACCGATGATAAGAGTAAATTAGAAACTAAGAGTAAAATTATTTTTTGATTTCATAAAGTGGACAACTATGATTGGACATCTATTTTTAGTAAAGTGGACAAGTAAAGTCCGACGGATGAAGTAGGATAACATGGGCTTTTAAAAGTAATAATTGAGGTAAAAGGTTGGATCGAGAATATCGTTTGTTCAAAGTGAGAATACAGTTTAGTTTTAACATAAAGTTATGGGTAGAAATAACTCAACTTTTTTTAATGTAATATACACGTACAAAACACATTCTCTAAACTAATATGTAAATAGTCCAGCTAACTAAATTAAATTACCAAGATGCAAATGTTGGAGTTCTAAGCTGTGATAACCACATATTCCATCCATTTTAGTTTATGTGATATATTTTGAATTTTAAGAATCAAGAAAAAAAAATTACTGTAATTTTCTCATATGCCTTTTAAATATATTGAATTATTAACTATTGCCGATCATAATACTTATTTCGTAATTTCTTAAAATGTAAATTTTATTTTTAGAAAACTTGGAGACATTATATATCATTGAATTTACAGTTAAAACTGAGATATTTAACACACGAAATTTGAATTGTAGTACATAAATTGCAGAATAGGAGTAACGTTACTCCCTCTGTCCCACCTTTTTTTTTGTCTGTCCCAAACAGAATGTCACATTACTCTAATTGGAAACAATTTACCTTTAAAATTCTCCTTTTACCCTTAATGAAATGATTCTCAGCCACACAAAAATCTAAGAATATTTTTAGTACAAGTTTTAAAAGTCTTTTTTTTCTTAAACATCCTGTCAAGTCAAACGGTGCCACATAAAATGGGATGAAAGAAGTATAAAATATTAAGTTCAAAGTTTTATCTAGAGGGACATAAAATAATTAGTTTGTTACGAAAAGAATGTCACTCTTACGGAATTTGAAAAAACTAATTTTACAAAAAAAATGAGAATCTTTTATAACCACATATTTCTCTGTTCTCAATTTATATGATATTTTTCGTATTTTTGTAATTAATTTTTAACTATAATTTTTTCATATCTTTTTAATATTTTGGAATTATTAATAATTTTCAGTTGTAATATTTTTCATGTAGTTTCTCAAAATATAAATTGTATTTTTAGAAAACCCATTCTATCTTTAAATTTACAGCTAAAATTGATAAATTTAAATTATATCACATAAATTAAGACATAAAAAATAAATATTTATAACATATTTAAGTTCACAAATTTTATAATCACATAAATAAAATGCCATATTTTGTATGTATTCAGTTCTTTTAAGGAAAAAATAATCATTTAAAATTAATAGTGTGTGAAATAAATTGAAATAGAGTGTAAGCTAATCATAGATTGATCATTATGTAAGATGGCATTACTCAAAACATCTGGTAAGTTGGTAAGCCATAACTTTCAATTCTGCTGGGGAGGTACATGGTAGGCAACCTTAATTATTGGCCTTTATTTTACCCGTTTATTTTTATTTGTTCAATATTTTAAAATTAAATTTATTTTTTTATTTTTATTTATTACTTTTAGCATACTATAAAAAAAATCTTAATTTTACTTTAATATTATTTATTTATCCTTCAAGTTATTTATAAAATTTAATATTATGTGTCAATTAATATAAATATTATAATAAAATTTTAATATCATTTAAAATGAATATATAAAAATGAACGACAAAAATAATAGCTTTGATATGATTAATCTACTCATTGCTTTGTGCCTTACTATTAATTCCAATTAAAACATGATGTTGTATAATCGAAGGCATAATTAATCGAGACAATCAGCTGGTTATACAATTCAACATGATATATTAGAGTAGACAAAAATCATGAATTTAAGTTGGGGAGTTTTCAAAAATACCAAGTTTTTGGATAAAAATTACATGCCCCTACCGAATCATTGAAAAATACCATATAAAATACCAACTTTATTTACAAATTTAGGAGAGAGAGTGTTTTGAGTGTGATTATTGTGGTGTGTGGTATGATATAATAGTGTTGAAAAATGAAAAAGAGTGTGTTTTTTTTGGTATTTTGATAAATAAATTTTAAAGTGTAATTTTGGGGGTGAAAGTTGGTATTTGTGTAAAAATTCCTTTAAGTTTTACCATGCCAAAAATAAATTGCATGTGATTGGTCTTTGAAGAAAAATAAGATTCCCAAATAAAGAAATGCTGAAAATTAAATATACTATAACTAATTTAGTAATATAAAAACTTGCTTTCCAACTGCCTAAATTTTCAAAATAATGGCACGTGTTATCTACATGTTAATTGTAACTATCTGAGACTTTTTATACGACTAAAAAAAAAATCGTGAACTAATTTTTTAGATTAAATTAGATTTAAAATTCACTTCTTCGTTCCATTTTATGTTAAGGTATTATTTTTTGAAGAATCAAACGGTTAATTTCTCAGTGATTATATAAACCTTTTGAAATATGTTGACTTTTTTTGTGAAATTTTTACAATTTATATATTTTATTTTAAAATATTTTTAAAAATAGTATATCTAAATGTATAATCAAAATTTAGTATTATAATCCTCGTATAACAAATCCGTTCCCATAATAAGTGGTGGGTAATTTGTAAAACCCAAGTCTATTACTACTATTTTAGATATAAAATAAATTCAAACGTAGTAGCTGGCCAAGTTGGGGTAGATATATCCCCCTATCTTTGGACTTAATATATGCTTGTACGTTTTCTCTCACCATCAACCTAGCCTTCACCTCATCAGACTTTTTTTTTTATACTAGTTATCATTACATGGACTCAATAATATTAATTTTTATAATAATCAATTAATTTTATATATATATATATATATATATTTGCAACAAATTTTAAACTGATAGAAAATAAATTGTAATCACAAATAAAAGATGAAAAATATTATTTAATTAATAAATAATGTGGGTATAAATCTGTTCCTCCTTTGATTTTTCTCTCTTAAGATTTTTCCATGATTCGAGGAACAATTGAGTATTTCTAGAATTAGAATGATTTGAACTTAATCTCCATGAAAGGATTTTTGTGGATCTTCTTGAGTATTTGATTATCAAGAAGAGTCATACATATTTTGATCTTATTCCAAGAGTTTATGGGATTTATGAGATGCTTTTTCACGAAAATGTGATACCCTTTATATAAACATGGATTATGATTTAGAGTAGAGTAGACTCCAAGAAACCATGACTGAAATAGGACTCATCTCGTAGAGCGCTACAAAATTTTGTTGTGTATATGATAATATTTAGTATAAGTTTCATAAATACCATACTGTTTATTCATAATTTCTAGTTTTCCCGACTCTTTTAAAAATTACCAAAAATTCCAATTTTTTCTGTGTCGACTGATACCTTATTATGAATTTAAATATGTTACGTCAAATAAGGAAAAAAAAATCTAACAATTAAAAAGTGATTCCTTAATTTTGACATAATTATTTCTTTCCTTTTCAAATTTTCGCTCTTTTTCAAAATTATTTTCACATAGTTATTTCTTTCTTTTTCAAAATTTCCTTTTCACTCTTTGTTCCAAAGTTTTTCCCAAACTGATTTTGTCCATTTGATCAGCGAAAATTTCCAATGGATTCTCAAACAATAAGCGACAATGCCAACACCATCAAGATAAGTCCATTGAAGAGGATTCCCAAGAAGAGATGGAGGTCATCAAGAATATAACTTCAACTTCAAAACTCAAAGTCCCAAAATGACATGTAAAAAAGGGAAAAAAGGAAAAGGTCATTACCACTTGCCTTTTGTTGCCGAAAATTTGATTCGTCAAGATAGTTTTTACAATTTCTTCATTGTTGAAATAATGTAGGATACAGTTTTCTTTACTTGTTTGTGGGGGGTTCTTTTACATTTTTTCCAGGTATCAAATTCATACTATTTAAGTACATAAATCGAACTATCAAATATAAAAAGAGTAATAATCTAAAATTTTATTCGAGTATCAAAAGAAAAAATAAACAAATGATACCTTGTTGATTTTGAATCATATAAAGTTTTTATAAACCAAATATCAACACATAATAAAGCATTATAAACCAAATATAAAATTATAATAAAGCATTATAAATCAAGTATCAAATATCATTCTTTTTGAAGCACAAAGTTTTTAGTATGACAGATCAAGATTGAGACATTCATAATTGATTAATTATTTTTTTTTGAAACTAGAAATATCATCCTTTCTTTTCAAATCTTAAATGGAACAAAGAATGAAAATGAAATTTTGAAAAGGTAAGACATAATTGTGTGAAAATAATTTTGAAAAGGAGCGAAAATTTGAAAAGGAAAGAAATAATTGTGTTAAAATTAATTATGAATTAGCTTTAATTTGAAATTAATTATAGATAATTGACTAATGCAATGGACAACTAATTGGATTCTAAAACTGAAAATAGCCATAATAATAGGCTAGTAAAAATTGAGTGGGAAAAGTTAATGCTAAAGTATCATATGGGAAGAGAGAGAATGTAAAAAAATGGAAATTTTGTAATTTTTTCAAATGGTAGGAAATTTTAAAAATTATGATAAGATAAGTTGTGTATTTATGTAATTTTTCCTAATACTTATATTTAAATGTATTATTATTTAAAAAGTGAGTTCAAAATTAAGTTATTTTAAATTTGAATCATAATTTTTAAAATTTTTGACGATCAAACTCTGATTTTTAAATAAAGTCATTTTATTCTTAAAAAATGTGAATCGTATTTCTATAGCAAATGGATGGCTTAGAAGTGAAAAGAAATGAATGACCACACAAATAATTTTTCGCCTTTTCAAGTTAACAAAAAGAAAACAAAATTGCTATAACAAAATTTCTTTTGTCGTTTTGAGTAAATTTTTATCACTGAAAAAGGACTGCGGAGAGTATCAAGTAGGATAAAAGTGTTTAATGAGATCAAATCTTAGCATTTGAGGTGTCTATTAGGAACTTGTCTTAGTTTAGGTGTCTAAGTGAAAAATGAAGACAAGTTTATATATCTGTTTATTAATTAAGCCTAATAAAATAGATAGTTTAAGCAGACACATTTATGAACAACTTATTATAATTAAAAGATATTAGGACAAACAATATTGGTACTCAAAAGATTTGGTTGTAGTACTCGTGATTATACTCTCATATTAAGAATTATAAAAAATGTACTACTTTCCTTCTCTTCTTTTTCTTTTTCCGTACGAGCAATATTGACCACTACTTATAAAAGACATGAATAAGTAAAAAGAGAAATATATAGTTAAACAATAAAATTCGTTATTAATTTATTTCAGAATAGATTATTGAAAGAGTTTATTAGTTAGCTATAAGCTATTTAATGAAAGATTAGCAATAAAGCTCCCTAATTTGGAGTCTCACTAATTCCTTGATTATGAATATGAATATGTAATTCGCCTTTGAAGATTCTGAAATATTATTTATTCATAGTTATAAAACTATTCATTATTTTGCGAGAAAATGAAATATGAGATTCATGAAAGGGTTTTTAATGACTTAATTATTGCTGCTCTAATTCAGCGACAATTTCTGGTAAAACAAGGAAATAATTAAAATTAGTCAACTACCACCTCGGATTCACCTTTATACATCTTTAAAATTATATTAAGAGGTATGGTCAAATATTATATAAATTGTCCATATATAGCAGCTAGTAGATTTGTACATAAAGTCTCTCATTTATTTGTCATAAAGTAATTAAGGTACAGTGCCAATTTATTCACCCTAATAAAGAGTAAGCAAAGACAAGTTTAATTGCTCTCAAACCTATATATATGACCATAATAATGGCCAGTCAAATCTATTTTTCTAATTTAAATTGCCGGTAAAATTATATGCTATCTCCATAGCAAATATTTTAATAAATAATTTTTAAGTTCGTCTCGAGATACAAGGAGTCGGAAAGAGCCGACTTGGGTGTGTTTGGTATGAAAGGAAAATAATGGGTATAAAAAAGTTTTTCTTATTCGTATTAATAGTTATTTTAGGAGAAATATTTTATGCGGTGCTAAGAATTTAATAACTATCTTTGTAGCCCTAGAATGTTATTTTAGGAAATATTTTTTTGAAAAATAAATGGTCTTTCTCACTTATTTTCTAGTGTTTGGTTAGTAAAAAAAATATTAACCCACAACATCAATATCCATAGTCGAGACTTGGATTGGGTTGGAATCAGGAGTTGAGATTGGGATCCGGGAGTCGGGCTCCGAATCCTGGGCTACGATCAGGAGTTAGGAGTCTGGTGGTGAAATTAAAAGAGAGTTTTAAAAAATATTTTTCGTTCTTTACGAGGGAAAGTCGTTTTTCCATAAATTTAAGAAAAATAAGTATATTTGAAAAACAATTTTCAAAACATTAAGTCAACTAATATTAGAAAATTAAAAAAATATCTTTGGAAAAATATTTTTCGTCATACCAAACACCCTCAAAATGAAATAATTTGCAATATTTAGGGTACAACACATTAATGATAAATAATGAATGATATATATATTTTCAAGTATCGGTAGATCTGGAGAACTCAAACAGTAGTAACAATAACAACATACTCAGTATACTCTCACAAGTGAAGTCTGAAAAAAGTAGATGAGCCTAGATCTTATTCTCACCTTTGATCTAGAGAACTCGAGTGAGCGGTAATTCATCCAATCTTCTATGAAAACTTACTACAAGCCAACATTATACGAATGATTAAGTGACCGAATCATACACTTCAATATGGTATTAAAGCATACCGACAGGGGCTGATCCACTATTATGGGACCGAGTTCATATAAATCCACTATTTTCAATGCGTCGTATAAATTTATGTATAAAATAAACAAGAAAAAAATAAACTATTTGTACAAATATCTTTAATTATCAATTTAATTTTGATGTTAATTTATTTTATCAATGAAGATAATATATATATATATATATATATATATCAAACCACTAATATATTTATCAAGAGACAGATCATAGGAGACAATATACTTAAGCTGTCGGAATACGATTTATGACTTGTAGTTGTAGATGAACCGCTTATAACAAAGCTCAGTAAATATTAAGAAAAAAAATTAAATGAAGTAAAAATTACCAAATTAAAGTCTCACCAGAAATTCATCAATTATACCAATCCAGATAGGTGGAAAATTATATTAGATTCTCATGTGTAAATATTAAACAAATTAAATTAATGGCAATATATATATTTTGCACGTTGCAAAATATCTGCATTAGATATACAAATGGGATAAACTATAGATAATATTTTTATTTTGTGTGGCACAAGTTTGTCTGAGTAAAAAGATCATTTATGCATGAAATAAGTAAAAAACCCTATGGTTGGAAGATATTTTTTCCTCATTTTGTTATATATGGATATGAGTTTAATCTTGAAGCAAAATGCATTAAACTGGAAGGTCGATACATTCAAGATCATATATAAGATATTATATATATATATATATGAAGTCTTCCAATTCATTTGTTCACACCCAACATGACATCTATTGGTACAAAGTACTTTGATTTACTGATTAATTTTAATGCCATTTATTTATGAAGTGATTTAGAAGGGCCAATAAACCCCTCTAGTCGGCACTACTACAACAATAACATATTCAATGTAATTTCAAAAGTGAAGGCTAAAAAAAATAGTGTATGCAAATCTATCCTAATATGGTGAAGACAGAGAAGTTATTTCTTAGAAACCCTCGGTTCAAGTATAGCAAAAACTACTCTTCTTCAATATTATTTTTCAACTTGGGTTTGAAAGAAATTTTCTCTCCAATTTATTACTCCATATGACTAGGGACGGAGTTATATTCATTCAAAAGTGGTCAGATGAACACCCTTTGTCAAAAAACTTTTTGAACATATAGATTAAATATAAATATTTTGATATATATATATATATATATATATATATATATATATATATATATATATTGTTGAACACCTTTGATACAAAAATTACTCACCCATTTTCTAAATGTATGAACACTCTTGACGAAAATGCTGACTCCGTAACTGCATATGACATTACTTTAATCCTTAAATTAACAAAGGCCGGGCTTATTATCCAGTTCAAGAATTTCTCCATTATCGACCACAAAAAAGTGCCCCAAAATATTCAGGACGATCTCATGCATTAGTTTTGTATAGTTGCCTCAACCATTATATTTATACAAGATTTTATTCAGTCAGCAACCTCTTTTCTTGATGTATGATAGATTATTTATTGAGCTCTACTCCAAATCCAACCAACAATAACAAGTAAAAACTACTACCGTTAAACTTATAAAAAGAGTACTGCAATTGGTGAAATAATGAAACAACAAATTTTATTCATAAACACATTCTCTTCTTTTTCTGCACACCAAGAAAAATGATAGAAATTTTCCACATTGCAAAGTCAAAAAACAAGAAAATCAAACAGGGTGAAGCATAGGAGATAAAACAGTACTATATTAAAAATCACGCACGTACTACCTGAAATCGCACACGCCTATTCCAGTCTATGATGTCTGTTTTTTTGTTGATCCAGTGGATGAAATTGTTGAGCCAAATAAATTGAGCTAGGGTTACCTGCAAATGCGGTACTATAGTTGCTGGATTTGATTGGAGCATAATTGATTTCCCAGTTTCCAAGAAAACTCATGAAGCAATTTCCAGAATCTATTGCTGAGGAATTGCTTGCACCACCCAAATAATTTTGAATTGCAAAATGATGTTCTAGAGATTGAGAATTGGCTTCATGAGGAGAACCTCTTTCTTGATTGACACTTGTGTTGTAAGAATTATTATTGGAATCTTGATCAGGAAAACCACTATTGCTTCTTGATGACCCTAATTGGTCGAACATGTTATTAGGATTTGGTTCATAAAGTTCTTTGTACTTCCCAAGATCTTTGGTCATCAATTTTTCTTTGGTTCTCTCCCTAGCCCTTGCTCTTGCTTTTTCCCTCGACTCCCTTTTGTGAGGATTATTTTGCATCATTTCACTTAATTTTTCTTTCTCTTTTCCTTCATTGACTGAGTTCTCTTCACATTCAGACATAAAAGAATCACTCTTTCCTTCACTACTTGATCTATTGTTACTATTTGTAATAATCCTGTTACCATCACTATATTCATTTTGTGAGGTGTTTTCTGAGAGCTCTTTTATAGCACTGTTGGATTTAGAAAAAAGCCATTCTATGGTTTTACTTGCCTTATCAAAGCCTAACATGTCTTGGAGATCGAAGAACTTACGCGCTATGTGAAGGGATAATCTCACTCGTCGATCCCTCACGCCTTGAGCCGTGCAAATCTTGCTATGCCTATCCTTCTTTCCTGTTCTCCTTCGTGGCGTTGCACTAAGATTTCTCTTCTTTGATGATGGTTTATCCTCAATAGCCATTTCCTCCTTTGATGTCTCACAAGAAAGATGAGTGAAAATTCCCTCTTTGACGTGATGATCACCAGGATCTTGGTCTTGGTGGTTCTGGGGTAATATTTGGCTCAAGGGAGACTCATGATGGTGATCATCAAGAAATGGAGAAGGGAAGTTCAAGAAAAATGGATTATCTTCTTGCCTTGAACTTGAACTAGGGTTTTGATGATCATATGTATAAGATCTTTCAAGGAATGTTTTTGAGGTATAGGAAAAAGTATCATGGTTATTGCTTGAAGGAAACATGTGCTAGGGTTTTCTAAGTAGAAATCCCAAAAAGTGATGATTGCTTACTTAGGTTTAAGCTTTTAAGCTTAAAAGCTTCCAAGAACCTTGTGAGGTGTTGCTTTATTTCTCTCTTGAAAATATTTGTGTTAGAACAAAGAGTGAAGGGTTAAGGGAAGAGAGGCTAATAGGGCTTGACTATAACTCATGTGATGATAAGGCCACCATGGCTATGGAGAAAGAGGGCATGATGATAGTGAGGGTGGTGGTTGAAAAGAAAATACAGAATGGGCAGATCATGGAAAATTAGAAAAGTAAAGGTACCTATTTATATTCGAAAATAGTAAAACAAATTTAGGGCAAAGGGAACTTAGAAGTAATATTAGCCCACTCACACTATTTAACTAAATATATAATTCTATATCCTATTTTTATGACACTTATTTTTTTTTGTATGATTTAAAAAATGACAATTTTTTTTTTATATTTAAAATTAATCCAATTTAGAATTCTTGCTGTATTTACATGATTTTACACTCAGAAAAATGTGTGCATTGTCATGTTTTAGACTATAAGTTTTGAAACTCAATTTTTTTTTCACATTGTGTTCGGTCAAATATATCATGGTTTTTAATTTAAAACACTCAAAGCCATTAAACATTGACTTGATATTTCCCATCAAATAATTACTCCCTCTTTGTTTTTTATTTTTATGTCTTAACTTGATCGAGCATTTATATAATATTTAAAAAGATAAAAGAAAAAATTGAATTTAATCTTTAATAAAAAATATGTCTAAACATATCATGTCATTCCTATAAGGTGTTGTCTTTAAAGTTTAGAAGAAATGTTGAAATTTAAAAGTTAATTACAATATAGAAAGATGCGTTCATTTTTTACACAAACGAAAAAGAAAATAAAACACAAATTAAAACAAAGAGCACACATTTCATTGACTATTACTTTTTATGGTGTTCGGCCAATATGCAGATATTCGGCTATTCCATCAAATATTTATTACATGTCGCGAATATAAGTATCATATAACTTTTCTGATTTTAAAATCTAGACAGATGAAAAATATCAATCAACGTTATTTGTTTATAACTATGTGGTAGTGATAAGGTTTGCGTATATCTTATCTTCCTCAGACCTCATTTGTGGGGTTTCACTGGGTATGTTGTTGTTGTTATTTGTTTATAACTGTTAGGGTCAGAACATAGCTTTTTCCATAATTTTCACATACTCCATTGACGATTAAGTCACACTATAAATTAATATTATTTTATTATTTTTATATTTCAATTTATGTGGCATCGTTTGATTCTGCACAAATTTAAAAGATATGTAGATTTTGAAATGGTGCAAACCAAACTTGAGACATTTGTATGATTAAAAAAATTATTTTATTAAAATTAAAATAATAATTCTAAAATTGGTTTTTTCTTAAATATACAAATATAATATTTTTTTTAAAAAAAATGAAAATGAAAATGTGATATACACAGAGACAATAGCACTGAGTATTATTCTTCCTCATTATTTTCACCATACATTTATATAATTAAAATGTTTATTTGAGTTCTTTTGTCTAGTCAAATACGGTTATATACACATTAAATCATAGAGAGTATATCATATGTCTTGGCCTAGATGATAAGAGACAAAATCGAATGTGACCAGGGAGCAGTTGAGAGATTCATAACAGTCAGAAGTAGAGGGTGGTGGGATAATTAGAGATGGGTGCGGAACTATATTCACTCAAAGATGTTCAGATGAACACTTTTCGTCGGAATTTTTTCTGAATATATAGGTTAAATATAGATATTATGATATATATCAATTGTTGAATCGTCTTGACACAAAAATCACTCACTCATGTTCTAAAAATATAAACACTCTTTATGAAAATGCTGGCTCTGCCACTAATTATTTAGTAAAATGGGTGGATATTTTTGTGGGCGGGTGTGGAGGTCTATCAAAGTGTTTTAAAAATAGGGGTAGCTGTAGCCAAGCCTATAGCTTTCAAAGCCTAATAAGAGGAGGGCAATTATTTCAAGCAATATTATTAATATTGCTTTACTACACATTAAAAACTTTGAATAGACCATGCTCCTTTGACTGGCTGTCTAAGAGTCACTTTCATTTCTAAAGTTTGCAAGCCCCACATTCCTCTTTCCTAGTCTTTCTAAATCATTTCCACATAACACTGATTAAATCAATCAACAAATTTTTTATTCTATAGTTTTTGAGTGTTTGTTTTGGAATCGAAAGATTAGCTTAGTTTTTGAAGGAAAAGAATGGAATTGTTTTTGTGTATTTTATTATCAATGAAGTACATGTACATATATATATGTTTAAATAAGTGAAATTATAAAAGAATTGTGAAACCTAATCTAATATAGATTTTGTTTGTACCCTAAAGAAATCTACTAAATATAATTTGCATAGATCTTGTACGATACTGGGAATATTTTGTACCATATTGGGACTCCAATAAATATTTACAGGTGTCTTTAGCTCATTTGATTATATTGTTTGATTGGTTTAACGATTTGACCCCTCAGTAAATTAAAAATTTTGAGCCCAGGCAAGATTTGGACGAAATATGAGTTATGTGACATCTAGAACAATCTGGTAATGAATTGAGGGCTGAATTATAAGTTTGCTCATTTGAATTTATATCCAAGACAATAAGGAGCATGTATGGCTCTATGGAACTGAATTTGGGCGAATAGAACTCCTAAAATTGAACTTGGCACAATGGGACATCGTGGTTTAAGAGTATGTCGTAAAAAGGTATTGAGATGCGAGCTATGAAGTTTTTGCCTCCATGCATTGAGATGCGAGTTACAAAATTTTTGTCTCCATGCGATCCATCACGGCGAAATTATCCCCGGCCACCTAACAGTGCTACCATGGCGGGATAAGTGGCTACCATGGTAGGACAATAGCAGACTTTAAGTTAGAAAAGTTTCAAATTCAATCTTATTTCTCTCACTTTATCTTTGAGAGCCCAGAAACAACCTAGGGTAATTTCTCTTCAGTTTTCCCTTTCATCTTATAATAATCATCTTCCCGTCTTATTCATCAAGGTTTTTTCCCTTTCCTTTCCAAATCACCTAAAATCAATGGCGGACACATCTTCTTTGGACATCAATATGAGCAACAATGACACAATCACCCGTTCCCTCCCTTTATCAAAGGCGTTATTATGTTATTTTTGTTGATCTTCACCAAATACACTTGGATCTATACACTTAAACGGAAAGTGATGTAGTAAAGGTCTTTTCTGAATTCCGTTGACTCATTGAGAACTTTTTCAATACTAAGATTCTCACCCTATATTCAAATGGGGGAGGTGAATTTAAGGGACTAAATTTGCTTCTTGCTGAATTTGAGATTCAATATTTATCCTCTCCCCCATATATCCCACAAAGAATTGCCTCAGCTGAAAGATGCCATAGGCACATTATAGAAACTACTAGAACCTTACTTCACCAGGCATCACTACCTCCCCATTTTTGGAGCTTTGCTTTTCAAACTGTTGTTTACCTAATTAATAGGTTTCTTGCACCCGCAGATAATATTTCTCCATATTAAGTTCTCTTTAGTACAATTCCCAATATGTTTTCACTTTTTACGTTTGGTTGCTTAGAATGCTATCCTTGGCTAAAGCATTATACTAAAAATAAACTCGAACCAAGATCCACAACACGTGTCTATTTAGGAATCTCCACTCACTTTCATGGTCATCGATGCTTTGATCCCCAATCCTCAAAAATATATTTCTCTAGAGATGTAAAATTTATGGAAAATATTTTTCCTTATGAACATATCTTTTTCAAATATGAGAGAGTCTCTCAGAATATTTTACGTTTGATTCTGCATCCGATTCAGATTCATCTTTCTTTACTCAATATTGCCAAGATCATATAATATCTTTTCCTATTACTCTAAGAAGTCCACTTCCAATCAAAGATCCAAACTTGTCATCGTACAACTGACTTTACTGCACCAACAATAGTTGTGTGCCCTTATCAGAGCTTCTAGAAAACTGAAAAAATCAGGTAACTTCCTCCCCTCTAGATAATACCCTTTTTAATGTTGAATTGTCCACAATTTTTCCTTCTCAGAAGAACCATCCTTCACCACCACGATGCCCTTTCAATAACTCCCATCATAAAATCACTAAGCCTAATCCAAAGTATGCATCTACGACCACCCTTACATCCCGAATATCACCGGTCACAGATAAACAAGCTTTCAAGGACCCACAATGGAGACAATCTATGTAAAGTGAATTTGATACATGGAACCTTATTCCTCCATGTGATCACCAAAATATTATGGAGAATAAATAGATCTTCCGTATCAAGTGAAAACCTGATGGATCAATTGAATAATACAAGGCTAACGAACTGGAATTGATTATGTTGATACTTTCAGTCTGGTTGTCAAACCAATAATAATTCAAACAGTATTCGCCATCACCACTCAGAACAAGTGGACGCTTTATCAACTAGACATAAATAATGCCTTTCTACAAGGTACATTGACTGAGGAAGTCTTCATGAAACAACCAAAAGATTTTGAAAATCCTGATTACCCAAACTATGTATGCAAACTAAATAAATCCATATATGGTCTCAAACAAGCACCACGTTCATGCTACACCGAGCTCATAAAATTTCTCATTTCTTTTGGTTTTTGCAAGACTCATACCAATCACTCTTTATTCACCTTATGTTCTTATGAAACTATCATTTTCTTACTTGTATATGTGGATGACATTTATTACAGGCAAATAATTGTCACACCCCGGGAGGGTACCCAAGAAGTGACCGGCATCCAGAGACTATTGCTAGTCCCCGAGCGAACCACTTGGCCTCATCACATCTATTCAGATCAAGTAACTCTACAGATCAGCAAAAGTAAAAGAAAGTAAATGGGCTCATCTCATTTAATTGTCTCAAATAATATATATAATAATAGAAGGCTAGTAGAAAAAACTAGCTCACAATCTCAACATTAACGTTCGACTATCATCTATGAAGCCTCTATCACTAATCAAGTAGTGCCAATGACAGACCCATGGCTACCAAAATCAAAATAAAAGAGTAGTGTAGCCTAACTCAAAAGCATGATGAAATAAATAATAGTGGGCCTTCCGAAGTAGGAGAGACTCACCAATAAGCTGAACGTCCTGGATCTTCAACGATGCGCCTGCTTACGATCTCTAATCCCTGTATTTGTATCATAAAATGATGCAGTGCCAAGTGGAGTCACGGTATGTAAAATAGCTGAATAAAACAGAAACATGTAGAGTAATACGGAACAATCATCGACTCAGAACATCATCAAATCAAAACGTCAAATGTCTACCTAAAGCAAGAATAAAGAATAGACAAGTGACCCATCAATCAATCACCCTCGTCAATCAAACCAGACTCATCTCAAAGGGACTCATCTCATCTCGACTCAAAATACTCAAGGTAGGAACTTTCTGGGAATTTCTCTTATCCGACAACAATCACTTATGAGCCAATGATTGAACAACATTCGGCCGGTGTTGCCATGGTTGTTCCATACTTGTCAGGTAGGGAACGAATCAAATCCACTAGGGAAACTACAATCAACAAGTCCTCTATTGTTTCAGGGACTCTCTCAAGAGGGAATCACAATGTAATCTGATGGTTCTAATCCTCGCCTACGTTTGGCTACGTAGTTTGATGAGTGCGGGTTGGACTAATGCTTGCTCTTTGGGTGCTCGATATTCCTCCTATGACTCAATGCTAATAAGACAATCAATCCAATCAAACCAATTAAATCATGGGGACTTTAACCCTCACATCAATCAGTCTCATAGGGACTTTAACCCTTTCATCTATCAGTCTTATAGGGACTTTGACCCTCTAATCTATCAACCTCACAAGGATTTTAACCCTCTCATCAATCAACATCTCATAGGGACTTCAACCCTCTTATCAATCAACATCTCAATTAATAGCCCAAGCTTAGAATAATCATTAGGGAAAAATCGCATAGACAAATCAGTGGAGTTCATTTATGGAAACTCCTAGGACTATCAAGTTCTATCCACTCATCATCATTCTCTCATCATAATCACAATCACGATCACATTTGACATCCTTCAAATCAAGGCTCTAGACTCAATTCTTGTTCATTCATGTATGCTTTCAAAATAGTCATGTAGGGTTATGCAATTTCTCAAGAAAATATTCAATTAAGGAAAACAAGTTTATGATGATCATCAACATAGGAAAGCTCATATGATTAATATAATTTTCAAGAAAAACCATCAAAAATCATGTATGTAGACTCTTTAAGCTTTCAACTCTTCTAGGACCATCTATGGGGCACATGCAAGAACAATCTCATGCTCTTAGTTTAGCTTTACATACCTGGGATGAAGTTATCAATCAATCACGTCAAGGATCTCCTCTCGAATTGCTCAACCTCAAGCTTTTCTCCTCTTTCCTCAAGCCCTAGCCTTGTTAGATTATTGGAATAGGACTTAGAATGGGGGTTTTAGACCACTTTTACGTCAAAACAACCTAATTATTTAGGAGGGGTTGGGAATTGACCGAAATACCCCTCTCAAAATTTAGAAAATTTTCAGCTTCAAGATAACCCAGTCCGCGACGTGGACTGGTCGCGCATAGTGTATTTTCTCCAAAAGTTTCTAAACGAGTTTTCCCAAGCTCGTCAAAAATTTTTAAAACAATAAGTGTGGGTCCGCTACAGAGGCACGACGCACCTCCGTCACACACTCTCACTATTTTCACTTTCGGGTCGAAAAATTATCTTTTGATCCGATCGCTCTAAAAATCGACCGAGACCATTTTTCCACTCAATTATTTGTGCTGATCACAAATCTGGCCTTGGATTTGTCATATGAGCATTGGAAGATGTGTTACCCGCATCCCTTTCCTCTAGGGCTTTTTTGATAATTTTACCATGCGTTACAATAACTTTCAAACTATATATAAACAATATCAAGAGTGCACTCTCCAATCGCTTACTAGACCTGACATAAGCTTTGCAGTTAATAAGCTCACCCAATTTATGCATCAGCCATCTCAAGCACATTAACAAGCAGTGAAATGCCTTCTTTAGTATCTCAAATC
Organism: Solanum rostratum; assembly: GCA_029948455.1. Taxonomy (NCBI): domain Eukaryota; kingdom Viridiplantae; phylum Streptophyta; class Magnoliopsida; order Solanales; family Solanaceae; genus Solanum; species Solanum rostratum. The sequence goes on from CM057053.1 coordinate 60,220,526, forward strand.
AACTATTCATCATAGGCTTTTCTTTCGCCATGGATCCAATGCTTTCTTACATGTTTATGCTGATGTCGACTGGGCAGGTGATTATGTTTATGCTGATGTTGATTGGGCAGGTGACTATGATGATCGTACCTCTACTTTTGCTTATGTTATCTATCTTGGCTTAGCATTAATCAGTTGGTCATCAAAGAAATAGAGTGTAACATCCGGTAAATTACAAAAATACCCCTAGAAAAGAGGTGTGCAAAAAACGCATCTTCTGGTGCTCGGATTGAAAATCCGAGAGTGGATTCGTGATCAGCACTAAAAATGGAGTGGGAAGAGGGTCTCGGTCGATTTTTAGATCGACCGAGTCGAAAGATAATTTTTCGTTCCAAAACAAAAAATAGTGTGCCTGCGCGATAGGACCGCGACACGGACTGGTCGCGGAGCGACACTTATATTTTCTGTAAATTTTTCGACGAAGTTGAATTTTCGAAAATACACTGTCCGCAATAGGTCCGCGTCGCGGACTGTGTTATTTCAGGACGGGGATAAATTTTTTTAAATTACGGAGGGCAGTTTGGTCCATTCCTAATTATTTTAAACGTTCCCCTACGCCTAATTAAGGTCGGTTTTCAAGAAAAAGAGTTTCAAAACCCAAAATTCTAAGTGTTCTTCCTAAAGGTCACCAAAGCTAGGGCTTGAAGGAAGGTGAGGACTGAGGAGATCAAGAGGAGGTTGTGCAACCTCGTGTTAGCAAAACTTTTCAGGTATGTAAGGCTAACCTAAAGCATGGGAATGTTTCTGCCATGTGCCCTTCGGAGTATTGAGTTTAGAAGCTTGATGATGAGGTTAATGTAAAGAGTTGATGCATGTAGAAATCCATGTATTTTATGTATGAATGATTTCCTTACAGGAATTGATGATCATCACTATTTTCTCTTACATTTAGTTCATTTTCATGAGTGCATTTAAAAACCCTATAATTATTGTGTCTTGGAAAGAGCATGCATAATGAAGTTAGGGGGATATGTCTAGAGCCTTGATGAAGTTGTGATGTGTGATTGTGTTTCACATTTGACGAGAGTCTTGATGATGATGTTGATGAGAATGATGTTTTGTGGTGTCTTAAAGTTGGGAGTTTAATTTCTAAAAGAGTATATTGAGTCCATGATGTTGATATTGATGTTATGAGATGAGGTGATGTTGATGTTTAAGTATTATATTGTGTCCCTATGGGACTGATGTTGAGGTTTATACTATGTCCCCTTGGGACCGATGTTGATGTTAAGGTATTAATTATTATACCATGTCCTTATGTGACTGATGATGATGCATTATGTCCCTATGGGACTGATGAGGATGATATTTGTGAGCATGTCGAGTCTGGGAGGAGTATTGAGCACCGAAATGGGTAGAGAGTGAGTCCCACTCAAACCCATTAACTACGTGGCCTGCGTAGGAAGAGAGGATTGAACCGCAATGCAGATAGCTCCTATCTTGTCCCAAAAGAGGACTGATGTTTGATGTTTTCTTGTTGATCCACTAAGGTTGATGTCCTTTACCCCGGGCAGGGTATTGGATGGATGTGGCAACGACATCGCTTCGTTGTATCATCACTGGCTCATAAGTGATGGTTGTCGGTTAGAGAAACTCCCAGTTAGGTTCCTTTGATAGAACTCTGATGTTGATGTGGATGTGATGTTCGAGTTGAGTCCTTGATTCGATGTATGTTCTTTTGATGTGAGTTGACGTTGAGGTTCCTTGAGATGAGCTGGCTATGATATTGATGATTGATGAGAGGTTGATGAGTCAATTGTCTAATCTAATCTCTTGCCTTAGATAGACTTTTGATATTGCTGATGGAGTATAATGTGGAGTCGATGTTTCTTTATTGCTGTGTACTTACCCTGTTATTCATCTATTTTACATGCCAGTACATTCCACGTACTGACACCATTTGGTGCTGCATCATTTCATGATGCAGATACAGGAGCTAGAGGACTTCATTAGGCGCACCGTTGAAGCCAAAGATTCGAGTTCAGACTATGGTGAGCCTCTTTACTATCCGGAGGAGACCCTTCTATTATATGCTTTCCTTTATTTCATTGACTCCGGTAGCCATGGCATGTCATGGAACCATTCTTAGACAGTTGAGTCAGGTCAGAGGCTTCGTAGACATGATGTCGAGGTTGATGTGGATGTTTTCCTTATGAACTGAGTGGTATTTTACTTACTTAGTCGATGTTGAGATTGATGATTGGCCATTTGGCCCTTGTCTAAGATATTCCATTGATGTTATTTCCGCTGTGTTGATGTTGAATGATGTGATGAGGCTAAGTGGTTCGCTTGGGGACTAGCAATAGTCTCTGAGTGCCGGCCACGCCCAAGGTACCCTCCGGGGGCGTGACAAACTTGGTATCAGAGCACAGAGTTCACGAGTCCTAGGGAGTCTATGAAGCCGTGTCTAGTAGAGTCTTGTTTATGTGTATGTTGTGCACCACACTTCATAAACAGGATGCTACAGGGCATTTAGGGAATGGTTACCCTTCTTTGATGTTCTGAGTTCGTGCGGTAGAGCTTGGCTCTATAAAGCCCCTTTCTAATTCGTGCGTTACGCGTTTGCAGATAATGCCTCCTAAACGCACAGCTGCCCAAAGAGATGCTTTAGTCCTTAACGCTGAGGATCCTTTACCAGAGGCCCCTCATCAGCATGGGACAAGGAGACGGGGACGGCCTGCTAGAGCTGCTGAGGCTCCGAGATGCTTCAGTCCCTAACGCTGAGGATCCCTTACCAGAGGCCCCTCATCAGCATGGGACAAGGAGATGGGGACGACCTGCTAGAGCTGCTGAGGCTCTACCAGCACCTCCTGTTCAGTCAGCCTACACTTCGGAAGCAGACTTCAGGGGAGCTATTGCTATGCTTACCCAGTTAGTGGCCTCTCTGAGTAGCAGTCACGGTCCCCAGGCCCCTAGCCCCAGTTCCCAAGAGCCTACAGCTGCAACTAAGCTCAGAGATTTCCTGAGAATGAACCCACCAGTCTATACGGGGTCAAAGGTTGAGGAGGACCCACGAAACTTCATTGATGAGATGCGTAAGATCTTGAGGGCTATGCATGCGAATGAGGTGGAGGGAGTCGAGCTGGTCTCTTATCAGCTTAAGGATGTTGCCAATGTCTGGTATAACCAGTGGGAGGATGGTAGAGGTGAGGATGCTGAACCGGCTGAGTGGGAAGAGTTCGAGAGTGCCTTTCTCGATCACTTCTTTCCCCAAGAGTTGAGGGAGGCAAAAGTCAAGGAGTTCGTGAATCTGAAACAAGAGGGGTTGACGGTCAAAGAGTACACCTTGAAGTTCATCCAGCTGTCCAGATACGCTCCAGAGATGGTCCTTGATATGAGGGCAAGAATGAGAAAGTATGTGTCTGGGTTGGGCAGGCATGTGAAGAGGGAGTGCAAGGCAGCGTTGCTGATCCCAGACATGGATATTGCTAGACTTATGGTCTATGCTCAGAAGACCGAGGAGGACAAAAAGAGGGACAGAGAAGAACAACAGAAGAAGAAAGCCAAATCGGTAGGGCATGAGCCTAATCAGCAGAAACAGAACAAAGGTGATAGGAGATTCTTTCAAAGGAAGTCTTCTAGCCATGCACCTTCGATGGCGAGTGCACCTATTCAGTAAAAAAGCTATGATCAGAGATCCAATGGTCATCAGAACTTCAGAGCATAGGGACCTCAGTCCCAAGCCAGTGTTGCTCAAGGTCCGAGAGGATTGCCACCTTGTGGCAGGTGTAGCAAACTGCATCTCGGCGCGTGCCGTGAGGGCACTAATAATTGCTTTACTTGTGGACGGCTTGGCTATTTCCAGAGTGAGTGCCCTATGAGGAATCAGAGGTGGAGTGATAGAGGTAATAGAGCTTAGTCTTCTACAGCGCCCCCCGAGGGTAGTCGGCAGAAGACAACTACTACTAATGCAGGAGGTGGGACGAATCACCTGTATGCGATGGGTAATCGACAAGATCAAGAGGTTGCTCCAGATGTTGTTACGGGTATACTCCGAATCTTTTCTTATGATTGTTATGCATTACTTGACCCAGGTGCCACCTTATCTTTTGTGACGCCCTATGTGGCCTATAAGTTGAGATTCTTCCTGAGTGTTTGCTTGAGCCTTTCACTGTTTTGACTCCTACTGGTGAGTCAATTCTGGCTAAGAGGATCTATAGAGACTGTATAGTGTCCATCTACCATAGGGATACATTGGCCAATTCGGTGGAATTGGAGATGGTTGACTTTGATGTGATCCTTGGTATGGATCTGCTCCATGCTTGTCATGCATCCATAGACTGTAGGACCCAAGTTGTTACATTTCATTTTCCTAATGAACCGGTCCTAGAGTGGAAGGGAGGTTATGTTGCACCCAAGGGTAAATTTATTTCTTACCTGAGGGCTAGGAGGTTAATCTCTAAAGGGTGTATCTATCACCTTGTACGAGTTAAATCTGATGATGTTGAGTCCCCTACTCTTGAGTCGGTCCCGATTGTGAATGAGTTCCCTGAGGTATTCCCTGAGGATTTACCTGGAGTTCCTCCTGATAGGGAGATCGACTTCGGTATTGATGTACTTCTTGAGACGCAGCCTATTTCGATTCCACCATATAGGATGGACCCTGCTGAGTTGAAAGAGTTGAAGGAGCAGTTGAAGGATCTATTAGAAAAGGGTTTTATCAGACCCAGTGTTTCTCCTTGGGGTGCTCCCGTTCTGTTTGTACGAATGAAGGATGGGTCTCTGAGAATGTGCATAGATTATAGGCAATTGAACAAGGTCACAGTCAAGAATAAATATCCTCTTCCCAGGATAGATGACTTATTTGACCAACTTCAAGGTGCCTCATGCTTTTCAAAGATAGACCTCAGATCAGGTTACCACCAGTTGAAGGTGAGAGAATGTGATATTCCCAAGACAACTTTCAGGACAAGATATGGTCACTTTGAGTTCTTGGTCATGTCCTTTGGGTTGATGAATGCACCTGCAGCTTTCATGGATTTGATGAATAGGGTGTTCAGGACCTACCTTGATATGTTCGTGATCGTGTTCATTGATGATATCTTGGTGTATTCGAGGAATGAGGAAAAGCATGCTAAGCATCTTAGAGTTGTCCTTCAAACTCTTAAGGACCATGAGTTGTATGCAAAGTTCTCCAAGTGTGAATTTTGGCTCAAATCAGTGGCCTTTCTAGGTCATATAGTTTCAGGTGATGGGATTCGAGTAGATAGTCAGAAGATTAAAGCGGTTGCCAGCTGGCCAAGACCGACCTCTCCAACTGACATAAGGAGTTTCTTGGGGTTGGCAGGCTACTACCGTAAGTTCGTGGAGGGATTTTCTTCCCTATCCGCCCCATTGACCAAACTGACCCAGAAAAAGGTCAAGTTTGAGTGGTCTGAAGAATGTGAGAAGAGCTTCCAAGAGCTAAAGGCTAGGTTGACTACTGCACCTGTATTGACCTTGCCTGACGGGACGGAAGGTTATGTAATATACTGTGATGCGTCAAGAGTTGGATTGGGATGTGTGTTGATGCAAAGAGGTAAAGTGGTGGCTTATGCTTCCAGGCAGCTTAAAGTTCATGAGAAGAACTATCCGACCCATGATCTTGAGTTGGCGGCAGTGGTGTTCGCACTTAAAATCTGGCGTCACTACTTATATGGAGTGCATGTGGACGTGTTCACGGATCACAAGAGCTTACAATATGTCTTCAGTCAGAGAGAGCTCAACCTGCAACAGAGGAGGTGGTTAGAATTGCTCAAGGACTACGACATGAGCATCATGTACCACCCAGGTAAAGCTAACATTGTTGCTGATGCTCTTAGCAGGTTGTCTATGTGTAGTACAGCCCATGTTGAAAGAGAGAAGAAGGAGTTAGTGAAGGAAGTGCATAGGTTGGCTCGATTGGGAGTCCAGCTTGAGGAGAACGACGAGGGATGAATTAATGTTCAGAATGGGTCTGCATCGTCCCTAGTGATTGAGGTAAAAGAGAAGCAGGATCGAGATCCTATTATGCTTCAATTGAAGGAGGATGTTCAGAAGCAAAAGGTGATGGTCTTCTCCAAAGGGGGAGATGGGTTATTAAGGTACCAGAGTAGGCTATGTGTCCCTGATGTTGATGGTGTCTGAGAGAGGATTCTGGCTGAGGCCCATAACACTAGATACTCCATTCATCTGGGCTCCACCAAGATGTATCACGACTTGAGAGAGGTCTATTGGTGGAGTGGAATGAAGCGAGATATTGCGGAGTTTGTTTCGAGATGCCCAAATTGTCAACAAGTAAAGGTTGAGCATCAAAGGCCAGTTGGTTTGGCCCAAAACTTTGAGATTCCATAATGGAAGTGGGAGATGATTAACATGGATTTTATCACTGGCCTACCGAGATCGAGGAGACAACATAATTCCATATGGGTGATTGTGGACAGAATGACGAAGTCAGCGCACTTCCTGGCAGTCAAGACGACCAACACTGCAGAGGATTATGCCAAGATGTATATCCAAGAGATTGTGAAGCTGCATGGAGTTCCCTTGTCCATTATCTCGGACAGAGGAGCCCAGTTTACTTCTCATTTCTGGAAGTCTTTCCAGAAAGGATTGGGTACCAAGGTGAATTTGAGCACAGCTTTTCATCCACAGACAGATGGTCAGGCAGAGCGCACTATTCAGACGGTGGAGGACATGTTGAGAGCATGCGTCCTTGACTTCAAAGGACATTGGGATGATCATTTACCATTGATTGAATTCGCATATAACAATAGTTATCATGCAAGCATTCAAATGGCCCCGTAAGAGACCTTATATGGGAGGAGATGTAGATCACCTATTGGGTGGTTTGAAGTTGGAGAGGCTGAGTTGATTGGTCCTGACCTTGTCCACCAGTCCATGGTGAAGGTGAAGATTATTCGAGAAAGATTGAAGACCGCCCAAAGCCGTCAGAAATCTTAGATATGAGGAGGAGAGACCTAGAGTTTGAGGTAAGCGATTGGGTTTACTTGAAGGTATCACCCATGAAGGGTGTCATGAGATTTGGGAAAAAGGAAAAATTAAGCCCTCGCTATATTGGCCCCTATCAGATCGTACGAAGAATTGGGAAGGTTGCTTATGAGCTAAATTTACCTTCCGAGTTAGATGAAATCCATCTGGTGTTCCATTTTTCGATGTTGAAGAAATGTTTGGGAGATCCTGCCTTGGTAGTTCTGGTGGAGAGCACGGGATTTAGAGACAGTTTGTCTTATGAGGAAATTCCAGTCCAGATCCTTGATCGACAGGTTCGCAGACTGAGAAAAAAAGAGATAGCCTCTGTCAAAGTCCTGTGGAGGAATCAATTCATTGAGGAAGCCACATGGGAAGCTGAGGAAAAGATGAAGGCAAAATACCCGCACCTGTTCGTGCTCGAGGTTGATGAAAGTGTTGAAGGTAACATTCTTACCTTTATGTAAATTGATGTTACTACCATGATGTGATGTTTATAATATTGATGTCTGAGTATATGTTAATGAGGTCGATGAGAAGTCGAGGTAATGAGGTTATTGAATGAGTATAGAGGTGAGTCTTGAGTCCATTCGTGCTTATACCGTTCCTACTCATCATTCGAGGACGAATGATCCCAAGGGGGAGATAATGTAACACCCGATAAATTACAAAAATACCCCTAGGGAAGAGGTGTGCGAAAAATGCGTCTTCTGATGTTCGGATTGAAAATCCGAGAGTGGATTCGTGATCAGCACTGAAAATGGAGTGGGAAGAGGGTCTCGGTCAATTTTTAGGGCGGCCGAGTTGAAAGATAATTTTTCGTTCCAAAACGAAAAACAGTGTACCTGCGACAGGACCGCGATGCGGACCGGTCGCGGAGCCACACTTATGTTTTCTGTAAATTTTTCGACGGAGTTGAATTTCCGAAAATACACTATCCGCGACAGGTCCGTGTCGCAGACTGTGTTATTTCAGGATGGGGATAAATTCTTTTAAATTACGGAGGGCAATTTGGTCCATTCCTAATTATTTTAAACGTTCCCCTACGCCTAATTAAGGTCGGTTTTCAAGAAAAATAGTTTCAAAACCCAAAATTCTAAGCGTTCTTCCTAAAGGTCACCAAAGCTAGGGCTTGAAGGAAGGTGAGGATTGAGGAGATCAAGAGGAGGTTGTGCAACCTCGTGTTAGCAAAACTTTCCAGGTATGTAAGGCTAACCTAAAGCATGGGAATATTTCTCCCATGTGCCCTTCAGAGTATTGAGTTTAGAAGCTTGATGATGAGGTTAATATAAAGAGTTGATGCATGTAGAAATCCACGTATTTTATGTATAAATGATTTTCTTACAGGAATTGATGATCATCACTATTTTCTCTTACATTTAATTCATTTTCATGAGTGCATTTAAAAACCCTATAATTATTGTGTCTTGGAAAGAGCATGCATAATGAAGTTACGGGGATATGTCTAGAGCCTTGATGATGATGAAGTTGTGATGTGTGATTGTGTTTCACAATTGAAGAGAGTCTTGATGATGATGTTGATGAGAATGATGTTTTGTGGTGTCTTAAAGTTGGGAGATTAATTTCTAAAAGAGTATCTTGAGTCCATGATATTGATGTTGATGTTATGAGGTGAGGTGATGTTGATGTTGAAGTATTATATTGTGTCCCTATGGGACTGATGTTGATGTTGAGGTTTATACTATGTCCCCTTGGGACCGATGTTGATGTTGAGGTATTAATTATTATACCATGTCCGTATGTGACTGATGATGATATATTATGTCCCTACTGGACTGATGAGGATGATGTTTATGAGCATGTCGAGTCTGAGAGGAGTATTGAGCACCGAAATGTGTAGAGAGTGAGTCCCACTCAAACCCATTAACTACGTGGCCCGCGTAGGAAGAGAGGATTGAACCGCAATGTGGATGGCTCCTATCTTGTCCCAAAAGAGGACTGATGTTTGATGTTTTCTTGTGGATCCACTAAGGTTGATGTCCTTTACCCCCGGCAGGGTATTGGATGGATGTGGCAACGGCATCGCTTTGTTGTATCATCACTGGTTCATAAGTGATGGTTGTCGGTTAGAGAAACTCCCAGTTAGGTTCCTTTGATAGAACTCTGATGTTGATGTGGATGTGATGTTCGAGTTGAGTCCTTGAGTCGATGTGATGTCCCCTTGAGTCGATGTGATGTTCTTTTGATGTGAGTTGACGTTGAGGTTCCTTGAGATGAGCTGTCTATGATGTTGATGATTGATGAGAGGTTGATGAGTCAATTGTCTAATCTAATCTCTTGCCTTAGATAGACTTTTGATATTGCTGATGGAGTATGATGTGGAGTCGATGTTTCTTTATTGCTATGTACTTACCCTGTCATTCAGCTATTTTACATGCCAGTACATTCCACGTACTGATGCCATTTGGCGCTGCATCATTTCATGATGCAGATACAGGAGCTAGAGGACTTCAGCAGGCGCACCATTGAAGCCAAAGATCCGAGTTCAGACTGTGGTGAGCCTCCTTACTATCCGGAGGAGACCCTTCTATTATATGCTTTCGTTTATTTCATTGAGTCCGGTAGCCATGGCATGTCATGACGTCATTCTTAGACAGTTGAGTCAGGTCAGAGGCTTCGTAGACATGATGTCGAGGTTGATGTGGATGTTTTCCTTATGAACTGAGTGGTATTTTACTTACTTAGTCGATGTTGAGATTGATGATTGGCCATTTGGCCCTTGTCTAAGATATTCCATTGATGTTATTTCCGCTGTGTTGATGTTGAATGATGTGATGAGGCTAAGTGGTTCGCTTGGGGACTAGCAATAGTCTCTGAGTGCCGGCCACATCCAGGGTACCCTCCCGGGGCGTGACATAGAGAACTGTCACTCGATCTTCAACTGAGGCCAAGTATCACATTGTTGCTCATGCTGTTGCTGAGATAAATTGGTTTAGCAATCTTCTCAAAGAGCTTCATATTTCTTGATAATGTACCAACTATCTATTGCAATAATATTGGACAACGTACTTATGCCAAAATTCAGTTTTCCACAGTCGGATGAAGTACGTAATCATCGATTTTCACTTCGTCAGGGACCAAGTCCAATGTCAACAACTCCACATAGTACACGTTAATTTAGCTGACTGGCTAGCTAACCTGCTTACAAAATCCTTATCCAAAGCACAAACACAATGGGTTGTCTCCAGGGATCGTTCCACCACCCCCTAACTTGCTGGGGCATAAAAAAGCTAAATTAGGATAGAATATTCTTCATATCTATATCATATATTTTTGATTTATTATTGTATATTTTTTTTATTTTATCTGATTTTACACCTTTAATTACTAGATAGGATTCAATAATTTTACTGATATTATAAAATTCTTTACCACATAATTCTTTAATATTTAAACAACATATTGTGTCAATGAAAGACGCACAAAAATTATTTCCTCTGTACACGGTTCCACTACTATATTCTAATTTCCTGATGATGGATAAATGGATGCTTATTTTGAATTTTCAAGGAATAAGATATCCCCCAAATAAATAATATATTCAGTAATCGATCTCCTAGTGTCTCGACATGATGCCTAATCATATCACAAAAAACAATGAGGGAAAGAAAATAATTCTTGTTAAAAACTAAATGTTGACCTAGGTTCATGTGCAAATATCTCAAATACTTTGAGTTTTGTTATCACTACAAGAAAATGGTCAATCTATGAGATTATTTTGTCTAGTTATGATGATTTAGAGCTTCTACAAATTAAATTACATTGATTTTTAAAAATGCTACAATTATCTTTGTCACGAGTATATTTTGTGGCAATTTTAATAAATCTCTACGATGCTCTCCACAAATTGACTTTTAAATTTGTGAAGTTCTTTTAGTATCAATATGTGATGGTTCAGAACCTTCATAATATTATCTCAAAATTCTAAAAAATAACTTTTGTGATGGTTTAAAATATCTTGATATGAGATCAAGTTTTATATAATTAATTTGATTTGTGCATTCTTACAAAATTATTATCTTAATAATACATATACAATTTTATTTAAGTCAAGCCTTCAAAATAATATGAATAAATAATTTTATTAACACACACAATTAAGGAAAATCAAATTTCACTAAACAAACTCATATTAATAAACTTTTTAAATTCATGTCCAATTAAAGTAATACAAACTTGTGTATAATAATATGAACATTACAATTTTAAAAACTTTAAAATACACATCAAATGAATATAAAAAAAATTCTTTAGCATTTGGTAATCTGAGTTGATATCATCCAATCTTTTGTTCAAGATGAAGCAACTTCAATCTCCACATTAATCTAAAATCAAAATCTTATGCATAATTAGATTGTGAATCATCAAACCCATATAATAGAGAATTATTTTTATATTTAATAAAAGTTAACATCAATTTTATTTTGTAGAACCTAATAAGATAATAATTAGCAAGTCACCTACACAAAAATTGAATTAGAAAATGGAAAGAAGAGAGAAGGGAGAGGGGAGGGTGATGGAAGAAATGGATTAAGATGAAAGAAATATGAACTTTGGGTGTGTGTTACGTGGAAGTAATGGGTTAAGGGAAAGAAATATAGGATTTGGGTAGTTGTTTGATTGGTTTAAAGTTTTATGGGGGAAATTTTAATCATTGACAATTTTTAATATTTTGAAGGGAAAGGGATTAAAATTTTGATTTGAATTTGGATTCAAATAAAAAATGAGGGAATATTTTATTTTATTTTATTTTTTTGCATAGACCAAGCTTTTATTTTTTAAAATTTTTTCTCTATTTATTATTAAATAGTATCGACTAATTAAATATTTTACCTTAAAATTAATTAATATTACAAAAGATTAAATAAAGTTTAAAAGCAAATAAAAATGAATATGATTATTGATTTGGCATCCAAGTTTTATTTTAAAGTATATATATACATATATATAAGTAATAAAATTAATAAATTTTTGGGGGTTGGTAATCATCACAAACTATACTAAATTGTGGTGATTTTCTAACCTCCATAACAAAACCACCACAAAAGAACTTATATTGTGAGGGTTAAAATACCAATAAATGAATTAATGGTGAAATTTCTTAAAACTCCCACAAGCTAACCGTCACAAATTGAGATTTTTTTTTTAAGTGTATGAAATATCTTTTACAAGTTTGTTGCATGTACAAACTCGAAATTCATATTGTAAATAATAAATCTAATCTCATAAGATGAGGTAATTAAGCTTTTCTATCTTATAGCAAGTCTAGAGCAATATTTTTTCTAAGTGAGGATGCATCCATTTTATTCTCACAAAATTTTAATGTAGTTCACCTAGGCTTTTAACTATGAATTCCAAGTCATGAAAAAATTAGGCTTCAAACTCATTCGAATCATTCTTATTGATAAAATATTATCAACATAAACTACAATAGTAAGTGAGGTTGCCTACATTCTTAAAGATATATAATAATCATTTAATAAAATAAAGCAACCCTTAAAGCTCAATGCACCAACAATTTTTATATATTATTGCATGAAATCTTGCTTAAGCCTATATAAAGACTTCTTTAATCTGCAGATAAGATCAGAACTAGTAGAAACAATCTCATATGGAAAATCCATGTAGACTTATTCTTGAAGAAAAATGTTGTTTACACTAAGTTGAAAATACAAGTAAAAGGAATATATAGTTGTCATTTTAATAGCATGAAAATGAATTTTGTTTATAAGGGTCATTTGGTTGAGTGTATAAGAATAATGCAAAATAGAATATATTAGTAATGTTTGTATTAATAATGCATGTATTAGTTATGTTCCTATTAATAATACATACAATATTTTTATGCGTTATTTGGTTTGTTGCATTAAAAACAATACAAATTATATAAAAAAATTTATTTATAGAAATACCCTCCACAATTATGGTAGAAACGATGTAAAAAGGATTTTGAGGAGCAATTGAGTCTTTAATTATGCTAATGCATTTATTAAAATCATTGCATTATTAATAATTAAAAATTCATAATCTTAGTAATACACACCTTAATACACAATAGAATGTATGACTAAAGCAAGCATTATTTATACATAGACTAGAAAAAAGTACCAAATAAATACTAGTAATACTCAAAAGTAATACATGTATTATTTTTCTTAATACACTCTACCTAATGACCTCATTAAGTTTTGTAAGTGAGAAGCTTCTCAAAAAACACTTGATGTAGAGATTGTTCTTTAAGGCCTTGGAGGGTACTTTGTTGATTAAGTGTGTGACATTCAATATATATTCTCTCCAGTAAGATTTGAAATGACTAGATTAAAAAATAATATCCCTGACAATTTTCATTAAGTGTCTATGCCTTTTTAAGGGATAATTATATACAATAAATTAATCAATTGACAATAAATATGGTCATATATTATTTATATAAAAGAATAGTCAAAATCGTAGAAAATATACAGTGATTATACAATATAACTTGCCAAAAGTCATAGAATGTATACACTAACAATACATAATAAATTACTTATACATGGGCTACACACTAAGTATACATTATACACTTAAAAATTAAATATAGCTTAGATATATTATACACTGATTATATATGCCTATATAACGAATGCCACATATAATGCTTTTCATTTGCAAAAGCAACGGTCTAATAATCCCTTATATGTTGTATTTTGTGATGATTGAAATTTGGTTGAAAAAAATATTTCCTAAAATGAAACTATATTAGACAATCTAGTGACATTAGGAGTGACTAACTCTAAACAAGTAAAGACCTTCTCTAGTTTCACAAAAAGCTTGCTTCCTTTTCATTAAAAGGTCCTGTATAATACAACCTTCAATATTAAGTATGGAAAAATATTTGAATGTTCACAAAATCTGTAGACAAAGAAAAAATGATTAGGGAGTATACTAATGTTGCCTACATGAGTGCTTTTGATTTTACAACAATTAGGAAGATTAATTGTTGGAAAAATAGAAAAGGTCTGAGGTAAAAAAAAAATTCAAGTGAAAACTTATGTGTCTGATGCTTCTGAGTCTATTATTCAATACTTAAGGAGTCATTTGCTTGGAAACATATTATTTTAAAATTAATTATTATGGGATATATTATTATTATTGTATATAGGATAACTTATTCCGTAACTAAGGTATAAATAATGGAATAAATAATTTAATGCTTATCTAATAACTCAGATCAGGCTATTAGCAGTTGATTATGAGAGAGAGTGATCTCACGAAGACAACCTTAGAACCCACTATGATCACTTCGAGTATTTTATTATCTCTTTTAGTATGTCTAACGTAGATGCAACTTTTATAGACCTCATGAAGTGGGCATTTAAGTAAAATCTGAATATATATTTTATCATGTTTATCAACAACATGTTGGTCTACTCTAGAAAGAAAGAAGAGCATGCCAATCATCTCATAACTATCCTTCAAACTCTCGAGGATAGGAAGTTATATGTCAAGTTTTTAAAGTATTAATTTGAGCTTGCTTCTGTGACATTCCTAGGCCATACTATATCCAATGAAGTTATCCAAGTTGATTCTCAAAAAATTAAGGCAATTAAAAATTGGCTTAGACTCATGTCCTCGACTGATATAAGGAGTTTCTTGGGTTTGCCTGGTTACTACAGGAGGTATGTTGAGGGGTTCTCATCTGTATCATCCTATTGAGTAAGCCGCCTCAGAAAAAAGACTAAGTTCCAATGATTCGATGCATGCAAGAAAAGTTTTCAAATTCTAAAAATCAGATTGACTACTCTAGTGTTGTTCCTACAAGAGGGAACATATCGCTTCATCATTTATTATAATGCGTTCAAGATTGAACTGGCTTGTGTGTTAATGCAGAAAGGTAAGGTTATACATTATGTTTCCATTCAACTTAAGATTCATAAGAGGAACTACCCAATTCATGACCTTAATTTGGTAGTTTTAGTATTCTCTATCAAGATTTAGTGTCATCACCTCTATGGAATGCATGTGGATACATTCACTGACCACAAGAGGTTGCAATATGTCTACTGTCACATCCCGGAAAGGTATCTTGGACGTGGTCGATACTCAGAGACTATTGCTTGTCCCCAAGTGAACCACTTGGCTTCGTCACATTTATTCGATCAGTATTTGACTTATCAGTGGAAGACTAAAGATTGTAAATGGGTGGACAACTTCAATATACAAAGGCCATAGGCCAACAATCAAACTTTTATTCTTTGACAAGGAAATAGTTGGAAAGAAAATCAGTTAAGACATAAAGACCTCAATATCAACTCATCACTATCTAGTCTATGAAGCCTCTAACTCAACTATCTAGAAGGTTCCATGACAGGCCATGGCTACCTCAATCAAAGGAATAAAGTACTAACTCAAGCTAGATGAAAACATAAATGAGTATCCTGTAGAAATAGAGGAGGACTCACCAATCAGCTGAATGCGAATGGATCCTCAATGATGCGCTTGTTGATGATCTCTAAATACTTGTCTCTATATCATGAACTGATACAGTCTAAATGGATGTCAGTGTGTGAAATGTACGAGTATGTAAAATGGCCGAATGAAATAAATATAGGTAGAACAGTAATCAAGGCAGAAATACTCAATAAAAATTTCAATTTTCTAACTAAAGCAAGAATAAAGAGTAGAGAATGACCCATCATAGGTAATCCAATCAATCCAATCCAATCAGAGTACTACTAGTATAGAACTTTTATGGGAGTTTCTCTTATTTGACGACAATCACTAATGAGCTAGTGATCGTACGACAATCCCGCTGATATTGCCACAACCGTTCAATACCTTGCCGGGATAAGAACGACTTGGATCCATAGTGGATATGGCTCTCGTGTCCATGGACACCTTTCACGAGGAAACATCCGCCTTGATGGTTCAATCCTCTCCTACGTTTGACGAAGTAGTTAATGAGTGAGATTGGACTTACTCTTATTCATTTCGATGCTCGATACTCCTCCCAAGACTCAATGCTCATAAGACTATCCATCTCAATCTATCATCTCAATTAGTCTTATAAAGACTCTTATCATTTCATCATCTTTATCACAATTGAACCTTCTGGCATATCATATCAATCATCTTATTAACTCAATCTCAATCAATCTCTCAAAGGAGCTTAGACCAATCTTAGGGGGACAATCAATTAGACCGGTCAAAAGAGTTCAATTATGAATACTCACAGGAACATCAAGTTCTGTTAACCTATCATCATGCTCACATCACAATCATAATCAACATTCTCAAGTCAAGGTTCTAGACTGAATCCCTAGGTTCATTCATTCAATCTTTTATAAAGTAACGTATAGGGTTTATGCAATAGCTCATAAAAAGCATTTAATCAGTAAAATCAAGTTTATGATGATCATCAACGTAACATATGAAAATACATAGGATGTATATAATTTACAAAAAAAATATCAAGAAACATGCATGGGGACTCAATACATTCATCTATCAATCTATATCAATCAATATAGGGATATCAAATAGGGACTTATAGGTCTATCAAATTGTATCAACTCATCATCATCCTCTCATCACAATCAACAATCTCAACTCAAGGCTCTAGACTCAATTCTCAAGTTCATTATGCATTCTTTTCAAATTAGTCATGTAGGAATATGCAAATTTTCATGAAAAATATTCAATTCAAGAAAACAAATAGTATGATGATCATCAACATAGAAAATATGTGAATTTAAATCAATTTTCAAGAAACACCATCAAGGATCATGCATATAAACTCATCTATGACCATCTATGGGGCACATGATAGAACAATCCCATACTTTTAGTTTAGCGTTACATACCTGGGATGAAGCTATCAACCAGTCACGACAAGGAGTTCTTCTCAAATCTCTCAAACTCAAGCTCTTCTCCTTTTTCCTCAAGCCCTAGCCTTGTTAGAATATGGAATATGACTTAGAATGGGGGGTTTTAGACCTTTTTACATCAAAATAACCTTATTAGATCGTGTATAGAGTTTAGGAGGGGTTGGAAATAGATCGAAATGCTCTTCGTAAAATTTAAAAAATTTTAGCTCGGAAAAGACCTAGTCCGCGATGCAGACTGTTCGCGCACAGTGTATTTTCAGAAATAGTTTCTGAACAAATTTATCAATTCGATTGAATTTTTCTTTAAAAAAATATAAGTGCTGGTCCGCGATGGAGGCGCAACGCGCTCCTATCGCGCACCAACATTATTTTGCGCTTCGAATCAAAAAAATTCTCTTTTCATCATGTCGCTCTAAAAGTCAACCGGGATTATTTTCCCACTCAATTTATTATGCTGATCACAAATCTGGCCTCAGATTTGCCATACGAGCATTGAAAGATGCGTTACGCACATACCCTCACTCTATAGGCATTTTTGTAATTTCATTGAACGTTACATCATCTCCCCTTTGGGATCATGCGTCCTCGAATGATGGGTAATGGTGAATATCAAGGAACTAATAGACTCAAGACTCATCTCAGCACTCAACTCAATCAATCAACCTCTTGACTCTTCCTCGACCTCAATCAACACTACTCAGACTTAAGGATAGAAAGTCACATCAAGAATAGATCAATCAATTTAGTGAAGGGTAAGGAATTTACCTTCAACACTCTCATCATCTGGCACGAATAGGTGTGGATATTTGGCCTTCCTTTCTTCCTCAGCTTCCCATGTGGCTTCCTCAACGAATTGATTTCTTCACAAGACTTTGACTGAGGCTTTCTCTTTGTTCCTCAACTTACGAATTTGACGATCAAGAATTTAAACTGGAACCTCTTCGTAATATAGGCTATCTTTCATTCCAATGCTATCAACAGGGATCACCAAGTCAGGATCTCCCAAGCATTTCTTCAACATCAACACATAGAATACCGGACAGACTCTATCTAACTTGGAAGGCAACTCTAACTCATAAGTTACCTTCCCAATCCTCTTTACAATTTGATATGGTCCAATATAGTGCAGACTTAACTTCCCCTTCTTCCCAAATATTATGACACCCTTCATACGTGACACTTTCAAATACACCCAATCATCTACCTCAAACTCTAGGTCTCTTCTTCTCATATTGGTATAAGATTTTTGGGGACTCTGGGCGGTCTTTAATCCCTCTCTAATGACCTTGACCTTCTCCATCGATGACATGATCAGGCCCAATCAACTCCGTTTCTCCTATCTCAAACTACCCAATCGGTGATCTATATCTCCTCCCATACAAGGCTTCGTAGGAAGCCATTTGAATACTTGCATGATAACTATTATTATATGCAAATTCAATTGATGGTAGGTGATTATCCTAATTCCCTTTGAAATCAAGGACACAAGCTCTCAATATATCCTCTAATGTTTGAATTGTACGCTCTGCCTGACCATTTGTCCGTGGATGAAAGGTTGTGCTCAGGTTCTCCTTAGTACCCAATCCTTTCTGGAATGATCTCCAAAACTAGGAGGTAAATGGAGCTCCTCTGTCCGAGGTGATGGACAAAGGAACCCTATGAAACCTCACAATCTCCTGGATGTACAACTTGGCGTACTCTTCCGCGGTGTAAGTCGTCTTAACTGCCAAAAAGTGAGTCGATTTAGTCTACCTATCTACAATCACCCATATTGAATCATGTTGTTTTCAAGACCTCGACAGGCCAGTAATGAAGTCCATATTGATCATCTCCCACTTCCATTCCAGAATTTCAAAGTTCTGAGCCAATCCACATGGCCTTTGCTGTTCAACTTGACTTGCTGGCAATTCGGGCACTTTGAAATAAACGCAGCATTATCCCTCTTTATTTCACTCTACCAATAGACTTCTCCCAAGTCGTGGTACATCTCGGTAGAGCCAGGATGAATGGAATATCTAGTGTTATGGGCTTCCTCCATGATTCTATCTCTAATATCATCAACTTTTGGAACACACAATCTACTTTGGTACCTTAATACCCCATCTCCCCCTTTGGAGAATACCATCACTTTTTGTTTGTGGACAACCTCCTTCAATTGGAGTATGACAGGATCGTGGTCTTTCTTTTCCTTCACCTCTACAACTAAGGATGAAGCAGACCCATTCTGAACATTAACTCCTCCTTCATCATTCTCCTCAAGTTGAACTCATGATCGAGTCCATCGATGCACTTCCTTGGCTAAGTCCTTCTTTCCTTCCTCTACATGGGTTGTGCTACCTATTGACAACCTGCTAAGAGCATCAACAACAATGTTAGCTTTACCTAGGTGGTAGTGAATACTCATGTCATAATCTTTGAGCAACTCCAACCATCTCCTCTGTCGCAGGTTGAGCTCATTTGACTGAAGACATATTAAAAGCTCTTGTGGTCAGTGAACATATCCACATGCACTCCATACAAGTAGTGGTGCCAGATTTTAAGTGCAAACACCACTGCTGCCAACTCAAGATCATGGGTCAGATAGTTTCTCTCATGAACCTTAAGTTGCCTGGAAGCATAGGTTATCACCTTCCCTCTTTGCAGCAGTATACATCCCAATCCAACCTTTGAAGAATCACAATAAATTACAAAGTCCTCTGTCCTAGTGGGTAAGGTAAGGATCGGTGCAGTAGTCAATCTCGTCCTCAACTCTTGGAAGCTCTTCTCACATTCATCGGACCACTGAAACTTGATCTTTTTCTAAGTCAATTTAGTCAATGGTGTGGATAAGGAAGAAAATCCATCAACAAATCTGCGGTAGTAGCCTGCAAGGTCCCAAGAAAATTCTTATGTCAGTCTGAGTGATCGGCCTGGGCCAGTCCTTAACTGCTTCAATCTTTTAGACATCCACTCGAATACCATCGCCGAAAACAACATGGCCTAGGAAGGCTGCTGACTTAAGCCAAAACTCACACTTTGAAAATTTTGCATACAACTCATGGTCCTTAAAGTTTGGAGGACAACTCTGAGATGATTAGCATACTCCTCCTGACTTCTTGAATACGCCAAAATGTCGCCGATGAACACAATCACAAACATATCAAGATATTGTCTGAATACTCTATTCATCAAGTCCATAAAGGCTGCAGGTGCATTCATCAACCTAAAGGACATGACCAAGAACTCAAAATGGTTATATCTAGTCCTAAAGGTTGTCCTTGGAATGTCACATTCCCTCACTTTCAACTGATGGTAGCTAGATCTAAGGTCTATCTTTGAAAAATAAGAGGCGCCTTGAAGTTGGTCAAACATATCATCTATCCTTAGGAGAGGATATTTATTCTTTATCATAACCTTTTTCAGTTTCCTATAGTTAATACACATTCTGAGGGAGCCATATTTCTTTCGCACGAATAGGACAGGAGCACCCCAAGGAGAAACACTTGGCCTAATGAAGCCCTTCTCTAGAAAATCTTTCAATTTCTCTTTCAACTCTTTCAACTCAATCTCGGGAAGAACATCAATCCCAAAGTCAATCTCCCTACCAGGAGGGACTCTAGGAAGATCATTAGGAAATGCTTCCGGAAACCCATTAACAATCGGGACTGACTCAAGAGTTGGGGACTCAACATCATCAGATTTCACTCGCATGAGGTGATAGATACAACCTTTGGAAATCAACTTTCTGGCTCTAAGATATGAGATAAACTTTCCTCTAGGTGAAACAAAATCACCCTTCCACTTTAGAACCGGCTCATTCAGAAATTGGAACTTAACGGTTCAGGATCTACAATCAACGGAAGCATAACACATGTGAAGCCAATCCATGCCAAGAATTAAATCAAAATCAACCATTTCCAACTCAACCAGATCAACAAGAATATCCTTATGATGGATGGACACTACACAAGCTCTATAGATTCTCTCAGCTCAAATAGACTCATTCACTAGAGTAGAAACATCAAAGGGTTCAAGAAGACTCTCAGTGATCCTATTAAATCTACTTGCCACACAAGGAGATACAAACGACAATGTGGCACTCGGATCCATCAAAACATAACAATAAAAAGTAAAGACTCGTATCATACCCGTCATAACATCTGGGGAGTTATCCTGAGGCGACTACCTGTGGCATACAAATGGTTTGTTGCTCCGTCTGCGCCTGACGTAGTGGCCCTTTGGTTTCCTCTAACTGGAGGGGCTGGTGTAGAAGATTAAGCCCGATCAGCCCACTTCGGATAATCTTTCTAGTAGTGACCCGCTTGGCCATATTTGTAGCACACATCATTCACGTCACGACATCTCCCTACGTGTATTTCGCCACACTTATCACACGGTGGCTTACCCTGCGAACCTTGGGCCACGCTAGCTTGTGGTTGAGGTCCGTGATTTCCCACATTCTGAGATCTCCGATCATACCTGCCTCTAGGTGCATGTGCAGTAGGAGATGATAGTTCTTGAAATCGGTTGCCATTGCCTTTCCTTCCAACCTCATAGTTGGATGTCTTATCTTTCTTACGCTTGAACTCTTCCTTGTCATGTTATCTCTCCTTTTCATCTTATTGCACAAATGTCATCAGTTACTCAACATCCATATAACTCACAAGCATTGCTCCCCTTCCATCTCTCTTGGGTCCTCTATTCAACCCATCAACATACATTCCCATCCTTCTCCTCATGTCAGCAACTATGTCGAGAGCATAGTGAGATAGTTGAGTGAACTCCAACCTATACTCTTGCACAGTCATAGAGCCCTGTTTCAAATTCAGGAACTTTTTCACCTTAGCTTCTCTTTTCTCTTTTGGGAAGAAGTGTCCCAAGAAGGCTTCCTTGAACACTGCCCAAGTCAAATATGGAGCATCATTCCCTCTTTGTTTCTTTCATTGATCGAACCACAGCCTGGCCATACCCTTGAGTTAGTATGCAGCTAGTTCAACCCTATCATCATCGACTTTATGCATCACTTGGAACAACTTCTCAAGTTCTTCCCCTTAGTTCCCAGGATCTTCAGTGGATGCGGACCCTGTGAACTCAGCCGGACTCATCCTAAAAAATTCTCGGACTCTAGAAGTATCATGAACATCTTATCTACCCACTCCTTGTCACGCGGCAGGTGCTGCGACAGCCTGGGCTAGAGCTTAAATAGCTTGGCATAGCTCAACATTGGAGACTTCATCTTGAGAGGGCTGCTCAACAGGGACAGCTTGGTCCGCAGGCTCCTCGTGTATTTGAGTCTCAAGTAGGGTAGCATCTTGCCTGGCAGGACGTCCCCTTCCTCTGATAGCTCTTCTAGGAGGCATGATATCAATTCTGCACGCGTAGAGCACGAATTAGAAGAGCGCTTTTATAGAGCTTAACTCTATTGCACAAACTGGAATGAGAAGAAAAGTGTTAAAATTCCTAATGTCTTATAGCCTCCTACTTATGAAATGTGGCTGACAACACACCCATAAACAAGAATCTACTAGACATAACTTCATAGACTCCGTAGGACACATGAACTCTGTGCTCTGACACAAAGTTTTTCACGCCCCGGGAGGGTACCCTTGGCGTGGCCGGCACCTAGAGACTATTTCTAGTCCCCAAGCAAACCACTTAGCCTCATCAAATTCATTCAATCAAATAACTCTACTGAACAGCGAAAATAGAAATAAGTAAATGTGCACATCTCATCTAATGTCTCAAAATAATATAGACAATAATAAAGAATAGTAGAAAGAACTAGCTCACAATCTCAACATCAACGTTCAACCATCGTCTGTGAAGCCTCTATCACTAATCATGTGGTGTCAATGACAGACCCATGGCTACCCGAATCAAAATAAAAGAAATAGTTCAATCTAACTCTAAAGCATGATGAAATAAAAGTAATGGATCCTTTGGAATAGGGGAGGCTCACCAATCAGCTGCGAGTCTCTAACCCCGGGTCGTGACAATATTTTTATCACAATAATAAATTTATGATTGAATTGTTTGATCACAACAAATAGTATAGGTATTATTTAGTCAAGCATCAGTTAAATTTATAATACATTATATTATTGTTATCAATTTCTGTCAATTGATAAATTATTTAATTAATTAGCTAATTATGGAATTTAAACAACAAAAAATTATATGTATTCTTGGCCACTTTGAAATTTTTATGTTTTATTAAAATATTAATGACATGAGTGTTTTATCAGATAAACATATTAATTAATGTTTTGATCATAAAAAAATAATTAAAAAAATAATACAAAAATAAGTAAATAATAGCTTTTAATGTAATTGTTTTAAAAATAAATTATTGACATCCACTATTTGCTGTAATACTTATTTTCTTTCCTTTTTGTGTTGCGATATTCTTCGTCTCTCATGTTTATAATATATTATCATGAAAATAATTATGATTATTAAGTTAATTATTGTCCAAAGTTTCGATAGTCGAAAAAATATTTATTTAGTTATAATATTTCATTTTAAATTATATTTTATTGATAAAAGGTAACTATTGTCCAAACTAGCTTCGACAAGATCATGGAAAAACTTAATAATTAACTATAAATTTTATAGTTACCAAAAAAACTATAAATTTTAATACAGTAAAAATTTATGACTTTACCTTTTAATATGACACAACTTTTATAACTTCAAAAAAAATATTTATTCACCTATAATTTTTTTTTAAAAAAATAATATATTATGGCTACAAGGGATAACAATTAATAATTAGTCATGAAATTTTGTCTAGCAAAATACATGTAGTTATTTCATTCAATTATTGTCATTATTTTTTATAACTTAAAAAAAAATGATTTATTTAGCTATAATTTTTTATTCAAATAATGTTTTGTGGCTAAAGGTTGTTATTACTATGATAAGTTTAAACTCGTGGCAAAAATTATTAATAAGCTACAAAATTTAATTAAAACCAAAAATCTATGGCTATTTCATTTAACTATTGCCACAATTTTCTATGACTTGAAGCAAAGGTATTTATTTACCTACAATATTTTGTTTCAAATAATTCATTGTAGCTAAAGGGTTACTTTTGCTACAATCACTTTTATTTGTCGCAAAAATCTATCATTAGCTACAAAATTTTATTGTAGCAATAAAATTGTGGCTAGTTAGATAATTATTGCCACGATTGTTAGCCGTTATAGCAAAAATAAGGATTTAGCTTTGTCAATTTAATTTTCGTGGCCAAAAGATTTGATGAATTTCTAATTAGCCCCGAAGTTTAAATTTTTGAGGCTATTACTAAATAATAGCTATGATTTTCAAATTCATAGCTTAGATTTCGTAGCTATAAGTATGTTTTTTTATAGCTCTCTATCTTTCTTCTTATCCTCCTCAAGTTGTTGTGCATAGACCAAGTTTTCATGCCCCGAGAGGGTACCCCGAGATGTCGCCAGCACCTAGAGACTATTGCTAGTCCCCAAGAGAACCACTTGGCCCCATCACATCCATTTAATCCAACAACTCTATAGATCAACAGAAGTAATGAAAGTAAATGGGCTCATCTCATCTAATGTCTCAATTAATAATAGATTAATAATAAAGGCTTGTAGGAAGAACTAGTTCACAATCTCAACATCAACGTCTGCCTATCATCTATGAAGCCTCTATCACTAATCAAGTTGTGCCAATGACAGACTCATGGCTACCGAAATCAAAACATAAGACTAGTCTAGTCTAACTCAAAAGCATGATGAAATAAATAATAGTGGATCCTCCAGAGTAGCGGAGGTTCACCAATAAGCTAAACATCCTAGATCTTTGACGATGCGCCTGTTGACGATCCCTAGTCCCTGTATCTGCATCATAAAATGATGTAGCACCGAGTGGCATCAGTACGTGGAATATACGGTATATAAAATAGATGAATGAAACAGAAACATGTAGAATAATATGATACGACATCGACTCAGAATAGTAAACAATCGACCTGTCAAGTGTGTATTCTAAAGCAAGAATAAAGAGTAGACAAGTGACCTATCAACCAATCAACCTCATCAATCAATCAGACTCGCCTCAAAGGAACTCGTCTCAACACATCTCACCTTATCTCAACTCAGAGTACTCAAGGTAGGAACTTTCTGGGAGTTTTCTTATTCGACAACAATCACCTCTGAGCCAGTGATTGTACAACATCCCGCCGATGTTGCCACGACCATTCCATACTTGCCACGCAGAGAATGAATTGAATCCACTAGGGAAACTGCAATCAACAAGTCCTTTATTGTTTCAGGGACTCTCTCAAGAGGGAACCGCAATGTAATGTGATGGTTCTAATCCTTACCTACGTTTGGCGACGTAGTTTGAGTTGGAATAACTTTCACTCTTTCGGTGCTCGATACTTCTTCCTAGACTCAATGCTCATAAAACCTCCATCTCAACTAATCTCATAGGGACTTTAACCCCGTCATCGATCGGTATCTCATAGGGACTCTAACTCTATCATCAATCAAACTCATAGGGACTAACCCTTTCACCAATCAAGCTCATAGGGACTCTAACCTTATCATCAATCAATCTCAATCAATAGCTCAAGGCTTAGAACAATCGTTAGGGAATAATCGAATAAACCATCATTACAATTAATTTATGGAGACTCATAGGACTATCAAGATCTATCAACTCATCATTATTCTCTCACCATAATCACAATCACAATCAATAATCTCATATCAAAGCGCTAGACTCCACCCCTAGATTCATTCATGCATGCTTTCAAAAGTTAACATGTAAGGTTATGCAATTTCTCATGAAAATATCCAATTCAAGAAAATAAGTTTGTGATGATCATCAACATACAGAATTACATGTAATAAGATATAATTTGTGAGAAAATATTCAAGTATCAATTTAAGAAACATGTATGGGGACTTATGGACACTCAACTACTCTATGACCATCTATGGGGCACATGAGAGGACAATCTCATGCTTTTAGCTTAGCCTTACATACCTGGGATGAAGCTCTCAACAATCACTTTAAAGATTTCCTCTTGAATTCCTCAATCTCAAGCTCTTCTCCTCTTTCCTCAAGCCCTAGTCTTTTTAGATTGTTAGAAAAGGACTTAAAATGGGGTTTAAGATCCCTTTTTATGTCAAAACGACCAAATTAGATCATGTATTGAGCTTAGGAGGGGTTGAAAATTTACCGGAATGCCTCTCAAAAAATTTAAAAATTTATCAGCTTAGGAATAATCCAGGCCGCGACACGAACTGGTCGAGTATAGTGTATTTTTCTCCAAAAAGTTTCTGAACGAGTTTTCTCAATCCCATCGAATTTTTTTGAAGAAATAGAAATGCGGGTCCGCTACAAAGGTGCGACGCGCCTCTGTCATGCACCGAACTGTTTTAGTTTTCGTGATAAAAAATTATCTTTTGATTGATCACTCTTAAAATTGACCGAGATCATTTTCCCACTCAATTTTCGTGTTGATCACAAATTCGGTCTCGAATTTAGGATATGAGCATTGAAAGATGCATTACGCGCATACATCTTCTCTAGAGGTATTTTGATAATTTTACTGGGTGTTACACCATGACCCTAGAAATATCCGTACCTGGGATCAGCAAGGTTGCCTTGTACTCCTTCTTCACATGTTTACCCAGGCCAAGTACGAACTTTCTCATTCTCACCCTCACGTCTTGGACCATCTCTGGAGCATACCTAGATTGCTGGATAAACTTGAGGTTGTATTCTTTGACGGTCAACCCTTCTTGCTCCAGGTTCACGAACTCCTCAATCTTCGCCTCCCCTAACTCTTGGGGAAAGAAATGATCAAGGAAGACACTCTTAAATTCACTCCACTCAGCAGGCTCAACACCCTCACCTCAACCCCCTTCCCATTGATTATACCAAATGTTTGTCACGTCCCTTAATTAATAAGCAGTAAGCTCAACTCCCTCAATCTCAGTTGCATGCATGGCTTTTAGGACTTTCCACATCTCATCAATGAAATTCTGAGGGTCCTCCTCAACCTTCGACCCTGTGAAGACTGGTAGGTTCATCCTCAGAAAATCCCCAAGCCTGGTTGCAACAGTTAGCTCTTATGAGCTAGAATTAGGAGCCTGTGAACTCCGATTTTCACTCTGAGTAGCTACCAGTTGGGTGAGCATATTGATAGCTCCTCTAAAGTAAGACTTTTTGGTAGGAGGAGGTGGAGTAGTAGGTGCCTGTGTAACACCAGTGGATCTGGCTAGTTGACCTCGACCCCTCGTTTCCATCCGAGTAGGCACCACTGGAGTTGGGTTCTCAGTATTGTCAACTAGGGTACTTTTTTGAGTGACAGTATGCTTAGGAGGCATGATTTGCAAACACGTAACACATGAGTTAGAAAGGAGCTTTATAGAGTTTTAACTCTATCGTACGAACTCAGAATATCCTCAACATGCTAAGGTAAAGAATGTCAACCTCCTTTTCTCAGATCCAAAGAGAATGTCCATATGTCGAGACATGAGCCCCTAGAGTTAACTGTACGACTATTCTATGCTAGCAACGTAGTTCTGGGGTGTTATCCTCTCACCTGCTCGGTGCTTGATACTCCTTCCAAGACTAAAATATGCTCACGAAAATCAACTCAAGCTCATCTCTTTGACTCACCTCAAACAACTCAACTCAATTCCTCAGTGCACAGTAACTCAGGATCATCATTTATGCAATGCAACTCAAAACTCCAACTCACATCATGCAAGACTCTTACTCATGTGGTCAGTGGACATCATATCAATTCATGCTCAACATATAAGACACATTAGATTCTCATCACGTACACATATGAAATAAGAACATGTAGTCCGCATACTAAACTCAAAAGAATAGACTTATGATCTCAATTCAGTTAGCATACAGGATAATAATGCAATTTAGGACTAGGCTATCAAGAATACGATTAGTATTCCAATTTCATGGTAAAAACAGTGCAACTCATCAATTTATTCTAATATACTCATGAGGACTCAAAACAAGTGCAAGAAATATAGAACTTAAAATCCCCGAATTTGCATTACTCAATTATTGCCCGCAACTTGATTCAAGTAAACGAAGGGGCGCGTGGATGAAATTAATTTCAACGTTTTAAGTAGCCTTAAATACCTTGAAATTTGAAGAACAATCAATCCTCTGTCGATCCTGACGTTTGAACATGAAACCTTTGCTTTTCTCCCTTCTCCGCTGCTCGCAAGAATTTTTAAGTGTGTATTAAGGGATAATACACTTAGGGTTATGATATAGAACTTAAATTAAGTCCAAAACATCGTGGAAATTAATTTAAAGGTGTTAGGAAAAGAAACCCTCTTAAAATTGCCGACAGGAACCACGAAACCCCTCCTACGAGCAGTGGCTCCACCTACGGGCCGTAGGTGGCCTCTCTTAGGTGAGGGTGTCCATGAATTTGGTTACTGAAAAATTGACGTGGAACTTACAAAACCTGTTCTATGGGCTATACCTTGGGTCATGAGCCGTTTGATACTCGTAACTTAAGATCCTGAAAAGTTGATTTTTGAGAAATCAAACTACGGGTGATGATCTAGGAGTCGTGGAAGAATATATGGTCCGTATGGTGTCTCGTGGTTGGGCCTCAGACTTAGAAAAAAATTTACGAAGTCACCTAGACATCTACGAGGCCTCATCTACAGGCCGTAGATGGCCTTCGTTGTTTCTTACAGTTATTTTTCTCAATTTTCTTTGTGCATCTACTCATACTAGGTGGAAAAAATTAGGGGGCATTACACTATCATAACGATATTTCTCTATGATGATCGGATTTTGTTTGAAAATTAATTTTTTATGTTAGATTTTATTTTTATTATAATACTCTATTTATAACAATAATGACATTCATTATCACGGTATAAACTTTACAAATTAACCTTCTACAATATTCATACCCAAATGTTGTGTAGTAATATTTTATATTAAATATATTACGTATAATGTAAAATAGTATACTTATCATTAATGCCAAACATAGTAAATTTCAAGTGCAAATATTAATATAAAAAGAAGTATTTAAATGATGATGATCTATTATGTTCATCATATCACGAAGAAAAACTACTGATGTTTGTCGTTTTTACATACATACTCTTTCTAAATTTATATACTTCTATTTTTAATAACTAAATGAGATATATACGTCAAATGTTCATATGCATACATAACAATGCATCACTATGACGCATCGAGAGGGTACCCTAGATATGATACTCAGAAACCATTATTGGTTCCCAAAAGAACCATTTGGCCTGTACATCATTAATCATACAGCGGAAAACTCAATTTAGAAGTATAAGGAACAGTCTACTAGGCTAACCAATTAACACAAAATGAAATAATAATTTAAATCAACAATCTAATTCCAAATCAGTCCATTATCACAGTAATAATTCGATATCGGACAAGTCAAGTAAACAAGAACATCAAAACAATCCATCTTTGTCTATAAAGCCTCTAACTCTAGCATGTAGATGGTGCCAATAATAGATCCATGACTACCTCTATGAAAAGGAATACTCTAGAAAGTAGTAAAGACATAATAGGAAATAAAATTCCTCCAGAAGCTAGGAGGTCTCACCATTGTCAGAAAATGGAATGGGTCTTAACAAAGTGCCTATTGGCGATCTCTAGCACCTGTATCTGCATCATGAAATGATGCAATGCTGAATGACATTAGTACATATAATGTATCATATGTAAAATAACTGGGAACCCATAAACTCAACAGGTGCTCAACTTTAACTAATAATGAAACTCCATAAGGGTCATAAAAGACTCAAAGCTATACAATGCAATCCATTCACATCGAGTATTAGTGCATCCTAAGTTGGAAGTTTCTATAACCGACAACCATCACCTATGAGCCAGTGATGATGCAACGAAGCGATATTCTTGTCACATTCATCCAATATCTTGCCAGGGTAAAGGACATCTCATCAGTGAAACATTTGATTTTGCGGTTCAATCCTCTCCTTTGCTGGCTACATAGTTGTTGAGTTTGAGTTGTTATTCATTTTCATTCAATTCGGTGCTCAATACTCCTCCCAAGACTCAACATGCTCATAAGACTTCAGTTCATTCTTTGTGGTTACCTCATTTAATTGGTCTTATTAGGCACTTGTCAAACTAAATTCATCATATCAACCATCAACTCTTTTGTTAGAAACATTTTATCAGAAACAATTCCTCATTCATCAAGACTCTATATCATCCATCATTCAAACTCAAGATATTCAGGTACAAAAATAGAGATAAAATTTTATAATTTTTATAGATTTTTCAAGCTCAGACCATACTCATATACACCCATTCAAGTACAGTATATAATAAATACAAGAATTCAACCCATGATTTATGTAAAAATACAATCATCTATTACAAGTTTTTAGTTCATAAAAGCTATCATGCATGCAAGATTATGTAGAAGTATACTAGAATTTAAGAGAAAAATCATGGAAGACTCAAATCATTCATAGTTCGATAAATTCTATTTATTAGGCACATAGAAGAACTAATCCATGTTTTAGTTAGCCTTACATACCTGAAAGATTTGAATTCTGGAATAGCTTGGAAGAATTCACTTGATTCTCTTGAAACACTAACTTTTTTTCTCTCCTTGAAACCTTGATCTAAGTTTGAGAATGTGTTTTAGCATAAAAGGTTGAATAATGATGTTTAGGAACTTAATTTAGTACAAACTCGTCAAGATTAGGCTTTGAAAAGGTGGGAAAAGATCAAAATAATCCTTCTTAAAATGTTGTCCAATTCATGTATGGGTCAATCTACGATCCGTATAAACCCATTCGTGAAAACTGGGTAAATTTTGGGGTCTTAGGATCCATTCTACGAACCCAAACTACGACTCATAGTTGGGTCCGTAAAGTTTGGAGCTTAACAACTTACTTGGAGAAGATTTTCACGAAGTCGCGTTTAAAGATCGTCAACCCATCTGACCCGTAATTAAAGGTTCGTAGATGGTGATCCAGAAAATTCTGCACTGATAGTCTTCACTAAAACGGTCATAATTTCTTACTCCAAACTCCAAATAAGCCAATCTTGGTGGCTTTGGAAATAGAATTCAAGGACCTTTAATTAGATTGTGGATCACCTAAATCTTTATATTCTAGGAGATATGATCGTTCGAACTTGACTCTTCTATAAACTCATACAAAAACTTTGTCAACAGGAACTCTTTAGACTTGACTTGATGTGAAAGATCCTTTATGAACCTAGACCACATCTAATACACTTTAAATGCTTAGAATTTGATATCATCATATATATAAAACTTATAAGTCATTGGGTCACCTAACTTTTATATAATCACATATCAAAACTCAATCGGTAAGAGAGCTTTTAACTTAACTTCGCACTAGAAGGTTCCTGTGACCTCAACTCAACTCCAAATCTATTTTAACACTAAAGAATTGACCTTAAAACCTATGCCGAATTAAAAATCATTTAATATAATCTTAATGTAACAAATGACTTAATCTTAGTTAAGAAAAAAATTCAGGGTGCTACAATCACTACAGTAATTATACAACTTCCAGATATACAACCTCTATATAAATCTTCGACTACACAACTCATTTTGTGTAACAATAAGGAGAGAGAAAAATTAATTGGAATTGAAATTGGAATAGGAATAAATCAATATAGAACCATAATCTCAAGAAAGCTACGGTCTCACGTTCATTCAAAATTTATTTGACAGTAAATTTGCTATAAATAGGTCTACTTCTTAGACTATTTAAGTGCCTGCTTCCTCATAATTCTTTGTATTTCTCCTGTCAAACTTTCTTAATCATAAAAATTTAATCATTTAGATGTTGTGGAACAACCAACAAACACGTATACCCCATCTCAATAGGTTATCAGTCTTCACATAGTGATATATGAGAAGATATTAAAATAGTTATTTAATTTTATTTATTTAATTTAATAAGAAAATTATTTTACTTTAATTTAAATATTTACTTAACTTAAAATAACTAATCAAGGTGATATAGTGAAATTATAGTTGAAGCGATTGGGAAAATTACTTATTATGGGTAATGTTATAAAATCATAGTCAAAGTAAGTTGTTGCCTTAAAAAGATCAAATTAAAAAATCGACGAAATATTTTTATGAGCCCCATATAATGTATAAGAGAAAGCAGATAGCTCAAACAGACACGTTGATGGAGAGCTGCTTGCTTGGCCCTCAACTGACATTTTGGGTAGTATTGTAAAATTATAGTTAAAGTAGGCAGCTATTTTATAAAAATTAAGTTAAAAAGTTCACGAAATATTTTTATGAGTCTCATATAATGTATAAGAGGAATCAAACACGTTAAGTAGGTATGTCGACAAAGAGCTTCCTATTTAGCTCTTAACTGCGACTTATATAATAAGATAATACCTATATTTTTTCGATTAATTTGGTATATCATAAGCAATTTGTCTTATTTCTTTATTGATACTTGCGGAGTGAATAAAAAATAATTCTTAAAACCCATTACTTGGGGAAATTATTGATGTTGTTAATAGCGTAAAAAGAAGTCTTGAAAAGACGAAATCATGAGAAAATTATTTTTACCCTAATTTCAATATTTATTTAATTTAAAATAACTAATCAACGTGATATAGTGAAATCATAATTGAAACAATTGAAAAAAATTATTCATTAGGGATAATATTTTAAAATTATAGTTGAAGTAAGCAGCTGCCTTAAAAAGATTAAATTAAAAAGTCCACGAAATATTTTTATGAGCCTCATATAATGTATAAGAGAAAGTAGACAGTTCAAACAGATACGTTAACGGAGAGCTGCTTGCTTGGCCCTCAACTGACATTTGGGGTAATATTGTAAAATTATAGTTGAAGTAGGCAACTATTTTATAAAGATTAAATTAAAAAATTTACGAAATATTTTTATGAGTCTCATATAATGTATAAAAGGAATCAAACAGGTCAAATAGGTACGTCGAGAAAGAGCGGCCTGTTTGACCCTTAACTGCGACTTATATAATAAGATAATACCTATATTTTTTCGATTAATATGGTATATCATAAGCAATTTGTCTTTTTTCTTTATTGATACTTACAAATTGAATAAAAAATAATTCTTAAAACCCATTACTTGAGGAAATTATTGATGTTGTTAATAGCGTAAAAAGAAGTCTTGAA
Organism: Solanum rostratum; assembly: GCA_029948455.1. Lineage (NCBI taxonomy): Eukaryota > Viridiplantae > Streptophyta > Magnoliopsida > Solanales > Solanaceae > Solanum > Solanum rostratum. The sequence goes on from CM057053.1 coordinate 60,253,606, forward strand.
AAGACAAAATCATGAGAGTACGTATGACAAATTAACACTACTATACAATTAAAGAAAAAATAATTATATTACATCTTAAAAAGAAAATTAGCTGCAACATGTACTTCGCAGAAACTTTAGCTGCAACATGTACTTCGGAAAATCATTGGTTCAATATATATTATTTTTTATTTTAATTTATATAGCATAAATACAATTTGAAGTTAATTAAGAAATTTATTGTTTTAAATAAATATTTTAAATTATGAATTATTGCGAATGATAGTACTCTTTAGTAATTTTCAGGCAATACATATATTACTCTTACTTTTCAATCTAACGTAGCACATGTGAAATCCTGAGAGTAGGCCAAAATTTTTATATATTTATTTTGGTGATTTTTAATATTACTCCTTTTTTTGCGGATTTGTATAACACACATGAACTTTTGAGAGAGTAAGTTTTTATATCTTTTTTTTTTTTATATTTGATTTATAATTTTTTTGACATATTTTTCATATAATGTATGTTATTCCCTCCTTTCAATCTATGTGGCACAAATAAGAATTTGTTGTTAATTATTGCACTCTATAATACAATTTATGTTACTTTAAAATAATATATGTTACTTATTTTGTTTTAATTTATGTTGCACCTATAAAATTTTAAGAGTAAATCAAAATTTTATTCATTTTATATAATATGCTTTACATAAGTCTTAAACATTATATGTTACTCTCTCTGTCCTAATTTATGTGCACTGGTAAAATTTCATGAACCATTTAAACTTTTTTCTATATTTAAAAAAAAATTAAATTGGTAATTATTGTGACTTGTAGTACTTTTTACATCATTTCAAGTAATAAAAATAAATTTTTTGGTTTATTTATATTAGGTTTTGAAAAGTACTTTTTTTACAAATATGATCATTGAAAGGTATTAAAATGGTTATTTAATTTATTTGTCTAGTTTAAAAGAAAGACTTAATTTATTATTTTGTATTTGTTTTATCTTAATTATAATAATTATATGACTTAAAATTAATTAATTAGGGCGATATAGTAAAATTACAATTGAATCAGCTAAAAAATAATTTATAAGAAATAATATTATAAAATTATAGTAGAAATAATGAAAAAAATAATTAATAAAAATAATATAATAAAAATAAAGCACTTAAAACAGACACGTCAATTAACAATTGTTTATTTTAGCAAATAGTTAAAAGTAGACATGTCGACCGTGAGAATTCTCGCAACCTCTTATATCTACTACTAGTACGAGTAGTAATTATTATATTAGATTTTGACATAATATACAAAACAGGTGTCATTGAGTGTGAGTGAAAGGGAGAGATTTTGACGTTTAAATAAACTATCCGTAGACAAAGGTCCACATATGAAAATAATTAATTAGGGTAATTATTAAATATTTAAAGATTATTATAGGCACATGCTAATATATATAATAATTTTTATGGTTGCAATGCAACCACCCAAATTCTCATGCGTCTCTATCATAAACTTTCTTTGGATCACAACAAATAATATCGTACGCATAAATATTGGAAATGAAAGAATTAATTAGCAGAAATTCAAAGTTAAAAGGACAAAAAAGATATAAATCTTTCAATACTTTAAATGTTCTTTTAAGTGAAAAAGTTTTTTAAATAGTTATAATATACATGTTTCAACTTTTTGTTCTTAAACTTTCTTAATATCTTCTTAGTTTTTTTTTCTTCTGAATTATTGCTTTTTCTGTTTTATTTAATAATTCGGGACAGAAGGCTAATAAACTAGTAGGAGTAGGTTGATGGCCTTATGATATAGTAAGTTAATGGGAGCAGTCATGTCTTTATATCCTCTGTTGTCATTATTCGCCTTATATTTGTTATCTTTATTATATTTAGATACTATCATTTACTTTTCATTATTACTTGTTTTCCTTTTTTTTCTTTCTTTTTTTCTTTTTTTTTCCTTTCCCCCCCTTTTCATATCTAATTCCGCTTATGGAGCTTGTTTTTTTGGACGAGGATTTTTCGAGAATAGTCTCTCTATCTCTATGAAGTATTGGAAAGGTCTGTGTACACTTTATCTTTCTCATACCACACTTATAGGATTCTACTGAGTATGTTACTGTTGTTGTTTTGTTTTGTTTTATAACATCAAAGGAAATTTCATATGAGCAGTGATATTAAGTATACAAGAAATAAGTGTAACGCCCGGTAAAATTACCAAAATACCCTTAGAGGAGGGGTATGCACGTAAGGCATCTTCTAATGCTCGTATGAAAAATTGAAGATCGGATCTGTGATCTGCACAAAAAATTGAGTGGGAGAATGATATAGGTCGATTTCTAGAGCGACCGAATCAAAAGATAATTTTTCAACCCGAAAACCATGAAAGTATCGGAGCGCGACGGAGGTGCGTCGCGCCTCTGTAGTGAACCCACACTTATATTGATTCAAATATTTTTGATGGGATTGGGAAAACTCGTTTAGAAACTTTTCAAAGAAAAATACACTGTATGCGACTAGTCCGCATCGCGGACTGAGTTATTTCGAGGCTGAGAAATTTCTAAACTTTGTGAGGGACATTCCGGACAATTCCCAATCCATCCTAAATTCTATATGTGATCTAATTATGTTGTTTGACGTAAATGGGGGTCTAAAACCTCATTATGAGTCTTTTTCTAACAATCTAACAAAGACAAGGGCTTGAGGAAAGAGGAAAAGAGCTTGAGACCGAGGAATTCGAGAGGAAATCTTTGAAGTGATTGTTGAGAGCATCATCCCAGTATGTAAGGCTAAACTAAAAGCATGAGATTGTCCTCTCATGTGCCCCATAGATGGTCATAGAGGAGTTGAGTGTCCATAAGTCCCCATACATGGTTCTTAAGTTGATTCATGAATGTTTTCTCACAAATTATATCTAATTAAATCTAATTATATGTATTTCCGTATGTGATGATCATCATAAACTTATTTTCTTGAATTGGATATTTTCATGAGAAATTGCATAACCTTACATGTTAACTTTTGAAAGCATGTATGAATGAATCTATGGGTTGAGTTTAGAGCTTTGACGTGAGATTGTTGATTGTGATTGTGATTGTGGTGATAGAATGATGATGAGTTGATAGAGCTTGACAGTCCTATGAGTCTCCATAAATGAACTCTATGGTCTATTCGATTATTCCCTAACTATTGTTCCAAGCCTTGAGCTATTGATTGATGAAAGAGTTAAAGTCCCTATGATATACTGATCAATGACGGGGTTAAAGGTCCCTATAAGATTGGTTGAGATGAAAGTCTTATGAGCATTGAGTCTTGGGAGGAGTATTGAGCACCGATTTGAGTTAAAGTAGATAACAACTCAAACTCAATAACTACGTGGCTAGCGTAGGAGAGGATTGAACCGTGAAATTGGATGTTTACTTTGTCCCAAAAGAGGACTTGATGTTACTTATTGTGGATCCACTGATGTCATGTCCTTTATCCTAGCAGCGCACTGGATGGATACAACAACGATATCGTTTCATTGTATCATCACCGGCTCATAAGTGATGGTTTTAGGTTAGAGAAACTCCCAGAAAGTTCCTACCCTGAGTACTCTGAGTCGAGATAAGATGTGATGTGATGAGATGAGTCCCTTTGAGACGAGTCTGATTCGATTGATGAGGTTAATTGGTTGATGATTCACTTGTCTACTCTTTATTTTTGCTTTAGATCGACATTTGACATGTTGATTGCTTGCTATTTTTGAGTTGACGCTGTTCCATATTATTCTACCTGTTTCTGTTTCCCTCAGTTATTTTACATACAACACAAATCACGTACTGACGTCACTCGACGCTACATAATTTTATGATGCAGATACAGGGAGTAGAAATCGTCAATAGGCACACCGTTAACTACTGGAGACATTCAGGTGATTGGTGAGCCTCCCCTACTCCGGAGGGTTCACTACCCTTACTTCATCATGCTTTTGAGTTAGATTAGACTAGTCTTATATTTTGATTTCGGTAGCCATGGGTCTATTATTGGCACCACTTGATTAGTGATAGAGACTTCATAGACTAGAGTTGAATGTTGATTGTTAAGATTTTGAGCTAGTTCTATCTGCTAGCCTTCTTATATTATATATATTATATTAAGAACTAGATTAGATGTGTCCATTGACATTCCTTAGTCTTCTGATGATGGTCCTGAGTTCTTTGATTGAATGAATATGATGAGGTTAAGTGGTTTGCTTGGGGACTAGCAATAGTCTCTAGGTGCTGGCCACGTCTTGGGTACCCTCCCAGGGCCTTACAAACTTGGTATCATAGACAGAGTTCAAGTGTCCTACGGAGTCTATGAAGCCATATCTAGTAGATTCTTGTTTATGTATGTGTGTGCAGCTCACTTTATAAACAAGAGGCTATAGGACATTAGGAATTATTACACTTCTTTTATATTCTGAGTTCGTGCGATAGAGTTTAACTCTATAAAACTCCTTTCTAATTCGTGCATTACACCTTTGCAAATCATGCCTCCCAAACGTACTGCTGCCAAAGGAGATGCTTCATCCCTAAACACTAAGAATCCCCTGCCAGAGGTCCCTACTCAGACTGGGACGCAGAGAGGGGGTCGACCAGCCATAGCTGCTTAGATTCCACAGGCACCTCCTGCTTAGTCAGCCTCCACCTCAGAGGCAGACTTCAGGGGACCCATTCCTATGCTTACCCAACTAGTGGCCTCCCAAAGGAATAGCCGAGGTCCATAGGCCCCTAACTCCAGTTCCTAAGAGCCCACGGCTGCAACCTGGCTCAGAGATTTCCTGAGGATGAACCCGCCAGTCTATACGGGGTTAATGGTTGAGGAGGACCCACAGAACGTTATTGATGAGATTTGCAAGGTCTTGAGGGCTACGCATACTACTGAGGTTGAAGGAGTTGAATTTGCCTCCTATCAGCTTAAGGATGTTGCGAACATCTTATATAACAAATGGGAAGATGGTCGAGGTAAGAATGCTGAGCCTTTTGAGTGAGATGAGTGTGAGAGTGCCTTCCTCGATCACTTCTTTCCCCAAGAGCTGAGGGAAGCAAAGGTTGATGAGTTCTTGAACCTGAAGCAAGAGGGGTTGACTGTCAAGGAGTACAACCTCAAGTTCATTCAGCTGTCCCGGTATGCCCTAGAAATGGTCCAGTATATGAGGGCGAGAATGAGAAAATTCATGTCTGGATTGGGCAGGCATGTAAAGAAGGAGTGCAAGGCAGCATTGTTGATCCCATGTATGGACATCTCCAGAATTATGGTTTATGCCTAGATAACCGAAGAGAATAAGAAGAAGGACAGAGAAGAGCAACTGAGCAAGAAAGACAAATTAGTAGGGCATGAGCCTAGCCAACATAAGCAGAATAAGGGTGATAAATCTTACCTTTAGAAGAGGTCTTTTAGTTATGCACCCGCTGTAGCAAGTACGCCCGTCCAACAAAACAGGTGTGATAAGCAATCTTATGGTCACCAGAATTTCAGGGCTCAGGGTTCTCAGTCCCAAGCTAGTGTGACCCAAGGTTCGTTGGGAAATCCACCCTATGGCAAGTGTGGCAAACATCACCTAGGTGTGTGTCGTGAGAGCATAAACGCTTGTTACATATGTGGACAGACTGGTCACTTCAAGGATGAATGTCCTACAAGGAGACGGGGTGATGGAAGTAATAAAGCACAATCCTCTGTTTCCCCAGCTGGCAGTCATCAGAGGGGTACTACTACGGGTGCATTGGGAGGGACAAGCCGTCTGTATACAACTGGAAAATTGACAAGATTAAGAGGTTATGCCAGATGTTGTTACGGGTATGCTTCGAGTCTTTACTTATGATTGTTATGCATTGTTTAACCTGAGTGCCACTCTATCTTTTGTAACTCCCTATGTGGCCAATAGATTTGAGATTCTTCTAGAGTGTTTCCCTTAACCCTATACTGTTTCTATTCCTACTTGTGAGTCTATCCTAGCTGAGAGGGTCTATAGAGATTGTGTAGTATCCGTCCATCACAGGGATACCTTGGCTGACTTGGTAGTGTTGGAGATGGTTGACTTTGTCTTAATCCTTGGTATGGATTAGATTCATGCTTGTTATGCCTCAATAGATTGTGGGACCCGAATTATTAATTTCCAATTTCCGAATAAACTGGTCCTAGAGTGGAAGGGGAGTTTCGTTGCACCTAAGCATAAGTTTATTTCCTATCTGAGGGCTAGAAAGCTAATCTCTAAAGGTTGTATCTACCACCTTGTGCGATTTAAGCATAATGATATTGAGTCTCCTACTCTTGAGTCAGTCCCGATTGTGAATGAGTTTCCTGAAGTGTTCCTGAGGATCTACCTGGAGTCCCTCCTAATAGGGAGATTAACTTTGGGATTGATGTTCTTCCCGATACCTAGCCTATCTCAATTCAACCTTATAGGATGACCCCCACTGAATTGAAAGAGTTGAAAGAGCAATTGATGAATTTGTTAGAGAAGGGCTTTATTAGGCCAAGTGTTTCTCCTTGGGGTGCTCCCGTCCTATTCGTGCGAAAGAAAGATGGGTCTCTCAGAATGTGCATAGATTATATCCAACTGACAAGGTCACGATCAAGAATAAATATCCTCTCCCCAGGATAGATGATCTGTTTGACCAACTTCAGGGTGCCTCATGCTTATCAAAGATAGACCTCAGATCGGGCTACCATTAGTTGAAAGTGAAGGAGTGTGACATTCCAAAGACAACCTTCAGGACTAAATATAGCCACTTTGAGTTTGTGGTCATGTCCTTTGGGTTGACGAACGCACTTGCAACCTTCATGAACTTGATGAATAGAGTGTTCATACCCTATCTTGACATGTTTGGAATCGTGTTCATCGACGATATTTTGGTGTATTCGAAGGATGAGGAGGAGCATGCCTATCACCTCAAAGTTGTCCTTCAGACTCTTAAGGACCATGAGTTGTATGCAAAGTTCTCGAAATGTGAGTTTTGGCTCAAGATAGTGGCTTTCCTAGGCCATGTTGTCCCAGGTGATGGTATTCGAGTAGATTCCTAGAAGATTGAAGCAGTTAAGAACTGGCTAAGACCGACCTCTCCAACTGACATAAGAAGTTTCTTGGGATTGGCAGGTTACTACCGCAGTTTCGTTGATGGATTTTCTTCCCTATCCTCACCATTGATCAAATTGACTCAGAAAAAGGTCAAGTTTCAGTGCTCTGAGGAATGTGAGAAGAGCTTCCAAGAGTTGAAGACGAGATTGACTACTGCACCAGTCCTAGACTTACTCAACGGGACAAAGGACTTTGTAATTTATTGTGATGCTTCGGGGGTTGGATTGGGATGTGTGTTAATGCAGAGGGGGAAAGTGATAGCTTATGCTTCCTGGCAACTCAAGGTTAATGAGAGGGACTATCCAACCCATGATCTCGAGTTGGCACCATTGGTGTTTGCACATAAAATCTAGCGGCACTACTTGTATGGAGTGCATATGGATGTGTTCATTGACCATAAGAGCTTGCAGTATGTCTTTAGTCAGAAAGAGTTCAACCTGCGACAGAGGAGATGGTTGGAGTTGCTTAAGGATTACGACATGAACATTCTCTACCACCTAGATAAAGTTAACGTTGTTGGTGATGCTCTTAGCAGGTTGTCAATGGGTAGCACAACCCATGTTGAGAAAGGAAAGAAGGAGCTGACAAAGAAGTGCATCGATTTGCTCAATTGGAAGTTCAACTTGAAGAGAGTAATGAAGGAGGAGTTAATGTTCAGAACAAGTATGTTTCATCCTTAGTGGCAGAGTTGAAAGAAAAGCAAGACCAAGAACATCTCATACCCCAATTGAAGGAGGTTGTCCACAAACAGAAAGTGATGATTTTCTCCAAAGAGGGAGATGAAGTGTTGAGATACTAGAGTAGATTGTGTGTTCCAGATGTGGATGGCATTCGAGATAGAATCATGGTTGAAGCCCATTGCACTAGATATGTCATTCATCATGGCTCACCAAGATGTACCACGACTTAAGATAAGTCTATTGGTGGAATGGAATGAAGAGGGATATTGCTGAGTTTGTTTCAAAGTGCCCCAATTATCAGCAAGTGAAAGTTGAGCATCAAAGGTCATGTGGATTGGCTCATAACTTTGAGATTCCTGAATGGAAGTGGGAGATGATTAATATGGACTTCATTACTGGTCTGCCAAGGTCTCAAAAGCAACATGATTCGATATGGGGGATTGTAGACAAGATGACTAAATCGACTCACATCTTAGCAGTCAAACAACCAACATTGCGGAGGAGTACGCGTCATTTTGACATAAAAAAGGATTTAAAACCCTATTCTATGTTCTTTTCTAACAATCTAACAAGACTAGGGCTTGATGAAAGAAGAGAAGAGCTTGAGACTGAGGAATTCGAGAGGAAATCCATGAAGTGATTATTGAGAGCTTCGTCTCAGGTATGTAAGGCTAAACTAAAAGCATGAGATTGTCCTCTCATGTGCCCCATAGATGGTCATAGAGGAGTTGAGTGTCCATGAGTCCACATACATGATTCTTAAGTTGATTCTTGAATGTTTTCTCACAAATTATATTTAATTAAATGTAATTACATGTATTTCCATAAGTGATGATCATCATAGACTTATTTTCCTGAATTGGATATTTTTCATGAGAAATTGCATAACCTTACATGTTAACCTTTGAAAGCATGCATGAATGAATCTAGGGGTTGAGTCTAGAGCCTTGACGTGAGATTGTTGATTGTGATTGTGACTGTGGTGAGAGAATAATGATGAGTTGATAGACCTTGATAGTCCTATGAGTCTTCATAAATGAACTCTAATGATGGCTATTCGATTGTTCCCTAATTATTGTTCCAAGCCTTGAGCTATTGATTGATGAAAGAGTTAAAGTCCGTATGAATTTGATTGATAATAGGGTTAAAGTCCCTATGAGATACTGATCGATGACGGGGTTAAAGGTCCCTATGAGATTGGTTGAGATGGAGGTATTGTGAGCATTGAGTCTTGGGAGGAGTATTGAGCACCGAATTGAGTAAGAGTAGATAACAACTCAAACTTAATAACTACGTGGCCAACGTAGGAGAGGATTGAACCGTAAAACCAGATGTTTCCTTTGTCCCAAAAGAGGACTTGATATTACTTATTATGGATCCACTGATTCCATGTCCTTTACCCTGGCAAGGTACTGGAGGATGCGGCAACGACATCGCTTCGTTGTATTATCATCGGCTCATAGGTGATAGTTATCAATTAGAGAAACTCCCAGAAAGTTCCTACCTTGAGTATTCTGAGTCAAGATGAGATGAGATGACTCCATTTGAGACAAGTCTGATTTGATTGATGAGGTTGATTGGTTGATGGATCACTTGTCTACTCTTTATTCTTGCTTTAGATAGACATTTGACATGTTGATTGCTTACTATTTTTGAGTTGACGTTGTTCGATATTATTCTACATGCTTCTGTTTTTCTCAGCTATTTTACATATCGTACATTTCACGTACTGACGCCACTCAGCGCTACATCATTTTATGATGCAAATACAGGGATTAGAGACCGTCAGCTTGACGATCAAAGACATTCAGCTAATTGGTGAGTCTCTCTTACTCCTGATGGTTCACTACCTTTATTTCATCATGCTTTTGAGTTAGATTAGACTAGTCTTCTATTTTGATTTCGGTAGCCATGGGTCTGTCGTTGGCACCACTTGATTAGTGGTAGAGGCTTCATAGACTAGAGTTGGAAGTTGATTGTTAAGATTTTGAGCTAGTTCTACCAACTAGCCTTCTTCTATTATATATATTATATTGAGAACTAAATGAGATATGTCCATTTATCTTCCGTAGTCTTCCGCTGATGGTCTTGAATTATTTGATTGAATGAATGTGATGACACTAAGTGGTTCGCTTGAGGACTAGCAATAGTCTCTAGGTGTCGATCACATCTTGGGTATCATCCCGAGGTGTAACAATAAGTCATAGATCTTTAATAGCATGTTTAAAAGGAATTTTACGATGTGTATTTGCCAATTAAAATAATAGTCGATAAATATATATAATTTATAATATACATAAGATAGGTACATTTTATATATAGATTTTTATTTTTTTGTATGTTTGACTAATGAATATAATTATTTTTAATCAAAGTTGCATCCAAATGTGTAATTTGCTAACTTAAAGCAAGGTCGAGAGCAACAACATATATGACTAGTGGACATGTTACATATGGTACAAGCTAACGAGAATCTCTTTTTGACTAGTGTTACTTTTGACAAAAGAAATTGAAATTTTGCATATAGATAATTGATTGATGTATATCCTTTTTATGAACGAAGAAAGATATTGTTGGTTTAGGGTGTGGTTGGTATGGAGGAAAATATTTTTCATGAAATTGTTTTTCCTGAAAAATGTTTTTTTGGAAAATGAGTTGATTTCTAACTAATTTTCTCATGTTTGGTTGGTGATTAGAAATTATTTTTCAAAAAATATTTTTTATTGTTTGGTCAATGAATAAAAATATTTTTTAGAAAAAAACTTCTATTTTTAGCTAGGGAGTAGAAAAAATTTGTAGGAAAAATAATTTTTGACATGAAAATATTTTCATAATTTGAAATATTTTTTAAAAATAAATATTTAAATTCTTTTTTGGAGGGTCGAGGTGGGCGGTTGGGACGTGGGGATGGGCGGGGGGAGGGGGGGGGGGCGAAATGGTGTAAAAAATTGAAATTTGTTTTTTTTAAAAAAATTGTATTGGGGTGGGGTGGGGGGAGAGGGAGGGGCTGGAGTAAAAAATTAAAAAATAAATTTTTAACTCTTTTTGTATGGGTTGGATTGGGGGTGCGGTGGGACTGGGGTTAGAGGAGGCTAGGTGGGGGGATAGGGATGGAGTAAAAAAATTAAAATTTTTAATATTTGAATTTTTTGTAAAAATAAATCTTTATTTTTTTGTATGGGGGATGGGGGTTGGGGTGGGGGGAGGGGTGTAGGGGAGTAAAAAATTGAGATTTTAAAAATATTTTTAAAAAATTAAAAATTAATTTTTATTTTTTAAAGGGAGGGGGGGGGGGGGGTTTGGATGGGTCGGAATAGAAATGGGTGAAAAAAAATAAATTTCTAAAAAATGTGAAATTTTTTACAAAAATAAACTTTTAATCTTATTTTATTTTAGAAAAATAAAAATCTTTTTTTGGAGGGGAATCGTGATATGGATGGAAAAAGAATCAATTTGAATTGGATAAAAGTTTTGAAAAATGTTTTCTTTAATTTTTGGGAGGAAGTCAGTTTCCTTAAATTTGAGGATAATGAGTTGATTTCAAAAAAAAATTTCAAAACATTTAAGTCAACTAAACATGAGAAAACGAAAAAACATTTTACGAAAAATATTTTTCTCCCTACCAAACACAGCCTTAGTCTTTTACTAAGCTCCTTTGAAAGAGATTGAGATAGATTTCCAATTGAATGTGTTTTGATTAAATCATTAACGACAAATTTCTACAAATGTACCATATTCAATTAAATCTTGCGTGAGAGAAAAAAATTGAGATGAATTTTAGAGTTATTGTGCAAGCTAAATTTATTATTCCTTCCATCTCTGTTTACGTGTTACTGTTTTTTTAATTTGTTTTAAAAAATATCCTTTTTTTATAAAAATAATTTAATTTTAATTTTTTATGTCATTTAATGAAATATTTTTTAATTATATAAATATTTAAGAATATTTTTAGATTATTAATTTAAAAAATTATTTTTAAATATTATGTCAAATCAAAAAATATTAGATGACGTTAGGATGTACCGACGGCTATAAAAAGAAGAGTCAATTGCAATCATTGTCTTGTAGTAGTTGCTGAGACTTTCTGATGAAATTGAAAGTGTAAATTTTGGTTGAGTTTTGGCACTTAGTAAACATTAAGGATAGCAGTGTCCTCCATTATCTCTATTTCTTATTTCTTTCATTCATTGCACGACCGACCATTTACCATTTACATTTTCTTTTTCCAAAAACGTTATGGTTTCAGAAGCACAATTAAATTATTACACTTTATCAAAATTTTATGTATAACTACTGAGAGTGTGAGATTTTTACATGAATTATTAACTAATAACTAGTATAATGCTCTCAATTTTCGTATGTCAGACATATAAAATGGCTCTATTCGCTGATAAACTAATTTCAATTTATTTTTTAATTTTTACATTTGATATTATTTATATAATTCTTTTTCAAAAGTATATGTGAAAAAAGAAGTGTTGATACTCCTGTGAGGAAGTGTGAGATGTTGGAGTTTAGGGGCTATGCAGAAGGGTAAAAGTAGACCGAAAAAGTATTGGGGGAGGCGATGCGATTAGATAAGATATGACGCAACTTCATATCACCGTGGACATAACCTTAGATAGAAAGAAATGAAGGTTACATATTAGGATAGAAGGTTAGTAGGCTTAATAAGGGTAGAATGATGTCTTGGCTTGTGATGTAGTAGGATTGTAGGATTAGTCGTGTCATTATCTATTGTGTTGTTATTGGCCGTTATTTATTTTGCTACTCGTATTGCACTTATGAGTTTCCAATTGCTTTCCACTATAGTTGTTTTTGTATTTAGTTTTTTCTGCTTTTAGAGATAATATATTTGCGTTGATAATCTTCTGAAAACAACCTCTTCATTTCTATGATATAATAATAAAGTCTGCGTACATTTTTTTCTCCAGACTGAGATTTATGTTCTTGCTATTTGTGGACCGACACATTGTAAGGACAGAGGGAATTCATAGTCAATTCCACGTTAGCCGGTGTCAGCCTGACCAAAATACAAAAGAACTCTTACCAATTTGAGAATTTGGTTTGGGTCCACTATGCTTATTTTGGATAGTAGTGTTTCAAAATAATTCATTTGGAAGGTTAAAGTCATTTGAAAAATTATTATTTCAGACCAGCCAACTCCTAAATATTCAGATTCCATCTTATCACGTTCAATAATCATGATATTTTATCCTCAAAACGTGCGGAAGAGATGCATGCAATTAGTTAAGATTAGACTATCCTATAAATATTCTTCACTTTCGATCATTGTAATATCAACATGAATATTTTAAATCTCTATTAAAATTATTATTTATTACTGTAGTTGTCTACCAATCAATCAAGATCAATTTTTTTTTTTTTGAACTTTTAACCAAATCGACTTAGTACAAAGTGACTTCGCTCCGACTTAAGAACAAGAGGCATGTCGACTTGTGGTGTAGGTCAATGCACTAGTTCCCCTAAACTATAAAGTTCAATCTTAGCTCTACAAGAGACCTTTCAGAAAAAATCAAGGAACAAAATGTGTGTATCAGCCAAATCCCAAGGGCTCCTCTCATACTCAAGGGATAGATATGGAAAGGTACTTTCGACAACTATGAAGGTGTTAGTTTCTTACGTGAACTATCACCAAATGATTTGCAAACACACCTAAATATTGATTAGACTAAATATTTGTCTAGAAATGTTTCTAGGTGAAATTTTCTAATAAATCTTCACCACATAGGATATATAATAACTCTATTTGCTGATATACTAACAATTTAATATATTTTTAACTAATTTCTTTAAACTTCTACACTTTTTGCTTTCACGACAAAGACGAGATCACGACTAAGAAGGTGGAGAAGAAGATCATGGATGCATGTTACAATTGAAATAAATTGATTTATATGACGATAGTTTTAGCCTTTAACCTTAACTTAATTCAATATTAATTTATTTATATTTGTCATGATGGAATTACTTTTTAAATGGTAGAACTTTTAAACAAAGGAGAGAATACATACACAACAATAGAGATTAGTCGAGGTGTGGTTCATTAATTATTGGGTAATAATTCAGATATAAAACTCAAAAGTTCGGATAGTTTAAATATGTTTTGATCCTTAACACTTTTTTGTTGAGATTTTGGATCTGAAACGAATGTTCTGGAAGAATTAAACTGATTCCATTGATCTTCAATGTACACCGTAAGGATAGTGTATATATACAGCTAGCTCAACAATTATCTTCAACTAATTGTGACTAATCCAATAAACTGTAACTAACTTTGTAACTAATCACTAATTCTGCAACTAATCATTTTGTTAGTATTAGAATACATAGTGTAATTGGACTTAGGCCTTTTTATCAAGGTACATTTATTCAATTTCTTCACACCTGCCCCTCAAGCTAGGAATTATGAAGATGTTCTTCATTTCTAGTTTGGACATAAGATGAATATAAGGACTACGCCCAAGAGCTTTGGTAAGAAGATTAGAGAACATCAGCTGGTTGATCAGAGCAAGAGAGATATGTAGTAGTAATCAAGCCATCATGTATCTTTTTTCGAAGGAAATGACAATCAATGTCAATGTGTTTTGTCCATTCATAAAAAACAGGATTGGCAGCAATTTGGAGAGCTGATGTGCTATCTGAATAAAGAGAAATATGGAGGTTAATAGACACACCAAGTTCATGAAATAGCCCAATAAGCCAGACAACTTTTGCAACAGTTGAAGCCATAGCTCGATACTCAGCCTCTGCCAAACTGCGTGAGACTGTGATATGCTTTTTAGACTTCCATGAAATAGGAGAACCACCAAATTTAATCAAGTAACCAATGATGGATTTTTTGCTGTTGATACATGAACCCCAACCAGAAAACTTGTGAATCACAACCACCAATGGATGACATTAAGATTCCCAGGCCTGGAGCTGATTTGATATAATTCACCAAGCGAAGGACAACATCCAAGTGAGCGGATTTTGGTGCATGCATGAAATGACTCAAGTATTGTACAACAAAGGAACTGTTAAGTCTAGTAGTGGTCAAGTATAACAGTTTCCCAATTAACCTTTGAGAGCAGTGGGGTCTGTCAAAAGAGGGTCAAATGGTGAGGATAGGATGGTGTTATCAAAATCAACTGTGCTAAGCTTTTGATTCAATTCATAGGAGTGGAAACAGGCTTGGCACCTGCTAATCCTATGTCTTAGATAAGCTCCAGAGTGTACGTTCTCTGATGAATGAGGATACCATTTTTATTCCTTACAAATTCCAAACCAAGGAAGTATCTAAGTTCTCCTAGATCTTTGTTCTTGAAGGCATTTTGCAAGGCTATTTTAGTGTTATTGATCATGGTGGGATCACTTCCAGTCAATAATTAATAAGTCATCTACATAGACTAGCACTATCAACAATTTTTGTCATCTTGCTCTCGGTGAATAGTGAATAATCTTTGGTATTTTGGTGAAAACCTGATGAAACTAAAGCAAAAGTGAGCTTGATGTTCCACTATCTTGAAGCCTGCTTCAAGCTATAAAGAGATTTCAATAGCTTGCACACTTTATTACCTGCAATCTTTTTGCTAAAACCAGTAGGAATAGACATATAAACTTCTTTATATAAGTCCCCTTGCAAGAAAGCATTGTAAACATCTATCGAATGAATTGTCTAATACTTGGCAGCTGCAATAGAAATAACAGACCTTACTGTGGCCATCTTAAACGCAGGTGAAAAGGTCTCTTGATACTCAAAACCTTCCTTCTAATCTTACCCCTTGGCTACCAACCTGGCTTTGTGCCTTTCCACTTCGCCACTTGCATTATGCTTAATCTTGTAGAGCCACTTATACTATGTCCTTTTTGCCTTTAGGTAGGTCCACTAACTCCCAAGTTTTATTGTCTTTCAATGCTATTTTAGTTTCATAGCATCTATTCATCTTGCATCCTTATTTGCTTCTGAGTAGCTTGAAGGTTCTATTTCGAATAAAAATTTGGAGATAAAGCTCTGGTAGTGTGGTTAGATCCCTGTATAGTCTAGAACTGAAGCAATGGAGTAAAAGTAGTTGCTTGAACCATCTTTAGTAACATAGTCTTTATGCCAGATAGGTGGTCTAGATTCTCTTGTAAATCTTCTTACAGTAGATAGATGGAAAACATTATCAATTGTTGATGTAGTGGTTAGAAAAAGAACAGTAAAAAGAGCTGAAGAAGTAACAACTTGAGGCTGGGGCAATGGAATAGTGCCTGGAGTATTATGAATGTGGATAGGTGGGTGACAACCAAATCTTCATAAGCAAACAAGCTATTATGGTTTGCATGACTCTGCTGGTCAGTGATGCTACCCTTGAAAGGAAAAGTAGTTTCCATGAACATGACATCCCTGCTAACAAAAAAAGTCCTATTTTCAAGATCACATAATATGTATCCCTTTTAGATTGTTCCATGTCCTACTAGAATAACCCTTACTGCTCTTGGGCTGAACTTATCATGTTTGGTGAGATCGGTAGCAAAACATACACATCCTATAACTCTCACATGATCAAGTGAGGGGGTTCTTCTATATAACTTCTCAAAAGGAGATATATCACCTAGTACAGTAGAGGATATTCTGTTTATTAGGATATACACAACAACTTGAACACAAAGACCCCAAAATCTATCAGGGAAACTAGCTTGAAACTTGATAGCTCTTGCAGTTTTAAGTATGTGCCTGTGTTTCCTCTCAACTACACCATTTTGTTGAGGAGTGTAAGGACATAAAATTTCATGTAGAACACCATTGAGTTTAAAAAATGTATTACAGGTATCATTAAAGAACTCAAATCCATTATCAGATCTTACTCTCTGAATTTTCTTGCTAAACTGAATTTCAATTTCAAGGAAAAAGATATTTCAAGAGACCAACAACATCAGATTTAAGGCTCATCAAGAAAACCCAAGTCTACCTTGCATAGTTATCAACAATAGTCAAAAGGTATCTCATACCATCAAAAGTCTCTACTTTGTAAGGGCCCCAAACATCCATATGAAGTAACTAGAAGATGCAAATAGATTTACTGGTATTATGTGGAAAAGGTAATCTAGTTTTTCTAGCCAAAAGATAGATTTCACAGTTATTCAAAGTAAACATATTTCCAAGAATATGAAAAATAGGAAATTTTCTCAACACACTCGTTGGTACATGGCATAACCTACAGTTCAAATCCTTTGTCACCAGTGATACTGACATAAGATTGAACTTCAATGTTGGATCACATAACACTCTTTTAAGAACATCACCTCCTCCTAGGTGAAAATTTACAATGTGTGACACTTGAACAGAATCTCCTATAGGTAATTGAACTTGTCCTGTATTTTCTATCCAACCCTCATGATGTAAATGCTTAGGATCACCTATCATGTAACTAGTAGCACTAATATCTACTATCTATTTTAGGAAATCCTTGTCATTTACAAAGAGTTTACCTACCATGTTAGCAACCCCATTTGTTTCATTTATAATGGTTTTATCAAGTATTCTGAGCAGTTTGTTAGTGTTGACCAAGTATGAGCATAGGCATAGGTAGCTTGTCTGACTGACTCACTGAGTGCTGAGAATAGGTGCCAACATGCTCCTGTTGCAAGTGTTAAGAAGGCATGCTGCTATTTGTGGAGGTAGTAGCTTTGGCTGTTGTGGACCATTACCTCTTTTTCCTTTACATGACATGCATCATCCACAAAGTCCCAGCCACAACAACTTCCTTTATCCTTGTAATCTGGTGGATATCCTATTAGCCTGTAGCAATCTTGTGACACCCTATAACTCTATCCTTACATGCACCTATGTTTTCAGCCCCATTCTTATGTGTGGGAAGTGTATTAGGGTCATAAGAGGCCTCTAGTATTTAGCCTAGTTCAAAACCTTTCTATACATTGAGTTTCTAGTGTTAGATTATGCAAGGGCCAAATTTAAATAATCATAATTCTTAGCACATAAAGAATTAGGTGGCCCATGACCTACCAAATGAAAGGACTTTGACTTTACTTTCCAACGCAACTGATTTTACCTCATTCAGAGTTTGGAGTAAAGAGTTATGGTCGTTTTACTGGAGATTGCCAGATGCAGAGTTGTTATACGAAACCTAATACGGGCCGTGGAAAAAAAGTATGGCCCATCTGCAAACTTGTGGAAAAAAATCCTAAAAATTTATTTTTTGGTCCCAGACTTTATGGACCAATCTACGGGTCATAGAAACTTCTATGAGCCATAGATTGGGATCGTGGAATTGATCGAGAGTCCCCAAAATTGGCCCAAAAGTTTATGAAAGGGTCCCTACGGGCTGTGGAAGTTTACACGGGCCATAGATGGGCCTGTAGATGACTTTTGAAAGCTTTTTATGGTTATTTTGGTCTTTTCCCACCTTTTCAAAGCCTAAACCTGATGTTTTTATAGCTAGATAAAGCCCTAAACATGTCAGTTCAACCTTTTTACGCTAAAACACCATCTCAAACTTAGAGCAAGGTTTCAAGGGAGAAAAAGGGCTAGGGTTTGAAGGTAATCTTGTGAATTTCCCTAAGCTGGTTAAAGATTCAAAACTACCTGGTATGTAAAGCTAACTAAAACAAGGATTATATTTTTCCATGTGTCCCATACCCCGAATTGATGGAGTTATGAGTGAAGGATTTCTTAAATTCCAATGTATCTCTACATAATCTTGCATGAATTACTATTTTGATGAATTAAATACTTGAAATAGATGATGTTACCATACTACATGAACCCTAGTATGAATTCTCATTATTTTTACATATTTCATTTAAATGAGTGTGCATTGAATATAATTTGAACCTAAAGAGTTTATAGAATCTATAAATGCTTTGAACTTACTTTGTTTTCCCAGATATTATGAGTTGGAATGATGCATGATAGAGGGTCTTGATGAGTCATGAGCTAATCCTAAAAGAATGTTCCTCATCAAAGAGTCGATAGTTGATGTGATGAATTGAGTTAACAAATATCCAATGAGAGTAGTTAATTTGAGAGTGATTATCTTATTAGCATTGAGTCTTGGGAGGAGTATCGAGCACCGAATTGAGTAAGAATAATTCCAACTTGAACTCAATAACTACATTGCCAAGCATAAGAGAGGATTGAAACTGTTGAGTTGGATCTCCCTCTTGATGGTCTCTGAAACAATAGAGGAATTGATTGATAGGATCAGTTCATTCTTGACCCTGGCAAGTATTGAACAGTTGTGGCAACATCAACAAGACTGTCGTACAATCACTGACTCATAAGTGATTGTTATCAGATAAGAGAAACTCCCAGATAAGTTCCATATTGATAGCACTTTGACTTGATTGGATTGGATTGATTTGATTTGTATTGATTGTTCATTGTTTAATCTTCATTCTTGCTTCAGATAGTCATTTGAAATCTTAATTGAGCATTTTGAGTTATTCTTATTCTACTTATATCTGTTTCACTCAGCTATTTTACATACTCGTACATTCCATGTACTGATGTCTATTTTGGCCTACATCTTTTTATGATGTAGAGACAAGTGTTAGAGATCATCAGCAGGCGCATAGTTGAGGATCTAATCGCATTAGTTGATTGGTGAGTCCTCCCTTTCTTTTGGAGAATGCTCATTCAAATTTCATCTAGCTTGAGTTAGTACTTTATTTTCTTTCATTTGGGTAGCCATGTCCTGTCATGGTACCATCTAGACAACTTAGTTAGATGCTTCATAGACTAGATTTGGGATTGATGACTTGGATAATGTTTGACTAGTTTCTTTCATACTAGTCTTGTTGATTTCTTATGATTATCTTTAATTGAGATTGTCCATCTTTATTTATCTTTAGTCTTCCGCTGATGTGATAATTGTTGATTGAATGAATGTGATGAAGCCAAGTAGATCATTTGGGGACTAGCAAGTCTCTGAGTATCAATCACGTCTAGGGTACCCTCTCGGGGTGTGACAAACTTGGTATTAAAGCACAGAGTTCATGTGTCATAGGGAGTCTATGAAGCCGTATCTAGTAAAGTCTTGTTTATGGGTGTGTTATGTACCATACTTCATAAGCAGAAGGCTATAGGGCATTTGGAAGAGTTACACTTCTTTTTTATTTTGACTTATGCTATAGAGTTAAACTCTATGAAAGCTCTTTTCTAATCCGTGCATTACGCATTTGCAGAACTGCGACCATGCCTCCAAGAAGAGCTGTTAGAGGAAGAGGGCGTCTCGCTAGAAATAATGTTAACCAACTTGAGCCCCAGAATTAGGATGAGCCCATAGCTCCAACCATCCCTGCACAACTACCACAGGTTGACATCTAGAACGCTGAGCTCGGCTAGGCTATCCAGACCTTGGCCCAGGTTGTGACAACACCTGCTGCTAGACAAGGAGCAGGTAGACAGGACATATAAGACACATCCAGAGTTCAAGAGTTCTTGAGGATGAACCCACCCGAGTTCACGGGGTCTACGCCCACTGAGGATCCTTAGAACTGCATTGATGAGCTACAAAAAGTGTTCCAGGTGATGCATATGACCGAAGTCGATAGGGTTGAGTTAGCTGCCTACTAACTCAAGGGTGTTGCCAGGCCGTGGTATGACCATTGGAAGAAGAACTAATGAGAGAGTGCCCCAGTTCTGACTTGGACAATGTTTGAAGAAGATTTTTTGGGGCACTTGTTTCCGAGAGGGCTGAGGGAGGCTAAGGAAAGGGAGTTCTTGAATGTGAAACAACGATCTATGATGATGAAGGAATATGGTCTTAAGTTCATGCAACTATCTTGTATTCTCCTGAGATAGTTGTGGATATGAGAAGCAGGATGGGTCTGTACGTTGATGGGTTGAACAAGTGGTCGATGAAAAGGTGGGAGAGGAGATATACTGGTGAGTGACATGGGCATAGGCAAATTGATAGTCTATGTGCAGCAGGATGATGAGGAAAGGCAACAAGATAGGGAGGAGATCAGAAATAAAAGGTCTTAAACCTCCAGCCATGAGGTTGGGAAAAGAGGAAATGGGAATGGTAGCAAGTTTTTCAGTTTGGGCCAGTGCCTTATTTATACTTTCCGTTGTTCATTAGAGTTTATTGATTGAATGATGTGATGAGGCTAAGTGGTTTGCTTGGAGACTAGCAATAGTCTCTCAGTGCTGGCCACACCAAGGTTACCCTCCCGGGGCGTGACATTAAGGCTAAGCAAGACATAGACCAATCATTGGTTGTGTTGAAGAGGTTGGTTGCCAGAAACAAGATAGCAGTTTTCTCCCGGGGGAGATGGTGTAATTCAGTACCAAGATCGATTGTGTTCCAAATGTTAATAGTCTTAGGGAAATGATCATGAGTAAAGCCCATAACTCTCATTATTATATTTGTCCCTGATCTACCAAAATGTATTGGGACTTGAGGGAAGTGTATTGGTGGCATGGTACGAAGAAATACAATGCCAAGTTATATATTTTTTAGTTTGTTAGACTCGGTGTTGTGACTACTTTTATCATATCAGATTATGCTATCCCACTTACTTCTCACTTTTGGAAATCATCTCAAAAGGGGCTTGGCCCTAAGGTGAAGTTGAGTACATATCGCTTTTCATCCTCAATCCGTTGGGCAAGCCGACAGGACAATTCAAACTTTGGAAGACATGTTGAAGGCTTATGTATTGGAATTCAAAGGAAATGGGGATGATCATCTTCCACCCATTGAGTTTGCTTACAACAATAGCTTTCATGCTATCATTGGTATAGCACCGTTTGGGGCTTTATACAGTAGAAGTGTAGATCTCTGGTTGGGTACTTTGAGTTCGATGAAATGACTTCTATAGGCCCAGATATAGTTTTGGAGGCTATGGAAAGAGTAAAATTGATTAGTAAAAGGTTAAAGATGGTTTAAAGTCATCAAAAGTCTTATTTGGATGTTAGAAAGAGGGATCTTGAGTTTTGTATTGAGGATCGGATGTTTGTGAAAGTCTCACCTATGAAGGGTGTGGTGTATTTTGGAAGGGAGGGAAGCTAAGTCCCCGGTATGTAGGTCCTTATGAGATTGTTGAGCAAATTGGGAATATGGCTTATAGGTTGGATTTGCCTTCGGATTTGAGTTCTATTCACCCGATTTTTCCATGTGTTTATGTTGAGGAATTTGATTGGTGATCCTAGCACAAATTGTTCCTTTGGAGGGTGTTGCGGTAGAGGTGAACTTGTCTATGCGAAAGTCCCGTTGGAGATTTTGGATAGGTGAATAGATAGGGCTTTGTAAAGGGACATTCCTTTGGTTTAAGTGTTTTGGAGGAACCAACATGTTGAAGGTGCTACGTGGGAAGTGGAGTCAAGTAAGATGCGATAGCACCTCTATCCTTTCCAGTCTACTCAAGCCTATGGTATCAGGTTCTTCCTATTCTCAATAGTCATGACTTTTTCACTCTTGAGTTTCATGACATAACATGCATACACGTGCATGAAAATGATTTTTCTATTTATGACGATTTGAACGATTTAAATACGTTTTGATATGGGTTTTAAAGACTTTATGATTTTCAAATAATGAACTATGCATTATATTTCCCTTTTGTTATGTTAAATTTATCGTATTTGCATACTATCGTGTGTTTTTTCTATCCTTTCCTTTTTCTATATCTAGTTTATTTTGCTTTTGGGTTTTTGAGACAAGGGTTCCTAGAAAATAGCATCTCTACCTCTATGAGGTAGTGGTAAGGTATGCATACATTCTACCCTCCTTAGACCCCACTTATGGGATTCCACTGGGTATATTATTGAACTATGCATTGTACCTTGTGTTTGGATGTTTCATGTTCTAAGTCAAGCCTTGTTCTAGTACATTCAAGGACGAATGTTCCCGGGGGGAGGTGATGTAAGGACCCAGACTTTGTATGACCTTAATGGAGCTCAAAAATTTCAGTTTCAGGAATTTTTGGACCAAGATGATGCTCCATGGGAGCCCTCACGATCTGTGTAAGGTCACATGACCCGTGTGGAGCCCCCATGAAGTGACCCTTGGCCTATGGAGAAATGTTGACCCTTAAGAGTGGACTTTCAAACGAAGGCACGCCACACTTGGACACCTCACGGTCCGTGTGACACTTCATGAACCATGTGGTGGCCGTGGCTTGAAAGCACACAATTTTGGGATCAAGTGTATTGCCACGGCAAAGAATACGACTCATATAAAGTGGTATGGCCCGTGTGGCCTTCCGTAGGGGTGATTTCGTTGAATTTTATCATTATGGAATCTTCAAGCTCAAGCTAAGTTCACTTCAAGTCCTCAATTCAATCTTATTTATGTTGTTTAAGGCCATCATGGGTCTGCTACATCAAACAAAGTCCAAAGGAATTCCATTGGCTAAGTTTTTCACAAGTATCGATAAAAGGGTCAATTTTAAATGGTCATATATCTTAGAATAAAATGAACTGGGTGGCCTATGACCTATTAAATTTAATCTCTTTGAATTATCATTCCAACGCATCCGGTTTCACCTCATTCCGAATTCAGTTCAAAAAGTTATGCTCGTTTTCGTAAAGCCCGTGTGTGCAGTATTTTCTGAAATTTGCCTAAATGTGATCTCACGGGAGAGTTTCACGGTTCGTTAAACATTGTACGGACCATGAGACCTCCTCACAGACCCCTGGCAAGGAATATAACTTTTGCTTCGTTAATGTTTCTTTTTTGTAATTGTGGCTTCTCCTAGGGTCTTTTATGACTTCTTATGCTATCTTAAGACCTCCAAATGACCTAAACTCTATTCTCTCATTCAAATCTATTCCTCACATTTGAAATTCTCTCAAGTCACTCTTAAGTTTCTTTCAAAGAACTCTTGTGGGTTTTAAACTTAGGAATCAAGGAAGGGTTCTTTCTTCACGTAATTTCTTCTTGAATCTCCTTCATTAGCTAAGGTATGTGGGATTGATTTTTCGTCCCTTTCAACCATGAAGAGCCAAACTCTTTTCACTTGAATTTTATGAAATTTTGCTTACTTTAAATATGGGTTTTGAGATTTATGATTTTATAAATCCAATTGATATATGTACTATGTTTATTTATTGATTTTAAAGTGATTTAAGCCCTAATATGAAGAATTGCATTGAAATTATGAAATTATGAACGTGCATGTCCCCTTTAAAGCTTGATTTGTGCATGGATAATCTATATTATGATTTAAATGTGAATTTACTTATGTCTTTACTTGAATTTCATAATGTATTGTTGAATTAAATTTGAATCTCAATTTCCCATGCTATTTTCATCTCATTCATAGCATATGCATCCTTGAGTTTATGAAAATTAAGAAGTTGTAACACTTGGACAAAATTACCAAAATATCCCTAGAAGAGAGAAGTGAGCATAATGCATCTTTCAATACTCGTATGGCAAATTTGAGGCCAAATTTGTGATCAACATAAAACATCAAGTGGGAAAATGGTCTTGGACAATTTTTAGAGCGATTGGATCAAAAGATAATTTTTCGACCCAAAAACAAAAAACACTGAAAGTGCATGATAGTGGCGCGTCGCGCCTCTGTAGCAAAGTCACACTTATGTTTTTTCTAAAAAATTTTGATGGGATTGGGAAAACTCGTTCAGACACTTTTTGGAGAAAATACACTGTACACGATCAGTCCGCGTTGTGGACTAGGCTATTCCGAAGCTGAAAAATTTCTTAAATTTTGTGAGGGGCACTCCGATCAATTTTCAACCCTTTCTAGACTCTATACATGATCTAATTAGGCCGTTTTGACGATAAAGGGATATAAAATCCCATTCTAAGCCCTTCCAAAACAATTGAACAAGACTAGGGCTTGGGAGAAGAGGAGGAGAACAAAAGAATGCAGGATCCAAAGGGAGATTCTTGAAGGTGATTTTTGATAGCTTTATCCTAGGTATGTGAAGCTAAGCTAAAAGCATGAGATTATTCTCTCATGTGTCCCATAGACGGTCATAGATGAGTTGAAAGTCTAATGAGTCTACATGCGTAATTCTTGATGGTTTTTCTTATAAATTATATTAATTCCATGTATTTTCCTATGTTGATGATCATCATAAACTTGTTTTCTTTTATTTAATATTTTCATAAGATATTATATAACCCTACATGATTATTTTTGAAAGCATGCATGATTGCACCTAAGGATTGAGTCTAGAGTCTTGATGTGAGAATGTCGATTGTGATTGTGATGAGAGAATAATGATGAGTTGATAGAACTTGATAATCGTATAAGTCTCCATAAATGAACTCCACTGATTTGTCTATTGAAATTGTTCCCTTACAATTGTTCTAAATCTTGAGTTGTTGATTGAAATGTTCCTTGATGGGAGAGTTAGAGCCTCTATGAGATTGATTGATGATAGGGTTAAAAGTTCCTATGATTTGATTGGTTTGATTAGATTGATTGTCTTATGATAATTGAGTCATGGGAGAAGTATCGAGCACCGAAAGAGTAAAACTTAATCTGGCTCACACTCGCCAAACTACATCACCAAACGTAGGGCGAGGCATAGAACTATCGCATTATATTTTGGGTATCTCTTGAGTAGAAGTTCCTAAAAGAAATAGAGGACTTATTGATTTTCTGTCTCCATTTTGGTTTACCCATTATGGTTTCGATTCGTTCCCTACCTAGAAAATTTGGAATGAATGTGGCAACATCAACTTGACTGTTGTACAATCACTGGTTCATAAGTGATTATTGTCGGATAAGAGAAACTCTCAAACAGTTCCTACCTTGAGTACTCTAAGTCGAGTTGATTTGAGTTGATTGATGAGGTTGATTGGTTGAGGGGTCACTTGTCTAATCTTTACTCTTTCTTTAGATTGACATGTGACACTCTGATTTGGTTATTATTCTTAGTTGATGTTATTTCCATATTATTCTAACTGTTTCTATTTGATTCAGCTATTTTACATACCTTACATTCCACGTACTTACGCCACTCGGCGCTACATCATTTCATGACGTAGATATAGGGATTAGAGGTCATCCACAGGCGCATTGTTGAGGATCAGAGCAGTTCAGCTTATTGGTGAGCCTCCCCTATTATGGAGGAGCCCCTATTATTTATAGCGTCTTGCTTTATAGTTAGACTTGATTTTAGCTTTATTTTGATTGAGGTAGCTATGTGGCACCGCTTGATTAGTGATAGAGGCTTCATAGATGATACTCGAACATTGATGTTGAGATTGTTGTGCTAGTTCTATCTACTAGCCTCTTTCTATCATATATATTATTTTGAGAACTAGATGAGATGAGCCCATTTACTTTATGTTACTTTTGGTGTTATGTAGAGTTGTTAGATTGAATGGATGTGATGAGGCTAAGTGGTTCGCTTGGGGACTAGCGATAGTCTCTAGGTGTCGTCCACGTCTTGGGTACTCTCTCAGGGCGTGACAGAAGCGGATTAAGCCCAATTATGTTTATGTATATGATTTTGATAAGATATTGGTTTTGACAACAATGTGATCACATAAATGTCTATGACTATGGCTCTTCGAGCATTTTGGGTGTTTACTCCATTTCGTATATGTGCATGAGTTAATCCTATGCATGAGAATCATGATTATGAACTTTGATTTGGGTTTTGAGACTAAATATGCATTGAAAGGATTTGAAATGACTATTGCCTCTTTTGAAAGCATGTATATGTATAAGTATTCTCTTGGGATATCTTGACTTAGCATCGATGGATTGGGGGCGTAAGGGATATATCCCCATAGGCCCTCTTCCTTTGTTTGAACTATGTGCTAGCATAGGTATATAGTAGCAATTACCG
Source organism: Solanum rostratum (assembly GCA_029948455.1). Classification (NCBI taxonomy): domain Eukaryota; kingdom Viridiplantae; phylum Streptophyta; class Magnoliopsida; order Solanales; family Solanaceae; genus Solanum; species Solanum rostratum. The sequence goes on from CM057053.1 coordinate 60,280,167, forward strand.
AAAAGATTGGGTCGTGAGGAATGGTTGCACATTTTGATATGATACGTTTTAATATGGAAATCCTTCCAAAAAGTAAGGTCGTAAGGAAGGTGTCCATCACACCGAAAAGCATGGTCGTAAGGTGTGGTGTAGATTACCCTTGGCAAGTAATCTTCTTCTATCAATGAGAGGTCTACATCGGACTAATTCATGTAATAGCTCGAATGAGTTTGATTTTGTCAGTTATAGTCCATCCCCACTATATAAGAGCATTTGTGCACTTCATACATCATTGGTTTCATGGGATATCGTATACTATATCTCTTGCAATATATCTCCTTCTATATTATGTGCCCTTGTCATCTAATATTGAATGTAGGTTTGGTACGTCATATGTGTTGCATGCCCATACTTAGTACATTTAAATGTACTAACATATAGTTTTTGCCTATATGATCTAATCATGTAGGAACCGAAGACTACCTTCATCCACCGTTGGACGACTTGATTGGATTTGAGACATTTGTTGTGGTGAGTCCTATGTTCCAAGGACAAGCTACCATTCTTCTACCTATGTTGCTTCCATTTATGTTATTTACTTTGAGGGTGAGCCCGGGACATGTCTTGGCCTCCCTCTGATCTTATGACTAGATGCATTGTTGGATATCTTGTAGACTCTTGTCGAATCTATATGTTATGTGTTGAATTTGGAGTTTATGATTGTTGTTATCTATTTGATATGGCTATTATGGATTGATTATGAGAATTATGATAAATATATACATGCTTTGATGTGAAAATGTGGAAGATCCTAAGTACCGAATTACCCCCATAGAGTAAGTCATACTTACCCGCCTCTTAGTCTCATGTGTTACGTATTATGTGAATCCATGTTAATCCCTTTCCCTATGATACCCCATAGCATGAGTCCTACTTTCCCATTCCTTAGAACTATGTGCTTACTAGTTGTATATGCTTTTAAATCGATGATGTGAATATGGATACTTTGAGGCTTGTTTGAGGACTCTCAGGGTCCCCATTCGCCATGTCACTCCACTAGGTCTGGGTCGTGACATGAGCCCACTAGTATGTTCCTTGTGCTTAAACTGAGTCTTCTATTGTTGATGAATTAAGCCAAGTGGTTCGTTCGAGGACTAGCAATAGTCTTTGAGTGCCGGTCACGCCAAGAGTACCCTCCCGGGGCATGATAGGATGAATTTAATAAATAATTAATAGTACCCTATATGTTCAACTTACTCAAGTTGAGTTAAAACTTGTTTGCTAACTTGACTTGATGAATGAAATCAAAGTTTCTCATCAAATTATTCAATTAAAAGAGTTACGTATTTAAATTTTGATATAATCTACAGTTTTGTTAGTAATAATGACACTCATTGTTCTGAGAATCATGTCGATTTGATCTGGCTCATCTTCTACAATAATTAGGGATGTACATGGATCGGATTGATTCGAATTTTTCTGGTAATGTATTCATATAAACATATAATCCACTTGTGATTGAAATAGTTTTCTAGGCTTACCAAAATATAATTATTTAAGGTACTTTTTGATAAAATAATACAAATTTGAGATGAGTGATGACATTAAAATATTCAACAAGAAATAATATATAATGAAATAACATAAAATAGGTATTATAAATTAATAAGTCATAATGAAAATGATCATAATTTAGAAGTACTAAATCATTCTAAAATAAGTTTAAGAAATATTAATTACATGATTAGATATTAACAAAAAAATTAAAGCTAGATTATGCATTTTAATTGTCTAAACTAATGTTAAACTAAAGTACAAATACATGATTGCCATTCTTAGTGTTGAATTGATTTGTTTTTGTTAGCATTAGTATTGGTTTGATTTTGATTTGAGTTGTATTAGAGTTGCTAACATCTATGGACTATAATCTTTATTACACCATTCAAAATTCTCAGTCTCAAACTTGAAATAATATGTTAAATAATAAATATTATGAAAAGTAAACTGAGTTCTCTATCATTATGTCTCCTTTATTCTAATATCTTCTACCGATTTAAACAATTGAATGACTGTCATGAGGCCAAGTGGTTTGCTTTGGGACTAAGAATAGTCTCTGAGTGCCGGCCATGCCTGGAGTACCCTCTCGGGACGTGACAACCTTGGTATCAAAGCACAGAGTTCAAGTGTCCTAGGGATTCTATGAAGCCATGTCTAGTAGAGCCTTGTTTATGGGTGTGTTGTGCATCAAACTCTATAAGTAATAGGCTATAGGATATTAAGAATGGTTACACTTCTCTTGTATTATGAGTTCGCGTGATAGAGTTTCACTCTATTAAAATATTTATCTAATTCATGCTTTATGCGTTTTCAGATCATGTCTCCTAAGCGTACCGCCACCCAACGAGATGCCTCAGCCTCTAACACTGAGAATCCCCCACCAGAGGTCCCTACTCAGATAGGAACAAGAGGATGGGATTGACCTGCCAGAGCTACTAGGGTTCCACAGGCGCCTACTGCTCATCCAACACCCACTTCAAAGGCAGACTTTAGAGAAGCCATTACTATGCTCACTAGCTAGTGGGCTCCCAGAATGGTAGCCGAGGTCCACCTACCCCTAGTTCAAGCTCCCAGGAGCCCACTGCTGTAAATAGGCTCAGGGATTTCTTGAGGATGAACCCGCCAGTCTACACAGGGTCAAAGATTGAGGAAGACCCACAAAACTTCATTGATGAGATGTGGAAGGTCCTAAAAGCTACGCATGCTATTGAGGTTGAAGGAGTTGAACTTTCCTTTTATTGGGTTAAGGATGTGGTGAACATCTGGTATAATCAATGGGAAGATGGTCGAGAGGAGGATGCTGAGTCTGTGAGTGGAGTGAGTTTGAAAGTGCTTTCCTCGATCAATTCTTTCCCTAAGAGTTACGGGAGGCAAAGATTGAAGAGTTCGTGAACTTAAAGCAAAAGGGGATTGACTTTCAAAGAGTACAATCTCAAGTTCATTCAGCTATCCAGGTATGCTCCGGAGATGGTTCAGGATATGAGGATCAGGATGAGAAAGTTTGCATTTGGGATTAGCCAAGCACGTGAAAAAGGAGTACAAAGCAACACTATTGATTCCAGGCATAGACATCTCCAGGCTTATGTTTATGCACACCAACTTGAGAAGGATAAGAAGAAAGATAGGGAAGAGCATTTGAGTAAGAAGGCTAAGTCAGCAGGACATGAGCCTAGCCAGCATAAGAAAAATAGGGGAGATAAGTCCTACTTCTAGAAGAGGTTTTCTAGTTATGCACCATCCTTAGAGAGTGCAACTGTCCAACATAGCAGGTATGATAAGAAATCTCATGGTCACCAAAATTCCAGGGCTTAAGGTTCTCAATCTCAAGCTAGTGTGACTCAAGGTTCGAGGAGAAAGCCACCCTGTGGCAAGTGTGGCAAACTCCACCTAGATCAGTGCCGTGAGGGCACAAATACTTGCAATAAATGTGGACAGGTTGGCCACTTCCAAAATGAGTGTCTTGTAAGAAGGCGGGGTGATGAAGGTAACAAAGCACAACCCTCTACAGCAACCCTAGCCGGTAGTTATCATAGGGCTATCACAGCAGGTACAGGCGATAGAACAAACCGTCTATATGCACTAGGTAATCGATAGGATCAGGATGTTTCAGCAAATGTTGTCACCAATATTCTTTGAGTCTTCACCTTTGATTTTTATGCATTACTTGATTTTGGGTGCCACACTATATTTAGTTACTCCCTATGTGGCTAATAGATTTGGGATTCTTCCAGAGTGTTTGCTTGAACCTTTGTTGTTTCCACTCCTACTGGTGAGTCCAACCTAGCTTAGAGGGTCTATAGAGATTATGTAGTATCTGGCTATCATAGGGATACCTTGGCTAACGTGATAGAGTTGGAGATGGTTGACTTTGATGTGATTCTTGGCATGGATTAGTTTCGTGCTTGCTATGTCTCTATTGGTTATAGGACTCAAATTGTTAAATTACTATTCCTAAATGAACTATCCTAGAGTAGAATTATTTTTTTGTTGCACCTAAGGGTAAAGTTTATTTCCTACCTTAGGTCCAGAAGATCAATCTCTAAAGGTTGTACCTATTACCTCGTGCAAGTTAAGACTGATGATGTAGAGCCTCCACCCTTTGAGTCAGTTCCGATTGTGAATAAGTTTCCTGAAGTGTTCCTTGAGGATCTGCCCAGAGTCCCTCTTGATAGGGAGATTGGCTTTGAAATTGATGTTCTTCGTGATACTCAGCCAATCTCTATTCTGCTTATAGAATGGCTCCTGTCGAGTTGAAAGAGAAACTAAAAGATTGGCTAGAGAAGGGCTTTATTAGGCTAAGTGTTTCTCCTTGGGGTGGTCCTGTCCTATTCGTGCAAAATAAAGACGGCTCTCTCAATATGTGTATTGACTACCGCTAGTTGAATAAGTGATAGTCAAGAATAAGTATCCTCTCCGAATGATAGATGACTTGTTTAACCAACTCTAGGATGCCATTGTTTTCTCTAAGATGGACCTGAGATCACGCTATCACCGGTTAAAAGTGAGAGAATGTGACATCCCAAAGATGGCTTTTTGAACCCGATATGGTCACTTCAAGTTTTCGATGATGTCCTTTGGATTGGCAGATACACCTGCAACATTCATTGACTTGATAAACAGAGTATTCAGACATTATCTTGGATATGTTCGTGATTGTATTTATCGACGATATTTTGGTGTATTCTAGAGATAAAGAGGAACATGTCGATCACCTCTGAATAGTTTTACAGACTCTAAAAGACCATGAGTTGTATGCAAAAAATTTGATATTTGAATTTTGGCTCAGGTCTGTGGCTTTTCTAGGCCATGTTGTCTCAGGCGATGGTATTAGGGTGGATGCACAAAAGATTGAAGCGTTAAGAACGAGACTAGACCGACCACTCCGACTGACATAAGAAGTTTCTTAGGATTCGCAGGCTAGTACCCTAGATTTGTTGAAGAATTTTTCTTCCATATCTTCACCATTGACTGAATTGACTCAGAAGAAGGTCATGTTTTAGTAGTATGATGAATCTGACAAGAGCTTCCACGAGTTGAAAACAAGATTGACTACTGCACTAGTTTTAACCTTGCTCGATGGAACAGAGGATTTTGTGATATATTGTGATGTGTCTAGAGTGGGATTGGGTTGTGTGCTGATATAGAGTACAAAAGTAATAGCCTATGTTTCTAGACAACTTAAGGTTCATGAAAGAAATTACCCAACCCACGATCTTGAGTTGGCAGCGGAGGTATTTTGCACTTAAGATTTGGCGCCATTATTTGGATGGTGTACATGTGAACGTGTTCACTGACCACAAAAGTCTGCAATATATTTTCTGCCAGAAGGAGCTCAACCTGTACCAGAAGAGATGGTTGGAGTTGCTCAAGGACTATGACATGAGTATTCTCTATCACCTAGGTAAGGCTAACATATTCGCTGACACTCTTAGCAGGTTATCTATAGGTAGCACTGCCCCTGCGAATGAAGGAAACAAAGAGTTGGCTAAGGAAGTGCATAGATTGGCTTGATCGGGGGTACAACTTGAGGAGAATAATGAAGGTGGAATTAATGTTCAGAATAGGTCTGCATCATCTCTAGTGGTAGAGGTGAAAGAGAAGCAAGATCAAGATCTTATCCTACTTTAGTTGAAGGAAGCTGTCCATAAACAGAAGGTGATGGTTTTCTCCAAAGGGGGGATGGAGTGTTGAGATATCAGAGTAGATTGTGTGTTCCAAAGTTAATAGTGTTTGAGATAGAATAATGGCTGAAGCTCACAACTCAAGGTATTCCATTCATCCTGGTGCTACCGAAATGTACCATGAATCCAGAGAAGTCTATTAGTGGGGTGGAATGAAGAGGGATATCGCTGAGTTTGTTTCTAAGTGTCTCAATCGTCAATAGGTCAAAGTTGAGCATCAAAGGCCATGTGGATTGGCCCAGAACTTTGAGATTGCCGAATGGAAGTGGGAGATGATCAAGATGATCTTCATCACTAGGTTTCCAAGGTCCGGAAAGCAGCATGACTCGATATGGGTGATTGAGGAGTATGCCAAGTTGTACATCCGGGAGATTGTGAGGGTCCACGGAGTTCCTTTGTCTATCATCTTGGACAGAGGAGCCCAATTCACATCCCAATTTTGGAGATCTTTACAAAAAAGACTGGGTTCAATGGTGTAAAGATCCAGATTTTTCTCTCACCGGCTTTGTCTTGAGGCCTGAAATTTTCCAGGAAAGCGGCCAGGTATCACTTCTCGAAGGATCCTACATGGCCTGTATGACGCCACACGGTCTGTATGGGCCTCCTGTGGAGTGACTCTTGATCAGCTCCCCGTTGGGAAAGTTTTCCCAGTGAAGGTACACGGACCTTCACACGGTCCGTGTGGCCTTTTGTTTCGTTCATTGTATGAAAACCTAACACGGACCAAGTCACGGCCCGTGTGGTGTCAGATGGATCGTGAACTGGTCCGTGTGGGGCCACTTAGTTTGGTGAAATTTTTCGTCTGCGAATCTAAGTCTTGGGCCACATTACTGTTCACAATCCATGTAACACTACATGGACCGTGTAATGAACCGTGTGGCCCAGATGGACCAAATTTAGGTCTATTTCATTAATGACATTTTTGAAATTTCGGTTGTTCTAAATATGAATTCTGACTTTTCCACCCCTCCTAGGCCCCTTAAATCAGCCGAACTCCTTCATTTTCAGCCATTCTCTCATTTCTCTCTCTCTCAAATATACTCCTACAAGTTCTCCAACTTCTCTCTAAAGCTCCAAGTCAAGACTATCAATTTGGAGTCCATTTTTCTCCTCAAGTTCATCTTCAAGTCAGGTATGTGGGGTTGACTCTTGGTTCCTCTCCACCTGGAAGACCCAAAATTCTTTCAACTTATTTCATGAAGTTCTAGTTACCTTAAATGTGAATTTTACTACTTGATCTTGTTAACTTTAATCAATGCATGAGTTGTACATTTATCTCAGGATTATTAAGTTTTGTTAAGTTCTTTTATGATGAACCAACTTGAATTATGAAACTATGAACATGCATGTCCCTTAAAGATGGTATTATGCATGAGTGATCTATACTACGATTTTCATATGTATTTTTATTGTGAATTTTTAGATTTCCTATTACATTCCTAATTTTTTATTTACTCTACATTACCCATGTCGTCCTTACATGATGCATTGCACTTTACATGGAAATTATGGAGTGGGTTAAACCCAATTTTGATTATGATATGATCTTTGATAAGGCATTGGTTATGACTAGAAGGTGATCACCGGTAAGTCTTTGTTTATGGCTCTTTGAGCATCTTGGGTGCTTGCACCATCTTGAACATGTAGATGAGTTATTCCTTGTATTGGCATTTGATTTGATCTTGTGATTTGACATTGAGCCTAAATGTGCCTTGAATGTTTTGGAACTTGTACTTGACTCTCTTGAAAGCATATACATATTTATATATATATATATATATATATAAGTATTCTAGTGGGATGTGATTGACTTAGCACCGATAGATTGGGGGCCCTCTTCCTCTCCTTGAACTATGTGCCAATATAGGGATGGGTGATATTCGTCAATCTTGCTTATGCTATGACATGTCTTGATATGATTCTTGTAAATCCTTCCAAAATAGTGATTCCCGTAAGGAAGGTGGCCATCCCCGAAATGGTGTGTTCCGAAAGGTGTGATGTAGATTACCCTTGGCAAGTAATCTTCTCTCTACCGGTGAGAGGTCCTAATCGGTCCAATTAGTGTAATAGCTCGCATGGATTTGGTTTGTCGATTATAGTTCATCCCCGTTATATAGGAGCATTATCGCATTGCACGCATCATGAATTTGATAGCATATTGTATATTAAATTCCATTTCTTATATGATCTGTGTATATTATGTGCTCTTGTCATCTAACATTGGTATGTAGGTTCGGTAAGTCATATGCATTGCATGCCCGCATACTTAGTACATTCAAACGTACTAACGCATACTCTATGCCTACATGATTTTACCATGTAGGGACCGAGCAGTTTGGGTTCCAACCACTGGATGAATAGTCTGTTCTTGAAGATTTTGCAGTGAGCCCCATCTTCCAAGGCCGAACCAGATATTTGTTATGTTTATTATGTATGTCCTTTTGTTGAGGGTGAGCGCAGAACTTTTCTTGGCCCCCATTCCTTGACTAGAGGCAAATGTTGGGTATTTTGTAAATCTTTCTTAGATTGGGCTACTCTGATTGTCATATTGCTTATCTATAAACGAACGGTTTTTCCTAAAATTTGATTTTGGCTTTTTAGATATATGTTTTTAGATGCTATCTGAACCAATGATGTGGATACTGATAATTCGAGGCTTGATTGGGGACTCTCGGGTTCCCATTCGTCGTGTCACATCTAGGCCCCGACCCCGAGTCGTGATAAAAGGTAAATCTGAGTACTGTCTTTCACCCACAAACAGATGGCCAAGTAAAATGTACAATTCAGACATTGGAGGACATGTTGAGGGTTTGTGTATTGACTTTAAGGGTAATTAGAATGATCACCTACCCCTTATTTAGTTTGCATATAACAATAGCTATCACGCAAGTATTCAAATGGCCCCTACGAAGCTTTATAGGGGAGGAGACGTAGATCACCAATTGGGTGGTTTAAAGTTGGCGAAGCTGAATTGATTAGACCTGACCTTGTTCACCAGTCCATGAAAAAGGTGAAGGTTATTAGAGAGAGGTTGAAGACTGCACAAAGCCGTCACAAGTCCTACACTGACGTAAGAAGAAGAGATTACCAAAATATCCCTAGATGAGACACGTTCTCATAACGTATCTTCCCAAACTCTGTTGGCAAATTCAAGGCCAGAAATGTGATCAACACAAAATATTGTGTGAGAAAATGGTCTTGGTTGATTTTTAGAGCAACCGGATCAAAAGATAATTTTTCAAAGCGAAAACATAATTCCAGAAAAGTGCTCGACATGTTCGCATCGTGGACTTGTCACAAACATACACTTGATTGTGATTACAATATTTTCTATGGAATAAGAAAATCAATCAAAAAATTTTGAAAAGAAATGCACAAGTACGCGACAAGTCCGCATCGCGGATTTGGTCTCCCGACTTGTTCAATCGAAGTTCAAAATTTTAAATCTTTTGAAGGGCATTCCAGACATTTCTCCACACTTCTAAACTTTATTCACGACCAATATAGGTCATTTTTTGTCTAAAAAGGGTTTCTAAACCCCTTCTAAAATATCTTACGCTAAAATTGAGTTAGAGTTCTTGAGAGAAGAAGAGAAGAAAAGCTAGGGTTCTAGAGGTTGAGATCAATTTCTTGTGAAGATTAGTGTCGTCATTCATTCCAGGTATGTAAGACTGACCTAAAGCTTGAGATTATTCTCCCATGTGCCCCATGATTGTGATAGAATGAGTTATGATAACATTGTTCACATGATTACATATCTTTTGAAAACTTCTATAATATTTACCTATTTTTGCTTGCTCTGAATAATTAATGAATTTATATAGACTTTCTTAATGAACAAATGATATTGAATTCCTGTGTTGAACATAAACTCTAGGTGTCATTTACTAAAACATGCAAGAATGAACTTAGGAGATGAATCTAGAGCCTTGATGGTATGAATGTGAATGTGACTGTGATTGTGATCTTTATATGAGAGAGCTGATGACGATGTTGATGAAACTTGATGTTTTTGGAGACTTAAAGATCATAAAAGTTATCCTAAGATAATGATCCTAACTTAAGAGTTGATGGTTGAGTTAACAATGTTTAATCAGACTAGTTAGATGAATAATCCAGATGATTGATGTCTTATGAGCATGTTGAATCCTCGGAGGAGTATTGAGCATCGAATTAAGTAAGAGTAGATAATAACTCAAACTCAATAACTATGTGGCTAGCGTAGGAGAGGATTGAACCATAAAATCAGATATTTCCTGTGTCTCGAAGGAGGACTTGATGTATTTATTGTGGATCCACTGATGTGATATCTTTTACCCCAGCAAGGTACTGGATGGATGTGGCAACGACATTGCTTCATTGTATCATCACCGGCTTATAGGTTATGGTTGTCAATTAGAAAAACTCCCAGTATGATCTTGATGGTATCCTTATGAGATGATTGAGTTTCTTACTTTTCGAGTTGAGTCGATGACTGAGATGATTTGATGTTTGATTGAGTGTCTTTTATGATGTCCTTTCCTTTCCAGCTATTTTACATACTCGTACATTCCACGTACTGATGTCCATTTAGGGCTACATCTTTTTATATGCATAGATAGGTACTCGAGATGCTCAACAGGCATTCTGTTGAAGGTGTATTCTTCCTACAGCTGCTTGGTGAGTCCTCCCCTTTATTCGAAGGATACCACTTTACATTTCTTATGCTTTAAATTAGTTTCATTTTAAGTATTGGTAGTCATGGCTTGTCATGGTATCATTCTAGACTGTAGAGGATGGCGAGTTGATGTTGAGGTCCTTCTTTCCTTGAATAGAGTTTTCTTTAAATATACTATTATGTCACAAGTGTTGATTTTGACTTTGTTGGCCTATGACCCTTATTTATTGTGTTAGAAGTAAACTGAGCTGCCCATCATTGTCTTCTTTATTCTAATGTCTTTCGCTGATTTAAACAATTGAATGACTATCATGAGGTCGAGTGGTTTGCTTGAGCACTAGCAATAGTCTCTGAGTGTCGACCATGTCTAGGGCACCCTTCAGGGGTGTGACAACAAGATTGGCTTTTGTAGCAATTTCTTTTGCTTTGGCATAAATTGATTGTATTCTATTGATATCCTCAATAATGATGTGTTTCACCAAATCATCAAGAGATAGTTGTTTATGTTTATTGATGTGCTGCCAAACTACAACATTTTGATGCTTAAAACTTAGGATTTTGTGTGTTCTCAATGAGATTTTAGATGATTTATATTTTTTTGTGTCTATGTTTGCAGGATTACAGGTTGGCCAATGATTTTGGGAAAAGTTACAAAGTTGCTGCAAATTTACTATTATACGAGACACCTTACGGGCCGCAGACCATTCTACGAGTCGTAAGGTGGTTTCAGTGAGGGGCCAAGTTTCTAATGTTACTTCTACGAACCTGCAGTTGAGCCATAAATTAATGTACAAATCTTAGAAGAGGTTTCGTGCCCCGAGGATCAGAGAATGAACACTTTATGAAGTTCATCAGATGAAACCCCTTTTACGGATTGTGAACCATTTTATGAGTCGTAAAGGGGTATCCTCAAGGAGAAGTCCAGTTTTCCAGCAATAATGTACGAGACTCCAATTACGGTCCGTGAACTTCAATACGGGACGTAATGTGCTTTAGTGGAGGTTGCCGACCAGTTTTCCTAATTTGTTTAGAACTTGTTTATAATAATTATAAATAGGCCTTTTAGGTTATTTTTCAAGAGGAGATAACCCGTTTACAACAGATTATCTTAGTTTTAGGTTAGTGCTCAGAGAACTCAATATTCTTGGAGAGAAGATTGTGAGAGAGCCTTTGAAAACACTTGTGGTTTAATTCAATCCTCAAGCTTGTGATTTTCATTGACATTGGATTTGCTTGTTCTTAATTTAGTTGTGTAAGTGTTTAATTATGTCTTCTAAATTTATTATCTCTTCATCTACACAAAGCATGAGTAGCTAAATCCACAATTAGGGTTGTGGGAATCATGAAGAACTAACAAAGTAAAACCGGATAATTCACGATTCTTGGAAGGTGTATATGCATGTATTAATTAACTCTTTTTGTTTTGCATGTTTTCTGATGGTGGCAAACATTAGAACCCGCCTAGTGTTACTGACTGGACCAAGGTAGTAATGAATAGGAAAAGAGATTAATTAACATGATTTAATTGATGTGTTCTCGTCTAATCAACCAAACTGGGCCAAGGGGAGGTTGTACTAGGAATGACAGGTAATGGTTAGTAATGCACACTATGGAGATGGACCAAGTCGCATAGTGAAATTCGCCTCTCACTTTTGACTAAAGGGCTTGGTGAACTTAAATTATTGTCCTGCATACTATACACTAGACAAGAATTAGGTTATCTGGTGACACTGAGTTGGGGAATCATGGAAAACACAATACCCTAGTTGCTCTACTTTATTGATCTTTCTCTCGTGCTAGTTAGCTTATTTTTCTCATTAATATTTGCAATCCCCCCCCCCCCCCCGGGGAATTGAGTTGATTAAGTACTCAAATTGCTTGTTGGTGAATTTGCCTTGAGTCTACGTATTCCCTGTGGGTTCGACCCTAACCATGGTTAGGTTCTATTTCTTGACAGCAATCGCTTTATCCTCTAAAAAGGAGGTGTAACTTGGGCGACATTACTTGTGCTTCAAATTTTGTTTTTAGTCACTCCAAGATAGTGGTAGCTTTTCAATCAACACACCAGCCACGAACTATTCCAGTAAAATGATTTTCTCCGACTTAAGATCTTCAATTAGTTTGTGTACTCGTTGATTTGTACCTTCACAACTTTCTCCTCGACCATCTCCCATTTTTAAAAATTACTAATAATAAATTTTTATTTGGTAGCATCTTCAGCGGTGTATTTAACAAGTAGCAATTCCCAAATATCCTTTGCTTCCTTATTAGAACAGTACACATCTAACAATTCATTAGAAAGGGTACTTAGTATTGTGTGCTTACATACCTTGTTTGCATAAATCCACTGATTTAGTTGATCAGTAGCAGATTCATCTGGTTTTTTTTTTATCTAGTAGTGCAGATGCCACTCTATACATGTCGAGAGCAGAAAAAACACGTTCTTGCCACCTTTTAAAATTTTGCCCATCAAAAACTCCCACCTTTGAAACATCAGGGAAGTATTTGTAATGTTATGCGAAGGCACGACAAAAACAACACCATTAGATGTCTGTGCAACAGTAGTGTTATTATTAGTAACAGTAGCAGATTGATCGTTTCCGTGAACCATGATTACAAAAGGAATATCCTTAAGATTGTTGAAAAATATTGAAATTCACAAAAAAACTCTAAGCTTGAGGCGTACCTATGGCACTGTCCTTAAGGATTTTTCACCTGGTGTGGGTGTTTCCCCAAGGATTCAACAAGCTCTTCTATGAACACCTAATTTTTCACCAAGACTAAAAAAATTCACCTTTTAGTGTTTTTAAATATTTATTTGGGTTTACATTATATATCTTCATTTTTATCTTATCTTAGTAAGTTTTTCCGAAATAATTTGAAAATTATAAAAATAGAGCGACATTTTAAGATGAGTTTGTTTTAATTTATTCCAAAAATTGATGTTTTTGTTGAGGTTTTAATAAATAAATCAGGATTTTTCAAATTATAATTTTAGATTAGCTATTTAACTTTTTCTATATTATACTAGTTTAAAAGTTAAATAATATTGTCATCCTTATGTATATTTCTTTTTATATAAAAATTTTATATACGTTTCTATCATATATTTATATGACATAAAAAGAAGGGAAAAAAAAACCCTAAACTGTCTAACAAAACTACCCCATAATGCCCCCACACTAAACCCACTATTCCCTCACTTTCCACTGGACGTCACACACACAACCCACTTCCTCATAAACTTCTATATATACACTACATACAACATACAAACATTCGACAGAATACATTCATACACTTGGAAAACAAAAAGATACAAAAAAGGCGCACATACCAAAACCTCTGTATAAACACTCAAAAAAGGAATTCTTCAAAAACAAAAATAGAAAAGTTGAGGTTGAGGTTTGCTTTCGGGATTTCGTGTTTGCGGTTCTGGATTGTGGCCTATTCTTTGTAAGTTAATCTTCACAAGAGGTAACACTTAATCCATTTTGTGTAGTTTGATGTGATTGCAATACATTGGAGTTATTAGATTTTATTTGTGTTTAACCCGTTAATATTTTTATGTGATAATATGAAATATATATGTTCAAATCTCTCGTACCAACTTCATAGCCATATCTTTTTATTGTTTAATATTGTGTAAAATTATTATAACGACATGTAGTTTATTTTATGTTTAAACAACCCACTATTTGTTTCATGCTTAAGTAAATATAATGTCCATATTTATTTTTATTTTTATGCCTTAATTTTCATGACGATATGTGTATTTAATAAACTAAAAATGAAAAAAAAAATGATCAATTACTTGGATTCATTATGTAAAATGTTTCTTTTAGTTTCTAGGTTCTTCTATTTATTTTTATGACTAAAGTAAAAAGGGGGAAATTTTAGGTGTTCATGATTCCTAACATGCAAAATGTGAAAAAACTTTTATATAAGATGCATTGGGGTATTCTTACTAATATCGTACCCGCTTTTTTCCTTAGAAAAAACATACAATAAAAATGAAAAGTTTGTACCCCTTTTTACATCTCATTTGAGTAATGATTTTTTAAAATACTATTAACAATTTTATGTTGATCCATGTAATTGATATTGAATTGTTAAATTATGCTTTTATGTAGATCAAAATGACTGAAAAATAAATAAATAAAATTTTTAAATTTTATATTTAGGAGCATGATTAGGTTGATAAATAATGATAGACAAACATTAGGACTCAAACATTATTAAATAAACTTTCTTTTGAAAACTACAAAATGATAATTGATTCGTGGCAAGGTTGAAAAGCGCTGCTATCAATACACCACGAACCAATAAAATATGTCAGTTTTAAAAAAAAATGAATTCCAAATAAATTGAAGAAGGTAGGTAAATAAAGTTTTTGTAAAACCAAGAAATATAATGTTTTCAAATTAACTTAAGTCATGCATAAATCAATAAAACAACTATGCTAGAACCATGAGACTCGAGGGGTGCCTAACATCTTCCCCTCGGTCAATAAAATTTCTTACCCGAATTTCTAGTTCGCAGATCAATAAAAACAAAGAATTATTTCCTTTTGATCAGGAATTAAAAAAAAAGGTGATTTTGGAACTCCAAAACTCAATTCCAAGTGGCGACTCTAAATAATAAACAATCCTTTTTAAAAAAAGTAACTTTAATTAGAAAAACTACATTTTCCAAAACCCATGCCGGAAAAAGTGGGGTGTGACATCTTCAAGTGTAAAGTAGGAGTCGGAAACTAACAAAAATTAATTTTAAGAAAACCCAGCAATAGAAAGAGAATTAAGAAAATAGTGTTTTTCTTTTCTTCACTCT
This sequence comes from Solanum rostratum, assembly GCA_029948455.1. Taxonomy (NCBI): domain Eukaryota; kingdom Viridiplantae; phylum Streptophyta; class Magnoliopsida; order Solanales; family Solanaceae; genus Solanum; species Solanum rostratum. Next base: position 60,295,371 of record CM057053.1, read on the forward strand.
AAAACCATGAGCTCATGATCGACTTATATAACCAAAAAATTATCAACAAACATTCTCTAAATTAAAAACCATAAAGAGGTAGGCAATTAAATGAAATGTAACTGAAGAAAGTTTTCTTTTTCAATTAAGGCTATTAATTCCTCCTACTTTACAATTCCAAAGCAAACGGTTGGTGTATCATTATTGACCAAAATATGTCACTTTAATACTCCTTAATTATGGATAGTAAATATAATTTGATTATCCAACAGATGTAAATGTAATCTTGCGCAGATCCTCTTGATTGATTCTGATTGATAACACAAGTCTTCAATTTTTGAAGGTATTCTTTGATCATGTTTTATTTTCTAGATTTGTGTTCTTCCTTTCTTGTTGCTTGATTGATTTTTGAATGTCTTCTTTGATCTTGATTGATTCTCCAGAGTTGTGTTCTTTTCTTGTTGCTTAATTGATTTCTTTTCCAAATCATGCATGTTAATTGTTAGATTTTTTGCTGCTGCATTAAATCTTCCTCTGATTTTGTGATAAATCATCTTTTGATTGCGTCCATTTTGGTCTTGTTTCCTTCACAGTCATTAGTAAAAAAAATTAACACTAGCAATTTGTTTGCTCAAGAAGAATGCCCTGTACATGTTTATTTTTCCAGCCAAAGTTTTTGGTTTGATTTCTTCTAGGATACCTTGTAGAAGTGTATTAGTTTGGTGGTGATATAGTGATGTAAATGTGACGATCTCAAAAGCGGGAACAAATCATAAAAGTAGAGAAGACGGGCAGTGGAGTGGTGGATTTTGCGGTGCACAACTTTAATTAAATTGATTGATAAATTATGAGCAAAAAGATGTCAATTGTATATATAAAAAAGAAGTAGTAAACATGTAGGATGGAACTTATATGAACAGATGTGTGCTATCTCACCAAAACTTATTCCTATATTTGTTTGTGTTTAGTAGTAGTAGGAATAATGATGGCTTGTAAATCCTATGCATTAAGTAAACCAGATTGCAAGTTAATCCCAAGCTTCATTCTAGGAAATAGTACATCTGTTGGATAATCAAATTATTGCCGTAGTGTTCGATTAGCAAAGCTAGTGTTATTCAGTTCACCCAGCATAAAAATTATCATTATCGAGTAGTATAGCAGTTATGTTTGTGGCTGTTATTGGTGTAGCACCGAACTAAATAACATTGCCTTGACTATGAGAAATCATTTATCCGGTATTCGAAGCAATCATATGACTTCTAGATGCATTTGAATGATACAGTGTCGAAGAAATCTTGAATGATTAAAGGTGCTCTCTTGGCTAAGAATATGTAGCAAGGGATACCTGTTCGTTTATTGTAGAAGTAGGACGTTTGTGCATTCGTTTATTCTAGAAGTAGGACGTCTGTGTGTTCTATGTTTGATAGTTTTAAATAGAGAAAAGCGAGGAGTTGCATTAGTTTGGGAGGAACTTTGGTTGTTGTTAGTGGTAACTCTTGGGAAAGAGTGTGTAGCATGACACGACTTTAAGTTAGGTTTTTTTAGTTAGAGGTATTTTGGTAATTTAACATTTGAGTCTAGAGTTCATGCTTTTAAGATAGAAAAATGTCTTTTTGTTTTTTGCTTTTGGTACATCCCATATAATTTGTTAAGTGTCTTTTTGTTTTTCTCTCCAGGGACATCACATGTTATTTATGTTTTTGCAAGTGTAAATATTATGACATGGGAGAGTTTTGAAAAATACTTCACATAGTTATCATGTTCTAAGATATGATTTTTGATAATAATGTTTATACTTGACTAGACATTTTGGATGTTTCATAGTTAAATTGGCTATCTTGAGATTTGTAAAATAATAATGTTAATATTAACTTTTTTTTTGACATTTCATTATTAAATTGACTATCTTGGAATTCACAAAATATTAATTTCTACTTTAGGTTATTTCAAAACTTCTTGAAGAAGTCTTTTGTAAAAGCCCTTGTTATATCTATACATGATGTACTGCCTAAGTATGCAAGTCTAGTAAGAATTATAAACAAGAAAATGAATAGAATCTTTGATTTTATCTTTTCTTCTTGCAGAATCAAAAACAAAATTAAAGATGCTACTAGATCCTGATAAGACTCCAGCATTTTTCAAGATTATACTATCTGCAGAAACCTTCATGAATAAAATGGTGAGTTTGTCAAAACAATTTAATTCTTTCTTTTTTCTTGGCGGGGGCGAGGGGGAGGGGGTGAGTATGTTGAATTCTAACAAATTTGGACATAGTAGATACTAGTTAGATCATAGATTTTTTTTTAAAAAAATTGAATTTATTTTAAAAAAATTTAAGTTTAAACTGAAGATGAAATTGTGTTTGATTTCATTTTGTGAAGAAGAGAAGGGAACACTCTATATTTGAAATAATTTATGACGATGGAGTTGGAAAACAAGTTGATAATTCTACTTTGGATTTTTTTTTCACTTTCTAAATTTGATTTGTTAGCAAGTGCCGTCTCATTTCGTTAAAGAAAACAAGAAAATGTTGACCAAGAATTGCTTATTGAAAATGGAAGCAACTGAAATATGGTGGGAAGCAAAGATAGTAAGAGAAAAGTCTAATTACTTTATATGTGAAGAAGATTGGCCGCAATTTGTGCTTCATCACCAACTGAAGCAAGGGGGTCTTTTGATATTTTTTCTAGTTGAAAAATCGATGTTCCATGTTCAGCCATACACAAAGAATTATTGTAAAAACATTGTTCCTGAGAGGCAGGTTCTTTATGAGGAACTCAGTAGTAGCTCTAAAGAGGAGACTACTGGACCTTCGAAAAGAGCTAGGAAAATGGTAGCATCGGATACTGAGAAAAGAAATGTAGGTATGCCATCTATTGATGAGTCTAAACATGAAGATGATCCTCACTATATGCCTCTTTGCTTTCTTTATTACTTATCGCACGTGCCGCCCTGTCTCAACGTCACTTCCCAAACCAAACCGCCTTTACCTGAACAGACTGCCGGTGATAAGCCGGAGGAAGGTGAGGATGACGTCAAGTCATCGCAGATTCTATCCTTTCTACAATGCCTATAGACGAAGTGCTTCGTTTCAGATCAATTCTTCGCTGCAATCGCTTCGATCCACCCCCTCGGTGAAAAACCGTAATATGCCCTGAACAATAATCCTAAGAGGGAGATTGCGCCATTAGGTAACATCTTCTATCTATTTCTATATTCGATATGAATCGTTGAGCGTTTTTATTTTTATATAGGCTTAGTCGATTGTAAACAAACTATAATAAGAAAAATGATTAATATCAAAATGCACAATCAATTTGTGTTACCATTTTCCCGCTTGTGGTTTTTCTCTTGTGTTTGTTTTACTATTTTCCCCTCTTTTTTGATAAAATAATAAAAATGTTATCATATATATATGCATTGGACATTTTTTAATGTTGAGATACAATGCTCATTGTCATTTTGATGTTACTATAGTAGATAAATATGCAGTAGAAATTGAATATCCAGTTGAAGCAAATGGTGTTATTTTGGATCATTTTGCTGAAAATCTGAGCCATGGCCACTTAGCAGAGAAGAGAAAAAGGAAAAAACAAGGGAATGAAGGCGATGGTATTCCAATGAACATTCAAACTAATGCTACTGTAATCGAGGAAGAAGAGAATGATATTGCAGTTAACCTTCAAATTCATGCTAATGTAACTGAGGCAGAAGAAGATGATATTCCAGTTAATCTTCAAACTAATGCTAATGTAATCAAGGTGAAAGAGTCTCAAGGTAAGCGAACGTCTTTACTGGTTTATTAGATTTTAACCCAATGTTATGTAGTGGTAATAACTTGCATTTGGATATTTCATGCTTCAAGAAATAAGTCAAGGCGGCAAGGAGCTCGAACAACAACCCAACATTGGTACCGGTAAGAGCAAAAGCTTGAGATATATATAGCAACAGATTATTAAACTAATTAAAAGATTTCCGTTATAATAGTTAATGACTTGTATATCAACGCGACTATAGCTTATTAGATCCTTAATATGTGCTAAAAACAAGTAGCAACTTTCATGTTCAAAGTTATGTGATAAAGTTTGTGGGTTTAAATGTTCCATAAAATTTCGATAAGAATCATATCATAGTCATTTTTATACTTATGTCACATTTGTTGCAGATAAGGAGGATGGAAAAGCTATTAGTGGAAGTGAAGAAGATTCCCCAAATTACAGTAGTCGACACTGCTACAGTAGTCGACACAGCTTGGTGAACTTCAGTTGTGACGATCCGTATTTTGAAATTGTTATAAAAAAGTCACACGCTAATTTTATGGTAAGTTGAATAGTCTTTTACATTCTGTTTTCACATTAGCTAGATATTTCATTCACTAACGTACACATTATTGTCCAGAAAATCTAACTATCCTGATTGTTTGACAAATATGTTTCTTAGACTATCCCAATGAGATTCGCCGATAGGACAAAGATATCTGAACTAGAGAACATGAGGCTAGTTAATGAAGAAGGGAAAGAATGGGGAGTGGAAATAGAGCATACGGGGAAAGCGGTTCACATAAAAGGAGGATGGACTAAATTTCGAAGGCAGAACAAGATAGCTATTGGAGACGCTTGTCGCTTCAAGTTTATTCAGGGCCATGCTGCGGATGTTTTGCAAGTTCATAAGATCCCAACACCTCGTTCCTTGAAACATCATTAGCTACAATTTTATAAGGTTGCATTCTGGTTATTATAGTTAGTCTAGGGAAGGTGCTAAGGAGATATTATATTTGTTTGCTTTAAAAGACAGAAAACATGGACTTGTTTTGCTAAGATACCTAATTTCAGATAGATTTATGCATAAAGTGTGTTCTTACAACTGCAAGTATTCAACAAAGTGCTTTACTAAAGCATTTCATTATGTAAACATTATGCAACGTAACTCTTGCTTGTTTTTGTCTTGTATATATTAAAATCCTATTAGCAACTTTGTGAAAAGTTATAACTCATGGGGGAAGAACAAAGACAAACTCCTCCTTCTCACTAAAAACATTAGAACAATCAATCAATTCCATGAAGACCTAAACCACTAGCCCCATGTAAGGACCCGGATATTTGTTTAACGACCTCAAAGGAATTCCCTTGGCTAAGCTCTTCTCAAGTACCAATAAAAGGGTCAACTTTGAGTGAGCATATCTCTTAGCTCAAAGTGAACTGGGTGGCCCATGATATACCAAATTAAAGCTCTTTGAATTAGATTTTCAACGCACCTGGTTTCACCTATTTCCGAGCTCGTACCAAGGAGTTATGCTCGTTTTCGTTCAGACTGTTCGTGCAGGAAATCCACACGGACCGTGTGGCATCAAACGGTCCGTGAGGCTGCTTTGACCCACGAATTTCTTGCCAAAACTTTGTTCTAAGTGTGTGTACTTCCTTGGTACCTTCATACGGACCCTTGCACGGTCCGTGTGACCTTACGTTCCGTTTACCGGACCGTTTGGTGACACTTGGTCCGAAAGAAAATTTTCCTGAAAAATTTTAAGTCTGGTGAGATGGTCCAGTAAACGGGCCGTGTTACACTAGACAGTCCGTTTACTGGATAGTGTGGATCGACTTAGTCAAAAAAATGTTACCTCCGAAAAATTCTAAGGGAAGGGCCATGGACCAGTAAACGGTCCGTGTGAGCCCAAATGGACCGTTTACCGGTCCGTATGCCTCAGACGGGCCATTTTCTGGACCGTTTCATTAATGGTATTTTCGTAATTTTGATTATTTTGGACGAAAATATGGTCTTTTGCCACCCTTTCCCGAGTTTCCTATATAAATGGGACTTCACCATTTTCAGCCATTTTCACCCTCACACTTCTCTCTCTAAAATTCATCCCTCAAGAACTCTCCAACATCTCTCTAGATCATTCAAGCTTAGGGTCAAGGTTTTGAGCCTATTTTCTCCTCAAGCTTGTCTACAACCAGGTATGTGGGGTTTGATTCTTGGTTCCTTTCAACCAAGAAGACCCAAATTCCCTTTGAAACTAAATTATGAACTTGACTCCTAAAAATGTTAATTTTACTACTTGTTCTTGGTATTTTGAACCGTGCATGTGTTAGTTTAGGCTCCTTATCATGATTTATGTTAGTTTTATGGAAATGAACTATTTGGACTATGGAATTATGAACATGCATGTCCCTTTAAATGTGTTATTATGCATGGGTGATATTTACTACCATTTCCATGAATTTTATTTGAAATTCCTAGTCTTACATTATATCTTGTTTTAATATACTCTACATTACCCATGCCATTCCTACACTATGCATTGCATCACATTCATGACATTTTACATGGAAATTTCCGGAAATGTGGGGTTAAGCCCAATTTTTCCCAAAAGGAGAATTATAATGTGAATTTTGGTAAGACATGGGATATGACAAGAAGGTAATCACCGGTATATCTATAACCTTGGCTCTTTGAGCATCTTGGGTGCTTGCACCATCTTGTACTTGTAGATGAGTTATTCCTTGCATTGGCATCTTGAATATGATCTTGTAAATTGGGGTTAAGCCCAAATATGTCTTGAACGTTATGAACTTGCACTCGACTCTCTTGAAAGCATAAGTATATATATATAAGTATTCTTGTGGGATGTGTAAGACTTAGAACCGATGGATTGGGGGTCCTCCCCCTTTCCTTGAACTATGTGCCTACATAGGGACGGATGTAATTCATCTATCTGTATATGATTATGATTTGTCTTGTTCTGATTCTGTAAATCCTTCCGAAAAGCGGGTTGTAAGGAAGATGTTCATCCACCGAAAAGCGGGTCGTAAGGTGTGATGTAGATTACCCTTGGAAAGTAATCTTCTCCCTACCGATGGGAGGTCCAAATCGATCCAGTTCATGTAATAGCTCGCATGGATTTGGTTTGTCGGTTATCATCCATCCCCGTTATATAGGAGCACTACAGCATTGCACGCATCACGCGTTTCATGGCATCTTGTATATTAAATTTCCATTGTTTATATATTCATTGTATATTATGTGCCCTTGCCACTTAACATGATTATGCAGGTTCAGTAAGTCACGTGCATTGCATACCCTCATATTTAGTACATTCAAAAGTACTAATGCATACTCTATGCCTGCATGCTTTTACCATGCAGGGATCAAGCATTTTGAGCCTTATCTGCAGGGCGAGTAGCCCCCTTTCCTTGCAGCTATTTTGTGGTGAGCCCCGTCTTCCGAGGGAAAACCTTGTTTTCTTGAATTTCTTATGTACATTGTATTTTGCTGAGGGTGAGCCCGGAACCTGTCCTGGCCCCCGTCCTTGATTAAAGGCACTTGTTGGACCTTGTATAAACTCTCCTTACTTTGTTATTATGGAATATGTTCTCCCTTTTGGTTTTAAGAATGTTCTCTTGTACCTTGTCTTTAGTTTCGGCAAAATTTGAGGCTTGTTTGGGGGCTTACGGGTCCCCATTTGCCGTGTCACACCTAGACCCCGACCCAGGGTCGTGACAAAAGGTGGTATTAGAGCCTTAGGTTTTCAATGGTCTTTGGAGTCCAACGTGCCACGTTGAGTAGAGTCCTATTCATGGGTGTGAAGTGCACCATACCTATGAATGGGAGGCTACGAAGACGTTTAGGAAATTCTCCCTTCTTTGTGTCTTATATCGTGCTGTGGCTAGCTTATGAATTTCCTTGCTTATTGGTGTCATTAATCTATTTCAGAAAAATGCCTCGAGGAAGACCTCCATTACCTAGGCAGGCTCCAGTTGCTGAAGATCAGTCCCCTCCCGAGCCTATGGAGGAGCCTATATCAAATGGCGAATTTCGTGCTGGCTATGACAGCTCAGGCAAGGCAGGCCAACTTGCCACGGGACCCTGCACCCGCTTCTATTGTGAGGTATTTTATCCGGATGAATCCTCCGGAATTCTACGGGTCAAGGGACAACGAAGATGCTCAGGAGTTGATCGATGAGCTTTCAAAAATACTGAATATTATGGGCGTCTCTTCTGAGGAAAAAGCTGGGTAGGCTGCCTACCAATTGAAAGATGTGGCCCAGGTATGGTATACTCAGTGGGCCATGGAGAGGGTTTGTGATAATGAGGTGTCGTGGGGAGAGTTCAAATCTGCCTTCCTTGACCACTTCTTCCCACTTGAGCTGAGGGAGGCCAAAATGACCAAGTTTATTAACCTCAAGAAGGGGAGTATGAGTGTGAGGGATTATGCTCTCAAATTTACTAAGCTGTCCAAATATGCTCCGTCCCTAGTGGCCGATCCCCGTGCAAGGATGCAAAAATTTGTTTCAGGTATTTCTGACTCACTGGTGAAAGAATGCCGGACTGCTATGCTGATTGGGGACATGGATATTGCCCGACTCATGGTGTATGCTGATCAGATTGAGGGGGAGAAACTCAAGGAGAAGAGGGCATACGATCCCAAGAGGGCCTGCGTTGATGGTAGGTTCTCCGGAGCTAAGAATGTTGGTTTTGGTCGCTTCCAGCAGGGCCAAGGCTCGGGAGCTCAGGTGGCTAATGCTCGGGCACCCCCTCCCGGAGTTCAGGTAGGTGGCGGACCGGGAGATTTGATGTGTGACAAGTGTGGGAGGCCTCACACAGGTGCCTGCCGGAGGGAATTGGGACTTTGCTTCGGATGTGGAAGCAAGGACCATAAAGTTGCTAATTGTCCAAGGGGTGCATGCGGAAACCGAGGTCAGGTAGCCCCAGGCGGGCAGGGTCAACAAAGGGGTCCTCTAGGTGCTGCCCCGAGAAACAACAGGTTCTATGCACTCCATGCTCGCCAGGACGTCGAGGAGGCTCTAGATGTTGTGATGGGTATGTTAAAAGTTTTTGATTTTGATGCTTACGTTTTGCTTGACCCAGGGCAAACTTGTCTTTTGTGACTCCGTTATTGGCTGTTAAGTTCGGTTTGAAACCCAGATTCTAAGAGAGCCTTTCTCGGTCTACACCCCCGTGGGTGAATCTATTGTTGCTCATAGGGTTTATTATGGGTGTCCTGTTGCTGTGTTGCATAAAATCTTTCCATGTGATCTTGTGGAACTTGAAATGTTTGATTTTGATGTGATTCTTGGAATGGATTGGCTGCATGCATCTTATGCTTCCATAGATTGTAGAACCCAGAAAGTCCAGTTCCAACCTCCCGGTGAGCCAGTTCTTGAATGGAAGGGTAGTGATTCCTCTATTAAAGGTAGGTTTATTTCCTACCTCAAGGCGCAGAAAATGATTTCTAAGGGGTGTATCTACCATATGGTAAGGGTCCAAGATGCAGTTTCTGAGGTGCCTACTCTCGAGTCAGTCCCTGTGGTGAATGAATTTTTGGATGTGTTCCCCGAGGACTTACCGGGCATTCCTCCGGATAGAGAGATAGATTTCGGCATAGATCTACTTCCGGATACTCAGCCTATTTCTATCCCTCCATATCGGATGGCCCCGGCGGAATTGAAAGAGTTAAAGGAGCAGTTGCATGACTTATTAGAGAAGGGCTTCATTCGGCCTAGTACATCACCGTAGGGTGCTCCCGTGTTGTTCGTGAGGAAAAAAGATGGGTCTCTCCGTATGTGTATTGATTACATGCAGTTGAATAAAGTGTCAGTTAAGAATAAGTACCCGTTGCCGAGGATTGATGATTTGTTTGATCAGCTACAAGGTGCCACTCACTTCTCAAAAATTGATCTCCGTTCCGGATACCATCAGTTGAAGGTCAGAGAGTGTGATATCCCCAAAACAGCTTTTCGGACAAGGTACGGGCACTTTGAATTTGTGGTGATGTCATTTCGTCTAACTAATGCTCCAGCCGAATTCATGGATTTAATGAACAGAGTGTTTAAGCCTTTCCTGGACAGCTTTGTGGTGGTATTTATCGATGATATCCTCGTTTACTCCCGAAGTGAACAAGAGCACGAGAATCATTTGAGGATGGCCCTCCAAACTCTAAGGGAAAAGAAATTGTATGCCAAATTTAGCATGCGAGTTTTGGTTGGGAGAAGTGGCTTTCCTCGGGCATGTGGTATCCGAGGATGGTATCAAGGTAGATCCAAGGAAGACGGAGGCTGTGAAAAATTGGCCTAGACCGTTGACTCCTTCGGATATCCGTAGTTTTCTTGGGTTAGCCGGGTACTATAGAAGGTTTGTAGAAGCTTTCTCCTCTATTGCATCTCCATTGGCCAAGTTGACTCAGAAGCGGGCTAAGTTTGTATGGTCGGATGAATGTGAGAGGAGTTTCCAAACTTTGAAGGATCGGCTTACATCAGCTCCTGTTTTGACCTTGCCAAGTGGTTCAGAAGGGTTCATGGTGTATTGTGATGCCTCGAGGATCAGCTTGGGTTGTGTGCTTATGCAGAATGGTAATGTGATAGCGTATGCATCAAGACAGTTGAAGGTGCACAAACGAAACTATCCCACTCACAACCTTGAATTAGCAAGGGTGGTGTTTGCTTTGAAAATTTGGAGGCACTATTTGTACGGGGTCCATGTTGATGTATTTACCGATCACAAAAGTTTGCAGTATGTGTTCACTCAGAGGGATCTTAATCTCAGGCAAAGGAGGTGGTTGGAATTTCTGAAAGATTACGACATGAGTGTGCTGTATCATCCGGGCAAGGCCAATGTCGTAGCCGACGCCCTTAGTAGGTTGTCTATGGGGAGTGTGGCACATGTTGAAAATGAGAAAAAGGAGTTGGCAAGGGATATTCACCGGTTGGCTAGGTTGGGTGTCAGGTTGACTGATTTTAGCACAGGTGGTATTCGGGTTCAGAACGGGTCAGAATCTTCTGTGGTGAATGAAGTGAAAGCTAAACAAGATCTAGATCCATCGTTATGTGAGTTGAAGAAGTTGGTTGCTGCAAAAGAGATCGAGGCTTTCTCCCAAGGGGGAGATGGTGTACTCCGGTACCAAAACCAGCTTTGTGTTCCCGACGTGAATGACCTTTAAGGTGATTATGAGTGAGGCTCACAACTCTCACTACTCTATTCACCCGGGGTCTACCAAGATGTACCGGGACCTGAGAGAGATTTATTGGTGGCATGGTATGAAGAGGGATGTTGCCAAGTTTGTGTCGGAATGTCCGAGTTGTCAGCAGGTAAAAGTTGAGCACTAGAGGCCCGGTGGTTTGGCCCAAGACATCGAAATTCCCACCTGGAAGTGGGAGGATGTGAATATGGACTTTATGGTTGGATTGCCTCGGACCCGAAGGAAATTCGACTCCATTAGGGTTATTGTGGATCGGATGACAAAATCAGCCCACTTTTTACCGGTCAAAGCTACTTTCAGTGCCGAGGATTATGCGAGGTTGTATATCCAAGAGATGGTGAGGTTGCATGGTGTACCTAGGTCCATCATATCGGACCGTGGTACTCAATTCACTTCCCACTTTTGAAAATCTTTTATGAAAGGCCTTGGGACCAAAATTAAGTTGAGTTCCGCTTTCCATCCTCAAACCGATGGCCAAGCGGAGCGGACTATTCAAACCTTGGAGGACATGTTGAGAGCATGTGTGTTGGAGTTTAAGGGGAATTGGGATGATCATCTTCCACTCATCGAGTTTGCCTATAATAATAGCTTCCATGCTAGTATTGGCATGGCTCCGTTTGAAGCCTTGCATGGGAGAAGGTGTAGATCCCCGGTGGGGTGGTTTGAAGTGGGGGAAATGGCCTTGGTTGGCTCGGATTTGGTGATGGACGCTATGGAGAAGGTAAAGGTGATTAGGGAGAGATTGAAAGCGGCCCAAAGTCGCCAAAAGTCCTATGCGGATAGTAGGAAGAGGGACCTCGAATTTCATGTAGGGGATTGGGTTTATGTAAAAGTCTCTCCTATGAAGAGCGTTATGCGTTTTGGTAAAAAGGGCAAGTTGAGCCCCCGGTATGTTGGCCCGTATGAAGTGGTGGAGCGTATTGGAGATGTGGCTTATAAGTTAGAGTTACCTCCGGGTTTGGGTTCCATCCATCCAGTCTTTCATGTATCTATTTTGAGAAAGTTTGTTGGCGATCCTAGCTCCATTGTGCCTTTGGAAGGGATTGAGGTTGAGGAAAATTTGACTTATGAGGAGGTGCCGGTGGCAATTTTGGATAGGCAAGTTAAGCGACTTCGCAACAAGGAGGTGGCTTCGGTAAAGGTACTTTGGAGAAATCAACTAGTAGAGAGTGCTACTTGGGAGGCGGAGCTGGACATGATGAAATGATACCCCCATCTTTTCCAATCTACTCAAGCCTAAGGTACTAGGAATCTTTCCCTATAAACTGTGTCGTTTTCTTGCCCTCTTGAGTCTCATGGCATGACATGCATATGTGTACATTAAAGGATTTTCTTTTTTTGGAAAATGTGTTGAATACGATTTTGACATAAATTGGTTTTGAACTATAATTTGATTTATGATAAAAAGCTTTTATGTACAACCTTGTAATTTGCATTGAATTGTGCATTGTGTCCTATCTCGGATGAACCTTGTCTTGACTCTAGCTTTCTAAGCCTTGTTCCTACACATTCGAGGACGAATGCTCCCAAGGGGGAGATGATGTAAGGACCCGGAAATTTGTTTAACGACCTCAAAGGAATTCCCTTGGCTAAACTCTTCTCAAGTACCAATAAGAGGGTCAACTTTGAGTGAGCATATCTCTTCGCTCAAAGTGAACTGGGTGGCCCATGACATACGAAATTCACGCTCTTTGAATTAGCTTTCCAACGCACCTGGTTTCACCTAATTCTGAGCTCGGACCAAGGTGTTATGCTCGTTTTTGTTCAGACTGTTCGTGCAGGAAATCCACACGGCCAGCCACACGGACCGTGTGGCATCAAACGGTCCGTGAGGCTGGTTTGACCCGCGAATTTCTTGCCAAAACTTTGTTCTAAGTGTGTGTACTTCCTTGGTACCTTCATACGGACCCTTGCACGGTCCATGTGACCTTAAACGGTTCGTTTACCGGACCGTTTGGTGACACTTGGTCCGAAAGAAAATTTTCCTGTAAATTCTAAGTCTGGTGAGATGGTCCAGCAAATGGGCCGTGTGACACTAGACGGTCCGTTTACTGGACAGTGTGGATCGACTTAGTCAAAAAAATGTTGCCTCCGAAAAATTCTAAGGGAAGGGCCACGGACCAGTAAACGGTCCGTGTGAGCCCAGATGGACCGTTTACCGGTTCGTATGCCTAAGACGGGCCATTTTTTGGACCGTTTCATTAATGGTATTTTCGTAATTTTGATTATTTTGGACGAAAATATGGTCTTTTCCCACCCTTCCCGAGTTTCCTATATAAATGGGACTTCACCATTTTCAGCCATTTTCACCCACACTTCTCTCTCTAAAATTCATGTCTCAAGAACTCTCCAACATCTCTCTAGATCATTCAAGCTTAGGGTCAAGGTTTTGAGCCTATTTTCTCCTCAAGCTTGTCTACAACCAGGTATGTGGGGTTTGATTCTTGGTTCCTTTCAACCAAGAAGACCCAAATTCCCTTTGAAACTAAATTATGAACTTGACTCCTAAAAATGTTAATTTTACTACTTGTTCTTGGTATTTTGAACCATGCATGTGTTAGTTTAGGCTCCTTATCATGATTTATGTTAGTTTTATGGAAATGAACTATTTGGACTATGGAATTATGAACATGCATGTCCCTTTAAATGTGTTATTATGCATGGGTGATATTTACTACCATTTCTATGAATTTTATTTGAATTTCCTAGTCTTACATTATATTTTGTTTTAATATACTCTACATTACCCATGCCATTCCTACACTATGCATTGCATCACATTCATGACATTTTACATGGAAATTTCCGAAAATGTGGGGTTAAGCCCAATTTTGCCCAAAAGGAGAATTATAATGTGAATTTTGGTAAGACATGGGATATGACAAGAAGGTGATCACCGGTATGTCTATAATCTTGGCTCTTTAAGCATCTTGGGTGCTTGCACCATATTGTACTTGTAGATGAGCTATTCCTTGCATTGGCATCTTGAATATGATCTTGTAAATTGGCGTTAAGCCCAAATATGTCTTGAACGTTATAAACTTGCACTCGACTCTCTTGAAAGCATAAGTATATATATATAAGTATTCTTGTGGGATGTGTAAGACTTAGCACTGATGGATTGGGGGTCCTCCCCCTTTCCTTGAACTATGTGCCTATATAGGGACGGATGTAATTCGTCTATCTGTATATAATTATGATTTGTCTTGTTCTGATTCTGTAAATCCTTCCGAAAAGCGGGTTGTAAGGAAGGTGTCCATCCACCGAAAAGCGGGTCGTAAGGTGTGATGTAGATTACCCTTGGCAAGTAATCTTCTCCCTACCGATGGGAGGTCCAAATCAGTCTAGTTCATGTAATAGCTCGCATGGATTTGGTTTTTCTGTTATAGTCCATCCCTGTTATATAGGAGCACTACCGCATTGCACGCATCACGCATCACGCATTTCATGGCATCTTGTCTATTAAATTTCCATTGTTTATATATTCCCTGTATATTATGTACCCTTGCCACTTAACATGATTATGCAGGTTCGGTAAGTCACGTGCATTGCATACCCTCATACTTAGTACATTCAAAAGTACTAACGCATACTCTATGCCTGCATGCTTTTACCATGCAGGGACCGAGCAGTTTGAGCCTTATCCGCAGGGCGAGTAGCCCCCTTTCCTTGCAGCTATTTTGTGGTGAGCCCTGTCTTCCGAGGGCAAACCTTGTTTTCTTGAATTCCTTATGTACATTGTATTTTGCTGAGGGTGAGCCCGGAACCTATCCTGGCCCCCGTCCCTTGATTAGAGGCACTTGTTGGACCTTGTATAAACTCTCCTTACTTTGTTATCTATGGAATATGTTCTCCCTTTTGGTTTTAAGAATGTTCTCTTGTACCTTGTCTTTAGTTTCCGCAAAATTTGAGGCTTGTTTGGGGGCTTACGAGTCCCCATTTGCCGTGTCACACCTAGACCCCGACCCCGGGTCGTGACACCCCACCAGATAAAGGAGTATTAGAATTAAGAAGTCTAATTACTTAGGATAATAAACAACAAAAAGATAAGAAATTTCCATAACAGGATGAAGAAGGCAACCACATATTAGTATATGATGAAGAGAAATGAAGAATCTATAAACCGCGGAAAATTTCATTACCTGAGCAAAGGAATTTTTTTTTATTACATCGTGGAGAGTGACTGGAAAAGGCCATCATGTCCCCCAACTTATGAGCAAATTGGAACTCTGCGATCATGTCTAGTCTAATCCTAAGATGGACCAAGAAGCAAGCCATGGGTTTGAGGCATCTCAACTTGTTTAGGTCACGACTATTATATAACAAAGCTCTATGAAAAGGAAAACTTGCATTGAATTCTACAGACCAATAAAATCAAGAGATACTTTTTTATGTCAAAAGGTCGCATTCAAATTTTATTGCCTCCGAAGCCAGAGAAAATTTCCACCTTACCTATTCGAGTAATTTACCTTTCTTACTATTTTGAATGCCTACACTAGCATGATGAAAATCAGTAGGGGCTGTTTGATTCGTAGTATGAGGAAGAAATTCTGTTCCCCATCATGCTCATTTCAAACTCGCTACTCATGAAAGTTGCGGTAATATTCCATAACACCTTTTTTATGTCCTTTTTTATATTATATACATAGTCAATGCGGAGATATACTAATAAAAAAGGAGAAAATGAAAATGAATATCCAAATAACTCCATAGATGATTGTTATTTATCGATTAATTATAACAATTGGGTAGAATGGAGTTGAGGAGATGTTATTTAAGTAAAGAATATGAAAAGATGGAGGTTTTATATAATTCATGCGATATAATTAGATGTAATATTTTTTAAATAATTAAAAAAACTGATTAACGAAAATAATAAAGTAAAAGATTAAAAAAAGGATATAAAAGAAAATAATTTTCTAAACTATAGAGAGGTGCCACATCACCTTGTCTATACCTTTCATTATGCAGATAGATTATTGTATTATTTTTCTCCTGAAAATCAATTTTTTTCCAACATATTCTAGTAGTGTGTTGAATTCTTTTCTTATTAAATCTTTGTTAGACTCCTATTTTATACTAGAGGAACTTGTTGAATTTAAGAAGATGCACCTACATCAGGTGAAATATTCTTAAAGACAAGCGTCACAGACTGCAAGTTTCGAAATGAATTCTTTTTTGTAAGATTTCTATTAGTGAATAGTTCCATAGATCTTGGAAATATTTCTTTATATGAGTTCATTTAGGATTGGTGCACACTCCTAATTCAAAGTAAACGTGTTTGAAAAGTTAAAGAAACAAAGTCTATTTGAAAGCTATATATAGAACCATGATAGTTCAGCATGGTGTCACACATGATATTCCTATTTGGCCATGAAGTTTTAATGTTGAAACTTAAAAATTTGAGTTTATGAAGTTACTATATTTTGAAATTATTCATATATGAACATATGTTTTACTCGGAAAAAAATAAATTTTTCTGAGTAAAAATAAAATTTCTCCAAAAAGGTGATTCGACCAAATTTTGAAAATAGAAAAATTTTTAAAGCTAGAGTTTCAAAATCTATCAAAAAAGTCATGGTCAAACAACACATTTCATTTCTTCATTGTAATTAGGGCAACATCTTAAGTCTCTCTCTTTTTCTTGTGACTCACGAGTCACGTAATTAGTCTATACACTATATGGTGTATATGTATATTGGTGTCTTGTAAGTAATTTAATTGCATCTTCCTTGTATAATTCTTTTCTATTTGTGTTACTAATTTTCCAGAAGAAGACCGAAAAGGTAACACCTTGAAAATTTCTAAACTAAGACTCAAACTTTCCTCTTGTGTATGGGATCATACATACAGAGTGATTCTAACCTTGAATATAGATATTAAAGCCTATTCTATAGTGGTATAGTAGCTTTGAGATGAATAAAGGTCACAAAAATCCTTTAACACAAAGTTGAGTTAACACCTTCCTTACCAATTGAGTTTCAATATGAAATTCTATGAAATTAGGTGATCCAACAACTTCAAGGTTGTGAATGCTGGTGTCTCACGAGTCACATAATTAGTCTATACAATACATGGTGTATATGTATACATAATTAGTCAAAGTCACATAGTTGGTTGATGCTTAGCAAGTTGTACTTTATACCTTTCACAAGGTATACATTGGTGATATCACGGGACTCATTAAATGAGATAGTGCCAATACCAATTACAGTTCTAGCAAAGTTATCTCCAAATCAAATTTTTCCTCTATTGTAGTCTGCAACAAACTTGAACAAGTATTTGTTGCCAGTCATATGGTTTGAACATGCACTGTCAAGATACTGCTTTCCTTTTGATTTAGTGCAATGTTCCTGTAAAATAGGATCAATTCTGATTTTTAGGTACCCAAATATTTTTGGGTCCTTTCTGGTTAGTAATACCTTTAACTTTCAACACCATATGAGATGGCTTTGGGTGATGAATCTGCATCTGGAATAGGTGTGGTAAGATTGCCCACAATAATGATAAGACCTTTTACTAGATTTGTCTGAGCTAAAGAAGCTAAAAAGTTCACTTTGAGAATTAGCCAACTTATAAGATTTGTTAGGAATAATTTTTTTTTTGAGTATTTTTCAAACAATATTTAAGATCAATATTTTCTTCATCCAAGAGATCTCTTTCAACAGCGCAAACTTCAAGTTTGATTTCTAGGCATTTTTCTCATCATCGATGGATTTGATATTCTCAAAGGATTTTTTCAAATCCACAATAACTCAATCTAGAAGAGATTTCAACTCAAAATAGTTATTGCAAAATTTATTATTTACCTGGCTAGATTCACCAATTGCCATGAAACAAACATTTCCAAATTCTTCTTGATCGTATTCAAAAGTGTTATCATCACTCCAGCTGCTAAATGCTTTGTTTTTGGATTGTCCTTGAGGGTATCTTCTTTTGGCCTCAGAAGATTCACTTGTAATTTTTCCAAATTTTCCATATTCATAGCACCTGCCATCATTTCTGTTGTAGTTAGTTATTTGCTTATTTTTATTAATAGTTTTGCTTATCTCTTCTTTTATTTTTGTTGTGTCTGAAGGTTTCCATCACTGATTTTGTGATCTGCTCAATTTCATCTTCGTTTAGATCTTCTTCATTATCCTGGTTTTTATTGGAGTCTTTGAAAGCAACAGATTTTTTCTTTTCATCCTCATTCCCCTTTTTGCTGAGGTGAGTTTTCTCAAAAGCAATCAGATCACCTTTTACTTCATCATAAGTGAGGCTTTTAAGATCCATACTTTCGAGCACAACTACTTTGGCATGCCATTGAGGAGGCAAAATTCTGAGAATTCTTCTCATGTGGTCAATGGGAAGATACTTTTTGCCTGCAGCCTTGAGTTCACCAATGATTTTGCTGAGACGAGCACACATGCTTTCAACTGATTCACCTTCCTTCATTCAAAATAGCTCATATTCATAAACAAGTAGACTGACAATTGTCTCCTTGACTTTGTTAGTTCCTTCATAGGTTACCTCCAGTTTGTCTCACATTTCCTTGGCAATTTCACAACTAGAGATCTTTTCATATTCCTCTCCACTGATGGCATCGTAGAGAACATTCTTTGCCCTTGAATTTATTTGAATAACTTCCTATTGCTTCTGTGTATAGTTCTCTAGACTAGGTATGAGTAGTGTCTGACTGCCTTCAATGCTTGATTGACTCTCAGCTGTTGGTTTAGCCACAGGAATGCGAATGTCACCAAGTTTGATAACTATCCAGTCATTCACATCATAGGATTTTATGAATGTTTACATTCTTATTTTCCAGTGAGAGAAGTGCTCCCCATTGAAGTAGGGAGGTCTGGTTTGAAAAGTTCCCTCTTGAAACAAGGAACCAATTGTGTAATGTTGATTTCCGATGATCTTTTCTCACCTGTTGTTATATAGAAAATATAGTGAGACTAAGCTCTGTTACCAATTGAAAGTGCAAGAGGGTGGGGGGTGAATTGAAATGTCTTTCCTTTTTACTTAAAATTATTAACCATTAGTCAGCTAACTTAAGTGATAGTTGACTAAGAACAATAAAAATAATTTGCAGAATTTAATGAGCGTAAAAGGGAGTTCAACACCGGATACTTATACTGCTTCACATTCAATGTAAATTCTACATCCCGTCCCCTTGGATAGCAAGGATAATCTCTTCAAGCCTTTGGAATTTTATGGTTACGAGATATCGAACTTAAACTACTCTGAAAATATTTTCTTTTCTTTTTCTTTTTGATACAGTCTTCTATTTCATTTTTTTATTCTTTTCTCTCTCTCTCTTTTTTTTAACAGTAAAACTAAAAATTACAAATGAATTTTTAAAGATGGTCTTGAAGGTAGTATGAAAGGACCCCGATTCTGGACGTCATTTTGGGTCCCAGAAAACTGCCCAGAAAATGTTGCCAGGCATCACCTCACGGAAGGGCCTATACGGCCTTTATGAAGGGACACGGACCGTGTGGCCATCCGTGAGATGGCACCTGGGAAGATGGAGGGAAAACAAACCACCACACGGTCCGTGTGGTAGGTAAACGGGCAGGGTCACGGTCCATGTGACCCCAGACGGTCCGTTTACCGGACCGTATTGTGGTACTTGGTCCGAAAAATTTTCAGGAAGAAAAATTTAAGTCTAGGGCCACGGCACTGCAAACGGTCCGTGTTGCCCCAGACGGACCGTTTACCGGTCCGTATGCCTCTGACGGACCAATTCCTGCTCCGTTTCATTAATGGCATTTTTGTAATATTAGCTCATTCCAATGGAAATTTAGTCTTTTCCCACCCTTCTTAGGCCCCCTATATAAGTAAACACTCTCGTTTTCAGCATTTTACACTCCCACTCTCTCTCTCTAAAGTATATCTCTCAGGACTCTCCATCCTCTCTCTAAGATTGTTCAAGCTAAGGGTCAAGGTTGTGGGTCTATTTTCTTCTCAAATTTGTCTACAACCAGGCATGTGGGTGTTGATTCTTGGCCTCTTCCAACCAAGAAGACCCAAATTCCTTCTTAAACTATTTATGAACTTGGTTTTTTGAAATGTGAATCTTCTACTAGATCTTGATACCTTGAACCACGCATGTGTTATATTATGATGAGTTTAAGTATGATGAACTATGTGGATTATGAAAAAATAATATATGAACATGCAAGTCCCTTTTAAGCTTTTACTATGCATAGGTGATCTATACTACATTTTATATGAATTTTATTATGGATTTTTGGTATTTTCATTATATTGCTATTTTGATATGCTCTACATTACCCATGTCATTCCTACACCATGCATTGCATCACATTCATGCTATTTATACATGGAAATTTCGGAAATGTGGGGGTTAAGCCCGATTTGGTCCTAAAAAGAAATTATGATGTGAATTTTGGTAAGACATGGGATATGATAAAGAGGTGATCACCGGTATGTCTATGATTTTGGCTCTTTGAGCAATATGGGTGCGTGCACCATTTTAGTATATGTGTAGATGAGTTATTCCTTGCATTGGCATCTTGAATATGATCTTGTGATTTGGCATTTGATCTTACTTGTGCATTTAACGTTTTGAAATGGAAATTGGATCCTCTCGAAAGCATATATATATGTATAAGTATTCTAGTGGGATGTGTACTTAGCACCGATGAATTGGGGGCATTAGGGATATCCCCAAGGTCCCTCTCCCTTTCCTTGAACTATGTGCTAGCATAGGAGCCCTTCCGAAATAGGGGTTGCCCGTAAGGAAGGAGGTCATTACCAAAATAGGGGTTGCTCGTAAGGAATGGCTATTCATTATGTATGTTATGATGTGATTATGAAAACCCTTCCGAAATAGGGGTTGCCCGTAAGGAAGGTGGCCATCCACCGAAATAGGCCCGTAAGGTGAGATGTAGATTACCTTTGGCAAGTAATCTTCTCCCTGCCGATGGGAGGTCCAAATCGGTCTGGTTCATGTAATAGCTCGCGTGGATCGGGTTTGTGAGTTATAGTCCATCCCTATTATGTATATAGGAGTAGTATCACATTGCACGCATCACGCATTCCATGACGTCTTGTATAATTAAATTTCTATTGCATATATATATATCCCTTGTATATTATGTGCCCTAGCCACTTAACATGATTATGCAGGTTCGGTAAGTCATGTGAATTGCATACCCACATACTTAGTACATTCAACGTACTAACGCATACTCTATGCCTGGATGATTTTACCATGCAGGGACCGAGCAGTTTGAGCAGTAAACGTCGGACGAGTAGTTTTCCCCTTTCTAGATATTCTGTGGTGAGCCCCGTCTTTCGAGGGCATGCTTTTGTTCTTGTACACTTTATCTATGTATGTATTTTGTTGAGGGTGAGCCCGGAACTTGTACCGGCCCCCGTTCCTCGATTAGAGGCACTTGTTGGACATTGTATAAACTCTTCTCATTTTGTTATTTATAGAATATGTTCTCCCTTTTGGTTTTAGTATGTTCTCTTTTTATTTGAATTTAAGTTCTGAAAATTTTGAGGCTTGTTTGGGGGCTTACGGGTCCCCATTCGCCGTATCACATCTAGGCCCCGACCCTGGGTCGTGACACAGTAGGCTTGTATGAGTCTTTGAGATATCAGGATGCGCTTTTTATTTGAAGGGATGGCATCCCAAGGTAATTAATCCTTGGAATCGGTCAATAATGATTCTAGAGCTTTCAATACGAGCTAGCCCACTTCATCCGGAATAGCCCATACAGGCTTTGGAATTTGACATGCCAGGCAAGGATGTCCCATTTTATCGTGGGCTAAAAAACAGCTAGCCCAACCTATTAGTACGTGGGTTGCGGGCCTTTCCGGGTCGGCCCACATTTTTAGAAGTATATTTTTTTTATAAATTTTTAAATTAAATTATAATTTAAAAATTTTCAAAATCAATAGCAACAGGACAATATTACATGGTATTGGTATTACTATTACATATTATAAAAATATAATTTTTATCTAAATTTTAATAGTTAAAATGTGTAAATGAACATTGAGTTGGGACTCTTATAATTTTTAATACTCTATTTTATTTTTATTTTTAATTATTTTTTAATTTGTCCTACTGGCCAACCCAACCAATATTGTAAAAGCCCCACAAATCAGCAAACTTATTCAAGCCGGGCTAAAACTCATTTTTTTAAATGGGCTCCAAAATCTTAGCCCAGCCCCGCTAAATTTTGGGTTGGAGCCAGCCCATCCCAACGAGCCTAGTTTATATTGACGGTTCTAGATGATTCTTTCTTCCAAGGATAAGGGCAAGGTTTTGGGATAAGTAATCTTGCGCAGATCCTCTTGATTGATTCTGATTGACAGCACAAGTCTTCAAATTTTGAAGGTATTCTTTGATCTTCTTTTATTTTCTAGATTTTTGTTCTTCCTTTCTTGTTGCTTGATTGATTTTTGAATGTCTTCTTTGATCTTAATTGATTCTCCAGGGTTGTGCTCTTTTCTTGTTGCTTATTTGATTTCTTTTCCAAATCAGGCATGCTAATTGATTTTCAAAATTGTCTTGTTAGATTTTTTGCTGCTGCATTAAATCTTCCTCTGATTTTGTGATAAATCTTCTTTTGATTGCGTCCATTTTGGTCTTGTTTCCTGCACAGTCATTAGTCAAAATAATTAACACTACCAATTTGTTTGCTCAAGAAGAATGCGTTGTACATGTTTATTTTTCCAGCCAAAGTTTTTGGTTTGATTTCTTCTAGGATATCTTGTAGAAGTGTATTAGTTTGGTGGTGATATAGTGATGTAAATGTGACGATCTCAAAAGCGGGAACAAATTACAAAAGTAGAGAAGACGGGCAGTGGAGTGGTGGATTTTGTGGTGCACTACTTTAATTAAATTGATTGATAAATTATGAGCAAAAAGATGACAATTGTATATATAAAAAAGAAGTAGTAAACATGTAGGATGGAACTTATATGAACAGATGTGTGCTATCTCACCAAAACTTATTCCTATATTTGTTTGTGTTTAGTAGTAGTAGGAACAGTGATGGCTTGTAAATCCTATGCATTAAGTAAACCAGATTGCAAGTTAATCCCAAGCTTCATTCTAGGCAATAGTACATCTGTTGGATAGTCAAATTATTGCCGTAGTGTTCGATTAGCAAAGCTAGTGTTATTCGGTTCACCCAGCATAAAAATTATCATTATCGAGTAGTATAGCAGTTATGTTTGTGGCTGTTATTGGTGTAGCACTGAACTAAATAACATTGCCTTGACAATGAGAAATCATTTATCTTGTATTCGAAGCAATCATATGACTTCTGGATGCATTTGAATTATACAGTGTTGAAGAAGTCTTGAATGATTAAAGGTGCTCTCTTGGCTAAGCATATGTAGCAAGGGATACCTGTACGTTTATTGTAGAAGTAAGACGTTTTTGCATTAGTTTATTTGTAGAAGTAGGACGTCTGTGTGTCTATGTTTGATAGTTTTAAATAGAGAAAAGCGAGGAGTTGCATCAGTTTGGGAGGAACTTTAGTTGTTGTTAGTGGTAACTCTTGGGAAAGAGTGTGTAGCATGACACTGCTTTAAGTTAGGTTTTTTTAGTTAGAAGTATTTTGGTAATTTAACATTTGAGTCTAGAGTTCATGCTTTTAAGATAGAAAAATGTCTTTTTGTTTTTTGCTTGGTACATCACATGTAATTTGTTAAATGTCTTTTTGTTTATCTCTCCAGGGACTTCACATGTTATTTATGTTTTTGCAAGTGAAAATATTATGACATGGGAGAGTTTTGAAAAATACTTCATATAGTTAACATGTTCTAAGATATGATTTTTGATAATAATGTTTATACTTGACTAGACATTTTGGATGTTTCATAGTTAAATTGACTATCTTGGGATTTGCAAAATAATAATGTTATTAATATTTTTTTTGACATTTCATTATTAAATTGACTATCTTGGAATTCACAAAATATTAATTTCTACTTTAGGTTATTTCAAAACTTCTTGAAGAAGTCTTTTGTAAAAGCCCTTGTTATATATATATATATATATATATGATGTACTGCCTAAGTATGCAAGTCTAGTAAGAATTATAAACAAGAAAAAGAATAGAATCTTTGATTTTATCTTTTCTTCTTGCAGAATAAAAAACAAAAAGATGCTACTAGATCCTGATAAGACTCCAGCATTTTTCAAGATTATACTATCTGTAGAAACCTTCATGAATAAAATGGTGAGTTTGTCAAAACAATTTAATTCTTCCTTTTTTCTTGGCAGGCGCGAGGGGGAGGGGGGGAGTATGTTGAATTCTAACGAATTTGGACATAGTAGGTACTAGTTAGATCATAGATTCTTTAAAAATAATTGAATTTATTTAAAAAAAGTTTAAGTTTAAACTGAAGATGAAATTGTGTTTGATTTCATTTTGTGAAGAAGAGAAGGGAACACTCTATATTTGAAATAATTTATGAAGATGGAGTTGGAAAACAAGTTGATAATTCTTCTTTGAATTTTTTTTTCATTTTCTAAATTTGATTTTTCAGCAAGTGCCGTCTCATTTCGTTAAAGAAAACAAGAAAATGTTGACCAAGAATTGCTTATTGAAAATGGAAGCGACTGAAATATGGTGGGAAGCAAAGATAGTAAGAGAAAAGTCTAATTACTTTATATGTGAAGGAGATTGGCCGCAATTTGTGCTTCATCACCAACTGAAGCAAGGGGGTCTTTTGATATTTTTTCTAGTTGAAAAATCGATGTTCCATGTTCAGCTATACACAAAGGATTATTGTAAAAACATTGTTCCTGAGAGGCAGGTTCTTTATGAGGAACTCAGTAGTAGCTCTAAAGAGGAGACTACTGGACCTTCGAAAAGAGCTAGGAAAATGGTAGCATCGGATACTGAGAAAAGAAGTGTAGGTATGCCATCTACTGATGAGTCCAAACATGAAGATGATTCTCACTACAATAATCCTAAGAGGGTGATTGCGCCATTAGGTAACATCTTCTATCTATTTCTATATTCGATATGAATCGTTGAGCGTTTTTATTTTTATATAGGCTTAGTCGATTGTAAACAAACTATTATAAGAAAAATGATTAATATCAAAATGCACAATCAATTTGTGTTACCATTTTCCCACTTGTCGTTTTTCACTTGTGCTTGTTTTACTTTTTCCCCCTCTTTTTTCATAAAATAATAAAAATGTTATCATATATATATATATGCATTGGACATTTTTCGATGTTGAGATACAATGCTCATTGTTATTTTGATGTTACTATAGTAAATAAAAATGCAGTAGAAATTGAATATCCAGTTGAAGCAGATGGTGTTATTTTGGATCATTTTGCTGAAAATCTGAGCCATGGCCACTTAGCAGAGAAGAGAAAAAGGAAAAAACAAGGGAATGAAGGCGATGGTATTCCAATGAACATTCAAACTAATGCTACTGTAATCGAGGAAGAAGAGAATGATATTGCAGTTAACCTTCAAATTCATGCTAATGTAACTGAGGCTGAAGAAGATGATATTCCAGTTAATCTTCAAACTAATGCTAATGTAATCAAGGTGGAAGATTCTCAAGGTAAGCGAACATCTTTACTAGTTTATTAGATTTTAACCCAATGTTATGTAGTGGTAATAACTTGCATTTGGATATTTCATGCTTCAAGAAATAAGTCAAGGCGGCAAGGAGCTCGAACAACAACCCAACATTGGTACCGGTAAGAGCAAAAGCTTGAGATATATATAGCAACAGATTATTAAACTAATTAAAAGATTTCCCTTATAATAGTTAATGACTTGTATATCAACGTGACTATAGCTTATTAGATCCTTAATATGTGCTAAAAACAAGTAGCAACTTTCATGTTCAAAGTTATGTGATAAAGTTTGTGGGTTTAAATGTTCCATAAAATTTCGATAGGAATCATATCATAGTCATTTTTATACTTATGTCACATTTGTTGCAGATAAGGAGGATGGAAAGGCTTTTAGTGGAAGTGAAGAAGATTCTCCAAATTACAGTAGTCGACACTGCTACAGTAGTCGACACAGCTTGGTGAACTTCAGTTGTGACGATCCGTATTTTGAAATTGTTATAAAAAAGTCACACGCTAATTTTATGGTAAGTTGAATAGTTTTTTATATTCTGTTTTCACATTAGCTAGATTTTTCATTCACTAACGTACACATTATTGTCCAGAAAATCTAACTATCATGATTGTTTGACAAATATGTTTCTTAGACTATCCCAATGAGATTCGCCGATAGGACAAAGATATCTGAACTAGAGAACATGAGGCTAGTTAATGAAAAAGGGAAAGAATGGGCAGTGGAAATAGAGCATACGGGGAAAGCGGTTCACATAAAAAGAGG
This sequence comes from Solanum rostratum, assembly GCA_029948455.1. Lineage (NCBI taxonomy): Eukaryota > Viridiplantae > Streptophyta > Magnoliopsida > Solanales > Solanaceae > Solanum > Solanum rostratum. The sequence continues at coordinate 60,321,687 of CM057053.1, forward strand.
ATGGACTAAATTTCGAAGGCAGAACAAGATAGCTATTGGAGACGCTTGTCGCTTCAAGTTTATTCAGGGCCATGCTGCGGATGTTTTGCAAGTTCATAAGATCCCAACACCTCGTTCCTTGCAACATCATTAGCTACAATTTTATCAGGTTGCATTCTGGCTATTATAGTTAGTCTAAGGAAGGTGCTAGGGAGATGTTATATTTGTTTGCTTTAAAAGACAGAAAACATAGACTTGTTTTGCTAAGATACCTAATTTCACATACATTTATGCATAAAGTGTGTTCTTACAACTGCAAGTATTCAGCAAAGTGCTTTACTAAAGCATTTCATTATGTAAACATTATGCAACGTAACTTTTGCTTGTTTTTGTCTTGTATATATTAAAATCCTATTTGCAACTTTGTGAAAAGTTGTAACTCATGGGGGAAGAACAAAGACAAACTCCTCCTTCTCACTAAAAAAATTAGAACAATCAATTAATGCCATGAAGACCTAAACCACTAGCCCCACCAGATAAAGGAGTATTAGAATTAAGAAGTCTAATTACTTAGGATAATAAACAACAAAAAGATAAGAAATTTCCATAAGAGGATGAAGAAGGCAATCACATATTAGTATATGATGAAGAGAAATGAAGAATCTATAAACCGTGGAAAATTTCATTAACTGAGCAAAGGAAATTTTTTTTATTACATTGTGGAGAGTGACTGGAAAAGGTCATCATGTCCCCCAACTTATGAGCAAATTGGAACTCTGTGATCATGGCTAGTCTAATCCTAAGATGGACCAAGAAGCAAGCCATGGGATTGAGGCATCTCAACTTGTTTAGGTCACGACTATTATATAACAAAGCTCTATGAAAAGGAAAACTTGCATTGAATTCTACAGACCAATAAAATCAAGAGATACTTTTATATGTCAAAAGGTTGCATTCAAATTTTATTGCCTCCGAAGCCAGAGAAAATTTCCACCTTACCTATTCGAGTAATTTACCTTTCTTACCATTTTGAATGCCTACACTGGCATGATGAAAATCAGTAGGTGCTGTTTGTTTCGTAGTATGAGGAAGAAATTTTGTTCCCCATCATGCTCATTTCAAACCCGCTACTCATGAAAGTTGCGGTCATATTCCATAACACCTTTTTTATGTCCTTTCTTTTGATTATATACATAGTCAATGCGAAGATATACTAATAAAAAAGGAGAAAATGAAAATGAATATCCAAATAACTCCATAGATGATTGTTATTTATCGATTAATTATAACAATTGGGTAGAATGGAGTTGAGGAGACATGTTATTTAAGTAAAGAATATGAAAAGATGGAGGTTTTATATAATTCATGCGATATAATTAGATGTAATATTTTTTAAATTATTACAAAAATTGATTAACAAAAATAATAAAGTAAAAGATTAAAAAAAGGTATAAAAGAAAATAATTTTCTAAACTATCGAGAGGTGCCACATCACCTTGTCTGTACCTTTCATTATGCAGATAGATTATTTCTCCTGAAAATCAATTTTTCTCCAACATATTCTAGTAGTGTGTTGAATTCTTTTCTTATTAAATCTTTGTCAGACTCCTATTTTATACTAGAGGAACTTGTTGAATCCAAGAAGATGCACCTACATCAGGTGAAATATTCTTAAAGATAAGTGTCACAGACTGCAAGTTTCGAAATGAATTTTTTTTTGTAAGATTTCTATTAGTGAATAGTTCCATAGATCTTGGAAATATTTCTTTATATGAGTTCATTTATGATAGGTGCACACTCCTAATTCAAAGTAAACGTGTTTGAAAAGTTAAAGCAACAAAATCTATCTGAAAGCTATATATAGAACCATGATCATACAGCATGGTGTCACACATGATATTCCTATTTGGCCATGAAGTTATAATGTTGAAACTTAAAAGTTTGAGTTTATGAAGTTATTATATTTTGAAATTATTCATATATGAACATATGTTTTACTCGGAAAAAAATAAATTTTTCTGAGTAAAAATAAAATTTCTTCAAAAAGGTGATTCGACCAAATTTTGAAAATAGGAAAATTTTTAAAGATAGAGTTTCAAAATCTATCAAAAAAGTCATGGTCAAACAGCACATTTCATTTCTTCATTGTAATTAGGGCAACATCTTAAGTCTATCTCTTTTTCTTGTGATCACGAGTCACATAATTAGTCTATACACTACATGGTGTATATGTATCTTGGTGTCTTGTAAGTAATTTAATCGCATCTTCCTTGTATAATTCTCTTTTCTATTTGTGTCACTAATTTTCCAGAAGACTGAAAATGTTTCACCTTGAAAATTTCTAAACTAAGACTCAAACTTTCCTCTTATATGTATGGGATCATACATACAGAGTGATTCTAACCTTGAATATAGATATTAAAGCCTATTCTATAGTGGTATAGTAGCTTTGAGATGAATAAAGGTCACAAAAATCCTTTAACACAGTTGATTTAACACCTTCCTTACCAATTGAGTTTCAATATGAAATTCTATGAAATTAGGTGATCCAACAACTTCAAGGTTGTGAATGTTGGTGTCTCACGAGTCACATAATTAGTCTATACAATACATGGTGTATATGTATATATAATTAGTCAAAGTCACATAGTTGGTTGATGCTTAGCAAGTTGTACTTTATACCTTTCACAAGGTATACATTGGTGATATCACGGGAATGAGATAGTGCCAATATCAATTACAGTTCCAGCAAAGTTATCTCCAAAATCAATTTTTTCCTCTATTGTAATCTGCAACAAACTTGAACAAGTATTTGTTGCCAGTCATATGGTTTGAACATGCACTGTCAAGATACTGCTTTCCTTTTGATTTAGTGCAATGTTCCTGCAAAACAAGATCAATTCTGATTCTTAGGTATCCAAATAGTTTTGGGTCCTTTCTGGTTAGTAGTACCTTTAACTTTCAACACCATATTAGATGGCTTTGAGTGATGAATCTGCATATGGAATAGGTGTGGCAAGTTTGCCCACAATAATGATAAGAGCTTTTACTAGATTTGTCTGAGCTAAAGAAGCTAAAAAGTTCACTTTGAGAATTAGTCAACTTATAAGATTTGTTAGGAATAAATTTTTTTTTTGAGTATTTTCAAACAATATTTAAGATCAATATTTTCTTCATCCAAGAGATCTCTTTCAACAGCGCAAACTTCAAATTTGATTTCTAGGCATTTTTCTCATCATGGATGGATTTGATATTCTCAAAGGATTTTTTCAAATCCACAATAACTCGATCTAGAAGAGATTTCAACTCAAAATAGTTATTGCAAAATTTATTATTTACCTGGCTAGATTCACCAATTGCCATGAAACAAACATTTCCAAATTCTTCTTGATCGTATTCAAAAGTGTTATCAACACTACAACTGCTAAATGCTTTGTTTTTGGATTGTCCTTGAGGGTATCTTCTTTTGGCCTCAGGAGATTTACTTGTAATATTTCCAAATTTGCCATATTCATAGCACCTGCCATCATTTTTGTTGTAGTTAGTTATTTGCTTATTTTTGGAATAGTTTTGCTTATCTTTTCTTTGATTTTTGTTGTGTCTGAAGGTTTCCATCACTGATTTTGTGATCTGCTCAATTTCATCTTCGTTTAGATCTTCTTCATCATTCTGGTTTTCATCGGAGGCTTTGAAAGCAACAGATTTTTTCTTTTCGTCCTCTTTCCCCTTTTTGTTGAGGTGTGTTTTCTCAAAAGCAATCAGATCACCTTTGACTTCATCATAAGTGAGGCTTTTAAGATCCATACTTTCGAGCACAACTACTTTGGCATGCCATTGAGGAGGCAAATTCTGAGAATTCTTCTGATGTGCTCAATGGGAAGATATTTTTTGCCTGCAGCCTTGAGTTCACCAATGATTTTGCTGAGACGAGCAAACATGCTTTCAACTGATTCACCTTCCTTCATTCGAAATAGCTCATATTCATAAACAAGTAGACTGACAATTGTCTCCTTGATTTGTTAGTTCCTTCATAGGTTACCTCCAGTTTGTCTCAAAATTTCTTAGCAATTTCACAACTTGAGATCTTTTCATATTCCTCTCCACTGATGGCATCATAGAGAACATTCTTTGCCCTGGAATATATTTGAATAACTTCCATTTGCTTGTGTGTGTTGTTGTCCAGACTAGTTATGACTGGTGTCTGACTGGCTTCAATGCTTGATTGACTCTCAGTTGTTGGTTCAGCCACAGGAATGCGAATGTCACCAAGTTTGATAACTATCCAGTCCTTCACATCATAGGATTTTATAAATGTTTCCATTCCTATTTTCCAGTGAGAGAAGTGCTCCCCATTGAAGTAGGGAGGTCTGGTTTGAAAAGTTCCCTCTTGAAACAAGGAACCAATTGTGTAATGTTGATTTTCGATGATCTTTTCTCACCTGTTGTTATATAGAAAATATAGTGAGACTAGGCTCTGTTACCAATTGAAAGTGCAAGAGGGTGGGGGTGAATTGAAATTTCTTTCCTTTTTACTTAAAAGTTTTAACCATTGTTCAGCTAACTTAAGTGATAGTTGACTAAGAACAATAAAAATAATTTGCAGAATTTAATGAGCGTAAAAGGGAGTTCAACACCGGATACTTATGCTGCTTCATATTCAATGTAAATTATACATCCCGTCCCCTTGGATTGCAAGGATAATCTCTTCAAGCCTTTGAAATTTTATGGTTACGAGAAATCAAACTTAAACTACTCTGAAAATATTTTCTTTTCTTTTTCTTTTTGATACAATCTTTTATTTCAATTTTTTCTTCTTTTCTCTCTCTCTTTTTTTTAACAGTAAGACTAACAAATTACAAATGAATTTTAAAGATGGTCTTGAAGGTAGTATGAAAGGACCCGGATTGTGGACGTCATTTTGGATCCCAGAAAACTGCCCAGAAAATGTTGCCAGGCATCACCTCACGGAAGGGCCTACACGGCCCGTGTGAAGGCACACGGACAGTGTGGCCATCCGTGAGATTGCATCTGGGAAGATGGAGGGAAAACGGGACACCACACAGTCCTTATGAAGCCACACGGTCCGTGCGGCAAGTAAATGGGCGGGGTCACGATCCGTGTGACCCCGGATGGTCCGTTTACCGGACCGTGTTGTGGCACTTGGTTCGAAAAATTTTCAGGAGGAAAAATTTAAGTCTAGGGCCACGGCACTGCAAATGGTCCGTGTGGCCCCAGACGGACCGTTTACCAGTCCGTATGCCTCAGACGGACCAATTTCTGCTCCGTTTCATTAATGGTTTTTTTATAATATTAGCTCATTCCAATGAAAATTTAGTCTTTTTCCACCCTTCTTAGGCCCCTATATAAGTAAACACTCATTTTTCAGCATTTTACACTCCCACTCTCTCTCTCTAAAGTATATCTCTCAAGACTCTCCATCCTCTCTCTAAAATTGTTCAAGCTAATGGTCAACGTTGTGGGTCTAGTTTCTTCTCAAATTTGTCTACAACCATGTATTTGGGTGTTGATTCTTGGCCTCTTCCAACCAAGACCCAAATTCCTTCTTAAACTATTTATGAACATGGTTTCTTGAAATGTGAATCTTCTACTGGATCTTGGATGTGGTGGTAAACCTCTCATTCTAATTCAGTGCTCTCCGAACCGTGCGGGAAGGTTTCCCATCACACGGCTCACCAACTTGATCTTCCGCGGGAACCGTATGTCCGAACAGGCCTGGAAAAAAAGATACCTTGAACCATGCATGTGCTATATTATGATGAGTTTAAGTATATTGAACTATGTGGATTATGAAAGAAAAATATATGAACATGCAAGTCCCTTTTAAGCTTTTACTATGCATGGGTGATCTATACTACATTTTAAATGAATTTTATATGGATTTTTGGTATTTTCATTATATTGTTATTTTGATATGCTCTACATTACCATGCCATTCCTACACCATGCATTGCATCGCATTCATGCTATTTATGCATGGAAATTTCAGAAATGTGGGGGTTAAGCCCGATTTGGTCCTAAAAAGGAATTATAATGTGAATTTCGGTAAGACATGGGATATGAAAAAGATGTGATCACCAGTATGTCTATGATTTTGGCTCTTTGAGCAATATGGGTGCTTGCACCATTTTGGTATATGTGTAGATGAGCTATACCTTGCGTTGGCATCTTGAATATGATCTTGTGATTTGACATTTGAGCTTACTTGTGCATTTAACATTTTTAAATGGAAATTGGATTTTCTCAAAAGCATATGTATATGTATAAGTATTCTAGTGCGATGTGTACTTAGTACCGATGGATAGGGGGCATTAGGGATATCCCCCAAGGCCCCTCTCCCTTTCCTTGAACTATGTGCAAGCATAGGAGCCCTTCCAAAATAGGGGTTGCCCGTAAGGAAGGAGGTCATTACCGAAATAAGGGTTGCTCGTAAAGAATGGCTATTCGTTATGTATGTTATGGTGTGATTATGAAAACCCTTCCGAAATAGGGGTTTCCCGTAAGGAAGGTGGCCATCCATCGAAATAGGGGTGCCCGTAAGGTGAGATGTAGATTACCTTTGGCAAGTAATCTTCTCCCTGCAGATGGGAGGTCCAAATCGGTCCGGTTAATGTAATAGCTCGCATGGATCGGGTTTGTCGGTTATAGTCCATCCCAATTATGTATATAGGAGCAGTATCGCATTGCACGCATCACACATTCCACGACATCTTGTATAATAAATTTTTTATTGCATATATATATATATATATATCCCTTATATATTATGTACCCTTGCCACTTAACATGATTATGCAGGTTCGGTAAGTCACGTGCATTGCATACCCGCATACTTAGTACATTCAACGTACTAACACATACTCTATGCCTGCATGATTTTACCATGCAGGGACCGAGCAGTTTGAGCAGTATCCACCAGATGATGAGCCCCGTCTTTCAAGGGCATGCTTTTGTTCTTGTACGCTTTATCTATGTATATATTTTGTTGAGGGTGAGCCCGGGACTTGTCCCGGCCCCCGTTCCTCGATTAGAGGCACTTGTTGGACATTGTATAAACTCTTCTCATTTTGTTATCGATAGAATATGTTCTCCCTTTTGGTTTTAGTATGTTCTCTTTTACTTGAATTTAAGTTCTGAAAATTTTGAGGCTTGTTGGGGGCTTACGGGTCCCCATTCACTGTGTCACATCTAGGCCCCGACCTCGAGTCGTGACAAAAGGTGGTATCAGAGCCTTAGGTTTTCGATGGTCCTCGTAGGCCAACGTGCCGCGTTGAGTAGTGTCCTATTCATGGGTGTGAAGTGCACCATACCTATGAGTGGGAGGCTACAAAGACGTATTAGGAAATTTCTCCCTTTTTGTGTCTTGTATTGTGCTATTGTTAGCTTATGAATTTCCCCTACTTACTAGTATCGTTAATCTATTTCTAGTAAATGCTTCGAGGAAGACCTCCACTACCTAGGCCGGCTCCGGCTGTTGATCAGGCCCCTCCGAGCCTATGGAAGAGCCTATCTCAAATGGTGAATTTTGTACTGCTTTTTCCATGCTTGCGCAGGTGGTGACTGCTCAGGCAAGGCAAGCCAATTTTCCACGGGACCCTACACCTGCTTCTATTGTAAGGGATTTTACCCGGATGAACTCTCCGGAGTTCTACGGCTCAAGGGCTGATGAATATGCTTAGGAGTTCATTGATGAGCTCTCAAAAATACTGAATATTATGGGCGTCTCTTCTGAGGAAAAAGCGGGGTTGGCTGCCTACCAGTTAAAAGATGTGGCCCAGGTATAGTATACCGCAGTGGGCTATGATGCGGGATAATGATGGTGATGTTAAATGGGGAGAGTTTAAAACTGCCTTCCTTGACCGCTTCTTTCCACTTGAGCTGAGGGAAGCCAAAATGACTGAGTTTATTAACCTCAAGTAGGGGAGTATGAGTGTGAGGGATTATGCCCTCAAATTTACCAAGCTGTCAAAATATGCCTCGTCCCTGGTGGTCAATCCCCGTGCAAGAATGCACAAATTTGTTTCAGGTATTTCTGACTTGCTGGTGAAAGAATGTCGGACAGCTATGCTGATTGGGGACATGGATATTGCCCGACTCATGGTGTATGCTGAGCAGACCGAGGGGGAGAAACTCAAGGAGAAGAGGGCATATGATCCCAAGAGAGCCCACATTGATGGTAGGTTCTCGGGTGCTAGAAATGTCAGTTTTGATCGCTTTCAGCAGGGCCAAGGTTCGGGAGCTCGGGTGGCTAATGCTCGGGCACCCCCTCCCAGGGTTCAGGTGGGTGACGGACCCGGATATTTGATGTGTGACAAGTGTGGGAAGCCCCACACAGGTGCCTGTTGGAGAGATAGGGGACTTTGCTTCGGATGCGGGAGTAAGGAACACAAGGTTACTGATTGCCCTAGAAGTGTATGCGGAGGCAGAGGTCAGGTAGCCCAAGGTGGGCAGGGTCAGCCGAGGGGTCCTCCAGGTGCTGCCCCGAGGAACAACAGGTTCTATGCACTCTATGCTCGCCAAGATGTCGAGGAGGCTCCAGATGTTGTGACTGGTATGTTAAAAGTTTTTGATTTTGATGCTTACGAGTTGCTTGACCCAGGTGCAAACTTGTCCTTTATGACCCCGTTGTTGGCTGTTAAGTTCGGTTTGAAACCCCAGATTCTAAGAGAGCCTTTCTCGATCTACACCCCCGTAGGTGAATCTATTGTTGCACATAGGGTCTATTATGGGTGTCCTGTTGTTGTGTTGCATAAAATCTTTCCATGTGATCTTGTGGAACTTGAAATGTTTAATTTGTATGTGATTCTTGGAATGGATTGGCTGCATGCATCTTATGCTTCAATAGATTCTAGAACCCGAAAAGTCCAGTTCCAACCTCCCGGTGAACCAGTTCTTGAATGGAAGAGCAGTGATTCCTCTATTAAGGGTAGGTTTATTTCCTACCTCAAGGCGCAAAAAATGATTTCTAAGGGGTGTGTCTACCATATGATAAGGGTCCGAAATGCAGATTCCGAGGTGCCTACTTTCGAGTCAATCCCTATGGTGAATGAATTTTCGGATGTGTTCCCCGAGGACTTATCGGGCGTTCCACAGGATAGGGAGATAGATTTCGGCATAAATCTTCTTCCAGATACTTAGCCTATTTTTATCCCTCCGTATCGAATGGCCCCGGCAGAATTAAAAGAGTTGAAGGAGCAGTTAAGGGACTTATTAGAGAAGGGCTTTATTCGGCCTAGTACATCACCGTGGGGTGCTCTCGTGTTGTTTGTGAGGAAGAAGGACGGGTCTCTCTGTATGTGTATTGATTACAGGCAGCTGAATAAAATGACAGTTAATAACAAGTCCCCGTTGCCGAGGATTGATGATTTGTTTGACCAGCTACAAGGTGTCACCCACTTCTCAAAACTTGATCTCCTTTCCGGATACCATCAGTTGAAGGTTAGGGAGTGTGATATCCCCAAAACAGCTTTTCGGACAAGGTACGAGCATTTTGAATTTGTGCTGATGTCGTTTGGCCTAACTAATGCTCCGGCCGCATTTATGGATTTGATGAACAGGGTGTTTAAGCCTATCCTGGATAGCTTTGTGGTGGTATTTATCGATGATATCCTCGTTTACTCCCGAAGTGAACAAGAGCACGAGAACCATTTGAGGATGGCCCTAAAAACTCTAAGGGAAAAGAAATTGTATGCTAATTTAGCAAGTGCGAGTTCTGGTTGGACGAAGTGGCTTTCCTCGGGCATGTGGTGTCCGGGGATGGTATCAAGGTAGATCCAAGGAAGACAGAGGCTGTGAAGAATTGGCCTAGGCCATTGACCCCTTCGGATATCCGTAGTTTTCTTGGGTTGGCCGGGTACTACAAAAGGTTTGTTGAAGGTTTCTCCTCTATTGCATCTCCGTTGACCAAGTTGACCCAGAAGTAGGCTAAGTTTGTATGGTCGGACGAATGTGAGAGGAGTTTCCAAACTTTGAAGGGCCAGCTTACATCGGCTCCCGTCTTAACCTTGCCGAGTGGTTCAGAAGGGTTCATGGTGTATTGTGATGCCTCGCGGGTCGGATTGGGTTGTGTGCTTATGCAGAACGGTAAGGTGATAGCGTACGCATCAAGACAGGTGAAGGTGCATGAACGAAACTATCCCACTCATGACCTTGAGTTGGCAGCGATGGTGTTTGCTTTGAAAATTTGGAGGCATTATTTGTACGGGGTCCATGTTGACGTATTCACCGATCATAAAATTTGGCAATATGTTTTCACCAAGAGGGATCTCAATCTCAGGCAAAAAAGGTGGTCGGAGTTTTTAAAAGATTATGACATGAGTTTGTTGTATCATCCGGGTAAGGCCAATGTCGTAGCCGACGCTCTTAGCAGGTTGTCTATGGGGAGTGTGGCGCATGTTGAAAATGAGAAAAAGGAGTTGGCAAGGGATATTCACTGGTTGTCTAGGTTCGATGTCAGGTTGACTGATTCTAGCACAGGCGGTATTCGGGTTCAGAATGAGTCAGAATCTTCGATGGTGAATGAGGTGAAAGCTAAGCAAGATCTAGATCCGTCGTTATGTGAGTTGAAGAAGTTGGTTGCTGCAAAAGAGATCGAGGCTTTCTCCCAAGGGGGAGATGGAGTACTTCGATACCAAAATCGGCTTTGTGTCCTCAACGTGGATGAACTTAGGAAGGTGATTATGAGTGAGGCCCACAATTCTCACTACTCTATTCACCCGGGGTCTACTAAGATGTATCGGGATCTGAGAGAGATTTATTGGTGGCATGGTATGAAGAGGGATATTGCCAAGTTCGTGTCTGAATGCCCGAGTTGTTAACAGGTTAAGGTTGAACACCAGAGGCCCGGTGGTTTGGCCCAGGATATTGAAATTCCCACATGGAAGTGGGAGGATGTGAATATGGACTTTGTGGTTGGATTGCCTCGGACCTGAAGGCAATTTGACTCCATTTGGGTTGTTATGGATAGGATGACGAAATCGGCTCACTTTCTACCGGTGAGGACTACCTACAGTGCCGAGGATTATGTGAGGTTGTATATTCAAGAGTTGGTGTGGTTGCATGGCGTACCTAGATCTATCATATTGGATCGTGGTACTCAATTCACTTCCCACTTTTGGAAATCTTTTATGAAGGGCCTTGGAACCAAAATTAAGTTGAGTTCTGCTTTCCATCCTCAAACCGATGGCCAAGCGGAGCGGACCATTCACACTTTGGAGAATATGTTAAGAGCACGTGTGTTGGAGTTTAAGGGAAATTGGGATGATCATCTTCCATTCATCGAGTTTGCTTATAATAATAGCTTCCATGCTAGTATTGGCATGCGGCCATTTGAAGCCTTGTATGGGAGAAGGTGTAGTGGGATGGTTTGAAGTGGGGGAAATGGCCTTGGTTGGCCCGGATTTAGTGATGGATGCAATGGAGAAGGTAAGGGTGATTAGAGAAAGGTTGAAAGCGGTCCAAAGTTGCCAAAATTCCTATGCGGATAGTAGGAGGAGGGACCTCGAATTTCATGTCGGAGATTGGGTTTATGTGAAAGTCTCTCCCATGAAGGGCGTTATGCGTTTTGGCAAGAAGGGCAAGTTGAGTCCCCAGTATGTTGGCCCTTATGAAATTATTGTAGCGGATTGGGGATGTGGCTTATAAGTTAGAGTTACCTCCGGATTTGTTTTCCATCCATCCGGTCTTTCACGTAGCTATGTTGAGAAAGTTTGTTGGCAATCCTAGCTCCATTGTACCTTTGGAGGGGATTGAGGTTGAGGAAAATTTGACTTATGAGGAAGTGCCGGTGGAAATTTTAGATAGGCAAGTAAAACGGCTTCGCAACAAGGATGTGGCTACGGTTAAGGTACTTTGGAGGAATCAACTAATGGAGAGTGGTACTTGGGAGGCGGAGTTGGACATGATGAAATGATACCCTCATCTTTTCCAATCTACTCACGCCTAAGGTACAAGGAATCTTTCCCGATCAATTGTGTCATTTTCTTGCCCTCTTGAGTCTCATGGCATGACATTCATATGTGTACACTAAAAAATTTTCTTTTCTTGGCAAATGAGTTGAATACAATTTTGACATGAATTGGTTTTGAACTATAATCTGAATTGTGACAAAAGCTTTTATGTGCAAGCCTTGTAAGTTGAGTTGAGTTGTGCATTGTGTCGTGTATCGGATGTATCTTGTCTTAACTCCAGCTTTCTAAGCCTTGCTCCTGCACATTCGAGGACGAATGTTCCCAAGGGGGAGATGATGAAAGGACCCAGATTTGGGACATCATTTTGGGTCCCAGAAAATGTTGTCAGGCATCACCTCACGGAAGGGCCTATACGGCCCGTGTGAAGGCACACGGACCATGTGGCCATCCGTGAGATGGCACCTGGGAAGATGGAGGGAAAACGGGCCACCACACGGTCCATGTAAAGCCACACGGTCCGTATGGCAGGTAAATGGGCGGGGTCACGGTCCGTATGACCCCAGATGGTCCGTTTACCAGACCGTTTTGTGGTACTTGGTCCGGAAAATTTTGAGGAGGAAAAATTTATGTCTAGGGCCACGGCACTACAAACGGTCCGTGTGGCCCTAGACGGACCGTTTACCGGACCGTATGCCTCAGACGGACCAATTCCTGCTCCATTTCATTAATGGCATTTTTGTAATATTAGCTCATTCCAATGGAAATTTAGTCTTTTCCCACCCTTCTTAGGCCCCCTATATAAGTAAACACTCATTTTTCAGCATTTTACACTCCCACTCTCTCTCTCTCTTAAGTATATCTCTCAAGACTCTCCATCCTCTCTCTAAGATTGTTCAATCTAAGGGTCAACATTGTGGGTCTATTTTCTTCTCAAATTTGTCTACAACCAGGTATGTGGGTGTTGATTCTTGGCCTCTTCCAACCAAGAAGACCCAAATTCCTTCTTAAACGATTTATGAACTTGGTTTCTTGAAATGTGAATCTTCTACTGGATCTTGATAACTTGAACCATACATGTGCTATATTATGATTAGTTTAAGTATGATGAACTATGTGGATTATGAAAAACAATATATGAACATGCAAGTCCTTTTTAAGCTTTTACTATGCATGGGTGATCTATACTACATTTTATATGAATTTTATTATGGATTTTTGGTCTTTTCATTATATTGCTATTTTGATATGCTCTACATTACCCATGTCATTCCTACACCATCCATTGCATCACATTCATGCTATTTATACATGGAAATTTAGGAAATATGGGGGTTAAGCCCGATTTGGTCCTAAAAAGGAATTATAATGTGAATTTTGGTAAGACATGGGATATGACAAAAAGGTGATCACCGATATGTCTATGATTTTGGCTCTTTGAGCAATATGGGTGCTTGCACCATTTTGGTATATGTGTAGATGAGTTATTCCTTGCATTGGCATCTTGAATATGATCTTGTGATTTGGCATTTGAGCTTACTTGTGCATTTAACGTTTTGAAATGGAAATTGGATCCTCTCGAAAGCATATGTATGTATATAAGTATTCTAGAGGGATGTGTACTTAGCACCGATGGATTGGGGCGTTAGGGATATCCCCAAGGTCCCTCTTCCTTTCCTTGAACTATGTGCCAGCATAGGAGCCCTTCCGAAATAGGGGTTGCCCATAAGGAAGGAGGTCATTACCGAAATAGGGGTTTCCCGTAAGGAATGGCTATTCGTTATGTATGTTATTATGTGATTATGAAAACCCTTCCGAAATAGGGGTTTCCCGTAAGGAAGGTGGCCATCCACTGAAATAGGGGTGCCCGTAAGGTGAGATGTAGATTACCTTTGGCAAGTAATCTTCTCCCTGCCGATGGGAGGTCCAAATCGGTCTGGTTCATGTAATAGCTCGCATGGATCGGGTTTGTCAGTTATAGGCCATCCCCATTATGTATATAGGAGCAGTATCGCATTACACGCATCACGTATTCAATGGCATCTTATATATATATGTGTGTGTGTGTGCGCGCGCGCCCGTGCCACTTAACATGAATATGCAGGTTCGGTAAGTCACGTGCATTAAATACCCGCATACTTAGTACATTCAACGTACTAACGCATACTCTACGCCTGCATGATTTTACCATGCAGGGATCGAGCAGTTTGAGCAGTATCCGCCAGACGAGTAGTTTTCCACTTTCTAGATATTCTGTGGTTGTGCCCCGTCTTTCGAGGGCATGCTTTTATTCTTGTACGCTTTATCTATGTATGTATTTTGTTGAAGGTAAGCCCGGAACTTGTCCCGAGCCCCGTTCCTCGATTAGAGGCACTTGTTGGACATTGTACAAACTTTTCTCATTTTGTTATCTATAGAATATGTTCTCCCCTTTGGTTTTAGTATGTTCTCTTTTTACTTGAATTTAAGTTCTGAAAATTTGAGGCTTGTGTGGGGGCTTACAGGTCCCCATTCGCCGTGTCACATCTAGGCCCCGACCCGGGTCGTGACACAGTAGGCTTGTATGAGCCTTTGAAATATCAGGATGCGCCTTTTTATTTGAAGGGATGGCATCCCAAGGGAATTAATCCTTGGATCAGTCAATAATGATTCTAGAGCTTTCAATACGAGCTAGCCTACTTCATCCGGAATAGCCCATACAGGCTTTGGAATTTGACATGCCAGGCAAGTATGTCCCATTTTATCGTGGGCTAAAAAACAGCTATCGCAGCCTATTAGTACGTGGGATGCGGGCCTTTCCGGGTCGGCCCACATTTTTAGAAGTATATTTTTTTTATAAATTTTTAAATTAAATTATAATTTGAAAATTATCAAAATCAATAGCAATAGGACAATATTACATGGTATTGGTGTTACCATTACATATTATAAAAATATAATTTTTATCTAAATTTTATTAGTTAAAATGTTTAAATGAACTTTGAGTTGGGACTCTTATTATTTTTAATACTCTATTTTATTTTTATTTTTAATTATTTTATTAATTTGGCCCACTGGCCAACCCAACCCATATTGTAAAAGCCCCACAAATCAGCAAGCTTATTCAAGCCGGGCTAAAACTCTCATTTTTTTAAATGGTCTCCAAAAATCTTAGCCCAGCCCTGCTAAATTTTGGGTTAGAGCCAGCCCAGCTCAACGAGCCTAGTTTATATTGACGGTTCTAGATGATTCCTTCTTCCAAGGATAAGGGCAAGGCTTTAGCATAGGTAATCTTGCGCAGATCCTCTTGATTGATTCTGATTGATAACACAAGTCTTCAATTTTTGAAGGTATTCTTTGATCTTGTTTTATTTTCTAGATTTGTGTTCTTCCTTTCTTGTTGCTTGATTGATTTTTGAATGTCTTCTTTGATCTTGATTGATTCTCCAGAGTTGTGTTCTTTTCTTGTTGCTTAATTGATTTCTTTTCCAAATCATGCATGCTAATTGATTGTCAAAATCGTCTTGTTAGATTTTTTGCTGCTGCATTAAATCTTCCTTTGATTTTGTGATAAATCTTCTGTTGATTGCGTCATTTTGGTCTTGTTTCCTGCACAGTCATTAGTAAAAAAAATTAACACTAGCAATTTGTTTGCTCAAGAAGAATGCCCTGTACATGTTTATTTTTCCAGCCAAAGTTTTTGGTTTGATTTCTTCTAGGATATCTTGTAGAAGTGTATTAGTTTGGTGGTGATATAGTGATGTAAATGTGACGATCTCAAAAGCGGGAACAAATTACAAAAGTAGAGAAGACGGGCAGTGGAGTGGTGGATTTTGTGGTGCACAACTTTAATTAAATTGATTGATAAATTATGAGCAAAAAGATGTCAATTGTATATATAAAAAATAAATAGTAAACATGTAAGATGGAACTTATATGAACAGATGCGTGCTATGCACTAAGTAAACCAGATTACAAGATAATCCCAAGCTTCATTCTAAGCAATAGTACATCTGTTGGATAATCAAATTATTGCCGTAGTGTTCGATTAGCAAAGCTAGTGAAATTCAGTTCACCCAGCATAAAATTATCATTATCGAGTAGTATTGTCACGACCCGGGGTCGGGGCCTAGATGTGACACGGCGAATGGGGACTCGAGAGTCCCCAAACAAGCCTCAAAGTATCAAATTTTCACATCATTGGTTCAAACAGTATCTAAGCACATATAACTGAATGACGGAGATCAAATCTCAAGAACCCAATTCATTTATAGCTAAACAAAACGAGAAAGGTTTACAAGTGCCCAACATTTGCCTCTAGTCAATGAGCGGGGGCCAGGACAAGTTCCAGGCTCACCCTCAATAAAAGAATATACATAGTAATCATAAAAATAACTGGCAGGCCCTCGGAAGACGGGGCTCACCGCAAAAGGGGTCTTCAAGAACGGACTATTCGTCTAGCGGCTGGCACTCACAATGCTCTGTCCCTACATGGTAAAATCATGCAGGCATAGAGTATGCGTTAGTACGTTTGAATGTACTAAGTATGCGGGTATCCAATGCACGTGACTTATCGGACCTGCATAATCATGTTAGGTGGCGAGGGCACATAATATACAAGAACATGTAAGCAATAGAATTCAATATACAAGATGCCATGGAATTCATGATACGTGCAATGCGATAATGCTCCTATATAACGGGGATGGCACTATAACCGAAAACCAAATCCATGCGAGCTATTACATGAATTGGACCGATTTGGACCTCCCACCGGTAGGGAGAGGATTACTTGCCAAAGGTAATCCACATCACACCTTACAGGGACACCCATTTCGGTGGATGGCCACCTTCCTCACGGGGACTCCCATTTCGGAAGGGTTTTCATAATCAAGGCAAGACATGTCATAACCTTATACAGATAGACGAATTACATCCGTCCCTATATAGGCACATAGTTCAAGGAAAGGGAGAGGGACCTTGGGGCTATCCCTAACGCTCCCAATCCATCGGTGCTAAGTACACATCCCACAAGAATACTTATATTTATATATACATATGCTTTCGAGAGAAAGAGGGAGTCAATTAATCCTTTTCAAAATGTTAAATGCACAAGTAGGCTCAAATGCCAAATCCCAATCTATGACCATAATGCGTATGCAAGGAATAGCTCATCTACACATACCAAATTGGTGCCAAGCACCCAAGAGTCTCCAAGAGCCAAGTACAAGATGGTGTAACCACCCAAGGTGCTCAAAGAGTACAAGATGGTGTAAACACCCAAGGTGCTCAAAGAGCCAAGATACAAGATGGTGTAAACACCCAAGGTGCTCAAAGAGCCAAGATACAAGATGGTGTAAACACCCAAGATGCTCAAAGAGCCAAGATACAAGATGGTGTAAACACCCAAGATGCTCAAAGAGCCATAATCATAGACATACCGGTGATCACCTTCTTGTCATATCCCATATCTTACCAAAATTCACATTATCGTTTCCTTTTCGGACAAAATTTGGGCTTAACCCACATTTCCAAATTTTGTTATATCAATGCCATGAGTATGATGCAATGCAAAATGGAAGAATGGCATGGATAATGTAGAGTATATTCAAATGTAGCAATAAGAGGTATAAACTAGAAAATCCATAGTAAAATTAGTAAAAATGGTAGTAACATCACCCATGCATAAAACATAATTAAAGGGACATGCAAGTTCATAATTCCATAATCCAAATAGTTCATAGCTCAAGTAACTCACCATAGTTCAAACTTAACATAACTCAAATTTCTGAATATTAACTAGCTCATGCATGGTTCAAAATATCAAGTTCAAGTAGTAAAATTCACATTTTAAGTAGACAACTCATAAATAGTTTAAGAAGGAATTTGGGTCTTCTTGGTTGGAAGAGACCAAGAATCAACACCCACATACCTGGTTGTAGACAAATTGAGGAGGAAATTGACTCACAATCTTGGCCCCTAGCTTGAACAATCTTAGAGAGATGTTGGAGAGTTCTTGAGAAAGAATTTTAGAGAGAGAGAGAGTGAAGTGTGAAATGGTTAAAAATGGTGAAGTATAGCTTATATAGGGGGCTTAGGAAGGGTGGGAAAAGACCACATTTTCGTCCAAAATAATCAAAATTACGAAAATACCATTAATGAAACGGTCTAGAAATGGCCCGTCTGAGGCATACGGACTGGTAAACGGTCCATCTGGGCTCACACGGACTGTTTACTGGTCCGTGGCCCTTCCCTTAGAATTTTCCGGAGCAACATTTTTTTGACTAAGTCGATCCACACTGTCCAGTAAACGGACCATCTAGTGTCACACGGCCCATGTGATGGACCATCTCACCAGACTTAGAATTTTTCAGAAAATTTTTCTTTCGGACCAAGTGTCACCAAACGGTCCGGTAAACGGACCGTTTAAGGTCACACGGACCGTGAAATGGTCCGTATGAAGGTACCAAGGAAGTACACACGCATAGAAAAAAGTTTTGGCAAGAAATTCGTGGGCCAAACCAGCCTCACGGACCGTTTGATGCCACACGGTCCGTGTGGCTGGCCATGTGGATTTCCTGCTCGAACAGTCTGAACAAAAACGAGCATAACGCCTTGGTCCGAACTCGGAATGAGGTGCGACCAGGTGCGTTGGAAAGACAATTCAAAGATCTTCGATTTGCTATGTCATGGGCCACCCAGTTCAATATGAGCTATGAGATATTCTTATTTAAAGTTGGCCCATCTATCGGCACTTGAGAATAATTTAGCCAAGGGAATTCCTTTGAACTTGACTTGATGTAGGAGACCCATGATGATGTTAAACAACGTAGATAAGCTAGAATTGAAGGCTTGAGAGAGAATTTAGCTTGAACATAGGTCCCATACTTAGAAATATCTCACTCCGGAAGTTTTACGGATGACCTCATGGCCATAATGGCTCCCATGAAGTGCCACCTTCGTCCAAAACTTTTCACAAACCAATTTTCATGCTTCCTTAAGGTCGTACAAAATTCCGGATCCTTACATCATTTCTCCCTTGGGAACATTCGTCCTCAAATGTGGAAGAGCAAGACTTGACTTAGAACATGAAACATCCAAACACAAGAAACAATACATAGTCTATCATTTGAAAATCATAAATCCTTTAAAACTGATACCAAAACATATTTAAATCACTCAAAACATCTTGAAAAATCATTTTTGTGCACATGTATGCATGTCATGTCATGAGACTCAAGAATGGAAGAATTAGGACCATTGAGAATAGGAAAGGACCTAATATTATGGGCTTGAGTAGATTGGAAAGGATAGAGGTATCACCGCATCAAACTTGATTCCACTCCCCACGTAGACTTTCCACATATTGGTTTCTCCGAAGTACGTTAACCGAAGCCACATCCTTGTTACGAAACCGCTTCACTTGTCTTATCAAAATCTCAACCGGAGCTTCCTCCATAAAATAAGTTCCCCTCAACCCCAACACCTTCCAAAGTCAAAGTAGCACTAGAATCACCAACACTTCCTCAACATAGATATATGCAAAACCGAATGACTAGAGCTCAATTTCGGAGGCAAATCCAACCTATAAGCTACATCTCCAATCCGCTATAATGATCTCATAAGAACTTATATACCGGGGACTTAGCTTTCCCTCCTTCCCAAAAATACACCACACCCTTCATGAATGAGACCTTTACGTATATCCAATTACCAATACAAAACTCAAGATCCTTCTTTCAAATATCCAAATAAGACTTTTGATGACTCCGAACCACCGCCAACCATTCCCAACCAACTTCACCTTCTCCATAGCCTTCAATACTAAATCCGATCCAATCAATGCCGTTTCCCCTTGCTCAAACCACCCCACCGGAGACCTACACATATTACTATATAAAGCCCTTAACGGAGTTATACCAATGCTAGCATAAAGGAAATTGTAGTAAGCAACCTCAAGAACTGGTAGATGATTACCCCAATTACCTTTGAATTGCAACACACAAGCCCTCAACACATCTTCCAAAGTTCAAATTATCCTCTCAGTTTACCCCTCGGTTTGAGGATGAATGGCGGTGCTCAACTTTACCTAGTACCAAGTCATCCTTGAGACGACCTCCAAAAGTAAGAAGCAAATTAGGTACCGCGATCAGATAGATAGACCTAGACACACCGTGCAACCTCACCAAATTCTTGGATGTACAAAATTGCATACCTTTCGGCGCTAAAATAGCCTTGACTGGTAGGAAATGAGCTATCTTAGTCATCCGATCAATAATAACCCAAATAGAGTCGAATTACCTTCAGTCTAGGGCAACCCAACAACAAAATCCATATTTACATTCTCCCACTTCCAAGTAGGGATCTCAATATTTTGAGTCGCACCACCGGGCCTTTGGTGTGCTACCTTCACTTGTTGACACTAGGGCACTTAGGTGCGAGCTCGGCTATGCCCTTCTTCATACCATGCCATTAATATACCTCCTTCAAATCCCAACACATCTTAGTGTGTTCCGGATGAATCAAATGCAAAGAGTTATGGGCTCCACTCACAATCTTCTTGGAGAAGACTTGAAAAAGGATTTCCCGAGCATGGTTGGGATGGATTATTTTTCCTAAGATCACCCACATCCGGAACACATAACTGACTTTGATACCGAAACGCACCATCTCCCCCCTTGGGAGAAAACCACTATCCTATTGGAAACCAACCTTTTCAACACAACCAATGACATATTTAGCTCTTGCTTAGCCTTAACATCAATAATCACTCAAGATTCCGCCCCATTCTAAACATAAACACCAACATTATTAGAGTCTGGTAGTTACGCTCATGCACCTCCAATTACCTTGATGTATAAGCTATCACCCTAATAGGTTTCATAAGCGCACAATCCCAATCCAAGCCAAGTAGCATCACAACACACCACCAACCTTCCTAAGCCATTCGGTAATGCCAAAACCAAAGCTGATGTACACCGACTCTTCAAGGCATGAGCACTCACCTCACATTCACCCGACCATACAACTTGGCCTTCTTTCTAGTCAACTTGATCAACAAAAAGACGTTAGATGAGAAACCTTCCACGAACCTCTGTAGTACCCGACCAACCCAAGGAAACTGCGAATATTCGAAGGGGGGTCAACTATCTAGGCAAAACGACATCACCACAAATTCGAAATGCCCATACCTCATTTGGAAAGCTATTTTGGGGATAACACATTCCTTAGCCTTCAACTGACGATACTCAGAACGGAGATCAATATATATTTTTTTTTTGAAAAGCGAGTGGCACCTAGGTCAAGCAAAATGTAAGTATCAAAATCAAAATCTTTTAACATACCCGTCACAACATCTGGAGCCTCCTCGACATCCTGGCGAGCATGGAGCGCACAGAATCTATTGTTCCTTGGGGAAGTAGCTTGGGGGCTCCTTTGTTGACCCTGCCCGCCTTTGGCTACTTGACCTTGGCCTCCGCGTGCATTCCTCGGGCAATCAACAACTTTATGATCCTTACTCCCACACCAGAAGCAAAGTCCACCATTCCTCCGACAGGCACCACTGTGGAGTTTTCTACACTTGTCACACCTGGGACGGGGTGCCCGAGCCTCGGCCACCCGAACTCCCGAACCTTGGCCCTGCTGAAAGCGACCAAAACCAACATTTCCAACACCGGAGAACCTACCGTCGAAGCGGGCTTTCTTGGGAGCGTGTGCCCTAGACCTGTGGAACTCCGGTGGGTTCACCCGGGTGAAATTCCTTACCATGGATGCAGGTGTAGAGTCCAGTGGCAAGTTAGCTTGCCTTGCCTGAGCGGTCACCGCCTGTGCAAGCATGGCGAGAGCGGTGCGGAATTCACTGTTAGAAATAGGCTCCTCTATAGGCTCGTAAGGAGCCTGGTCTTCAACATTCGGAGCCGGCCTAGGTGGAGAAGGTCTTCCTCAAGGCATTTACTGAAATGGATTAATGACATCGGTAAGTAAGGGAATTCAGAAACTAGTCACAGCACGATACAAGACATAAAGAAGGGATGAATTTCCTAATACGTCTTCGTAGCCTCCCACTCATAGGTGCGGTGCACTTCACACCTATGAATAGGACTCTACTCAACGCGGCATGTTGGCTCCGAGGACCATTATAAACCTAGGGCTCTGATACCATCTTTTGTCACGACCCGGGGTCGGGGCCTAGATGTGACACGGCGAATGGGGATCCGAGAGTCCCCAAACAAGCCTCAAAGTATCAAATTTTTGCATCATTGGTTCAAACAGTATCTAAGCACATATAACTGAATGACGAAGATCAAATCTCAAGTACCCAATTCATTTATAGCTAAACAAAACGAGAAAGTTTTACAAGTGCCCAATATTTGCCTCTAGTCAACGAGCGGGGGCCAGGAAAAGTTCCAGGCTCACCCTCAATAAAAGAACATACATAGTAATCATAAAAATAACTGGCAGGCCCTCGGAAGACGGGGCTCACCGCAAAAGGGGTCTTCAAGAACGGACTATTCGTCTAGCGGCTGGCACTCACACTGCTCGGTCCCTACATGGTAAAATCATGCAGGCATAAAGTATGTGTTAGAATGTTTGAATGTACTAAGTATGCGGGTATGCAATGCACGTGACTTATCGGACTTGCATAATCATGTTAGGTGGCGAGGGCACATAATATACAAGAACATGTAAGCAATAGAATTTAATATACAAGATGCCATGGAATTCATGATACGTGCAATGTGATAATGCTCCTATATAACGGGGATGGCACTATAACCGACAACCAAATCCATGCAAGCTATTACATGAATTGGACCGATTTGGACCTCCCACCGGTAGGGAGAGGATTACTTGCCAAAGGTAATCCACATCACACCTTACGAGGACACCCATTTCGGTGGATGGCCACCTTCCTCACAGGGACTCCCATTTCGGAAGGGTTTTCATAATCAAGGCAAGACATGTCATAACCTTATACAGATAGACAAATTACATCCGTCCCTATGTAGGCACATAGTACAAGGAAAGGGAGAGGGACCTTGGGGCTATCCCTAATGCCCCCAATCCATCGGTGCTAAGTACACATCCCACAAGAATACTTATATTTATATATACATATGCTTTCGAGAGAAAGAGGGAGTCAATTAATCCTTTTCAAAATGTTAAATGCAAAAGTAGGCTCAAATGCCAAATCCCAATCTATGACCATAATGCGTATGCAAGGAATAGCTCATCTACACATATACCAAATTGGTGCCAAGCACCCAAGAGTCTCCAAGAGCCAAGTACAAGATGGTGTAACCACCCAAGGTGCTCAAAGAGCCAAGATACAAGATGGTGTAAACACCCAAGGTGCTCAAAGAGCCAAGATACAAGATGGTGTAAACACCCAAGATGCTCAAAGAGCCAAGATACAAGATGGTGTAAACACCCAAGATGCTCAAAGAGCCATAATCATAGACATACCGGTGATCACCTTCTTGTCATATCCCATGTCTTACCAAAATTCACATTATCGTTTCCTTTTCGGACAAAATTTGGGCTTAACCCACATTTCCAAATTTTGTTATATCAATGCCATGAGTATGATGCAATGCAAAATATAAGAATGGCATGGGTAATGTAGAGTATATTCAAATGTAGCAATAAGAGGTAAAAACTAGAAAATCCATAGTAAAATTAGTAAAAATGGTAGTAACATCACCCATGCATAAAACATAATTAAAGGGACATGCAAGTTCATAATTCCATAATCCAAATAGTTCATAGCTCAAGTAACTCACCGTAGTTCAAACTTAACATAACTCAAATTTCTGAATATTAACTAGCTCATGCATGGTTCAAAATATCAAGTTCAAGTAGTAAAATTCACATTTTAAGTAGACAACTCATAAATAGTTTAAGAAGGAATTTGGGTCTTCTTGGTTGGAAGAGACCAAGAATCAACACCCACATACCTAGGTGTAGACAAATTGCGGAGGAAATTGACTCACAATCTTGGCCCCTAGCTTGAACAATCTTAGAGAGATGTTGGAGAGTTCTTGAGAAAGAATTTTAGAGAGAGAGAGTGAAGTGTGAAATGGTTAAAAATGGTGAAGTATAGCTTATATAGGGGGCTTAGGAAGGGTGGGAAAAGACCACATTTTCGTCCAAAATAATCAAAATTACGAAAATACCATTAATGAAACGGTCCAGAAATGGCCCGTCTGAGGCATACGGACCGGTAAACGGTCCATCTGGGCTCACACGGACCGTTTACTGGTCCGTGGCCCTTCCATTAGAATTTTCCGGAGCAACATTTTTTTGACTAAGTCGATCCACACTGTCTAGTAAACGGACCATCTAGTGTCACACGGCCCGTGTGATGGACCATCTCACCAGACTTAGAATTTTTCAGAATATTTTTCTTTCGGACCAAGTGTCACCAAACGGTCCGGTTTACCGGACCGTTTAAGGTCACACGGACCGTGCAATATTTCGTATGAAGGTACCAAGGAAGTACACACTCTTAGAACAAAGTTTTGGCAAGAAATTCGTGGGCCAAAGCAGCTTCACGGACCGTTTGATGCCACACGGTCCGTGTGGCTGGCCGTGTGGATTTCCTACACGAACAGTCTAAACGAAAACGAGCATAACTCCTTGGTCCGAACTCGGAATGAGGTGAGACCAGGTGAGTTGGAAAGACAATTCAAAGATCTTCGATTTTATATGTCATGGGCCACCCAGTTCAATTTGAGCTAGGAGATATTCCTATTTAAAGTTGGCCCATCTATCGGCACTTGAGAATAATTTAGCCAAGGGAATTCCTTTGAACTTGACTTGATGTAGGAGACCCATGATGATGTTAAACAACGTAGATAAGCTAGAACTGAAGGCTTGAGAGAAAATTTAGCTTGAACATAAGGTCCCGTACTTAGAAATATCTCACTCCGAAAGTTTTACGGATGACCTCATGGCCATAATGGCTCCCATGAAGTGCCACCTTCGTCCAAAACTTTTCACAAACCAATTTTCATGCTTCCTTGAGGTCGTACAAAATTCCGGGTCCTTACAAGTATAGCAGTTATGTTTGTGGCTGTTGTTGGTGTAGCTTGAACTAAATAACATTGCCTTGACTATGAGAAATCATTTATCTGGTATTCGAAGCAATCATATGATTTCTAGATGCATTTGAAAGATACAGTGTCGAATAAATCTTGAATGATTAAAGGTGCTCTCTTGGCTAAGCATATGTAGCAAGGGATACCTGTTTGTTTATTGCAGAAGTAGGACGTTTGTGCATTCGTTTATTTGTAGAAGTAGGGCGTCTGTGTGTTCTATGTTTGTTATTTTTAAATAGAGAAAAGCGAGGAGTTGCATCAGTTTGGGAGGAACTTTGGTTGTTGTTAGTGGTAACTCTTGGGAAAGAGTGTGTAGCATGACACGGCTTTAAGTTAGGTTTTTTTTAGTTAGAGGTATTTTGGTAATTTAACATTTGAATCTAGAGTTCATGCGTTTAAGATAGAAAAATGTCTTTTTGTTTTTTGCTTTTGGTACATCACATATAATTTGTTAAATGTCTTTTTGTTTTTCTCTCTAGGGACATCACATGTTATTTATGTTTTTGCAAGTGAAAATATTATGACATGGGAGAGTTTTGAAAAATACTTCACATAGTTAACATGTTCTAAGATATGATTTTTGATAATAATATTTATACTTGACTAGACATTTTGGATGTTTCATAGTTAAATTGACTATCTTGGGATTTGCAAAATAATAATGTTAATATTTTTTTTTTGACATTTCATTATTAAATTGACTATCTTGGAATTCACAAAATATTAATTTCTACTTTAGGTTATTTCAAAACTTCTTGAAGATAAAAGCCCTTGTTATATATATATATATATATATATATATATATATATATATATATGATGTACTGCCTAAGTATGCAAGTCTAGTAAGAATTATAAACAAGAAAAAGAATAGAATCTTTGATTTTATCTTTTCTTCTTGCAGAATTAAAAACAAAATTAAAGATGCTACTAGATCCTGATAAGACTCTAGCATTTTTCAAGATTATACTATCTCCAGAAACCTTCATGAATAAAATGGTGAGTTTGTCAAAACAATTTAATTCTTTCTTTTTTCTTGGCGGGGGTGAGGGGAGGGGGGGGGGGGAGTATGTTGAATTCTAACGAATTTGGACATAGTAGGTACTATTTAGATCATAGATTTTTTTAAAAAAAATTGAATTTATTTAAAAAAAAATTAAGTTTAAGCTGAAGATGAAATTGTGTTTGATTTCATTTTGTGAAGAAGAGAAGGGAACACTATATTTGAAATAATTTATGACGATGGAGTTGGAAAACAAGTTGATAATTCTACTTTGATTTTTTTTTCATTTTCTAAATTTGATTTGTCAGCAAGTGCCGTCTTATTTCGTTAAAGAAAACAAGAAAATGTTGACCAAGAATTGCTTATTGAAAATGGAAGCAACCGAAATATGGTGGGAAACAAAGATAGTAAGAGAAAAGTCTAATTACTTTATATGTGAAGGAGATTGGCCGCAATTTGTGCTTCATCACCAACTGAAGCAGGGGGGCCTTTTGATATTTTTTCCGGTTTAAATGTTCCATAAAATTTCGATAGGAATCATATCATAGTCATTTTTATACTTATGTCACATTTGTTGCAGATAAGGAGGATGGAAAAGCTATTAGTGGAAGTGAAGAAGATTCTCCAAATTACAGTAGTCGACACAGCTTGGTGAACTTCAATTGTGACGATCCGTATTTTGAAATTGTTATAAAAAAGTCACACACTAATTTTATGGTAAGTTGAATAGTTTTTTACATTCTGTTTTCGTATTAGCTAGATTTTTCATTCATTAACGTACACATTATTGTCCAGAAAATCTAACTATCATGATTGCTTGATACATATGTTTCTTAGACTATCCCAATGAGATTCGCCGATAGGACAAACATATCTGAACTAGAGAACATGAGGCTAGATAATGAAAAAGGGAAAGAATGGGGAGTGGAAATAGAGCATACGGGGAAAGCGGTTCACATAAAAAGAGGATGGACTAAATTTCGAAGGCAGAACAAGATAGCTATTGGAGAGGCTTTTCGCTTCATGTTTATTCAGGGCCATGCTGCGAATGTTTTACAAGTTCATAAGATCCCAACACCTCGTTCCTTGCAACATCATTAGCTACAATTTTATCAGGTTGCATTCTGGCTATTATAGTTTATCTAAGGAAGGTGCTAGAGAGATGTTATATTTGTTTGCTTTAAAAGACAGAAAACATGGACTTGTTTTGCTAAGATACCTAATTTCAAATAGATTTATGCATAAAGTGTGTTCTTACAACTGCAAGTATTCAGCAAAGTGCTTTACTAAAGCATTTCATTATGTAAACATTATGCAACGTAACTCTTGCTTGTTTTTGTCTTGTATATATTAATAACCTATTTGCAACTTTTTGAATAGTTATAACTCATGGGGGAAGAACAAAGACAAACTCCTCCTTCTCACTAAAAAAAATAAGAACAATCAATCAATGCCATGAAGACCTAAACCACTAGCCCCACCAAATAAAGGAGTATTAGAATTAAGAAGTCTAATTACTTAGGAGAATAAGCAACAAAAATATAAGAAATTTTCATAAGAGGATGAAGAAGGCAACCACATATTGGTATCTGATGAAGAAAAATGAAGAATCTATAAACCGTGAAAAATTTCATTAACTGAGCAAAGGAAATTTTTTTTGTTACATCGTGGAGAGTGACTGGAAAAGGCCATCATGTCCCCCAACTTTTGAGCAAATTGGAACTCTGCGATCATGGCTAGTTTAATCCTAAGATGGACCAAGAAGCAAGCCATGGGATTGAGGCATCTCAACTTGTTTAGGTCACGACTATTATATAACAAAGCTCTATGAAAAGGAAAACTTGCATTGAATTCTACAGACCAATAAATCAAGAGATACTTTTATATGTTAAAAGGTCGCATTCAAATTTTATTGCCTCCGAAGCCAAAGAAAATTTCCACCTTACCTATTCGAGTAATTTACCTTTCTTACCATTTTGAATGCCTACACTGGCATGATGAAAATCAGTAGGTGCTTTTGGTTTCGTAGTACGAGGAAGAAATTTTGTTCCCCATCATGCTCATTTCAAACTCGCTACTCATGAAAGTTGCGGCCATATTCCATAACACCTTTTCTATGTCCTTTCTTTTGATTATATACATAGTCAATGCAAAGATATACTAATAAAAAAGGAGAAAATGAAAATGAATATCCAAATAACTCCATAGATGATTGTTATTTATTGATTAATTATAACAATTGGGTAGAATGGATTTGAGAAGACATGTTATTTAAATAAAGAATACGAAAAGAGGGAGGTTTTATATAATTCATGCGATATAATTAGATGTAATATTTTTTAAATTACTAAATAAATTGATTAACAAAACTAATAAAGTAAAATATTAAAAAAAGGATATAAAAGAAAATAATTTTCTAAACTATAGAGAGGTGCCACATCACCTTGTCTATACCTTTCATTATGCAGATAGATTATTGTATTATTTTTCTCCTTATGAGGGTGAAGATGAAAATCAATTTTTCTCCAACATATTCTAGTAGTGTGTTGAATTCTTTTCTTATTAAATCTTTGTCAGACTCCTATTTTATATTAGAGGAACTTGTTGAATCCAAGAAGATGCACCTACATTTGGTAAAATATTATTAAAGATAAGTGTCACAGACTACAAGTTTTGAAATGAATTTTTTTTTGTAAGATTTCTATTAGTGAATAGTTCCATAGATCTTGGAAATATTTCTTTATATGAGTTCATTTAAGATTGGTGCACACTCCTAATTCAAAGTAAACGTGTTTGAAAAGTTAAAGCAACAAAATCTATCTGAAAGCTATACATAGAACCATGATAGTATAGCATAGTATCACACATAATATTCCTATTTGGCCATGAATTTTTAATGTTGAAACTTAAAAAATTGAGTTTATGAAGTTATTATATTTTGAAATCATTCATATATGAACATATGTTTTACTCGGAAAAAAATAGATTTTTCTGAGTAAAAATAAAATTTCTCCAGAAAGGTGATTCGAATAAATTTTGAAAATACAAAAATAAAGATAGATTTTCAAAATCTATCATAAATGTCGCGGTCAAACAACACATTTCATTTCTTCATTGTAATTAGGGCAACATCTTAAGTCTATCTCTTTTTCTTGTGACTCACGAGTCACATAATTAGTCTATACAATACATGGTGTGTATATATATTGGTGTCTTATAAGTAATTTAATCGCATCTTCCTTGAATTATTCTCTTTTCTATTTGTGTTACTAATTTTCCAGAAGGAGACTGAAAATGTAACACCTTGAAAATTTCTAAACTAAGACTCTAACTTTCCTCTTATGTGTATGGGTTCATACGGAGTGATTCTAACCTTGAATATAGATATTAAATCCTATTCTATAGTGGTATAGTAGATTTTAGATGAATAAAGGTCACAAAAATCTTTTAACACAAAGTTGATTTAAAACCTTCCTTACCAATTGAGTTTCAATATGAAGTTCTATGAAATTAGGTGATCCAACAACTTCAAGGTTGTGAATGTTGGTGTCTCACGAGTCACATAATTAGTCTATACAATACATGGTGTATATGTATATTGGTGTCTTGTAAGTACTTTAATCGCATCTTCCTTTTATAATTCTCTTTTCTATTTGTGTTACTATTTTGCCAGAAGGACACTAAAAATGTAACACCTTGAAAATTTCTAGACTAAGATTCAACTTTCCTCTTATGTGTATGGGATCATACAGAGTGATTCTAACTGTGAATATAGATATTAAATCCTATTCTATAATAGTATAGTATATTTGAGATGAATAAAGGTCACAAGAATCCTTTAACATAAAGTTGATTTAAATCTTCCTTGCCGATTGAGTTTCAATATGAAATTTTATGAAATTAGGTGATCCAACAACTTCAAGGTTGTGAATGTTTGTAAAGTCCTTTACTAAGTTTTTGAAGGGTGTTGTATGTGATTTGAGGTCATTAGGGACACCCAAAGCAAAGACAAGTTCAAAATATTTTCATCGGCTAAGCTTCAGTATGAGTTCAAAAAAGGGGCAACTTCAAATGGCCAAATCTCTCATAACATAATTAGTTAGTTGACCAATGATAAATTAAATCAAATATATTTGAATTGGCTTTCCAACACATTCAATTTCGCCTTAATCAGAGTTTGGAGTAAAATGTTATGACCATTTTACTAAAGCATATCAAAACTGGAAAATTCGGCGACTAGGCCGAATAATTTGGTGATCCACCCATATTGATCTCCAAACTTTCCAAAGAAAGCTTATAGAACTGAAAAAAAGGGTGACCTGAGGTCCCCATTCAGCGTATCACCGAATGGTTCGAGAATGAGATCACTAGACCGCCGATTTGGCCAATGGAACTTATCAAAAGGTAGTTTTCTTTTTTATATTTATGATTATTTGACTTTTTCAAAAGGATATTTTCGACCTTTTACCCTTAATTGACTTCCCTAAGCCTATCCTATAGCCTAATAACCTTCCATAAATGCATAAACCGCTGAAATCATTGAAATTTTACGTTCCAAGTTCTCCTAAAGAAGAAGCTAGAGTTTTTCATATTCAAGTGCAAACCAAAGGTTTCTTCAAGAGATTTTTCTCTTCCAGGTATGTAAGGCCATATAAAATACGAAAAGAGTTTTTCCACATGCCCCATAATTCATGTTAATTGAATTGTGAGGATTTAGCCTCCATGAATGCTTTATTGATATTTTTTTCTAAAATTCTAGAATATTCTCACATGCTATTATATAATTGATAGTTCTCATGAGTTAACTTCTTGAATACATGAAATGCATCAATTACCACATATAAACCCCAGTTATAGTGTCTCTTAAACTTGGTAGTAGAAAATTTGTCAAGGTATTGAGTCTCCATGTATGTTTCTTTGAAGGTTTTCATGTAAACTATATATTCTATGTATTTTTACATGGTTGATGATCATCAACTAGGTTTACCAAACATATATTATTTCATAAACCCTAGATATTATTTAAGAAAAGATTTGCATGAATGAACCTAGGAGATGAGTCTAGAGTCTTGACATAATGAATGTTGATTGTGAAGGCAATGCGAGCATGATGATAATATTGATAGAACTGGATGGTCCTATGGGTCCTCATAAATCGATCTCAAATGATTTGTCTAAATTGATAGCCCTCTTAACGATTGTCTAAACCTCTCTTGAAAGATGTGATTGGGAATTGATAGGATGGTTAATAGGTTGAAAGGGTTGATTATGATGGACTGATAAGAGTCTTATAAGATTCATTGATTGGATTGATTGTTGTATGACATTAAGTCATGGGAGGAGTATTGAGCACCGAGTTGAGTGAGAGTTAGTCTAACATGAATTCAATAACTATGGCGCCAACATAGGGTGAATGATAGGGGACATACCTCTAAAGTCCTTAAAGAGAGTTTGATTAATTGTGGAGCATAACTTACAGGGGCAAGGTATTGGATGGGTGGGCAACGACACCACTTTATTGTATTATCACTGGCTCATAAGTGATGATTGTCGGTTAGATAAACTCCCAAATAGGTCTTGGTAGTATCAAAGTTGAATGCTTCTAGATTTCTTATCAAATCTTGCCCAACATTCTATTTGACACACCTGTGAGCCGATTACTATAACATGAATAATATAAACAAGCCACATCACCCTACAAAATTTTTCTTCTAATTGATATGATACTTTAAACCCAAGATATTCCAACCAAGTTTAATGAATTCACCAATTCCTACCTGCACTACATTCTCAAATTGCCTTTACATAAGAAATCTATTAAAAACCTTATCGATTCTTAAGCCGGTGACTTCAATAGCAATCAACTCATTCTAGATTACAATAACATCATCAGTCCCCAAACAGATCTCTGAAAGAAGATTCACACTCAAACACAAGGATAACATATTAAGATCTACCACTACGATTTCTCTTATAACAAACGCTTATAACAATGCTCATCCCAAGCGCTTGTAGTAACCATTAGATGGTTTCCCTAATGTGATTGCAACTTTGAACCTCAATACCTGGGTAGGCAGAAAAACTAATGACTCTTTTGGTAGTTAGTATTTGTGCTTAACAATCGATGTCTCCATTCTCATATTTTACTAATACCATATCAGAAGGCCCATTAGATCCACCACTAAAACACATCATGCCTACCAAAAATATTCATATCCAAATAGTCCACACCTTTCCCCCTATTGAAAAACTGCACTAGAAGGCCCACTAGATCCACCACTAGAACTCACCATCCCCATCGAGATGATTCATACCCAAATAGTCCACACCTTCCTCCCCTCTGGCCTATTGAATAACTGCACCAGTTTACCAAATTATCCTCACTTCTAACAAAACAATATGTGCCCTTTCATAAATAAATTGATAGTAGCAGTGACACAAGCCATAGCAGTCATACTATAACCCTTCCTGGAATGTACCCTCTTTATGGAGCCACGATAGAAATTCTGATCTTAGTTGTCACCACATTATCCTCTATCTATGCTAAGAAGCCTTGAAAACTACAACCCCGTGGAGATAGTTTGAAATGCCAATACATTTTCCTTAACCTCAACAATTTTCATGGATAGTATGGTCAGATTTGGATCCACCAATACCTTCTGTCCTTCGAAGAGCTATATATGCTGGTCTTCCCCAATAACCCTAGGTGCCCAAACCCAGATATTCTCTACCTCTATGCATATGACCACTAAACTGAACCTGATAACAGAATCCATTATGTTTTCTAATTTTCTTACGTTTTGTTTACTTGAATATTATGAATAATATTTTTTAAATAAACTTATTTTCTTAAAATTTAAGAAAAATAATTTGCCTCCTCTAATAACAAGAAAACATTTTTCAAAACTCTCCTCCAACTGCAAATTATAATTCTTTTCTTACCTACCCCATACCTTGTCTCCTCTATCAAGCGCTACTCGACCCAACCCCTACCCTCCCACCTCCAAAGAAAATTAAATAGAATATTTTCAATAGTTTTTATTCAAAATAGAGTAAAATATTTTATCCTTACTAAGTTTTAAAATACAATACTATTTGCTTATGAAAATATGGGTATCTAGTATTTTACCCAACCTGTTTATACCCATATAAAATATAGGCGGGTTGAATTTTTACCCATTCTATGTTGACCTATTTTCAATCATTTCAAATTTGACCGAACCTGATGATTTGCCACCATTAGACACAAGACTGATTCATCATTTGCTTTTTCTTTTTTAATTCATATTTTTGTTAGAGCATCTTATGGCCAAGGAAAATGAATTTTAATTGACAGGATAACATTATTTTTTTTCTTCATTTAATTTAAGTATTAATTAAATAGCTCTGTGGCCAATGCATAGTTTATACTAATTATGCATATATTAGATGTACACCATACGTGTAATATTATTTGTGTATGTTCAATTATATTGATAAACAAATTAATCGAATTGTATATATTTGTAAATTTTTTCCTTAACTTTTTTATTGTGTTAAATAAAAATCATAGTGCACTAAGAAAAAATAAATAAAAAATAGATGAACTTTATGGCCTCGATAGGGGAAAATATCAAACCCCCAATTTTTATGCAGTTTGTTAGAGGTAAAAAAAATACAGCTTGAAGTTGTTCGAATAAATCGAATTCATACTTCAAAAATTAAGTAATTTATCGTCCCCAATGATTATTTCTAATTCAATTGATAACATTGTACGACATATAAAATTAGTTACAATGTGAGAGGTGTATCACACTTTTTGAATTTGCATGGTGTTGAGCCATTATTGAGAAAAATACCACTTTCCCTTATAACTTCATTAATTTGACTAGAAAGATTACTTACATTTTCTCTGACTTAACCGAGATTAATGATGAGATTACACTTTAATTTACTTTATTACTAGCATTTGATTATGACAGCTTAAAGCTACATTCATAAAGTTGAAAGTTGGTAGAGACTGATAAAAATGTCAATTAAAAAAAAAGACAAACAAATCTTGATGCAACCTGACTAAGTGTCTAGCTAAGCTAATCAAATTGCTTTATAAGTATATTTTTTAAATTCATGTCTTTGATGAGCTCTGACTATGCTATTTATACAATTTGACAAATACAAATGTACTTTTTATTTTGATAACTTCCTTTTCTTTTATAATTAACAAACAAAATATCATATTAAATTGAGATTGAAATCGCGATTAATAGGGTTAAAGTAACTTGGCAAGCTAAAGAATGTTGGATTGAAATTCACGAAAAACTCTAAGTTTTAGGTGTGTCTATGGCATTATCCTTAAGGATATTTCACCCGGTGTGGGTGTATCCCCTAGGATTCAACAGACTCTTTTAGTGTAACAAAGATTAATTTTAAGAAAATCCAGCAATAAAAAGAAAATTAAGAAAATAGTTTTTTTTTTTTTCTTTTTTTCGCTCTTAAACCATGAGCTCATGATCAACTTATATAACCAAAATATTATCAACGAACGTTATCTAAATTAAAAACCATAAAGAGGTAGGCAATTAAAGAAAATGTAATTGAAGAAAGTTTTCATTTTCAATTAAGGCTATTAATTCCTCCTACTTCACAATTCCAAAGCAAACGGTTGGTGTATCATTATTGACCAAAATATGCCACTTTAATAGTAAATATAATTATTCTTTCAACTAAATTAATTAAAATAAGATATTATAAGATATGTTGTTTTTGAATTCTTTTAATTTATCAACAATCCCCCATATATCCCAAAAAGAATAATAAGAATAAAATGAAATAAAAAATATTGTGATGGGTTTTCACATATGAATACAATGCGTCGAATCCAGTGTCTCATAGACTATGAACTAGATCTAGATAAAATAAGATTAAACTTACAGAATAATTGGTGAAATTTAGAATTTCCATGAACCAACAATTCTTTTGTAAGCTCAGAGTCTCATTTTATCACATTATACTAGCACAATCTTTATTGTAATTGTGGTTTTGTGCTAAGAGGTAATGCGCGTATCCTGATATTCATGAGTGCTTTAGAAATTAGTCACAATTTCATAGGAGTGACACTACTCCACACTGGTATAGGTCCACCCATCAAGTGTATTCTGCAGAGCAATACACCACCTATAAAGGATATGGTAATGGATTAAGAAATCTCAACCTCACTTCCTTGCAGATTTGCACTATATGCACACCATAATAGATCAATGATGGGACAAACGTTTATAGTGTACAAGATCGAACAATGGCTTGTTATTACCCATTTGAACCTAATTCATAGGATCTTCAATCACATAAGTTGGGTTACTATCATGTTCAATATACAACTTGACAATAGTCTCGTTCTCGTTGAAGCTTCATATTATAATATTTTATCAAATTCTTTAGTCAATGAAATAGCCAAATTCACTTCCGACTTCATAATTTATGGTATGATTCCACCTTTTAATAGATACTCTATTACTCTTTCTTTTCTACTACAGCCAAAGTGCTTAGTAGTCACCATATGAAAGTATGTTTATTTTATATCAACGTAAATACTCATCAAGAAATCACTTCACATCATTATCAACCAACTCCATCATACTTAGCTGATAGATCTCACACACACACATATATATAACCCAAACTAAATTACACAACTTCAATAAAATACTTAACCCCCATATTTTTAAAATTTAACTTAGAAAATTAGTATGTTCAACCAATTTATTTTCAATAAAACATCATCTAAACGATATGCTAACAACATAGCATAACTCAAATAATTAATTCACACTATATCATCATTCAAAAATTCATTTACTCTAATAATGATAATTTACAAATTTTTAAATTAAATCACAAAAAATTATATCATTCTTTCAAAAAAAATTCTCAATTTTGTAACAACACTATTAATTTACTCATATAAATTCTCAACCAAATAGTGAACATGTAATCTACATTCAAACATTTAGATTTGAAAATCAAGAAACATTAACGTAGAAAGAAATTTTATTACCGCAGTAAACATGTAAATTACATTCAAACATTTAGATTTAAAAATCAAGAAACATTAACATAAAGGAAATTTTATTACCAAAATTTTAATATATGATCAAAACATAAAATATTTTTTTATTTATTCATATGTCAAAAGTAACTGGTTAAGGACTAGTATCTTCACTCATGACTTAAGAACAGATAAGCCATGATTATTATACCTTTTACTCACAAACACATTATTTTATTGTTATCACAACCTTGCCAGATTCAAATGCAACTTTTACCCCCACGTTTCCTAATAATCCCACTGAAACCAAATTGGTTCAGATACAAGGAACATGCAACACTTCAGTTAATGCCAATGTTTCTCCAGATGTGAGTTTGAGAAGAACTTTTTTTTTTTCAATGACTTGAGTGGTTGTAGAGTCACCAAGATATGCAACTTCTTCTCTTTCACTGACTTGGGTGTAAGACACAAAATCTGTTTTATTGGCACAAATACGCCTAGTAGCACCTGAATTTATCACCCAATCACTCACATTTGCCACTAAATGCACTTGAGATGACCCACAATGATATCATCTGTTTCAGCCAGATTTTCTCTTCGCTTAGTAGGATTTCCATTTTTCCCGATTCTATTCTGCATTGAGCTGCATGGTGGCCTGGTTTACCACATACAAAATAACTACCTTTCTTCTTAACACATCTTCCCAAACTCTATTGGCAAATCTGAAACCAGAAATGTGATCAGCACAAAATATTGTGTGGAAAATAGTCTTGGTTGATTTTTAGAGCAACCGAATCAAAAGATAATTTTTCAAAACGAAAACGCAATTCCAAAAAAGTGCGCGACATGTCCGTGTCGTAGACTTGATGTGGATTTACACTAGGATGTGATTCCAATATTTTCTACGGGATTAGAAAATCGATCGGAAACTTTTTAGAAAAAAATGCCCAAGTACGCGGCTGGTCCACGTTGCGGACCTGGTCCTCCGACCTGTTCCACCGAAGTTCAACATTTTAAATATTTTGAGGGACATTTCAGACATTTCTTCGCCCCTTCTAAACTTAATCTACGACAAATATAAGTCATTCTTTGTCTAAAATGAGTTTCTAAACCCCTTCCAAAATCTCTTACTCTAAAATTGAGTTAGAGTTCTTGAGAGAAGAAGAGAAGAAAAGGTAGGGTTCCAAAGGTTGAGGTCAATATCTTGCGAAGATTAGTGTCTTCCTTCATTCTAGGTATGTAAGGCTGACCTAAAACATGGCTTTTTCTCCAATGTGCCCCATGAATGTGATAGAATGAGTTATGATAACATTGTTCACATGATTGTATATCTTTTGAAAACTTCTATAATGTTCAACCTGTTTTTGCTTGTGCAGTATAATTGATGAATTTCTATAGACTACTTATTGAACAAATAATATTGAATGTCTGTGTTGAGCATAAACCCTAGGTGTCATTTACTAATACTTATAAGAATAAACTTAGGAGATGAGTCTAGAACCTTGATGGTATGAATGTGCATATGGCTGTGATATTGATCCTAATATGAGAGCACTGATGATGATGTTGATGAAACATGATATTCTTGGAGTCTTAAAGATCATGAAATTAATCCTAAGATAATAATCCTAACACATGAGTTGATGGTGATGTATTGAATGGAGTTAACAATGTCTAATGCGACTAGTTAGATGAGTAATCTAGATGATTGATTTCTTATGAGCGTGCTGAGTCCTAGGAGGAGTATTAAGCACCAAATTGAGTAAGAGTAGATTAAAACTAAAGCTTAATAACTACGTGGCCAGTGTAGGAGAGGATTGAACCATAAAACTGAATGTTTCCTTGTCTGGAAAGAGGACTTGATATATTTATTGTGTATCCACCGATATGACGCCCTTTATCCTGGCAAGGTACTGGATAGATGTGGCAACAACATAGCTTCATTATATCATCACCAGCTCATAGGTGATGGTTTTTGGTTAGAGAAACTCCCAGATAGGTCATGATGGTATCCTAGTATGATGATTGAGTTTCTTACTTTTTAAGTTGAGTCTCTTGAGTTTAGTCGATGATTGAGATGAGTTGATGTTTGAGTTGAGTGTCTTTTATGATGTCCTTTAATTTTCAGCTATTTTATATACTCATACATTCCACGTACTAACGTCCATTTGGGCCTGCATCTTTCTATGATGCAGTGACAGGTACTTGAGATCTTCAACAGGCACTCCGATGAAGGTCTATTCTTCCTAGAGTTTCTTGGTGAGTCCTCTCCTTCATTCGGAGGATACCAATTTACATTTATTATGCTTTGAGTTAGTTGCATTTTGAGTTGTGGTAGCCATGACCTGTCATGGTACCATTCTAGACTATAGCCGTAGAGGCTTCATAGACTAGAGGAAGACGAGTTGATGTTGAGGTCTTTCTTTCCTTGATTTGAGTTTTCTTTAAATCTACTATTATGTCACTGATGTTGATTTTGACTTTGTTGGCCTATGACCCTTATTTATTGAGAAAGAAGTAAACTGAGTTCTCCATCATTATGTCTCCTTTATTCTAATGTCTTCTTCCAATTTGAGCAATTGAATGATTGTCATGAGGCCAAGTGGTTTGCTTGGGGACTAACTGTTGGAACAAGGGTTTTGATGATTGACAAAGTAAATGAAACAGGTCGATTTATCAGGTTCATTCCGCAGGAGAAATAGCACAACAACCACGGAAAAATGCAACATACTATATATCATAAAAGTAAAATACCTGGTGCTGAAAATAAGGAATATAACAAGGAATACTATTCCAAGTTGAACTCCTAAAAGAAGGACCCAAAGAAGGAAATATTATTTCAAGAAGCGTGAAAAAAGGGAAGACTGATTAGGAAAAGGAATTCAAAAAGAAGTTGGAGAATGACTTATCTGCAGCTATAAAACCAGAAACATATTCACAAACGACGTAGGCGCAAAATAGAGAGAGACGAAGCATAAGAGAGAATCAACACTTAAACGTAGGGTTTGGAGTTTTGTTTTCTCTTTGAATTCGTAGGAATTGTGTAATATCTCAGAGTCTATAACTGAGATTAGTATCTGGTCTTCAAGTTAGGGGTAACTAGAAGATCTTTGGGACACAAGCCTTGGGAGGTTTGTGAGTAGATCGTAGGTGAGATCGTAGAGGTGAAGAATTATTACACGTTGTAATTAAATCTTGAAGGCTCACGTTGATTTGAATAAATTAGGAGAAATTCCTGTAGAGGTACAGGTCGTGGTTTTTACACCTATTGTGAGCTAGGTGTTTCCACGTAAAATCACTGTGTTCAAGGTTTGAATTCTGCATTCTTGAAACAGGTCAACTAACCTGTTCCAACAAGTAGGCAAATTCCTAGGGTGCGCAGTTCTAACAAGTGGTATCAGAGCAGATTTTCTTATTAAAGGCTAGTACCTATGAAATGATCATCATGAACACTGCACCACCGCTTGGACAAGGAGAAGGACAGTCTGCCGTCAGACCTCCTCTTTTTAATGGAGCACACTTCGCATGGTGGAAGGCCAGGATGGAGAACTTTATTCAAGGAGAAGATTACGAACTCTGGGATAGAATCATCATGGGACCAACCATACCTATGCGAACTATAGAGGGCAGACAAGTACCAAAAGAAAGAAGAGAATTCAATGCCGACGATCTGACAGCCATGAGGAAAAATGCCAAAGCCAAAAACCTATTGGTCTGTGGTCTAGGTCCTGAAGAATACAACAGAATATCGAACTGTACATCAGCCAAGGAGATCTGGGATGCGCTCACAATCGCTCATGAGGGAACTGCTCAGGTCAGGAAATTCAGAGTCGCTATGCTTTTCACTGAATACGAAACCTTCAAGATGAAAGAGAATGAAACTCTGCACGAGATGATGGCCAGACTAACATTGCTCATAAACGAACTAGCATCTCTGGGAAAGGTTCTCACATCTGAAGAACAGGTAGACAAGGTTCTGAGGATCCTTCCAAAAGCCAAGTGGGATGTCAAGGTCACTGCGATCAGGGAAGCAAAAGATATTGAAACCATGACCTTAAATGAACTGGTTGGAAACCTTAGAACCTATGAGATGAATATGGAAGATCCAAGGAAACAAACGAACATGGATGAAAGGTCACTAGCTCTCAAGGCAGCTTCTGATGATGAAGGATCGGACTTAGAGGAAGATCAAATTGCCTTCCCTGCAAAAAACTTCAAAAAATTCCTAAGGAACAAAAAGGGGAAGGACAGGAAAGAAACAGGTAACAGAAAGTGGTCTGATGACACTGGAAGCAAGAAGTGGTCCGATGACAGGAATAATTCCGGATGTTACAAATGTGGAAAGACTGACCACCACA
The DNA here is from genome assembly GCA_029948455.1 of Solanum rostratum. NCBI lineage: Eukaryota > Viridiplantae > Streptophyta > Magnoliopsida > Solanales > Solanaceae > Solanum > Solanum rostratum. The sequence goes on from CM057053.1 coordinate 60,362,054, forward strand.
TCAAACAATGCCCTTTATGGGAAATTGAGTGGAAGAAAGAAAGAGCTGAGAGAGAACTTAAAGAAAAGGCTGCTAAACAAAAGGAACGGGAAAACTATGCAATGACTGCGTGGGGATCCGAAATGGAAGAATCTGACACAGAAGACGTTGATGAAACTGCTCTCATGGCTGCTGAAGACTCAGATCTGGAAGAAGAAAATCAATCTGAGGTAAGTTGCTCTGAATTAAAAGAAAAACTGCACCTTTTCTAAAAAAAGAAGCTAATTATTCTCATGAAAGGACTAATAGATGATTTTCAAGAAATAGAAAACGAAAAAGATCACTTAATAAAAGATTTTTCAGACCAAAAATTTGAAAACCTTGAAATTAAGAATTGTCTGAATGAAGCAAATAAAATAAATGACCAATTGAAGAAACAGGTCAAACATCTTGATTCACTTGTACTAAGCTTAAAATCAGAAGTTCTAAAACTTACCATTGCTGACAAAATAACAAGTGAGACTCATCTTGAACTTAAGAAAGTAGAAACTGAGCTTAAAAGGAGCAATGTCGAGTTAATACGGGAAAAAGAGAAAGTAAAAAGACTGAATCACGAAATATCAACCATAAAACTAGACCTAGAAAAGGCAAACCGTTGGACCAAATCTTCTAGGATAGTCAACCACCTAGGTAACAAAAACCATAATGAGAAAGTTGGAATAGGGTTCTTTCAGAAAGAAACAACCTCCACTAATCTTTGCTATCTATGTGGCAAAATTGGACACCCAACTACTGAATGTCCAATCGCAAGTAAAGCTAGGAACAGAAACATCGCTCATATGTATAAGAATAAGGTTGAGATCAATAAAAGAAACAGGTCAAGAAATGTGTTGCCTCAATGGGCAAAAAGAGATCTTATTCACCCCTTCTATAACAAGAACGGACCCAAGCTAGTCTGGGTTCCTAAAACTAACCTTTAAATTGTTTTATAGGTTGCAGTGAAAGGAAGCAAGCATTGGTATCTGGATAGTGCTTGCTCAAGACACATGACTAGTGACAGACACAAATTCCTTTCACTAGCACCACTTAACGGTGGAAAGGTCTCCTTCGGGGATGGCAAGAAGGGGACTGTCGTGGGTGTTGGAAAAATTGGACGAGAAGAATCAAAAGCTCTAGAAGAAGTCTATCATGTAGACGGATTAAAGCACAATCTCTTGAGCATCTCTCAATTATGCGACAAAGGCAACAAGGTCACTTTCACTTCTGAAGGTTGCAAGGTCAAGAATCTGAAGACAAAAGAAGTGGTTCTAATGGCAAATAGATATAAGAATGTATATAAGGCCGACATCATGGGTATGGCTGGAGTACATTTGAAATGTCTAAGTGCAATAACGGAAGATCCATTACTGTGGCACAAGCGACTTGGACATGCTAGTTTGAAACAACTAAATACACTTTCATCCAAGAACATGGTCGTAGGGTTACCCAAGACCAGATTCAAGGATGACAAGGTGTGTAGTGGCTGTGCTAAAGGGAAGCAGGTCAGAACATCATTCAAATCAAAGAACCAGGTAAGTACCACTAAGTGCTTGGAACTGGTTCACATGGACTTGTGTGGACCAATGAGGGTAAAGAGCAGAGGAGGTAAAAGGTACATGTTTGTTATTGTTGATGATTATTCTAGATATACCTGGACCTTTTTCTTAGCTTCTAAAGACGAGTCCTTTGATGTCTTCTCGATTTTCATTAAGAAAATGGAGAAGAAGTTGGTGACTTCCCTAATACCCATAAGATCAGATCATGGAACCGAATTCAAGAATATAAAATTCCTAGAATTCTGTTCGAAAAATGGTATTGATCACAACTTTTCTGCTCCAACAACCCCTCAACAAAATGGAGTGGTAGAAAGGAAGAATAGAACTTTAGAAGACATGGCTAGAACAATGATAATAGCTAGTAATGTGGCTAGAAATCTCTGGGCTGAAGCCGTGAACACTGCTGCCTACATACTTAATAGATGCATGCTTAGACCCTTACTAAATAAAACCCCCTACGAATTACTCAAAAGGCAGAAAACCAAATATCTCCCATTTTAGGACATTTGGATGCAAATGCTATGTCCACAATAATGGTAAAGATAATTTGGAAAATTTGATGCTAGAAGTGATGAGGGAATTTTCTTAGGATATTCTCTACACAGTAAAGCCTATAGAATACTTAATAAACGTACCAACTGTGTTGAGGAAAGTATTCATGTTATATTTGATGAAACTGTCAGTGTCCCTAAGAATAATTTGCAGGATGTCAATTAACGTGAACTCCGGTCAAAAGAACAGGCCAACTTACCTGTTTCACTTACTGAAAAAGATGAGAGCATACAGACAGGGGGAACAACAGTAGAATCTGAAGGTCAGCAGGCAGATTCAGGCTCTGATCAACCTGTCCAATCACAAAACGAACAAACCCAAGGGCTGGTGATAAAGAATTACAAATATCAGGACTCACATCCTCTTGACAACCTTCTCACAGACCTGACTTCTGGAATCACTACTAGATCAGGGATGAGGAGGAACCTATGTGCCTTTCAGGCATTTGTGTCATTAATGGAACCGAAACGAATAGGGGAAGCACTACAAGATGAAGAGTGGATTCTTGCCATGCAAGAAGAACTGAGTCAGTTTGAAAGATGCAAAGTATGGCACTTAGTACCTAAACCAGAAGGAAGACCTATCATTGGCACTAAGTGGGTATTTCGCAACAAACTGGATGAACATGGAACAGTCACAAGGAACAAGGCCAGACTAGTGGTCCAAGGATACAATCAGGAAGAAGGAATAGACTACGATGAGACGTTTGCACCTGTGGCAAGGCTTGAAGCTATCCGACTAATTGTAGCCTTCGCTGTCTTCAAGGAGATTACCCTATATCAAATGGATGTAAAAAGTGCATTTTTAAATGGCTATTTAAAGGAGGAAGTCTATGTGAAACAACCACCAGGGTTTGAAAGCGCGGAGTATCCTGACTACGTGTTTAAGCTTGATAAAGCTCTGTATGGACTAAAGCAGGCTCCACGAGCATGGTATGAGAGACTATCAAAATTTCTCCTACACCATGGTCACACAAGAGGAAAAATTGATAACACCTTGTTCCTAAAAACTCAAGGCACTGATCTTCTTATTGTACAAGTCTATGTAGATGACATCATTTTTGGCTCTACAAATGAGGTCATGACACAGGAGTTTGTCACATTAATGAATGGAGAGTTTGAAATGAGCATGATGGGAGAACTAAATTTCTTCTTGGGTCTTCAATTCAAACAAACCCCCTCTGGAACCCTGATTCACCAAGGTAAATATGTGAAGGAGCTCCTCAAACGGTTCAAAATAGAAGATGCCAAAGAAACTGACACACCAATTGCCACTGCCACAAAATTGGAGTTGGATGAGAAAGGTTCGATTGTTCAACAAAAGCTCTATCGAGGTATGATCGGCTCCTTATTGTATTTCACTGCTAGTAGACCTGACATTGTTTTCAGTGTGGGACTTTGTGCTCGTTTTCAAGCCAATCCAAAGGAGTCACATCTCAAGGCTGTGAAGAGAATTTTTCGATATCTCAAAGGCACTTCTGACCTGGGGCTATGGTACTCAAAAGGTAGTAATTTCAACCTCATAGGATACACTGAGGCTGATTATGCAGAGCACCTTGTAGATCGCAAAAGTACGTCAGGTATGGCTCACTTCATTGGAACATGTTTAATTTCATGGTCCACCAAGAAGCAGAACTCCGTAGCATTGTCTACTGCTGAAGCTGAATATGTAGCTGCTGGATCATGTTGTGCTCAATTGCTCTGGATCAAACAATAGTTGCTGGATTTTGGAATAGATGTTGGGAGTGTTCCAATCTTATGTGACAATACGAGTGCCATCAACATTGCAAAAAACCCAGTCCAACACAAACGGACTAAACATATAGACATAAGGCATCACTTTCTTCGGGATTGTGTAGATAAGAGGCTCGTATCTATCATGTTTTGTCCTATTGAAAATCAAATCGCTGACATTTTTACTAAGGCTTTAAGCAGAGAACAATTTGAACAAATTAGGTTAGACTTGGGGATGGTAAAGATTGCATAAACTCTCCTCCTTGACTGACTCAAAATATCCTGATATGTTTTAAATTTTTAAGAGGTGCTCTAGATAATATTTTATCTCATGTATATCCTTCCATCTTGTAGAATTAACATGAGGATGTAGTTTTATATGCAGGATTATTGTCTCAATATTCATCAACAATTGGAATAGGACAATCCACCAGGTACTATTTGCTGTGCAATATTTGAATTATTATTGATTCAAATAATTAAACCAGGCACCCCAAACCTGTTCCCTTCATCATTACCCTGTCAGCACAGTTCCCATCTTTACCGCCAAAACGATTTTTCGCCTAAATCTCTGACGAAACGACGGCTGCCTTCACTTCACCCAGCCTTTCCCTTCCCAATGGCATTAACACCCCCATGTTTTCACATCTCTCTCTCACCCTATATTTGAACTGCCTCTCTCAACCTTCATCATCTCATACTTCATCTTTCTTCCTTCGTCTTTGCAACACCCTCTCTGTTCTTCCTCATCTTTCCCTACCCAAAAATGGCGTCCTCTCAGAAATCACCCAGCACTCCCACACCAGAAACTCAAGAATCTACTTCTATGGCACTAATTGTCCATCCTACTGCAAATATCCCTCCTCCTCTCCGACTAGATTTTTCCGACTTCCTACGATGGACGGGCTATGACAAGAACGCTGCCCCTTTCTTCAATCCTCCATCATTTTCACCTACATTCTCACCATCCACAGAACCTGTTCAACCAACTTCCACCACCACTCCTTCTCCCCCTCCAGATTCTCCACAAAACCCTACCCAACCCCGTCGTCGCCTCCGCAAGGCCCTTCCTGAACCTATTTCCGTTTCTGAGGATGATCCCTCACAAGAAAAGGTCATCTCTTCTGAACCCCTTTGGCCTCCTCACACACGCAACCAAAAGCGCCAAGCCGAAGAAGCCCTTCAGCAAGCTCTACGCCAGAGCAAGAAACAGAAGGGTGCCTCCACCTCTTCCTCCCCTAGGGATCTTTTATTGCGTCAGGTTCGAAGGAACAGACGTAAGCACATCTTCCCTAAGGCTCCTAGGGCTCCATTACCCCCTTCTCCCTCAGTCACTCCTCCCGACTCTCCCATCTCTTCTTCTTCGCCTCCATCTCCTCCTCCTCCACAAAGCACGCCCCCACCAGCTTCTAAACCCACTACCACCAAATGCTGCACAACCACGCGAAAGAAATGGGTTCCTCCACCCGTTCCATCTCCTGTCTCCTCCTCTGACAATGAGTCGGAACCTACACCCGTCGCCCCCTCTGAACCAAGTTCCCCTGCCATCTCTCACTTTCAACGGCGCTCTCTTCTCCGAGGCCGTGTCATTACTAGGGTAGGTGGCCCTAAAATATCAACTCTACTCGCCAAAATGGCCTCCTCTAGATCACTTGCCCTCTACTTTGGAGATCACAAGGAAATTTGCTGGGAAGCCCTCTTTAACCCAGCAGCTACGCATTCAAAGAAGGGAGATGTCGCTTCTTCACAAGCTGTACTTTGATGTGGTTCATAAGATTATGATTCCATGCCAGGAACGTCGGTCCGAGACGAGCTATCTGGATCTTACTCTGATGGAATTACTCGATGAAGGTGTTCCAATAAACCTTCCAGCTCTTATGCTAAAACACATTCAGAGAGTTCTCATCTAGGACAAAAAGGGACATGCTCTCCCTTATGGGTTTTGGTTGGCCACAATTTTTGAGGCCTATTCAGTTCCTGTACAGGTCTGGACCATGCAGACCACCAAAGATGTTCTGGGATAGGTGGACCATCAAGCACTACCTGGTTCAATGCAATGACCAGGCACTCCCCTTCATCGTCTCCAGTTGGCCCTAAATGCTAAGAACGCGAAACTGCTTCAGGAAAGGGAGCGACTTGAGCAGGAGAAGCGCGCCCTAACTCTCAAGATTGCGGAACTAGAGGAGACACTTATGATGGAAAGAGCCAAACATACTGACATCGTTCACACCCTCACCAAGCTCATTCCATGATTCCGTCCTCTCTACCCAACCTATATGTTTTTTGTGCCTTGTTTAATTTTTTGGTTCTTTTTCAATTGCATGGCAAGTTGTTCTGTCTGGTGGTAGGTCTGGTTTCTTGTATTGTTGCTTAGTTGCTTTGTAATCTTGCTTATCAATACTATTCTCTGGTTTTTCTACTGGTTGGCTATACATGTTTTTTATTGCTCCTCGTACATACTTATCAATTTTTTTCGATGATGTCAAAAGGGGGAAGATGAGTTGAAGTGCACTATTTATTATGCTCCTTGTTTAAACTGTTTCATTCTTGAAGATGTTCTTTGCTGCAATACGGTAGTATCAACTCAGGAAGTTTGTCATCATCAAAAAGAGGGAATTTGTTGGAACAAGGGCTTTTGATGATTGACAAAGTAAATGAAACAGGTCGATTTATCAGGTTCATTCCGCAGGAGAAATAGCACAACAGCCACGGAAAAATGCAACATACTATATATCATAAAAGTAAAATACCTGGTGCTGGAAATAAGGAGTATAACAAGGAATACTATTCCAAGTTGAACTCCTAAAAGAAGAAGGACCCAAAGAAGGAAATATTATTTCAAGAAGCGTGAAAAAAGGGAAGACTAATTAGGAAAAGGAATTTGAAAAGAAGTTGGAGAACGACTTATCTGCAGCTATAAAACCAGAAACATATTCACAAACGACGTAGGCGCAAAATAGAGAGAGACGAAGCATAAGAGAGAATCAACACTTAAATGTAGGGTTTGGAGTTTTGTTTTCTCTTTGAATTCGTAGGAATTGTGTAATATCTCAGAGTCTATAACTGAAATTAGTATCTGGTCTTCAAGTTAGGGGTAACTAGAAGATCTTTGGGACACAAGCCTTGGGAGGTTTGTGAGTAGATCGTAGGTGAGATCGTAGAGGTGAAGAATTATTACACATTGTAATTAAATCTTGAAGGCTCACGTTGATTTGAATAAATTGGGAGAAATTCCTGTAGAGGTACAGGTCGTGGTTTTTACACCTATTGTGAGCTAGGTGTTTCCACGTAAAATCACTGTGTTCAAGGTTTGAATTCTGCATTCTTGAAACAGGTCAACTAACATGTTCCAACAAGTAGGCAAATTCCTAGGGTGCGCAGTTCTAACACTAACAATAGTCTTTGAGTGTCGACCATGCCTGGAGTACCCTCTCGGGACGTGACAGACTTGGTATCAAAGCACAGAGTTCAAGTGTCCTAGGGATTCTACGAAGCCATGTTTAGTAGAGTCTTGTTTATGGGTGTGTTGTGCATCACATTCTATAAGTAGCAGGCTATATGATATTAAGAATGGTTATACTTCTCTTATATTATGAGTTCGGGTGATAGAGTTTAACTTTATTAAAATATTTATCTAATTCATGCTTTACGCGTTTGCAAATCATGTCTCCTAAGCGTACCGCCACCCAACGAGATGCCTCAGGCTCGAACACTAAGAATCCCCCACCAGAGGTCCCTAATCAGATAGGAACAAGAGGATGGGACTGACCTGCCAGATCTACTAAGGTTCCACAGGTGCCTACTGCTCATTCAGCCCCCACTTCAGAGGCAGACTTTAGAGAAGCCATTACTATGCTCACTAGCTAGTGGCCTCCCGGAATGGTAGCCGAGGTCCACCTGCCCCTATTTCTAGCTCCTAAGAGCCCACTGCTGCAAATAGGCTCAAGTATTTCTTGAGGATGAACCTGCCAATCTACACAGGGTCAGAGGTTGAGGAAGACCCACAAAACTTCATTGATGAGATATGGAAGGTCCTAAAAGCTATGCATGCTACTGAGGTTGAAAGAGTTGAACTTGCCTTCTATTAGGTTAAGGATGTGGTGAACTTCTGGTATAATCAACGGGAAGATGGTCGAGGTGAGGATGCTTAGCCTATCGAGTGGAGTGAGTTTGAAAGTGTTTTCCTCGATCACTTCTTCCCCCAAGAGTTAAGGGAGGCAAAGATTGAAGAGTTCGTGAACTTGCAGCAAGAGGGTTGAAGGTCAAAGAGTACAATCTCAAGTTCATTCAGCTATCTAGGTATGATCCGGAGATGGTTCAGGATACGAGGATCAGGATGAGAAAGTTTGCATCGGGATTAGCCAAGCACGTAAAAAAGGAGTACAAAGCGACAGTATTGATTCCAGACATAGACATCTCCAGGCTTATATTTATGCACAACAACTTGAGGAGGATAAGAATAGAGACAGGGAAGAGCATTTGAGTAAGAAGGCTAAGCCAGTAGGGCATGAGCCTAGCCAACATAAGCAAAATAGGGGAGATAAGTACTACTTCTAGAAGAAGTTTTCTAGTTATGCACCATCCTTAGGGAGTGCACCTGTCCAACATAGCAGGTATGATAAGAAATCTCATGGTCACCAAAATTCTAGGGCTCAAGGTTCTCAATCCCAAGCTATTGTGACTCAAGGTTCCAGGAGAAAGCCACCCGGTGGCAAGTGTGGCAAGCTCCACCTAGGTCAGTGTCGTGAGGGCACAAATGCTTACAATAAATGTGGACAGGTTGGCCACTTCCAGAATGAGTGTCCTGTAAGAAGGCAAGGTGATGGAGGTAACAAAGCACAATCCTCTGTAGCACCCCCAGCCGGCAGTTATCACAGGGCTACCGCTGAGGGTACAGGCGATAGAACAAATCATCTATATGTACTGGGTAATCGATAAGATCAGGATGTTATACCAGATGTTGTCACCGATATTCTTCAAGTCTTCACCTTTGATTGTTATGCATTACTTGATTTTGGGTGGCACACTATCTTTAGTAACTCCCTATGTGGCTAATAGTTTTGAGATTCTTCCAAAGTGTTTGCTTGAACCTTTGTTGTTTCCACTCCTACTGGTGAGTCCAACCTAGCTGAGAGGGTCTATAGAGATTATGTAGTATCTGGCTATCAGAGGGATATCTTGGCTGACTTGATAGAGTTGGAGATGGTTGACTATGATGTGATTATTGACAGGGATTAGTTTCATGCCTGCTATGTGTACATTGATTGTAGGACTCAAATTGTTAAATTCCTATTCCCAAATGAACCAGTCTTAGAGTAGAAATTTTTTATTGCACCTAAGGGTTAGTTTATTTCCTACCTTAGGTGCAGAAGATTAATCTCTAAAGGTTGTATCTATCACCTCGTGCAAGTTAAGACTAATGATATAGAGCCTCCACCCTTTGAGTCATTCTCGATTGTGAATAAGTTTCCTAAAGTGTTCCTTGAGGATCTTCCCAGAGTCCCTCTTGATAGGGAGATTGACTTTGAAATTGATATTCTTCGTGATACTCAGCCCATCTCTATTCCGCCTTATAGAATGGCTTCTGTCGAGTTGAAAGAGCAATTGAAAGATTTGCTAGAGAAGGGGTTTATTAGGCTAAGTGTTTCTCCTTGGGGTGGTCCTATCCTATTCATGCAAAATAAAGATAGGTCTCTCAGAATGTGTATTGACTACCGCAGTTGAATAGGTGATAGTCAACAATAAGTATCCTCTTCCAAGAATACATGACTTGTTTGACCAACTCTATAGTGCCATCGTTTTCTCTAAGATAGGCCTAAGATCAAGCTATCACCAGTTAAAAGTGAGAGAATGTGACATCCCAAATATGGCTTTTTGAACCCGATATGGTCACTTCGAGTTTTTGATGATGTCCTTTGGATTGACAGATACACCTGCAGTCTTCATTGACTTGATAAATAGAGTATTCAGACATTATCTTGATATGTTGGTGATTGTTTTTTATCGACGATATTCTGGTGTATTCTAGACATGAAGAGGAGCACGCTGATAACCTCTGAATAGTTTTACAGACTCTAAAAGACCATGAGTTGTATGCAAAAATTTTGATGTGTGAATTTTGGCTCAGGTTTGTGGCTTTTCTAGGCCATGTTGTCTCGGGGGATGGTATTAGGGTGGATGCACAAAAAATTGAAGCGTTAAGAACTGGCCTAGACCAACTCTTCCGACTGACATAAGAAGTTCCTTAGGGTTGGCAGGCTACTACCTAGATTTGTTGAAGAAATTTTCTTCCATATCTTCACCATTGACTGAATTGACTCAGAAGAAGGTCAAGTTTCAGTAGTCGGATGAATGTGAGAAGAGCTTCCAAGAGTTGAAAACAAGATTGACTACTGCATTAGTTTTAACCTTGCTTGATGGAATAGAGAATTTTGTGATATATTGTGATGTGTCTAGAGTGGGATTGGGTTGTGTGCTGATATAGGGTAGTAAAGTAATAACCGATGTTTCCAGACAACTTAAGGTTCATGAAAGAAATCAC